>OY856411.1:869715956-870343456 GCA_963693085.1 Alisma plantago-aquatica | reverse complement strand
TCCTATCTCCATTTGTTATTTGTAATTGGTTTTTAGCGTAAGCAATTTTTCTTGGGATTCTATTCTCTATTACTAGAGGTTTTTCAGAGAAATCTATTTTCATATTTTCTGGAATTTCTATTTCTGAGATTATTTCTGGTCTCTTGATCTTTCCTACTTCTCTAAATAAATTAGGGAATACTATAATATCTTTATCTTCAAATTTTTCAGAACGATGTGTATTTCTTAGAGCATAGATAATTATATATGTTACATAATATGGGATAGATCCCTTTTTCATAAATTCCTCTCTTCGAAAATCTTGTATCAAACTTAAAGTTCTATTGATATTATCTCTAATATTTACACTTATCTTTAGATAAATATTAAAGATTAATTTTTGATGACTGAGATTTTCTTGTAATATTCCTAGTGTTGCATCTTTTCTATCATTTATTCTATTATCCATTAATACAATGTTAATTGGAGAGTCTATTCCTTCTCTAAAGGTTACTTTAATCATCATATATATTGCACCTATATGTATCCATCCTATTTTGGATTTATCTTTTGTTTTTTCTATTCTTCTCATTAAGTCTTCTTTTCGAAGTAAGGGTATGTTTATTATTCAATTTGCATAGACATATCTCTATTAGTAATTCCATAATATAAGATATGTTTTCTTTGATTAATCTTATCAAATAATGATGTTTTAAATCCATCTAAATTTTCTAGTTTTAGCTTAGTACTTCGTATTTTATTGTATAATCTTCTATCTATCAGTACATCTTGCAAGAAGTTTCCTGCTTCCTCTTGGTATTCTTCTATTATTTCTTATTCAGTCTGATTCGATATTTGAGAAATAATAGACTGATCTATCTGATTGTTCATCATCGGTTGCTTGAACAAATTCAAGAATATTTTCTATTTATGACAGTTCTTCTTCAATTATTTCTTCGAATTGTTTTTTATTAATTTTCTTTGATCCTTTATTTAAACATTTGTTTGCATAATGTCCTTTTTCTTTGCATATAAAACATGTGCATTCCTTTGGGTTTTTGTTTTTATTAACATTTTTTTCTTCTATTATATTTATTTTTTGGTTTTGATTTGAAACCAAATCTTTTTTTCTTTTTAAAATCGGTATTTATTTGATTTTTTATATCTTCTATATTCACATCCTATTGAGATAGGATGAGTTAACGTTGAGCAACATAAGCCTTAATTTACTACTTTATTTGTTTTTCTATTTAGCGTGGCTTCTGCACACCATTCTTCTAATTTCATTCTTAAGAATTCAGTACGTCCTCCTAGAGTATCTGCTATGTCCTATATATTGAGGATATAATTGCATTGCTTTGAATCCCTAGGGGTCTGGAATTTTTGCGTAAAATAGGTTTAACAAACTTTTATTTGTCATATTTTCTCTATCTGTTCTATCGAATTTTTAATGAAGTATTCTTGAAATTTGCATATGTAGTCATCTATTTGACACATATCACATAACTTCAAGTTGTATAGAAAAAAGTAAATCTTTGTTTTTCTTTTTCTTTTTCTTTTTCTACATCTTTATTTGTATTCCAAGTTTCTCCTAAGAATTCTCTTCGTAATTCATTTTTATAATTATTTACTGCTTGTGCTAAAGCTGTTGCGGTTCCTTTAACAACTTCTTTGTCATTTTCTATTAATCCTTGCCACCAATCTAACACTATTCTTTGAAAGGTTAGATGACAAAATCTTATTACCGTATCTATATCATAACTTTGTGCTCTAATAGCTAAATAGGTATCTTTTGTCCATCTTGTTATAGATTCATCTATGTTCCTTACATAATTGAGGTTTAAGTATATTCCATTTGGTCCAATGTATTCTTGAGTCATATAGGCTACTGGGGTTTCGAATGTTAAATTTTTAGGTCTTTTGTCTGACGCCCAATTTATTCCTTCATATCTATTTCTATCTGTGGGTTTTCTTCTAAAACTTGGCTCAAACAAATATCTTGATCCTTGTTGTATACCATTTTTATATATACATTTTTTAAAGAGTAAATCATAAATATATAAAAAATTTAAAGTATAAATGTTTTAAATGTATTCTTTGTTTGTTTGTATTGCCTTGAATACATATTGGAACTTCCCTTACGGGTGTTGTATGTTTCCTTAGTTGAAATGTTTTTTGTACTTATTTCTTATTTAGGAAAGCTTTTAAGCATATTCATTTTTATTGCCTCATTTTTTCTTTAGGAAACTAAATTCTTAGCTACTAAAGAATTATGTTTTGGGTACTATAACAAGGAAATAGAGTCTGTATACATGTATTGCCCACTTTGCTTCCGAACTTCTTCAGTATCAGTCAATCCTCTCTCAACGATTTCTAAGAGAGGCAATCCTTGGACATCGACGTTATGGATCTCTAACTCCTCACTTTTATCCTATAGCTTTGCGTCTAGAAATCCTTGTTCCTGTCTTTGCTTGATGGATGGACGGATGGACTAAATGGCCTTAGGGATAGAGTGTGGGAGAGATGAACTCTCGACTGTTGAAGATGTTATGGAGAGGGGGTATAGAAGGTCACACACTTAATTTCTACACTATAGTAGTACAAAAAAAAATCTCTTTCGCTAAGCTTAGCTTCCTCAGCGAAGAGGTTTAGTGTGGATTCTTCATGAAATGGGAATTTCTAGATAGATGCTTAAGAGCTATTGCTTTTCTTTATTTCATAGAATATATACTATTACAGAGTGGTAGCAATAGAAGAAATACTTACACTTTCTATCGGCACTCGCTCTATTTGATGTTCCTCTTACATACTACTAGAAGGTTTATATAAACACCCTCTTCTTACATCATGCTTGCTTTGAGATAACTCTTACATTTTAGTCGTACACTTGGCACACCGACTGTCTTTTATTTTTCCTTTTGTTTTCCATCGTACATGTGGCCATTCGAACATCTTTCATTCTTTATTTTTTTATTGACGTCATAGCTTATGTTTTGGTCTTCCTTATTACTCCTTTTATTCTTTATTTCTTGTTGTCGTCATGGCTGGCGTTTTGGTCTTTATTATTGCTTGTTTTCATCATGACATCATCGGCTACTAGTAATGCTTCTGGTATCTTGTTCCATTTTTTCTAGACGTGCATAGCAAATCTTTCCTTCATGTTTTCTTAGTCAAAAAAATATTTTCTGGCATGTATGACTGGATCTTATCTGTCCATCCTCTATCTTTTTTTGAAATCTTTCTAAATTGATTTTTGTCACTGTATTGGATTTTTTTATTGTTGAAATAATAATCATATTATCTGAAGCTTTGTGTAACCAACTTCGATTATCATTTATTAATTTTTCTAATATCTGACAAAGGACCTTTAGTCCCAATGTTCTTCTAACTTTGATGAATTCTTCATCTATCTTTTCTCTTTTGAATATCTGACGAACGTCTTCAATTTCTTCAATATATTCTAGAGAAGATACTCTTATATGAATGTAATGAACTGGATTGAACTTCTTTAATTTTTCTCAATCTTCTGCTGCTGAGAATACTTTAATATATAACTTGCTGGTGGGTTTTACTTGTGGATTGTTGTTCTTGAATTCTCTGACTGCTTTTATTATATCTTGAGGAAGTCCTTGAATTTCTCTAAAATCATTACTCAGATATATGATATGCACTGCTCTTATTCTGAAACAATCTTTGATTATTCTTAGATCTTCTCTTTGGTTAAAGTTAACTCTAGGATAAATTCTTGTGTGATCTGGATAGCAGGTTTCTAAAGTTTTCAAATTATACAAAATCTCAAATAGAAATTTGTAATCATTTTTGCATTTTGTTGAAAGATTTAGCTGCAGATCACTTTCCTTCTCAATCTGAGATACCCTAAATTTAAAAATCTTTTCGGGCATCAGTTCAATATTATCTGTTGTTAAGCGTGATTCTTTCTCTGAAGATATAATATTTTCCGCTGTTAGGCGGGAGCTATTCTCTGAAGATATATTTTCTTCAGTAATTAGACTAGTTTTGGTAGTTTGAAAACTGTTTCTGGCCGTTAGGCTATGATCTTTCTCCAAGGAGATTATATTTTCTGCCGGGAGGTTAGTTTTTACAGTTTTAAAGCTGGTATCTCTTGCCTTTTGGCTTGTATTTTCTTCAGTAGTTTTTAGGCTACTGATTGCATCTGAGATCTCAAGTGATATATCAATAGGTCTATTACCTTTTACTTTGTCATTCTTCGCTGCTTCCGAAGCTATTTCTCTTTTGAAGTTGTCCAAGTCAGCTAAAATCCCTGCAACATCTTGTTTATTTTTTTTAATACTGTTAATAATGTCATCTTGCTTTTTTATTAATTCGATCATATCATCAAATTTTTCTTGTAGTATTTTACAACTAAGTTGTAGTCTTTCTGAAAATTCTACAAGTTTCTTATCAACTTGCTCCATTGTATTCTCTAGAAAGGAAATTTATAATAAAGTTAGTTTCTCCTTTGATGACCTCCATATCAAAAATATATTCTACAAAAAATATTTTCCATCTACTTAATCATTTATATTCTGATGTGGATGGTAAGTTATTTTTTATAAAAGATTTTACTTGGGTATTATCTTCCCTTGCTAGGAATATTTTAGGTAATATGAAATAGGCAAATTTCTTAATTCCTTTTTTAAGTGTTAATAATTCTTTTCCATTGGAATGATGTCTTTTTTCGGTATCTGTAATTGATCCTGAAGTGTATCTACATATTTTTCTAGTTGTCTATATTTTTTCTTTAGAACCACTCCCCAAAATTCTTCTGAAGCATCTATTTCTATTATTAAATCATCTCCTTCTAAAGGAAGATCTAGTCTTGGTATATTTTTACAATTTTCTTTTATAAATCTAACATGGTTTAAATTTCTTCTATCATAATAAAGATAGAATTCTTTTTTAATAATTTTTGTAGATGATTATTAAGTTTTGCTAGGTTTTCTAAGAATTGTTCTACATAATTTAAACATCCCAAAAATCTTTAAAGTTGCTTTTTATCTTCAAGTTTATCTGGAAACTTAGTGATTTTTTGTACAATTTATTCTTGTAATTCTATTCCACTAGAATCAAATATTAGTCCTAAGAATTCTATTTTAGGTTTGCAAAATTCTGTCTTCTTTTTAGATTAAACTATCCCTACTTTTTGGCAAAGAAGAGAGAATATATTCAGATGTTTAAGATGTTCTTCGTTATTATTGGCTATTAAAATATCATCTACATATACTAAATAGAATTGTAGGGTTCAATATCTTATCCATTCTTATTTGATATATTTGTGGGGCTTTTTTTAACCTGAACGACATTATTTTCCATTCATAGTGACCTTGCGGAGTACTAAATGTCATTAGTGGTATACTTTTTTCATCTAATCTTATTTGGTAAAATCCTGACTTACTGTCGAATTTAGAGTATATTTTTTCCTCTTGTCATATTTATAAGTGTTTCTTTATGATGTAGGACGTATCTGTCAAATTTTGTGTATTGGTTTAACTATTTGTAATTAACCACCATTCTTGCTTTTCCTCTCTTTATCTCAGTATGATTCCTCACAATAAATGTTGGGCTAGAGTGATGACTTTTGGATTTTTGTATAAGCTATAATTTTTTTAACTCTTGTATTTGAGTTCTAAATTCTTCTATATTAATAGGATTATATCTCATTGGTTTGACCCTTATTATCTTCATGGGATCTGTTAGTTCTATAGTAGTCCGTTCTTGGCTAATCTTCCATAAAGCTACTGGATTCTCATTATAATTCTTTTCTAATTATGTTTCTATAGTTTGAAGATTTAATTGTGAAATTATTTTTCCTGACAGTTTCTCTTTTTTTATTATTATAATCACCACGCTTGCTGTGAAAAATAAATTTATCCCTTTATATGCTGTCCAACCTCTTTTTATCACAATCCAATGGTTACATGGTGTTAAGAATTATATATATAGTTTATGTTGCACATATAGTTCGAATTTGTCTGTAAAATTATTTCCTAATAAGATATCTTGTTATACAAAATTAGGTGTGTAAAATGGAGGGCAAGTAATAATACAATTTCCTATTATTAGTTTAGGTTTTTTCACTCCTTGTGTTAGGGTATGTCTTTTTCCAGTAAAGTCTATTCCATATATTACAGGTAATATTGTAAATATAGTGTTCAACAAACATTATTTTCCGGCTATACAAGTGTCTGCTCCACTATCTACGAATGCATGAGAATATTTTGTTTTATATTCTTCATAGATTTTTCCCGCAGTTATATATATACTGTGTTTGCTAGTCATTTGGTTCTTTTTTCTAGAAATATTCATTATTATTATGAGTAAAATATAATCCATCTCTTTGTAAAGAGAAAGGTTCTATCTATTCTAGTGTACTCATTTCTAGAATAATTTCTATGTCATCATTTCGACTATCTGACTGTATAAAGAGTGTTACATCTATTTTAATATTTTGTATTTCAATCGAAACAAATGCTTGGTGTATTACTGCATTCTCTTATCCATCAAAATTTGTATACGCATATGGGGATCCTATAGGTATTTTTCCTATATAAGGTATCATTACTTCTTGTATAAAGGAAGCTCCTGCTCCTGAATCTATCAATATCGTAGTCATGCTCCAATCTCTTCCGTTGAAATATTTTCCATGTAACTTGTAATTTCTAGCATTTCTATTATCTACTAGGATTCTCAAACTTGATGCTCTATTTAAATTTCTTAATATTGGTCTTAGTCTCCCATTGTATCTATTTGTGCTTGCTCTTGCTTCTTCTATCCTATCTCCATTTGTTATTTGTAATTGGTTTCCTTCATAACCAATTCTTCTTGGGATTCTATTCTCTGTTACTTGAGGTTTTTCAGAGACATTTATATTCATATTTTCTGGTATTTCTATTTTTGAGTATCTTTATCTTCAAAATTTTTAGAATGATGTGTATTTCTTAGAGCATAGATAATGATATAAGTTATAGAATATGGGATAGATCCCTTTTTCATAAATTCTTCTCTTTGAAAATCTTGTATCAAACTTAAAGTTCTATTGATATTATTATCTCTAATATTTACACTTATCTTCGGATAAATATTAAAGATTAGTTTTTGATGACTGAGATTTCCTTGTAATATTCCTAGTGTTGCATCTTTTCTATCATTTATTATATTATCCATTAATACAATGTTAATTGGAGAGTCTATTCCTTCTATAAAGGTTGCTTTAGTCATCATTTGTATTGCGCCTATATGTATCCATCCTATTTTGGATTTATCTTTTATTTTTTCTATTCTTCTCATTAAGTCTTCTTTTTGAAGTAAGGCATTTCTCTATTCGTAATTCCATAATATAAGATATGTTTTCTTTGGGTAATCTTATCAAAGAATGATGTTTTAAACCCCTCTGAATTTTCTAGTTTTAGTTTAGTACTTCATATTTTATTGTATAATTTTCTATCTATCAGTACATCTCGCAAGAAGTTTCCTGTGTCTTCCTGGTATTCTTCTATTATTTCTTGTTCAGTATGATTCAGTATCTGAGAAATAATAGATTGATCCATCTGATTGCTCATCATCGGTTGCTTGAACAAATTCAAGAATGTTTTCTATTTCTCACAGTTCTTGTTATAACCTCAATTTCTTGAATATGTAATGAAATATGTAATTCTCTTTTAATGAATAAAAGAAATCTTTTTCTTTGATTTGCAATGGATTTCGTATGAAATGGCCTTGATTGATTTATTGTGGGCTTTGTTGGCCATTAAGCCCAATTGAAAAGAAAAGAGAATTAAAAAGGAAAAGAAATTGATTAATAAAAGGGAAATATGAGTAATTGATAATTAAAAGAAGATAAAGGCAAATAGATAATCTCCAATATGGGAATCCATGCCTTTGGGATTTCTTGAGGTCCAAGGGACCCAAAATAACAAGATAATCACAAAGGAAAAAGGAATATAAATTAATTTGGATTAATTAATGAGAGAAATTGGGAGAGAAGGAAGCATTCTCATCCATTGCTTTTTGTTTCCCAAAATTCGTACAAAGCTAGGCAATAATGAAAGGAACGTTCCCTTAAAATTTGAGACAAATAGGAGTTATGGTTTGGGAGATATTAATTTTCCAAGTTATCTCCAATTTGGGAATTATTCTGAATTAAAGCAATAAAACTTTTCCCTTGTGTTTGATCGCGGGCGATGAGATCCATTGGATATTAATCCAATGATGGACATTCATCGTCTAAGTCCCAAGCGGACTGGGACTCCACAAGTTCCAGGGAGACTTTCTCACATTGTTTTCTCGCAATCTAGTGGACATGCCAGCCTGGTATTGGTCCCATTGGACTCAGGAGAGGAAATCGCGAAGATTTCTCCCTATTTTTGCTAAGTTTGGTCGTCGTTTTAGGAAACGCCTAACTCGACAGGGACATGCCTCGACCCTATATATAGGGGAGGGCGGATGAGGGAACCAACATTCTATTTAGCTATCCTAGACGCTGCGGCGGATCGAGGGGAGTCTACCTATGCGCCCAATTCGAATAAAAACCCTGACCTTCATCGTCGTCTATCCAGTTTGTCTCGCCTGAAACCGACAATTCGGAGGTGGTGCTAGCATGGCCAGGCCCAGAAATTGAGGGCTTGATCGAGTTCGGAGGAGGGAGGTGATGCAGCCCTATTTTAGGGCTCCATCCTGTGCCATTTTGTATTTAAGTTGCATCTAAACATGTTAGATTACAAGTATTTTCCCCCAATATGATTACCATTGCAAATACGCTTATGGATGTTCTTTGCACTGTTTTTTAGGTACTTGGACCATGCTTAGATGGACGAGAGAGAGAGAGAGAGAGGGAGTTCTAAGGTTCCCCCACTCAAGGAGGGACCCAAAGAAGGCCCCAAAGTCTCCCTCAACCTACCTCCAGTGGCCAAGAATCGTCTCCAACCAAAGACATCCAAGAATTATGAAGTTTGAAGCCATGCTAGTGTGAGAAGACCCCAACACGACCGTGGTGCCATGGAATGGCCGTGATGGCAATTGAGAAAAGTTACAGGTTGATCGACAAATTATTGAAGTTCAAGCAAGTCAACCACCACGGCCGTGCTGACTAGCACGGCCGTGCTAGATGAAGATGGAATGGGCGTGTTGCTCAGAACAACCTCCTCCACCACGGCCATGCTACCCAGCACGACCGTTCTACCTAGTCCCCAACACGGCCGTTCTGTCCAGCACGGCCGTTCCACCAGCCTTCATTTTCACCCATCAACCTGTTGAGTTAACACTTAGCCAACACGGTCATTCTCCTCCACCGCGGCCATGCCCACTCCTACCCAGCACGGCCGTGTTGCCCAGAACGGCCGTGCTACCACCCCAAAACCTATACAATTTTCATCGCTTTTCCTATTATACCCCCACTTAACCCTAGCTCATATATAAGCACTAGTTGCTTCTAGGGCTCGGGAGAGCACTTCCTAGCCGCAACCTAGCTGCTCCCTTGCCTCCATTACTCCCATCCACCTACTTCCTTGCATTTAATCCCATTTCCACCCACTTTCCACTCATTTCCACCACAGAACCCTAGATTCTCTAGGTTTCTATCCATCCATTCCACCATTTTCATGCACCCTTGCACCCTTGGAGGGAGGAGGACGTCTACAACAAGCTTGGAGGTGAAGAAGGAGGCTTCTACATCAAGCTTCATGGAGTCCCTACTTCTTCTACCCCTTTCTTTTCCTATTTTCATGATTATGTCTAGCTAAGCCCCCTTGTGGTGGGCTGTTTGGGATTAAAATGTTACTTTGATACCATGTTGGGGGATAAATTCTTGTAATGAACTTAATTCATATTTATGATGATTACTTCTTGCTTCCATCTCTTTTCCTATCTTATTGCATGTGGTTTGTGCTTCTTGTATGAATTGCTTGTTTTGAGGTTTTTGATGACACTTCATTCCTAGGGGGAATTGGGGTGTATGTGGCAATCTTAGGAATGGCTCCTAGGCCCAATTACTAGATCCCTAGCTATCCCCATTTGTTCCTACATACACATCCCTCCTCCTACAAATGAGTGTGAGATTTAAGTGGCTAGTGTAAGTGAGAGTGATGCAATTGCCTAGGGCCTTCTAAAGGCTAGAGTGGCTAGTGGCATGAGGTTAAACCCCTTCATCTCCACTCCCATCTCTACCCTCAACCCTTAATTGTCCACTATCACTTACCCTAGAAACCTAGATTTGGCCAATCTCACTAGAACTACACCTAACCCTAGTCTTCTACTAGTAGTATAGGGTATGTTCTAATGGCATTGCCCTTGTTGTTTGGTTTGGTAATCTAGATATGAATTGAGCACCATGCATGTTTAATGAACTCCCCCAACTAAAATCAAAGTGACATTCCCCAAACAGCCCACCCACCTTAATCACCTTGCTTAAAACCCTAATCGCTTAGTTTGCTTATTAATGCTAGCTTAGTTCAATTGCTTTAGTCTAACTTAGTCAATTGCTTAGTTTTACCCTTCAGTTTTAACTTTGGCTCTTGCTCTTGCTAGTGGTTAGTTTAGTTCTTATCTGCTTCTTGTCTTGCTAGAGTAGTGTAGCCCCTCTTGTTCCTGCTTAGTTAGTTTGATAACTTAGTTTACTAATGTGCTTGCTCTTCCATAATTTAGTTTTCTTTTTGCATCTCTTACTTGCTCATTAGTGTAATCAACCAATCAACCTTAAAACCCTAAAAACCTTACTCTCCGCACTAGGAACGTAGCTCACGCCATCTAACTCTAGCGCCCCCTCTATC
Source organism: Alisma plantago-aquatica (assembly GCA_963693085.1). NCBI lineage: Eukaryota > Viridiplantae > Streptophyta > Magnoliopsida > Alismatales > Alismataceae > Alisma > Alisma plantago-aquatica. The sequence continues at coordinate 870,332,693 of OY856411.1, read as the reverse complement.
TCCGCAGATCGACCCCGTACTTTCCGCCTCACCTATACTACGACACGACCCCGTGTGCTTGCGGGTGTAGTGTCTTAGTAGACGTAGGTAGTTAGTGTGGGACCATACAAATATCGAAAGCAAAGATCCCATGTCTCCCGTGCCTCCCGATCTCGTGGATTGCACTTATTGCAAGCCTCTAGCGGGAGCACACCAATCTTTCTAGCGCCGTTGTCGGGGATAGAGGCGTTCGACCTAGTTAGATAGTGTAGCTTAGCCTTTCCTTTTTCCCTCACCATTGCTATTATTTATTCTTTGTGTTACTCTTGCATATTGGTTCGCTAACTTGGCTCCTTGTTGTTTGCTTGTGATTTGCATTGGTGACAGCTATGCATGCGTAGCACGCGTTCGACTTGCATCGACTTGGTGGTTTACGACCCTGAGATTGGAAGAAGAAGGCGTCAAGCTCGCCACAACCTACACCGAGAGGCCGAGATGGCATAGAACGACCCGCCACCAGAGGTTCCACCTCCACCGCCACATCGCCCGCTTCATGAGTACTTCACACTGGGGAACTACAACTCCCCCATCGCCACTCTAGTTGACCAGATGCCAGGTCAACGGTTCTCCATCCCACCGACACTCTTGGGGCTTCTCCCTACATACTTCGGTATGGAGAACAAGAACCCCTACCACCACATAGACACGTTCTTTGAAACGTGCTCTACCTTCCGCACGCCTGCCGCCACCGACGACTCAATCAGGAGGACGCTCTTTCCTTTCTCCCTCAAAGAGAAGGCCAAGGAGTGGTACGTCTCGAGGCCAAAGTTGGTCACTTGGAATGAGGTGAAGAATGAGTTTCTCAAGAAGTTCTTCCCCATCGCCAAGTTATCGTACATGAGAAGATGCATCACATCGTTTGCCCAGAAAGACAACGAGCCCTTCCACGAGGCATGGGAGAGGTTCCAGAAGCTGCTTCGTGACTGCCCTCATCATGAGGTTCCTATTTGGCAGCTAGTTCAGGCCTTCTACACCGGGCTTGAGGAGCAAAGCCAAAACAACGTAGATTCTTCTTGCGGGGGCACGTTCATGGCAAAGCCGCCCGAGGAATCATGGCCGATGTTTGAGCATCTCGCCGAGAATTCACGCCATCGAGCCTCCACTAAAGGTGGACATTGCGGCCGGAACTACACCCCTCCCCTTTCCTCTGTGGCTCCCACACGCAATGCCACCGACCCTGATATGATGAAAATGATGGCTGATATGATGCGAATGATGAAGAATCAAGTGGGTGGCTCTTCTAGCCAACCCGCAATGGCTGTGGACACTGTAGATGAGGAAGTTAACGCTTTACATTACTTTGGTGGCCGCAACAACCAGGGCCTAATGTCCCAATCCTACACCCCCGAGTGGAGGAACCACCCAAATTTCTCTTGGAAACAACAGAATGAGGATGGGCAAGGACAGGGGCAGCAGAAGCCACACTACAGCTCCAAGTTTGAGGACGAGGTACTAGGAAGGCTAAGAAGCCTGGATGAAGTAAAAAAAGACGTCAACGCACATGGGCAGTCTATAAACCGTCTTGAGCAGAGGTTGGACCAAATTTCTCTCTCTTTGTCTAGAAGGGAAAAAGGTAGACTTCCATCTCAACCACTACCAAATCCGAACAATGATGGGGTTTTTCTAGGGAACACTTCGGGTGCTTATGTTCCACCATCTTACCAAGCTCCACCAAACCCCTATGCTCCTCCACCTCCTCAAGCGCCGCTCAATTATCAATATGCTCCACCTCCACCTCACACTTACCAATAACCACCTCCACAATATCATCCCCCACCACAACAACAACCGCAACCCAATTCATTCTTCAAAATCCCAACTCCCCTCACTAAAGGCCTCCACCACCCCAACAGCCACAACCACCTCCACAAGCTCCCTCTTCTACCACCCACGAGCATGTGAAGGATGTGACTACGTTGAGGAGTGGCAAGACCTTGGAGAGCCCCCATGGTACAGTTGTTGGCAGAGATGACACTGAGGCAGAGCAGGTTGATACTGAGATGCAGATTGATGATACTGTGATAAGAGGCAGTGTTGATACCGTGACAGCGAGCAGTGATACTGTGATACCGAGCCCTGATACCGTGATTCCAGTGATACCAGTAGATGATACTGTTGATTTGGACCGATTGGGTTCCCAACTCCCTCCATATCCTGATGCACTCGAGGAGCCTTCTGTTGCAAAGAAAAAGAAGAATCATGCGGATGATATTTTGGAGATCTTCAAGCAAGTGAAAATCAATGTACCTCTTATAGATGCAGTCAAACAAATTCCGTCCTATGCAAAATTCCTTAAAGAATTGTGCACCTTCAAAAGAAAGACAACAGGGAGGACGCCTAAGAAGATCAAGCTCACTGAGCAAGTGAGCTCCATTCTCCAACACACCATCCCCCGAAAAAGAAAAGACCCCGGTGCTCCCATCATCTCATGCTACATCGGGGCACATCGCATAGACCAGGCTCTTCTCGACTTGGGGTCTAGTGTAAACTTGATGCCGTATGATCTGTTTGCTGAGCTCCAAATGGGGGAGTTGAGGCCAGCCCACTACACTCTACATTTGGCCGACCGATCTGTGAAGATGCCTAGAGGGCGTGTGGATGATGTGCTGGTCCGTATTGATGAAGATACTTCTGCCTTCTTCCCAGCCAATTTTATCATTCTTGATATGGAAAAAGAGGCTAGAAAGGTACCAATCATCTTGGGGAGACCTTTCTTAGCCACAGCTGATGCCGTGATCCATGTGAGGATAGGGACCATGTATGTTACATTCATGCACATGAAGATCAGGTTGAACATCTTCAAGTCTTCTACTACAGCCGAAGTGATAGGGGCCACCGAGGAAGATTGTTATTTGGTGGAATGCCTAGATGAGATTGTTGAAGAGTTCCTACCTGCGTGGATTGAGACTGCCACTCAAGGTAGAGGTCTTGAACCAATTGTTGAGTTCCCTGACGATGATGATGAAGATGATGAAGACTGTGAGCTAGCCTTAGTGGCTGCAAGTCAGGACCTCCCTTCTATTTCTGCACCTTTGAAGAACTCCCTTGAAGCACCCCCCGTTCTTGAGTTGAAGAAACTTCCTGAAGGATTGAGGTACGCTTTCCTTGGCTCAAATGACACCCTACCGGTGATCATTTCCTCCATTCACTCTCCTGAGCAAGAAGATGCCTTGATGGAAGTCTTGAGGAAGAACATCCAAGCCATTGGATGGTCTATTGCTGACTTGAGAGGGATTGACCCCTCTATCTGTGTGCATCAGATATACTTGGAAGAAGATGCGAGGCCGACCCGTCAAATGCAAATAAGGCTAAATCCCAAGTTGAAGGATGTTGTAACTCAAGAGGTTGTGAAGTTGCTTGATGCAGGGATTATCTATCCCATTTCTGACAGTACGTGGGTGAGTCCCATCCAAGTTGTGCCCAAGAAGGGTGGGATTATGATTGCAGAAAATGCCGATGGTGAGCTTATGCCGGTGAGAGAGCAATCGAAGTGGAGAATGTGTGTAGATTACCGGAAACTCAACGAAAAGACAAAGAAGGATCACTACCCACTCCCGTTTCTTGATCAAATTTTAGAGAGATTGGCTGGACAGAGCTTCTACTGTTTTCTTGATGGGTACTCGGGATATTTTTAGATTGATGTGCATCTGGCGGACCAGGAAAAGACGACATTCACTTGTCCAAGTGGTACATTTGCCTATCGGAGAATGTCATTTGGATTGTGCAATGCCCCTTCCACTTTCCAGAGATGTGTAACCTCAATCTTTGCTGAAATGCTTGATTCATCACTTGAAGTTTTCATGGATGATTTTTCAGTTTTCGGGAAAACCTTTGATGAGTGCTTGCTACATCTGGCTGCTATTATGGAAAGATGTGTGAAAGTTCGCTTAGTTTTATCTTGGGAAAAGAGTCATTTCATGGTACCTGAGGGTATAATTCTGGGACACCGAGTTTCTAAAGATGGGATTGAAGTTGACAAGGCCAAGGTGGGCCTTATTTCTACACTCGACCTTCCTTCCACCGTAAGACATGTTCGATCTTTCTTGGGACATGCAAGTTTCTACCGTCGCTTTATCAAGAACTTTAGCAAAATCTCAAGACCACTTTGTCGATTACTTGAGAAAGATGTCGAATTTCAGTTTGATGACAAATGTGTTGAAGCCTTCAATCATTTGAAAGAGAGGCTTATTTCTGCTCCTATCATGCAGCCCCCAGATTTCTCTTTGCCATTTGAAATCATGACGGATGCATCCGATATGGCGGTGGGGGCTGTGCTGGGTCAACGCATTGGCCGAATTCCTCATGCTATCTATTATGCAAGTAAAACATTAGACGATGCTCAAAGAAACTATACGACTACCGAGAAAGAGTTGCTTGCGGTGATCTTCACTCTTGACAAGTTCCAGCCGTATCTCTTGCAAAACAAAGTGACAATCTACACAGACCATGCTACGTTGAAGTATCTCATGTCCAAGAAAGACTCAAAGCCAAGGTTGATCCGATGGATTTTGTTGCTCCAAGAATTTGACATAGAAATTGTGGATAAGAAAGGAATAGAAAATGGTGCTGCACATCATCTCTCCCGCCCTGATGGACCTTTTGATATGACAAGTCCAATCAAAGAGACAATGCCACATGAACAACTCCTCTTAGTCTCATCTATCCAAAAGCCATGGTACAAGCACATAGCGAATTTCCTAGCCAATGGGAGGATACCGAGCATGTGGACAAGAGAGGAAAGCAAGAGATTGTTTGCTATGGTAAAGAAATACATTTGGGATGCCCCTCACCTCTTTAAGTATTGCCCATACCAACTCATTAGGAGGTGCATTCCGGAGATGGAGCAGCAAGAAGTCTTATCTATGTGCCATTCCGGAGTGTGCGGAGGCCATTTTGGAGGGAAACGCACGACCGCCAAAGTTCTTCAATGTGGTTTCTACTGGACAACATTGTTCAAAGAGGCTCATGACTTTTGCAAGGGTTGCTTCAAGTGCCAAAAATTGGGCGCCATCTCAAAGAGGGACATGATGCCTCTATCACCTATTCTTGTGGTAGAAGTGTTCAATGTTTGGGGGATTGACTTTATGGGTCCTTTCCCTCCTTCTTTCGGGTATGTCTACATCTTGGTCGCCGTAGACTATGTATCAAAATGGATTGAGGTTGTGGCAACAAGGACAAATGATCATAAGGTGGTGTGTGATTTCGTGAAATCCAACATCTTTAGCCGTTTTGGTGTTCCAAGGGCTATGATTAGTGATGGAGGGAGTCATTTCATCCACCGCACCTTCGAAGGGCTGTTAAAGAGACATGGAGTTAACCATCGTGTAGCTACTCCTTACCACCCTCAAATGAGTGGTCAAGTTGAGTTGGCAAATCGGGAGATAAAGCTCATCTTGGAGAAGACGGTGCGACCAGACCGCAATGATTGGTCACTTCGCCTCAATGAAGCTTTATGGGCATATAGGACTGCATATAAAGCCCCGATTGGCACTACACCGTTCAAGCTTGTCTATGGTAAGAGTTGCCATTTGTCGGTTGAGATGCAACACAAGGAATTGTGGGCCTTGAAGACGATGGACTTCGATGAAGAGAAAGCCGGAATGAAAAGAAAGTTTCAATTGCATGAGCTAGAAGAAATGCGGCATGAAGCATACGCAATGTCAAAGAACTACAAGGAAAGAACCAAGTTTCTACATGACAAGATCATAAAGAAGAAAGAGTTTGAGCCCGACAAATGGGTATGGCTATACAATTCAAGGATGAAGTTCTTCCCCGGAAAGCTTCGTTCTAGATGGGAAGGTCCTTACCTAGTCAAGAAGGTGTACCCATTTGGGGCAGTGATCATTTGTGCAAAAGAAGGAGCTAAGGAATTCGCTGTTAATGGGAAAAGGCTAAAATCTGTTGTTGAGGTCGCCCCAGACAAGGCCAACCAAGATTTCGATATTGTCATGCTTATAGAAGAAGAATCTGAGGAAGAAGAATGCTTGGACGAGGATGAGAAAGAGATTTACTACAAGGATCTTTTGAAGATTCCCAAAAAATGAAAAAAGTCCAACAATCAATAAGCCTAGCTGAAGGCGTTAAATTTAGCGCTAGTGGGAGGCAACCCACGTAGTTTGAGATTCTCGAACCCTTCTTTTGATACTTTAATTTTGTTTTACACAAATACACACACGCACACTTGTGCTTGATAGTTTTTTTTTAGTTTTGATGTAATGACAGGTTGAACAGGTTCAAGCTGAAGATTGAGGCATAGTCAGTCAGGGTGGTGGATATTCCACCAAGAAAAGATCATTCATGACGATTAAATGATGAGTTTCGAAGAGTTTTGATGAAATTTTGAGTTTTGACTTGAAAGAGAGTAGCACGGCTGTGCTGGCACTAGACCAGAACGGTCGTGCTGAAACGGAACGGCCGTGCTGATAAAGACGCATCCAACAGGTTGATTGAAGATTTTGGCCCCTGGCAACACGGCCGTGTTGTCCAAAACGGTCGTGTTGGTATAAAACCAACACGGCCATGCTGACCAAAACGGCCATGCTGGCCCATATAAACCTAACATCTACCCCGACCCAACACGACCCCTTGTCCTTTTTTGCGAACCAGAACGGACGTGCCGCGACTTCTGGCGATTAGGGCGAGTTCCCTACACCCCCTAATCACTTCCTCTTGCTCCCAAACTTCGGATTTGAGGTTCCTTTGGTCCCTAATCATTTTCCCCAACCTCTAGCTTCGATTTCCACCGTTCATCACCTCTGATTCCTCCAGCTACACAAAAATTCCGCCCCATCAGCCCGGAGCTGCGTTTTTTCAGTGCTAGCTTCGTCCCTCATTAGAGAATCTTGCAATCATGAAGGGCATGGGCAAAGCAATCAAGAAAGGAGTAGAGAAGACCACAAGCATCCTCACCGGTGGCAAAAGAAGGTCCAAACGAGCGACCGGTTCACAGCAATCCGGCAGCGCCTCCTCACCGTCCAATTCAATTTCACGTTCCTTTGGACGGTCGGCTTTGATGAGCACCTCTCGACTACACTCTACCTCCAGTGAGCACTTCTCAGATCCAAGCTACAACAACACTGGGGAAGAGGAGGAAGAAGAAGAAGAGCTGGAGAATCTGGTGGATTCTATTGAAGTCACCACACCGGCTCGTGAGCGAAGGACTAAGAAAACTAATGAAGCTTCGTCCTCACGCCTACCGCCGCAACCAGCTCCAGCAAGGAATTCGACATCATCTGTCCGACCCAGTGGAAGCAATGAAAGAGTGCCCTTGAACTTGGACACAAGTTCGGGGTCACATACCTATCAAGAAGAGGAAGCGGATGATACTGAGAGCGAGGAATTGGAGGATGAACCAGTGGATATCCTATCAATATTAAAGGAGGACAAACTCACATGGGTGGGAAAGCAACCACAGGGAACCACTTATGGCAGAGGAATCAAAAGAAGCAAAGCAGTGAAACCCCTTCACCCCGAATGCATGACAAGAAGGGTGATTGCCACTAGATATGCATGTGTGACCACAATGGAAGCCTTAGGTGTCAATTTCAGTTTTGGTTTTCATCTAAAACACTATGGATTGTACGATATTTTAACTAAGGTCGAAGAAGCATACTTGGAGATCACTCGTGAGTTCTTCAAAACCTTAGAGAAAGTTTAGTATCAGGGATAGGATGCTATCAGGTTCAAATTAAACGGCTCAACACATGTCCTCAACGCATCTCAGATCAATGCAATCTTTGCCCCCAACCCAGAAATGGCAAGGAAATTCGACGGGGGAAGATTTGATAAGAATGGTAAGGTAGATTACGCCAAGATGTGGAAGACGCTCACAGGCAAATCTACTTTCTCTTCAGGGAAATCTAAAACGAGCAAGATCCACAACCCACTCTTGAGATATTTGCAAAAAGTGCTAGCAAATACCGTGTTTGGTCGCTATGATAATCAAGGATTAGGCACCCAAAAAGACCTTTTTCTCATGGCTACAATTGTAAGCGAGGGGTTTGTGAACGTGGGTGCCATGGTTATTGATCACGTGAAGACAATCCCATCCAAAAGTAAAAACCCATTCATCATGGGAGGGATTGTCACCACTTTGGCGAGGGCGTTGGGATGCAATCTGGAAGGGCTCACCAAAGTAGAGGGAAACAAATATGTGGACCTATACTATCTTGTGAGGTCACAGACGATATCCCTCAAGGATGACAAATTTTTTTATGTGCTGAACCCCAGCTACGCTGGTATCACTTTGGAACTTCTTTACCATGCCCCCCTTTTGCTCGAGGATGCAGGGCCTGTGGATGATTTTCTCAATCAGTTATCACGCTATGAGGAAGACACCCCTAGAGAGGGATACAGAGCACCAAGTGTAGCCTTACCTGATGAAGAGGGGGAAACCAACGTGCCAGAACAACAACGATCTTTGGAGCATCCATGCCGCACAAGACCGAGAATGGAAGAGTTTGAGGCGCAACCACCTCCGACAAATGCATATGATATGGCATCCATCCATGCACAGTTGGAAGGGATTCGGAAAATGCAACATGACATGTGGTTGGATCAGCAGCAGATGCATCACCAAATCAACCACATGTATCAGTACCAACATGCGTAGACACAAAGAAACCCCCAATGGGGGGAGGATTTTTGGGGGTCAATTGCTAGCTACCAGGAGACATACCCGCCTCCACAGGCAGAGTACTGGGGCCACTACTACCAACAACCTCCTCCACAGTCTGGCCTGTCATAGGACCCCACACCACCACAACCCTGACTTCTACCCTATCATCCCTAAGCTTTAGTTTCATGCTGAGGACAACATGGTTCAAAAGTTTGGGGTGGTAGGGCGGTAAGTCCTCTATTTTTAGCTTATTTTGACAGTTTCCTGTTCCACCTGATCATTGTTTGTTTGATGTTTAACCCACCTAGTATAGATTGTCTTTTGCTTTCATCTTTGCATGACATGTAGTTGATTTCTGCATTTTTGAGTAATTTTTCAAAATTTTTGCTTCTTCATACCATGCATTGCATTCTCATGTAGTTTTGATAATTTATTGTGCATGTTAAGTAGGATTTGCTACTTTATGTCTTTAAAATTTCCTAAAGTAGGTTTAGATGTGATTTAGTGCAAATTGGCGCCATTTTGGCCAATTTTGCCCAGATTTGAATATTCTTGCTCCGATAGGATGTTTTGACTTAATCTTCAATGTTTGAAATGAAAAGGTTTACTCTTGTGACAAATGCATGCTACATTCATAGATCTTATTGATATATGGTCTTGTTTGTGACTTTTTACATGTGAACCACATCTCTTAAGTCTGTGAATGCTTTGGTTGAATCATGAATTGAGCAAGCGACAAACACTTAAAGCCAATGGAATCACTTGGTAGAAATATGAATATTGTGTTAATTCTATCATGTGATGTGATATTACTTGGTGAAGTGTTGAATTAGCTTTTATGCATGGAATCGTATGTTGAAAACTACACTGATGACCCCTCTTTGATCCGACTATTCTTCCACCATCTTCATACCCCTCCGCCTCATAAAAAGATGCCAAAGTGCACATATTAGCCGCGGCCACCTCCAAAAGTTTGGGGTGGCCACATATTTATCTCCCCGCTTCACTCTATCCACCATATGCCCTATCTACACCAAGGGCAAAGAAAAAGAAAAAGAAAAGCAAAAATAAAATAAAAGGATGCTCCTGTTTAAGAGCATTCAAATAAAGAAAAGAAGAGTGTGTAAAAGCACTCCAAATCTTACCGCAACCCTTTCTTCTTATTTTATACCCATTGAGCTAGAAAACATCAAATCTAGCTCACTTTACCCTTTCTACAACCAAGTGGATCATCTAGTGTGGTTTGAAGCATAAGACCGAATGCATGAAAGTGAAACAACACTCCTAGTCACCTTTGATTAACATCAACATGAAACGGTTTACCCGGAATGACATAAAGGACATATGGACGACTTGTGTTTCTATGCTTTATATTTGAAGTTTGTATGCTCAGTGCTCAGTTCATGATTGGGTTGTGAAAGAAGGAGAGGAGAGATGTGAGACACATGCACTTAGTCATTTCCAAGACTATATATATTCAATAATCTTCTGCTGCTTTGCATTTGTCATTTGTTTTTGTTGAAAAGAACGGAAAAGAGAGATTAAGTTGGAGCATACATGAGGACAAGCATGTTTTAAGTTTGGGGTGGTGATGCAGCCCTATTTTAGGGCTCTATCCTGTGCCATTTTGTATTTAAGTTTCATCTAAACATGTTAGATTACAAGTATTTCCCCCCAATATGATTATCATTGCAAATACGCTTATGGATGTTCTTTGCACTGTTTTTCAGGTACTTGGACCATGCTTAGATGGATGAGAAAGAGAGAGAGAGAGAGTTCTAGGGTTCCCCCACTCAAGGAGGGACCCAAAGAAGGCCCCAAAGTCTCCCTCAACCTACCTCCAGTGGCCAAGAATTGTCTCCAAGCAAAGACATCCAAGAATTATGAAGTTTGAAGCCATGCTAGTGTTAGAAGACCCCAACACGGACGTGGTGCCATGGAACGGCCGTGCTGGCAATTGAGCAAAGTTACATGTTGATCGACAAATTATTGAAGTTCAAGCAAGTCTGCCACCACGACTGTGCTGACCAGCACGGCCGTGCTAGATGAAGATGGAACGTGCGTGTTGCTTAGAACGACCTCCTCCACCACGGCCGTGCTACCCAGCACGACCGTTCTACCTAGTCCCCAACACGGCCGTTCTGTCCATCACGGCCGTGCCACCAGCCTTCGTTTTCACCCATCAACCTGTTGAGTTAACACTTAGACAACATGGCCGTTCTCCTCCACCACGGCCGTGCCCACTCCTACCCAGCACGGCCGTGTTGCCCAGAACGGCCGTGCTACCACCCCAAAACCTATACAATTTTCATCGCTTTTCCTATTATACCCCCACTTAACCCTAGCTCATATATAAGCACTAGTTGCTTCTAGGGCTTGGGAGAGCACTTCCTAGCCGCAACCTAGCTGCTCCCTTGCCTCCATTACTCCCATCCACCTACTTCCTTGCATTTAATCCCATTTCCACCCACTTTCCACTCATTTCCACAATAGAACCCTAGATTCTCTAGGTTTCTATCCATCCATTCCACCATTTTCATGCACCCTTACACCCTTGGAGGGAGGAGGACATGTTGGGTTTTTAGGGGAGACAGAGAAGGCAGCAGAAACAAAAATTTTCTCCCCAAACCCATACCGAGGAAACGCGTCAACGTCTATATAATAGGAAAGGATGGTTTGTGGAATCATACCTTGTCCCGAGGCTTGCTCGACGACAATACCTCGCACAATGCGCGGTCTTCAACTCCGGACTTCAACGGTGTCTGTGCAGCTCCTGGTTGCACCGGGACTGACAACTCCTAATCGAACCGGACTGTCAGATGACAGTTGTCCTCCTAAGCGGCAGTGTCCTCCCACCTCTGTAGTAGTCCACACGGACCACCTGGAACTCCACTCTCCTTGTCCCACAAGGAAGTGGAAGGAGTCACACCCTCCTGTTGACGTACTAGTCGCCAACACGCTCTCCTGCCTCCTGTTGCAACTACAGTTGTCCTTCCCTTGCTGCACCTCCCTTTTGCGGGAAGCACTTGCTCGGGCTCTCTCACGGTTACCAAAACCAGAGAGAACGACAACTTGCAGAGCAACTGGTTGAACTGAGCTGTACTGTGAGAAGCCCCCAATACCCCTATATATATAGGAGAGTCATGGGACAGGGTTCTCCATCCCGGGCAATGTGGGACTAAAGCAGGAGTAGAAAGGTTCGAGAATTTTCCACAAAAAGCAACCGGTTCGCAACTTGAAACGATCGGTTCACAACTGAACCGATCGGTTCGGCCATTGAGCCGATCGGTTGGACCTGAGCCGATCGTTTGGGGCACTCCAACTGATCGGTTGGTGCCCTGAACCGATCAGTTCATGGTCCTAATCCGGCTCAAAAAGACTTTCCTTGTTTCTTTCCCAATTGGTATCGAATACCAATATTTTTCCCAATCGAATTGGGAAATTTGAAACGAAAGGAAAATCCTTGCCGACATGACTTTCCCAACTGGTCGGTTGCACCAGTTGAGCCGATCGGTTCAACTCTTGAACCGGTCATTTCAACCTGGGCATGAGACGATCGGCCTGGACACTCCAGCCGACCGGTTCAGCAACCTCAGCCGACCGGTTCATCACATGAACTGATCGGTTGGGAGCACAGGTTGGGCAAAATCAGTCAATTGCGATTTCAATCAATCTGATACTCCAATCAATGCGTCCAACACCTTGAACCATATGATATTGAGCTATCGACTGATTGAGTGTTTAATTGAACTACTAAACTCCTTTAGTAATCAATCTAAACATTGCTTTGTGGACAAAACTCCTCTTCCAGGTTAAATCCTATGTGTGTGACCCTGCAGGTCCATTTCACGTTGGCAGTGAAAGTCCATAACACTTATGACTTCACAAGCAAAGAGAGGTGCCTAGTCACACATCAGTGCTATCCAAGTGAAAGCAGAAAGTTGGAGAACAACTTTCATCCTACAATCCGTGAATGGTGTTACAGGGAATGTATAATTCCTTTGTCACTGATATCCCAAATGAACTCGAGGCATGGAACAGTCATCCTGTCAACGTTCATTCACTTCCTTGATCTCAGAGTAGACTGGAAGAGATATGTATGACATCAGTATCATATACTAATTCACACATGCGTGCACGCCTTTCTCAATCCTACTCATCAAGTGGCCATGGATATCAAACTCCCTCAGGAGGGACAAATCCCATATCTATCACTCACCCCTCAAAAGCCCCATGTGTCAAAGCCACCCAATCATCACCTTTATAACAACCCATGTTTCAGGACTGCGTTTGATGATGTCAAAGTGTGCCCAACGACATGTGTTGAGTGCAGTGATTTTAGGTCTAAGAATCACACTCACCACCATCACTGTGAGTACTGACTGTGACTACCATCTCATGGTTCCATGTGTCAAACTCACGGTGGGTCTGTCCAGTACCTTGTTCTCTAACAAGTACCTATGTGTTTGGTTTGATATCTCTATATCATGACTAATGAGATTCTGTCATCAACCAACACCACAATCTAGTCTTGTGTGTCATTGCTGTCTATCTACCTTCCACAATGACATCCGACTAGGGACATAACAAGAATGTACAAACTCTTAGCATCCGTATGATCTCATCGTTCAGGTCCTTAACCTGAAAGCATACGTCATTGAGTACTGTCATTCTCTAGACAATCAATCTGTTCTATCACCATCTCATATGACTGAACCAGAAAGAATTGGAAGCTCGCCTTTGATGTTTATCAAATCAATCTTAATGTATCCCACCAATCATCCCATGATTGGCTCTCAGGGCATACATTCCAACAGACTCCCACTTGCACTGCGAGCCAATCACCCATGAATCATATTCATAGTGATATTCAAACATGTTCCACATGTTACTGTGCTGTAGTGCCAACATAGTGAGTAATGACAACACCTTGCCAAAGTCTGTACAAATTGCATGTCTCACATCTCTTCGCTGTACGTCATACGTATGAGATGGAGTTGCCGTAATATGCGATCTAGTATTCCTTTGCTAACCTTTAGCCACATTGCATGATCAAGGATTCCAGACTTATCATCAATGAGTGGAATATAAGTTCATCCTATGAACTTTTAGATCCATATAGTATCCACTGCTGTTTACTAACACATAGATACTCGGCATTTCCCCTTTTCAAATGGCTTTATTGGAACATTTCAATTATCAACAAACTTTCACTTTTATACATCTTATGTATATATATTGCGATTAATTTTCTGTCCTTTCGGAAGTTTGCATCAATGTAACTCTTTACATAGAACTCTTCCTTATCTCCATAGAACTAGTACTTCACAAGCACTCATCAAGTTCTCATGGTATTCCAGTAACCCTTACTGGAAGCAGACAGACATCCACTCGTCATGTCCCACATACGAGTTATCAGGATGAGCACATCATATTGCCATGTCCTACATACAAGATGATGAATGCATTTTATTCTTGCCATGTCATACATGCAAGATAATGAATGCATTTTATTCTTGCCATGTCATACATGCAAGATAATGGGATGATTACATACATGATAGATCCATATCTATTCTTAGTGTTCCCATTCTTCATAAGAATTGGACACTTGGCCTTGGGATACTAACTCCATGTAATATGGACAAGTTTTCTCCCACTGAATCTGTGCATACTGAATACTTCAGTACAGATTGCCAATGTATGCTCTCTCTTTCCAGGTCAAGAGATTTTCGAGAACTATCTCTATAGATCTCTATTCCTATCACATAGGAAACATCTCTATCTTCCTTAAAGATAATTTCCACATTCGGATTTCCAATCTAGAACATTTCCATTTCACATCAATATGTGGAATGTGAATACGCTCCCACTAAATCACAGATCCCTTCTTTATCTTTGACATATCAGTCAAACCCTTTGACTATATCATCAAAGTAAAGATCCAATTTTGAGTTGCTTGTACTTAATCAATCACATTGATTAGTCCATTGTAACTTATAGACTTCATTTGCATTAGTGGATTCATAAACCTTATAGGCTGTGTCACGTACACATCCTGTTTTTATTCCTCATAGGAATGCGGTTTTAGTATCCATATGCCAAATGTCTTAGTCATTAAGTTGCAATCAACAAGCATAATCCTTGTCAAAATGTTATCCATGTGTCTTAACACTTAAGACTTATTTGCACTTATGGATATGATCCAATGAGTGCTACCATCAAGGTCATACCTTATGGTTCACATGGAAGTCATTTAGGATGTAATGGTTTCATAAACCATAACTCAAGATTCAGTTCCTCATATTCATCTTGATAGTTGACTCATCACATGAACAACTCATCACATAGATAATTGAGGTGTATCTGTTAAAGATATAAGAACTCACAACCCTTGTGATTCTTAATTTCTTTTATTAGTGTGGGGTACTCTTTTATTAAGAAGAATTCAGTTATTTGATAATCATTCTCTAACTCCTTAGAGTATGATTCCTTCTTGATTCAGACATCACCATGCCTTAATCATGAGTTCACTATGATACACTATCATAATCACTCATAAGGATCTCAAACATTTGATCCAAGTATTTCATTCCTTGATCTCATCAAGAATTAATACTTTACCAAATTTGTACTTCATTTATGATAATCTTGAACACTTCAAGATATTCATATTGGTACTTCTCTAAACACCATTTGAAGTATTAGCATTGATTCCAATAGGTATGCAAATACATCACATGTATTATTCCTAATAGGATAATCATTCTCCCACTACATTAGTGAAGATTGATTAATCATGTCCAAGATATTCATGTCTCTTACTGGTTCTATAACCAAAAGAGTCTAGATTTATCCATCACATGAAAACTAGAAATGATTTTCTCATGATTAATGCTAATTAAATTGTTTGAGTTATCTATAACTTTTAGGTATCGTCTTATCTTATGCATATCAAATATCACAAGATAAATAAGGCATTGCCACAAAGATCATATCTTGAAAACACAACTTTATTAATTGCCATTATTGTCATACAATATGCAAAAAATAAAGTGTTTCTATCTATTGGCAAGTATGAAATAGCAGTTCATAACTGTATTACATGCCTTATTGGCTGAAAATAAACTAAAGTATTCCTATCTATAAAGGCAACACTTGCCCCAAGTAAGAATGCTTTACACTTTACATTTTGGTATCATATACCTCAAAAAGTGTTACAAGTTTATTTACATGACACCTTCAAGTAGAGGCTTCAGTCGCCTCCTTCTTCTTTTGTTCTTCCAGGTAGAGAGGACAATTCCTTTTCCAATGTCCTGGCTTTTGACAATGGTGGCAATTTCCTTTCTTGGTCACGCCTCCCTTGGCCTTGAGAGCTGAAGATGGCTTGGACTCCTGGCTAGCTTCAGAACCTTTCTTAGCTTTGCCCTTGCCCTTGTGCTTGGACTTGCCTTTCTTGCTCGTGATCACCATAACAGACTTAGGCTTGTCCTTCTTCATCTGTAACTCGGCTGTCCTCAACATGCCCAACAACTCTGACAGTGGCCTATCAAAGTTGTTCATGTTGTAGTTCATCACAAACTGACTGTAAGATTCTGGCAACGATTTCAGTATCACGTCAGTAGCCAACTCTTGGCTCAGTGGAAATCCCAGTCTCTGCAGGTTCTCCACATACCCAATCATCTTGAGTGTGTGAGGACCAACTGGATCTCCTTCTGTCATGACGCACTTGAACAACGCCCTAGAAACATTGTACCTCTCTTGCCGTGCCTGATCTTCATACATGTTCCTGAGATGCAGAATCATCTCTATGACACCCATGTTTTCATGTTGCCTCTGCAACTCATGGTTCATTGAACATAGCATCAAGCACTTTGCATCAATGGCATCATCAGAATGCTTCTTGTAAGCATCCCTTTCTGTCCTTGGTGCATTAGGAGCGGGTTCCTCTGGAATTGGAGTATCCAGGACATAGAGCTTACGCTCTTGAGTGAGAACAATTCTCAATGTTCGATACCAGTCGTGGAAGTTTGTCCCATTTAGCTTGTCCTTGTCAAGGACCGATCGCAAAGAAAAGTTGTTGTTGTTTGTTGCCATTTGAACTACAAAAAGGAAAATATGCAATTTTAGTCCAAAACTCATTTTTGACTCATTTGATTGATTTGAAAGTTTGACTATATAATTAGGCCTTTAATTAATTATCGCTCCCACTATTTTACTTCAAATTGATAGCCCTCACCATCAATTCGGAAGATTGCAGCGTACAATCTTCTAGTGGGCAAGATCCTGAAATCCTCTAAGTCATGGACCAGCTTGGGCTGTCACCCACAACATAGATCTCTCAGGTAGGCAACTTTTGCCAATTGCATCATATGCAACTCTTGATAAGATGTCATCTACAACTCCTTACAATGATCATCTCCATGCCTCAAGGTGCTAGATCATATCTAGGTCACCTTGTTAAGTCCGACCCAAAGCAAACACGATGAACATGCACCCTGCTTGGGCAGACCCACACATTCATCCTTCACGCTTCCATGAGATAGACGGTGCACCACGCTTGGGCGTGCCCACACTTGGTCGATCAAGCTTTTCACGTGTGTCGCATTTGGAAGGCATCTAAAACTTAATATTTAATGAGGGATTTGGTTTTATATACATATACATATCCAATCACCACAATACATAGTATGTATCATATACATGCTATATCCCACTGAAAACATGCACAAACGATAAAAAGTGATGATTATGGCCATCCTAATGTGATTCCTCGAGCCAAAAGGAATCACGGTCATCTAGGTCTACATCACATGCAACCTATACAAGATGAACTCTGTGCCTTGCCATCCGAGTAGATCAACTCATTACATGAATGATCTGTACTCTCCAGCCGGTCGTCTGGGTGCCACCAGCCGATCGGTTGGCTCCTCCAACCGATCGGTTCGCCTGGTCGTCGTGCATCTCGTTATGTCCGCCACCCACTCGTCTCGCTCCTCGAACCGGTCATCAACCGATCGGTTCACACCTTGAACCGACCGTCTGAAAGGTCAACCGATCGGTTCATTCCTTGAACCGATCGTCTGAGCAGCCGTCTTGATGTCCGCCGGTCTTTGACATAACAGGAAAAAAATCCTATTCTAAAAATTACATTGCTTTAAAAGGGAAACCCCGAGTTACATTCGGGGGGAGCAAAGGTAGGAAAGAATCTCGAATTATTTCGAGTTACATCAGAAATAAGAGAGGGAAGATCGGTGCGCAGACCGAGATGCAAGCAACCACAAACAACCACACACAGATAGGGGTTTATAGGCCATAATCACGCTACACACATCCACCACAAAACTCATTTAAGGGCGACGCGTATCGAGTGCATTAATAATACATATCATATATGTAATTAGGGATTTGTGGATTTAGGATTGGACATGCATAAAGCCGATATTATTCGCATCGTATGCAATAAATAAAGGCGACAAACCAAAATCGATCATATCGATATTCCTAAAATATAGAGCAGTTGACGTGGCTCTGATACTACTGTTGGGTTTTTAGGGGAGACAGAGAAGGCAGCGGAAACAAAAATTTTCTCCCCAAACCCATACCGAGGAAACGCGTCAACGTCTATATAATAGGAAAGGATGGTTTGTGGAATCATACCTTGTCCCGAGGGTTGCTCGGCGACAATACCTCGCGCAATGCGCGGTCTTCAACTCCGGACTTCGACGGTGTCTGTGCAGCTCCTGGTCGCACCGGGACTGACAACTCCTACTCGAACCGGACTGTCGGATGACAATTGTCCTCCTAAGCGGCAGTGTCCTCCCGCCTCTGTAGTAGTCCACACGGACCACCTAGAACTCCACTCTCCTTGTCCCACAAGGAAGTGGAAGGAGTCACACCCTCCTGTTGACGTACTAGTCGCCAACACGCTCTCCTGCCTCCTGTTGCAACTGCAGTTGTCCTTCCCTTGCTACACCTCCCTTTTGCGGGAAGCACTTGCTCGGCTCTCTCACGGTTACCAAAACCAGAGAGAACGACAACTTGCAGAGCAACTGGTTGCACTGAGCTGTACTGTGAGAAGCCCCCAATACCCCTATATATAGGAGAGTCATGGGACAGGGTTCTCCATCCCAGGCAATGCGGGACTAAAGCAGGAGTAGAAAGGTTCGAGAATTTTCCACAAAAAGCAACCGGTTCGCAACTTGAAACGATCGGTTCACAACTGAACCGATCGGTTCGGCCATTGAGCCGATCGGTTGGACCTGAGCCGATCGTTTGGGGCACTCCAACCGATCGGTTGGTGCCCTCAACCGATCGGTTCATGGTCCTAATCCGGCTCAAAAAGACTTTCCTTGTTTCTTTCCCAATTGGTATCGAATACCAATATTATTCCCAATCGAATTGGGAAATTTGAAACGAAAGGAAAATCCTTGCTGACATGACTTTCCCAACTGGTCGGTTGCACCAGTTGAGCCGATCGGTTCAACTCTTGAACCGGTCATTTCAACCTGGGCATGAGCCGATCGGCCTGGACACTCCAGCCGACCGGTTCAGCAACCTCAGCCGACCGGTTCATCACATGAACTGATCGGTTGGGAGCACAGGTTGGGCAAAATCAGTCAATTGTGATTTCAATCAATCCGATACTCCAATCAATGCGTCCAACACCTTGAACCATACGATATTGAGCTATCGACTGATTGAGTGTTTAATTGAACTACCAAACTCCTTTAGTAATCAATCTAAACATTGCTTTGTGGACAAAACTCCTCTTCCAGGTTAAATCCTATGTGTGTGACCCTGCAGGTCCATTTCACGTTGGCAGTGAAAGTCCATAACACTTATGACTTCACAAGCAAAGAGCGGTGCGTAGTCACACATCAGTGCTACCCAAGTGAAAGCAGAAAGTTGGAGAACAAATTTCATCCTACAATCCGTGAATGGTGTTACAGCGAATGTATAATTCCTTTGTCACTGATATCCCGAATGAACTCGAGGCATGGAACAGTCATCCTGTCAACGTTCATTCACTTCCTTGATCTCAGAGTAGACTGGAAGAGATATGTAGGACATCAGTATCATATACTAATTCACACATGCGTGCACGCCTTTCTCAATCCTACTCATCAAGTGGCCATGGATATCAAACTCCCTCAGGAGGGACAAATCCCATATCTATCACTCACCCCTCAAAAGCCCCATGTGTCAAAGCCACCCAATCATCACCTTTATAACAACCCATGTTTCAGGACTGCGTTTGATGATGTCAAAGTGTGCCCAACGACATGTGTTGAGTGCAGTGATTTCAGGTCTAAGAATCACACTCACCACCATCACTGTGAGTACTGACTGTGACTACCATCTCATGGTTCCATGTGTCAAACTCACGGTGGGTCTGTCCAGTACCTTGTTCTCTAACA
Source organism: Alisma plantago-aquatica (assembly GCA_963693085.1). Lineage (NCBI taxonomy): Eukaryota > Viridiplantae > Streptophyta > Magnoliopsida > Alismatales > Alismataceae > Alisma > Alisma plantago-aquatica. The sequence continues at coordinate 870,312,617 of OY856411.1, read as the reverse complement.
AGTACCTATGTGTTTGGTTTGATATCTCTATATCATGACTAATGAGATTCTGTCATCAACCAACACCACAATCTAGTCTTGTGTGTCATTGCTGTCTATCTACCTTCCACAATGACATCCGACTAGGGACATAACAAGAATGTACAAACTCTTAGCATCCGTATGATCTCATCGTTCAGGTCCTTAACCTGAAAGCATACGTCATTGAGTACTGTCATTCTCTAGACAATCAATCTGTTCTATCACCATCTCATATGACTGAACCAGAAAGAATTGGAAGCTCGCCTTTGATGTTTATCAAATCAATCTTAATGTATCCCACCAATCATCCCATGATTGGCTCTCAGGGCATACATTCCAACAGGACATCTACAACAAGCTTGGAGGTGAAGAAGGAGGCTTCTACATCAAGCTTCATGGAGTCCCTACTTCTTCTACCCCTTTCTTTTCCTGTTTTCATGATTATATCTAGCTAAGCCCCCTTGTGGTGGGCTGTTTGGGATTAAAATGTTACTTTGATACCATGTTGGGGGATAAATTCTTGTAATGAACTTAATTCATATTTATGATGATTACTTCTTGCTTCCATATCTTTTCCTATCTTATTGCATGTGGTTTGTGCTTCTTGTATGAATTGCTTGTTTTGAGGTTTTTGATGACACTTCATTCCTAGGGGGAAATGGGGTGTATGTGGCAATCTTAGGAATGGCTCCTAGGTCCAATTAGTGGATCCCTAGCTAGCCCCCTTTGTTCCTACATACAAATCCCTCCTCCTACAAATGAGTGTGAGATTTAAGTGGCTAGTGTAAGTGAGAGTGATGCAATTGCCTAGGGCCTTCTAAAGGCTAGAGTGGCTAGTGGCATGAGGTTAAACCCCTTCATCTCCACTCCCATCTCTACCCTCAACCCTCAATTGTCCACTATCACTTACCCTAGAAACCTAGATTTGACCAATCTCACTAGAACTACACCTAACCCTAGTCTTCTACTAGTAGTATAGGGTATGTTCTAATGGCATTGCCCTTGTTGTTTGGTTTGGTAATCTAGATATGAATTGAGCACCATGCATGTTTAATGAACTCCCCCAACTAAAATCAAAGTGACATTCCCCAAACAGCCCACCCACCTTAATCACCTTGCTTAAAACCCTAATCTCTTAGTTTGCTTGTTAATGCTAGCTTAGTTCAATTGCTTTAGTCTAACTTAGTCAATTGCTTAGTTTTACCCTTCAGTGTTAACTTAGGCTCTTGCTCTTGCTAGTGGTTAGTTTAGTTCATATCTGCTTCTTGTCTTTCTAGAGTAGTGTAGCCCCTCTTGCTCCTTCTTAGTTAGTTTGATAACTTAGTTTACTAATGGGCTTGCTCTTCCATAATTTAGTTTTCTTTTCGCATCTCTTACTTGCTCATTAGTGTAATAAACCAATCAACCTTAAAACCCTAAAAACCTTACTCTCCGCACTAGGAACGTAGCTCACGCCATCTAACTCTAGCGCCCCCTCTATCTCCGTGGATCGACCCCGTACTTGCCGCCTCACCTATACTATGACACGACCCCGTGCGCTTGCGAGTGTAGTGTCTTAGTAGACGTAGGTAGTTAGTGTGGGACCATACAAATATCGAAAGCAATGATCCCATCTCTCACGTGCCTCCCGATCTCGTGGATTGCACTTGTTGCAAGCCTCTAGCGGGAGCGCACCAGGAGGCAGAGCACCCTAAACATTCAACGCACTTGCAGGAGGCTAGAATCATGAAGTCAATGCCTGAGTTGACCACAGAGCTGCTGTCTCTCTCGCGCGAGGTTGAAGACGAAGACCTTATGGTCTTTTACACTTTTTCCCCTCTGCGCCTCTTTTGCTGGTAAGGGCAGCCATGTCTTTTGTTTCTCTTAATCGCAATGTTAAGGGTGCATGCATCCATGGCCATTGGATCCTCAGTGGATCTGCAGACCATGGATCAGGCGGCCCTGGTTTTTCTAGAAAATAGCAAATAGACAATAAAAAGAGTTTTCTTGTTAAAAATTGTATCTTGAGCTAGATACCTCAGATGGGGGAAGTTAATACATGAAAAATGATCAGAAAAATATGAGGAATATGTTAAAAATGGTTTGGACATCTAAATCTATATACTTTTGCAAAAGTGCATATTTTGATGGAAAAAGAGTTAATTTGTAAAGAGAAAACCCTAATTGTTAATCAAAGGAAGATTTAATCTTGCAAAGGGGTTAATTCGAGCATGGTTTACTTGATTAATGATTAAGATGGTTTTTAACCTGTTTTGATGATAGAATTGCGTGGTTTAGGGGTTTTAACCTAATATGTTGATTAATATGTTTAGAAACCATAAATTAGAGAAAAAGAAAAGAAAAGTGCTTATAATCTAAAAATTAGGGTTTCCTGTTACTAAAAGATGAAATTAGAATCTTTGTGAGAGAAAGATGAAATAATTAGGGTTTGCAAGAGTTTTGGTAAAATAAGGGTTTAAAGTGATAATAATGAAATGGAACCCTAATTATGCTCAAAACCCTAAAAAGGATGAATAACCTTAGGAATTACCTAAGATTAATAGATTATAATGACATGTTTAATGATAGAGAAATTGGATGTCTTTTCAGGATCAACCTGTGCATACTTGCTTGATTTCTTGATTGATTGAGTTATTTCTACATTCAATCTGCTTAACAAGGTATGTGGTTATGCCTATGAATATCCCGAATTAGATTCCCGCGGATTTTCGAGGTTTTATCGATGATTTGAATTAAATTGTTGGATGTATTTAATTCTTGCAAATTATAATGTGAATATGACTATCACCTAAGATATGTGCCTACTAGCTCAGATCCTAGTCCCCTATGTAGCTTTATAGATTGACGTAGTAAATGGCTACAAATGGGGTAGGTCCATCAGGTCATTAAATGACTTAGTACATGGATACCAATGGGGTAGGTCCATCAAGTCATCATGAGTCAGGGATTGGGCTACCTTTAGGTAGGACCATGTGACTCCATAACCCTAAGAATTGCTACCTGTGTGGTAGGGCCATGGGGGTAAGGATCTACTACATGAAAGAGGTAGTATCCATGTCCACTGCAGGGATAGCACAGAGATAGGGGATAGGAAAGGATTGAGTAGTATCGATTAAAATATAATTTTGGATGTTAAAAGATATTTGAATGACTACATTGTTAACATAGTTGCATAATTATTGTTTACCCCACATACCAGCTTCAATTGATCGTTGTTTTGTTTGTCGACGTTTTAGGTACAACCCTGAAATGAACAAATAGTAAAGTGACACATTGTGAAACTAAGAAATAAAGTGCAAGGAGGAGTAGATAGATTAATTCAAGCTCTAGATAGATAGATTTCCAAAGTTTTTCAAAGGTAAGTAAAGTTTTAATTTTATACCCAATTCCAATTTAGTTAGTAGAATTTCATAATTATTGTTGATTATTTGTTGAACCTTTGTTCCTGTTAATTGAATAACGGCTCTGACCTTCAAGTCTCCCTTAATTGGGGGTTACCAGGAGGTGGGGTCGTTACAATTCTTCTTCAATTATTTCTTCAAATTGTTTTTGATTAATTTTCTTTGATCTTTTATTTGGATATTTGTTTGCATAATGTCCTTTTTCTTTGCATATAAAACATGTGCATTCCTTTGGGTTTTTGTTTTTATTAACACTTTTCTTCTATAATATTTCTTTTTGGGTTTTGGTTTGAAACCAAATTTATTCTTCTTTTTAAATTTGTATTTATTTGATTTATTATATCTTCTATATTCATATACTATTGAGATAGGGTGAGTTAACGTTGAGCAACATAAGCCTTTCTTTACTACTTTATTTGTTTTTCTATTTAGTGTGGCTTCTGCACACCATTCTTCTAATTTAATTCTTAGGAATTCAATATGCCCTCCTAGAGTATCTGCTCTCTGTCCTATATATTGAGGATATAATTGCATTGCTTTGAATCCCCATGGGTCTAGATTTTCATCATAAAATAGGTTTAACAAACCTTTTATTTGTCATATTTTATCTATCTATTATATCGAATGTTTTATAGAACTATTCCAGAAATTTGCATATGTAGTCATCTATTCGACACATATCACATAACTTCAAGTTGTATAGAAGAAAAGTAAATCTATGTTTTTCTTTTTCTACATCTTTATTTGTATTCCAAGTTTCTCCTAAGAATTATCTTCGTAATTCATTTTCATAATTATTTATTACTTGTGCTAAAGTTATTGTGGTTCCTATAACATATTCTTTGTCATTTTCTATTAATCCTTGCTACCAATCTAACCCTATTCCTTGAAAGGTTAGATGACAAAATCTTACTGGCTTCATCTATGTTCCTTACACAGTTGAGGTTTAAGTATATTCCATTAGGTCCAATGTATTCTTGAGTCATATAGTCTACTGGGGTTTCGAATGTTAAATTTTTAGGTATTTTGTCTGACGCCCAGTTTATTCCTTCATATCTATTTCTATCTGTGGGTTTTCTTCTAAAACTTGGCTCAAACCAATATCTTGATCCTTGTTGTTTTGGAGTTTCATTTATGTTTATTGTGCAGTAGGAGTCGTAGTAGGCATAGGTGATGTCACTTGACTGCTGTATGCTTCTCCATCTATAGGTTTAATATTTATAATTCTAGCTTTCTCGAAAAGTCTAACTATTTCTTGGCTTAGGCTATCTAATTCTTCTGCGCTAGCTTCTAAGTATCTATTTTCTAATTGTTTGATTTTTAAATCATCTATTTCTTTGATCTAAAGTGGACATAAGCATATTTTATTTCCACTTGTATCAAATAAATTTATTTTAGGGTACTTTCTCTATTTTGTTTTTCTATAAGATATTCAATCTTTATTTGTAATTCTACTATCATTTCTTGAATTTTTCAAAAAAAATTCGAATTATTCTCATGTACTTGTACTTCTAATCAAGGAAATAGAGTTTGTGTACCTGTATTGCCCACCTTGCTTCCGACCTTCTAAAGTATTAATCGATCCTCTCTCAACAATTTCTAAGAGAAGCAATCCTTGGATATCGACGTTTTGGATCTCGAACTCCTCACTTTTATCCTATAGCCTTGCGTCAAGAAATCCTTGCTCATGTCTTTACTTGATGGATGGATGGACTAAATGGCCTCCGGAATAGAGTGTGGGAGAGATGAACTCTCGACTAGTGAATATGTTATGGAGAGAGGGTGTAGAAGGTCACACACTTAATTTCTACACTATAGTAGTTCAAAAAAAAATTCTCTTTCGCTAAGCTTAGCATACTTCGTGAAGAGGTTTAGTGTGGATTCTTTATAAAATGGGAATTTTAAGATAGAAGCTTAAGAGCTATCTCTCTTCTTTATTTCATAGAATATATACTATTATAGAGTGGTAGAAATAGAAGAAACACTTACACTTTCTATCGACACTCGCTCTATTCGATGTGCCTCTTACATACTACTAGAGGGTTTATATAGACACCCTCTTCTTACATCATGCTTGCTTTGAGATAACTCTTACATTTTAGGCGTACACTTGGCACAATGAGTGTATTTCATTTTTCCTTTTAATTTCCATCGTATATGTGGCCATTCAAGCATCTTTCATTCTTTATTGCTTGTTGACGTCATGGATGACATTTTGGTCTTCATTATTTCTCCTTTTATTCTTTATTGCTTATTGACGTCATGGCTGATGTTTTGGTCTTCATTATTGCTTGTTGTCGTCATGACATCATCGACTACTAGTGTTGCTTCTGGTGTCTTGTTCCATTTTATCTAGACATGCGTAGCAAATCTTTCCTTCATGTTTTCTTAGTTGACAAAATATTTGCTGGCATCTGTGACTGGATCTTATTTGTCCATTCTCTATCTTTTTAAGAAATCTTTCTAAATTGATTTTTGTCACTATATTGGATCTTCTTGTTATCGAAATAATAATCGTATTATCTAAAGTTTTGTGTAACCAACTTCGATTATCATTTATTAATTTTTCTAATATCTGCCAAAGGACCTTTATTCCCAATGCTCTTTTAACTTTGACGAATTCTTAATCTATCTTTTCTCTTTCAAATATCTGACGAACATCTTCAATTTCTTTAATATAGTCTGGAGAAGATATTCCTATCTGAATGCAATGAACTGGATTGAACTTCTTTAATTTTTATCAGTCTTCTACTGTTGAGAATACTTTAATAAATAACTCACTGGTGGGTTTTACTTGCAGACTATTATTCTTGAATTCTCTAATTTCTTTTATTATATCTTAAGGAAGTCCCTAAATTTCTCTGAAATCATTACTCAGATATATGAGATTCACTGTTCCTATAGTGAAAAAATATCTAATTATTCTTGGATCAGCTCCTTGGTTAAAGTTAACTCTAGAATAAATTTATGTGTGATCTGGATAGCAGTTTTTAAAGTTTTCAAATTATACAAATCTCAAGTAGAGATTTGTACTCATTTTTACATTTTGCTGAAAATGCTGTGAGATTTAGTTGCAGATCACTTTCCTGCTCAAATCTAAGATACTCTAAATTTTAAAATCTTTTCGGGCATCAGTTTCCGCTATTAAGTATGATTTTTTCTTCGAAGAGATAATATTTTCCGCTGTTAGGTGGGAGCTATTCTCTGAAGAGATATTTTCTTCAGTAATTAGACTAGTTTTGGCTGTTTGAAAACTGTTTTTGGCCGTTAGGCTGTGATCTTTCTCCAAATAGATTATATTTTATGATGTGGGGCTAGTTTTTACAGTTTTAAAATTTCTATCTCTTGCCTTTTGGCTTGTATTTTCTTTAGTAGTTTTTTTGCTACTAATTGCATCTCAGATTTCAAGTGATATATCTATAGGTCTTTTACCTTTTACTTTGTCGTTATTCGTTGCTTCTGAAGCTATTTCTCTTCTAAAGTTGTCCAGGTCTGCTAAATTCCCTACAATATCTTGTTTATTTTCTTCAATACTGTTAATAATGTCATAATTTTTTATTAATTTGATCATATCTTCAAAATTTTCTTGTAGTATTTTACAATCAGTTGTAGTCTTTCTGAAAATTCTACAAGTTTCTTATCAACTTGATCCACTGTATTCTCTGGAAAGGAAATCTGCTATAAAGTTAGTTTCTCTTTTGATGACCTCGACATCAAAAATATATTCTGCAAAAAATATTTTCCATATACTTAATCGTTTATATTCTTGTGTGGATGGTAAGTTATTTTTTATAAATGCTTTTACTTGGGTATTATCTACCCTTGCTAGGAATTTTTTAGGTAATAGGAAATAGGCAAATTTCTTAATTCCTTTTTTAAGCGCTAATAATTCTTTTTCATTGGAATGATATCTTTTTTCGGTATCTGTAAATGATCTTTAAGTGTATCTACATATTTTTTTTCTAGTTGTTCATCTTTTTTATTTAGAACCGCTCCCCAAAATTCTTCTGAAGTGTTTGTTACTATTATTAAATCGTCTCCTTCTAAAGGAAGATCTAGTCTTGGTAGACTTTTACAATTTTCTTTTATAAATCTAACATGATTTATAAGTTCTTTTGTCATAATAAAGATAGAATTCTTTTTTAATAATTTTTGTAGAGGATTTCTAAGTTTTGCTAGGTTTTCTATGAATTCTTCTGCTAATTTAAACATACCAAAAATCTTTGAAGTTGTTTTTTATCTTCAAGTTTATCTGGAAACTTAGTGATTTTTTCTACGATATGTTCTTGTAATTCTATTCCACTAGAATCTAATATTAGTCCTAAGAATTCTATTTTAGGTTTGCAAAGTTCTGTCTTCTTTTTAGATAAAACTATCCATTTTTTTGGCAAAGAAGAGAGAATATATTAGATGTTTAAGATTTTTTCTTAGTTATTACTGGCTATTAAATATCATCTACATATGCTAAATAGAATGAGTTGTAGGGTTCAAATATCTTATCCATTCTTCTTTGATATATTTGTGGGGCATTTTTTAACCCGAAGGGCATTACTTTCCATTCATAGTGACCTTGCAGAATACTAAATGGTGTTAGTGGTATACTTTTTTAATCTAATCTTATTTGGTAAAATCCTGACTTACAGTCGAATTTAGAATATATATCTTTTTTCCTCTTGTCATATTTATAAGTGTTTCTTTATGAGGTAGGAAGTATCCGTCAAATTTCGTGTATTGGTTTAACTGTTTATCTTTAACCACCATTCTTGCTTTTCCTCTCTTTATCTCAGCATGATTTCTCACAATAAATGTTAGGCTAGAGTGAGGACTTTTGGATTTTTGTATAAGCTATAATTTTTTCTAAATCTTGTATTTGAGTTCTAAATTCTTCTATATCAATAGGATTATATCTCATTGGTTCGATCCTTATTATATTCGTGGGATATATTAGTTCTATGGTAGCCCATTATTGGCTAATATTCCATAAAGCTAATGGATTCTCATTATAATTCTTTTCAAATAATGTTTCAATAGTTTGAAGATTTAATTGTGCAATTATTTTTCCTGACAGTTGCTCTTTTTCTTTATTATTATAACCACCACACTTGCTGTGAAAAATAAATTTATCCCTTTTATATGTTGTCTAATTTCTTTTTATCATAATCCAATGGTTACACGGTGTTAAGAATTTTATATATAGTTTATGCTGCATATATAGTTCGAATTTGCTTGTAAAATTATTTCCTAATAAGATATCTTGTTGTGCAAAATCAAGTGTGTAAAATGGAGGGCAAGTATTAATATAACTCCTATTATTATTGTAGGTTTTTTCACTCCTTGTGTTAGGGCATGTCTTTTTCCAGTAAAGTCTATTCCATATATTACAGGTAATGTTGTAATATAGTGTTCAGGAAAACATTGTTTTCTGGCTATACAAGTGTCTGCTCCACTATCTACGTTTGCATGAAAATATTCTATTTTATATTCTTCATAGCTTATTCCCACAGTTATATATATATAATGTGTTCTCTAGTCATTTGGTTCTTTTTCTAGAAATATTCATTATTATTATGAGTAAAATATATCTCTTTGTAAAGAGAAATGTTCTATCTGTTCTAGTGTAGTCATTCCTAGAATAATTTCTATGTCGTCATTATGACTATCTGATTGTATAGTGTTACATCTATTTTAATATTTTGTATTTCAATCAGAATGATTGCTTGGTGTGTTACTGCATGCTATTATCCATCAAAATTTGTATACACATATGGGGATCCTATAGGTATTTTTTCTATATAAGGTATCATTCATTCTTGTATAAAGGAAGCTCCTGCTCTGGAATCTATCAATATCGTAGTCGTGCTCCAATATCTTCCGTTGAAATATTTTTCATGTAACTTGTAATTTCTAGCATTTCTATTATCTGCTAGGATTCTCAAACTTGATATTCTATTTAAATTTCTAAATATTGTTCTTAGTCTCCCATTGTATCTATCTATGCTTGCTCTTGCTTATTCTATCTTATATATATATATGTATATATATATATATATATATATATATATATAGAGAGAGAGAGAGAGAGAGAGAGTCAAGCTGGAATACACTCGAGTGTACGGATCACACGCTACACTCAAGTTGTGTTTGCATATCAAGACTATGTTTTTGTAAAATGTAAACCACAGATCTTCATTTTCATACTATAATTTTCATATATATATATATATATATATATATATATATATATATATATATATATATATATATATATATATATATGGCTAAAAGAATTAAGTACCCGAGTACATGTAGCTTACATGTACCCACCTTCATTTATGGAAATTGTAAAATTTAATGAATAATCCAACCTTATGTATGTAAAGTATACACCTTAGATAAGATGTACACAAAAAATCAACACAAACTGATATTAATAGATAAATAAAAGAAAGAAAATGTGTATTTTCTAATAAACGGTAAGTTGCAGAAATTGCATAAACCATTGAATGATTTACTGTTATATCTCATGATCTATATGAGATGTGGTTATAATTTTTTAAACACATCTAATCTATATAGTGTTGAATCAATCCATATGGTTGGATTTTATCAACATACTCCACATGTGTTATTTTAATGGTCGGTACACATAAGTTATATGTACCGGCCGGTACACACTTCCTAACCTCTATATATATACACACACACATATATATATACATATATATATATATATACATATATATATATATATATAAATATATATATACATATATATACAAACATATATATAAATATGTTTGTATATATATAAATGTATATATGTATGTATTCTAGCCGGACTCTATATATATATGTATATATATGTGTGTATGTATATATGTATATATATAAATATGTATATATATGAATATATATGTATATATATGTATATACATACTTATATATATATATACGTATATATATGCACGTATATATATATACATATATATATAAATATATATCTTTATATATATATACGTATATATATATAAATATATATCTTTATATATATATATATATATATATATATATATATATATATATATATATATATATATATATATATATATAGGTTAGGAAGTGTGTACCGGCCAGTACGTGTAACTTATGTGTACCGGCCATTAAAATAGCACGTGCGGAGTATGTTGATAAAATCCAACCATATGGATTGAATCAAAATTATAAAAATTAGATGTGTTTAAAAAATCATAACCATATCTCATAGAGATCATGAGATATAGCAATATCTCATTCAATGGTTTCTGTAATTTCTGCAACTTACCGTTGATTAGAAAATATACATTTTCTTTTGTTAGATGATCAATTAATATCAAAATGTGGTGATTTTTTGTAAACATATTATCTAAGGGGTATACTTTACATACATAAGGTTGGTTTATTCAGTAGAAACTTAAAAACTACATAAATGAAGGTGGGTACATGTAAGCTACATGTACTTGGGTACACAATTCTTTTAGCCATATATATATATATATATATATATATATATATATATATATTTATATATGGCTAAAAGAATTGTGTACCCGAGTACAATGTAGCTTACATGTACCCACCTTCATTTATGTAGTTTGTAAGTTTCTACTGAATAAACCAGCCTTATGGATGTACAGTATACCCCTTAGATAAGATTTTTATAAAAAATCACCACATTTTGATATTCATTGATGATCTAACAAAAGAAAATGTATATTTTCTAATCAACGGCAAGTTGCAGAAATTGCAGAAACCATTGAATGAGATATTCCTATATCTCATGATCTCTATGAGATATGGTTATGATTTTTTAAACACATCTAATCTATATAATTTTGATTCAATCCATATAGTTGGATTTTATCAACATACTCCGCACGTGCTATTTTAATGGCCGGTACACATAAGTTACATGTACTGGCCGGTACACACTTCCTAACCTCTCTCTCTATATATACGTATATATACATATATATATATATGTATATATATGTATATATATATATATATACGTATATATACATATATATATATGTATATATATGTATATATATATATATACGTATATATATGAGGTTAGGAAGTGTGTACCGGCCGATACATGTAACTTATGTGTTCCTGCCATTAAAATAGCATATGTAGAGTATGTTGATAAAATCCAACCATATGGATTGATTCAACTCTATATAGATTAGATGTCTTTAAAAAATCATAACCATATCTTATGTAGATCATGAGATATAGCCATACATCATTCAATGGTTTATGCAATTTCTACAACTTACCATTGATTAGAAAATAGACATTTTCTTTTATTGTATGCTCTATGAATATCAGATTGTGATGATTTTTAGTACACATGTTATCTAAGGGGTATACTATACATCTATAAGGTTGGATTATTCAATACAATTTTACAATCCCCATAAATGAAGGTGGGTACATGTAAGCTACATGTACTTGGGTACACAATTCTTTTAGCCTATATATATATATATTTATATATATACATGTGTGTATATATATGTATATATATATATACATATATATATATACACACACATATATATACACACACACACACACACACACACACACACATATATATATATATATATATATATATATATATATATATATATATATATATATATATATATATATATATATATATATGAGATATAATTCATTGCCCGGCGGGTAACTTAGATAAAAGTACCCGGCAGAAGACACGGTGGCATAGCCCCGTAAATACTTCAAAAAACAAAAACAGCGGACAACGTTCGAACGCGACCTGCCCAAAACCCTCGCTCACTCCGTCGCTCTGCCTTCCCGCTGCCGTCGCTCTGCCTTCCCACTGCCATCGCTCTGCCTGTCGTGCAAAAATCACCGGCGACCCGAACTCCTCCGTCTCTAATTGCTCCTCCATCTCGCTGCATCTCAATCCCGACAGTTACCTCTTCCGATATGACGAGAACAAAGAAAGCGTCAAGGAAGACCTCGACAGGGCCGCCGTGGCTAAGGCGTCAACGACCAGTGATTGAAGAAGATGATGACTTCGAAATGCAGCCCCATCAGGCCGAGGAGAAGATGGCCAAAGAACCAGAAGAAGCGGCGGCCGCAGAATCACATACTAGCCAGAAAGGGGATGCGAACACCGGTGAAACGGGACACGAGGAAGCTGCTACTCTGAAAGGGGATACCGAATGGGCTACGATGCCCAAGACAACAGATGTAGAGGATAAAGGGACATCGGTTGCTTCTGCAAAAGGGGATGCGAACACCGGTGAAACGGGGCAAGAGGAAGCTGCGAAAAGGGATGAGGTTGCTCTTGCGACTCTTCTGTCAGAAATGAAATGGAAGAAAAGAGGGGCTGCAGATCCCCTGACGAGCAAACCGTCTGAGAAAAGAGCAAAACGAAGTAAGCCAGTTACGGCTGAAAAAGAAGGCAAAGGATCTACCAAGACTGGAAAACCTCGGAGTGACAAAGAGGAGAGCAAAGAACGACAAGGTAATTTATGATAACATGTAAAAGAGTAATTGTTATAAGAAGTAGAGTAACTGATACAGAACATTAGAGTAACTGTACGATAGCCTAGAGTAACTGGAGTAAATGCTGGAGTAACTGTGCACGATACTAAGAGTAACTGATACATAACATTAGAGTAACTGTATGATAGCCTAGAGTAACTAGAGTAAATGCTGGAGTAACTGTGCATGATACCAAGAGTAACTGTACGATAGCCTGGAGTAACTAGAGTAAATGCTGGAGTAACTGTGCACGATACCAAGAGTAACTGTACGATAGCCTGGAGTAACTAGATTAAGTGCTGGAGTAACTGTGCACGATACCAAGAGTAACTACATGATACCAAGAGTAACTGATACAGAACATTAGAGTAACTGTACGATAGCCTAGAGTAACTAGAGTAAATGCTGGAGTAACTGTGAATGATACCAAGAGTAACTGTACGATAGCCTAGAGTAACTAGAGTAAATATTGGAGTAACTGTGCATGATAACTAGAATAACTTCATTCCTATGCAGGAAAAGAAAGTGAAAGGAAAGGGAAGGCCGAAGAAACTAATGATACAAATAAGGCTGCTGACGAGATAGAAGAAGAGGAAATAAGGAGGAAGAAAGAAAAGGGAAAGGAAAAGGCAGCTGAAGGTAATATTGAATGGATTTGTAAACTTATTAAATTACTGTTACTATCATATGACACTTTTCATATGTTTGCAGTGGGGATAAAGAGGCTATACCACAGGTGTTACCTAAAGAGCTACATCACCGCCAGCAAGAGCCTGGTGTATACAAGTAACCAGATAAGAATGATGAGGGCGACGGCATTTGCAAACATGATAAATATGCCAAATCTTATGGTTGATGTATGCCTCCTGGAAGATTTGATAGACAGATATGTAGATGATGACAGGTTTTTGCTGGCCAGAGGGGTGGAAAGAAGGATGACGGTTGAGGATGTAGGGATAATTCTAGGTATCCCAAGCAAAGGTATGGACATCATACCTAGGAAAAATTCTGAGATTGTGAAATCAATATGGCAACAATTTGCCAGTGCAACATGTAAAAAAGGAAATGAAGAGGACACCGGTAAGAGGTTAAGGGAAAAGGATGTCCTGCACAAGGACAACTTAGCAAAGCTTTGGCAACAATTTTCCAATACCGACGATCCATCGGACTACCAGAACATGTGCCATGCATGGATGTTATACCTGCTGGCAACATTCCTACTCCCAGACACCAGCTATTGCACACCAATCTACATACTGCACTACCTAGACGATGTTACTGAAACGACGCAGATGAATTGGGCAAAGCTGGTGCATGGGAGCATCTTCAGGAATATGAAGATTCTGAAGCAAAATGTCCAGCTGAGGAGGAAAGGGGAGAAAGGGAAAACCACCCTCTACACAACAGGGTGTGTGATGTGCCTATGTGTAAGTGAACGAAATTAACTTCATCTACAAAATTGTTACAATAATGACTATGAGGGGCAGTTACATATGCATTGAATTTTCACTCTGTTTAAATGTAGGTTTGGGCATATGAGATGACAAACATGGCAAAGCCAACGTTCCTTGACGCAAAGCCAAGGATAAAGAAGTGGGCTGCGCCGGTTGAGAAGATGATGGATTTGGGGGCTGTGAACCCTAAGGATGTAAGAATATTTATTATTTGTTAAAAAAACTAATATATAACATAATCCTGAAAGTTTGCATTGTTAAATACTATTTTTTATTTTCTTATGGACAGGTTTGTGAAGGTATAAATATAGACCAGGGGGATAAATGGCAAGCTGCAAGAACAATGAAAGACATGCCCTACTACCTTGCGGATAAAAGGGCGAAAAGTAAACAAAAGCCAGACAAGGCACCAACAAAGCCAGTAATCCAAGAAGGAGTGCCTGCTGATGACTCCAATCTGGCGAGAAGAATAGAAATACTCGAGGACGAGCTAAAGATGCAGAAGGAGATATGCACGAAAATTGCTGTTGAAGCATTCGCTGAGCTGCGGAGAGAGAATAAACGGCTAGAAAACAGAATAGCCGAGCTGGAAGAGGAGAATAAAAAACTGATGAGAAAATTCGGAGATGAAGGTGACAAATCACAGTCACCTGTCGGTGGATTAGACCAATCTGCTGAAAGGTTCTCGTCGAGGAATGTTCAAGAACCCAATAAGGATGTTGCTTCGACGAGCAAAGTATATAATGAGGGTATGAATAAGGATGACAAGCCGATGAAGTGAGGCAGGCTGAGCCTCAAAAGAAGATATGTGCAACAGAATGACTCAGAAGATGAAAATGATGGGAAGAAAAATGATGAGGAGGAGGAGAAGAAAGAAAAATCAGCTGAAGGTTTGGACAAGCAGAAGAATATAATCGATGAAGAAGGGCAAAAGGAGGAGCCCAAAAAAAAATTGTCAAAGATAGAACAGAAAATCATAGGCATCATCGAGAAAAACGTGAAGAAGAGGAGGGAGGAAAAGGTAAGGTTGCATCTCCTTTAAATTATATCAATACTTGAGTAACTGTGTAAATACAGTAGAGTAATTGTGTAATAGAAGTAGAGTAACTGTAGTAATATAAAGAGTAACACTAAGAGTAACTCAGAACGCACTGAGAATAACTCTGATAGCACCGAGAGTAACTGGTAGAACACTGAGAGTAACTCAGAACGCACTGAGAATAACTCTGATAGCACCGAGAGTAACTGGTAGAACACTGAGAGTAACTTAGAACGCACTGAGAGTAACTCTGATAGCACCGAAAGTAACTGGTAGAACACTGAGAGTAACTCAGAACGCACTGAGAGTAACTCTGATAGCACCGAGAGTAACTGGTAGAACACTGAGAGTAACTCAAATAGCACTGAGAGTAACTCTGATAGCACCGAGAGTAACTGATAGAACACTGAGAGTAACTCAAATAGCACTGAGAGTAACTCTGATAACACTGAGAGTAACTGATAGAACACTAATATTGATTCTAACATGAAGTGCTCTTTTGTTGTTGACAGCACAAGTTGTCAAACTTTATTAGTTTTAAGCATTTCAAAACAAAACAATCCAGGGAAATTGTCCACCACTTCATGGACAATATAGAAGAAATGTAAGAGAATTTGTTATTTTTCCAAGTGTACACATATAAAACATCGCTTATTCAATATCCAAAACTAATATGTATAACATCTATACAAACGATTGACAGGTCAAAACAAGAATGGAGATTCAGTGATGACACTTGGTGCACGGGGAAGGACCTCGCCACCCTACTGTACAAAGATCAAATGATACAATCACCAGTAAGAAACTAATAAATAGTACTGTAACTCTTCGAGAACTTGTCATTTTTTTTCTAAACAAAGAAATCTTGTGGTTATTTTTTCAGGTTATGGACTGCTTTGTACAGATGCTCAAAGCTACCACAAGTAAAAGGAGAAAGAAAGGTCTGTCATGGCACTGCTTGAGCACATATGCTCTGGTAAGAAGAACAAAATTGGTATACAAAATTACATCAAAAATACAAAAATACATATAAAAAACTGAAACTTATAGATGTGAATTTGCATTTGCAGCAGAAGTTGTCGTTTGACGTTGAAAACATAACCTTGGAGCAGATCGACATGCTATCTCCACTATTCAATGTCCCAATGAAGGATTGGGACACAATGGACTCGGTGTTCACCATATTGAACAAGGAAAACCACTGGCACTTGTACGAGGCAAGTTTCAGCGAAGGAGTACACCGGTCTTATAACTCAATGAGTGGAAATAGTAAGTCAAAAAGGGAATTCCTTAGATGGGTAAGCAATCTATAAAAAGAAACTCTATTTGTAGTGGATTGATATGATTAATGTTTGTTGATAGATGATTAATAAGAGTTGTCAATTTTTAATGCAGGTGGGTATTGTCCATGAATTCTTCAGGGGGGCAGAAAAAGGTGACCAACTGTCACAATGGGGACAGGAGTACCCGCTATGTCCACAACAGGCAGAAGACTCACTTGACTGTGGGATCTTCGTCATGAAGTACCTAGAATGCCTGGTAAATGGAAAACCCATGGACTTCACCTGCAACGACATGCCAGCCATAAGGGCTGATATTTTTCAGAGAATGATGGCGAGGGGGGAGTTGCAACCTGTACAAACACATCAAAAAGATAACAATGACGTCATCAAAGAAGGTCCATCTGAGCTAAACAAGGAAGGAATAGATGAATGTCAAAAGCAACAAGAAGAAGAGAAGACAGAAGCACCAGCTGAAGAGAAGAAAACGGATGAAGAAGCTGTTTCAAGCCTAGATAAATGGCTGGATTTAAGCTGAAAGAGTGAATTATTAATTGAAATGTAAAATTTGAACAGTTTGCTTCTGGAATATTGATGTGTAACCACTATGAGATACATTACTTGTGTGCTGTGAACATCTTATTGCAAATACGAGTATTTCTGGGTATAATATATAGCGTTTTGTGCTTTGAATGTTGTGTTCTTGAATGTAAATCTGTTGTGATTTTGTATGCAGATATATACTTTGAGTTAGACTGTTTTGGTTTTGCATATCATAGTTACTCTCAGTGCTAGCATACCTGTATCGAGATATGTCTGCTTCTGAGAGTATCTGTGACAACACTAAGAAATAATTGAGACTCCACTAAGAGTAACTCTGATACGCACTGAGAGTAACTCTGATACGCACTGAGAGTAACTGTGACATCACTAAGGAGTAACTGCGAGGACACTGAGAGTAACTGCGAGGACACTGAGAGTAACTGTGACAACACTGAGGAGTAACTGAGAGAACACTAAGAGTAACTCTGATACACACTCAGAGTAACTCTGATAGCACCGAAAGTAACTGAAAGAACACTCAGAGTGACTGTGACAACACTAAGAAGTAACTGAGAGAACACTAAGAGTAACTCTGATATGCACTCAGAGTAACTCTGATACGCACTCAGAGTAACTCTGATACGCACTAATGAGTACTGAAAGAACACTCAGAGTAACTCTGATAGCACCGAGAGTAACTATGATAACACTGAGAGTAACTGTGACAGCACTAAGGAGTAACTGAGAGAACACTAAGAGTAACTCTGATACGCACTGAGAGTAACTCTGATACGCACTGAGAGTAACTATGATAACACTGAGAGTAACTGTGACATCACTAAGGAGTAACTGCGAGGACACTGAGAGTAACTGCGAGGACACTGAGAGTAACTGTGACAGCACTGAGGAGTAACTGAGAGAACACTAAGAGTAACTCTGATACACACTCAGAGTAACTCTGATAGCACCGAAAGTAACTGAAAGAACACTCAGAGTAACTGTGACAACACTAAGAAGTAACTGAGAGAACACTAAGAGTAACTCTGATATGCACTCAGAGTAACTCTGATACGCACTCAGAGTAACTCTGATACGCACTAATGATTACTGAAAGAACACTCAGAGTAACTCTGATAGCACCGAGAGTAACTATGATAACACTGAGAGTAACTGTGACAGCACTAAGGAGTAACTGAGAGAACACTAAGAGTAACTCTGATATGCACTGAGAGTAACTCTGATACGCACTGAGAGTAACTATGATAACACTGAGAGTAACTGTGACAGCACTAAGGAGTAACTGAGAGAACACTAAGAGTAACTTTGATACGCACTGAGAGTAACTCTGATACGCACTGAGAGTAACTATGATAACACTGAGAGTAACTGTGACAGCACTAAGGAGTAACTGAGAGAACACTAAGAGTAACTCTGATACGCACTGAGAGTAACTGCGAGGACACTGAGAGTAACTGCGATAGCACTAATGAGTAACTCTGATAAACAAAAAATTAACTCTAGCGTTCAGGAGTCTGTTGTACACGATTCTTTATTAAAGAATGAACCAGAAAAGTGAAGAAAAGAGAGCACGGAGCTATAAAGATATGTACAAGAGTCTACTGTACGATGTAAATGCACATACACACAGCATAGTGCACTGCTATGTCGTCAGAACAGAACAGTACTGTTGGCATCTTTGCAACGCAACAGGAAAGAGCAGTGCTGTCAATAATTGCAGCACCAACAACACAGACCATTACTCTCACTGCTGTCAATAATTGCAGCACCAACAACACAGACCATTACTCTCACTGCTGTTAATAATTGCAGCACCAACAATACAGCGGGGGGCTTTTAGATCTGCAACATCTCCATCCTCCACGGCACTCTCTCCTTCCATCTCTTCTTCATCAGCAACTGCTACAGTTTCAAACAAAGCGGGGGGGGGGGGGGCTTTCAGATCTGCAACATCTCCATCCTCCACGGCACCATCTCCTTCCATCTCTTCTTCATCAGCAACTTCTACAGTTTCAAACACAGCGGGGGGCTTTCAGATCTGCAACATCTCCATCCTAAACGGCACCATCTCCTTCCATCTCTTCTTCATCAGCAACTTCTACAGTTTCAAACACAGCGGGGGGCTTTCAGATCTACATCATCTCCATCCTCAACGACACCCTCGAGGTCCACTTCTTCATCTGTGACTGTTACAGTTTACATAAGGTACAGTTTTACATTTCTTCAGATCCCCTTTTACATTTATTCATAAGGTACAATTTTTCAGTAGCACCCCCTTTGACCATCTCCTCAGATCCCCTTTAACATTTCTTCACAGCCTACCATGGAGCCATTCATCCAACCAATCAACTACACCCTTGATGACAAGACAGTGCAATCCATTCTACTTCCTATAGAATGGAACCATCTCCATTTTCAGATCAAACCAGGAAAAACCACCTTCCTAATCGGAAACCAGTCTTTCCAGATAACCCTTATGCAGAATAAAAACGGGTCACTTTCAACTGCTAAGGGCTGGAAAAGGATGATCGCACAGCTCAGTCTTCGCAAAGGTTGGATCATCTACCTCAAGCCAACTGATCACCAGACCATCACAGCATGGATCACAGATCAGTTCTTAGAAAAACCAACTGAGCTTATCCCTCTCTTCAGAATGCCTGGCGATGAAGTATACTCTGGATCGGAGAACTCTACAGATCAGCTCTTCGTTAGGGACATATACCAAGCAGAACCGGGATCAGCTGTAAATCCCATTCAGTTTGCAGAAGACACTGCTTCTTCGTCTGTCCAGCGTTCCTTTCACAAGTAGGTGTCGCCAGGGATGGATCCGACCCCCTGAGCTATTTGATTTTTATGTTCAGTTAATGGACCTACTTTATATATGATCTGGCTGTATTTTTCTGTATTTTTATGTTCAGTTGAAGGACCTTCTTTATATTTGATCTGGTTGTATATTATATAACGTTTTATGCTTTGAATGTTGTAATATTGAATGTTTAGCTGTAGTGTTTTTGTCTGATTATATATACTTTCAATTAGCACTAACAGTTACTGAGAAAACACTAAGAGTAACTCAGATAGAACTGAGAGTAACTCTGGTAGAACCGAGAGTAACTCTGATACGCACTGAGAGTAACTCTGATACGCACTGAGAGTAACTCTGATACGCACTGAGAGTAACTGCGAGGACACTAAGAGTAACTGTGACAACACTAAGGAGTAACTGAAAGAACACTAAAAGTAACTCTGATACGCACTCAGAGTAACTCTGATAGAACCAATAGTAACTGCGAGGACACTGAGAGTAACTGTGACATCACTAAGGAGTAACTGATAGAACACTAAGAGTAACTCTGATACGCACTGAGAGTAACTATGATAACACTGAGAGTAACTATGACAGCACTAAGGAGTAACTGAGAGAACACTAAGAGTAACTCTGATATGCACTCAGAGTAACTCTGATACGCACTGAGAGTAACTATGATAACACTGAGAGTAATTGTGACAGCACTAAGGAGTAACTGAGAGAACACTCAGAGTAACTCTGATACGCACTGAGAGTAACTCTGATATGCACTGAGAGTAACTCTGATACGCACTGAGAGTAACTGTGATAATATAAAAAGTAACTCCAGCAACCAGAAAGTAACTCTACCAGTGTATGGCATAGTAGCAAAAATCATGAAAAAAATTGTACTAAACCAAAAATTTATGTATTCCAAAAGAAAAGAGTATTCAATGCACACTAAGATAAAACAAAAAATATTATGCAAAAGAGTAATAACTGATCAAAACAGATTCTTTGAAGCATATTCAAAGTATACATATATCTGGTGGAGTTCAACGCAACACATAAAATACATTACAAAACACAAAAGTAAAAATACATGGATGGTTACAAAATCACTTTCACAAAAACTACAGACAAAAAGAACAACCCATTACATGTTTGAATATCCCTCACTCACACGCTAATCAACTACAAACTCAACTAAAAAACGTCCAACATCAACAGACCACACGATCAGCAACAAGGATAATCATTGAATAGCAAACAACAACAACACATAGTCCATAATAGGAATGGACTACTTCTTCATAGGGCAGTTCCTGCTATCATGGTTGACCCCAAACTCTAAGCAATTCTTGCACTGCCTCTCTCTTTTAGACTGTGCAATCTCTACTCCAGATTTAAACCTCACATCGGTCGATCTAGGTCTTCCCTTAGTTTTGCAAATACTAGGTATATGGACCTTGACAGCAGAAGAGGAAGCTGTATTAGAAGCGGTTGCACCAGCGCCTGCACCAGGGTCAGGGAGATCCAAATCCAAGAGCTCCTTTTGCAAAGCTAACAGTTTTTCATGGCAAAGATCTACAACATTGTTCCTAAACGCTATGTTGACAATAGAATTGCAGGCAGAAACAAGATGAAGTGTCCTCCCAGTGGATGGGTGCTTAACTGACGCTTTGCCAAAAATCAAAGGGTGTTCTCTGTACCCTTTCATCCACCTCTTCAGAATGTAAGGCTCGGGAAGAGTGCAATAGTCACGGCTCTTCAAATAAGAGAGGATGTGCCTATAAGGGATGCCTTTGAATTCCAACATGAAGCAACTGCAGGAAACAATGTCACTAGATAACTCTATCTTCAATATACGGGGAGTTCCAAGTCCACCGACGCGATACACCTCAAAGACACCTTCTGAAGCTTGCTTTACATTATAGACCATACTTTGGTGAACCTCGGACTGGAATATCTTAAATATGGACTTGGTGTATATACCTCTCATCTGCTCCTCTAGGGGCCACAGTGATGACAAAGGGAGGTTACTGTACTCGTCATCAAAATCTTTGAAATTTTCAATCTCTCGCACATGAGAGTACGCAGTCTCCAACGAACATACAAGTTCAAATAGAGTCTTCCTACTATTCACATGGCTCCTAATGAATGCATTCAGGCTCTCGCTCCTTTGAGTCGTCCTCATGCCCGCAAAGAAGGAGGACTGCATATAGCACGGAACCCAATCGCAACGCATTGCATACATATCAGAAAGCCAGGTGATGGACAACAAATCATGCTCCTGTATTACAGAATCCCACCTCTCTTCAAAAATGTCGACATCATCCACATTCCAGACACAATCATTCAACAAGCTTATGATCTGGTCCTTGTTAGGAATGCCACCAAGCTTGGAGGGAAGCTTCTGTAGGATGTGCCAGCTGCAGAAGCGATGCTTGCAATTGGGAAAAACAGAGATGATAGCAACATTCATAGCAGGGTCCTGATCGGTTATGATGGAAACCGGCTCTTTGCCAAAACAAAGTAAGTACTGCTTGAAAACCCAAACAAATGAGTCATACTTCTCATCGACCAGCAGAGCAGATGCAAACAACACTGTCTTGCGATGGTGATCAACTCCACCAAACATTCCAAAAACCATCGAATACTTGTTGGTGCGGTAGGTGGTGTCAAACACAATCGCATCCCCGAACAGCCCACAGTCTTCAACAGAGACGGGATCAGCCCAAAACAGATGAGTAAGGCAACAATTGGTGTCTTTTTGGTAGCTATAGAAGAATTTCAGATCAATGCCTTTGAAACTAGAAAAGCGATCTAAAACCATGTCGACGTCGTATTTGGCCAACTCTTTCCTCTTGCTACTGATGTGTCCATGAGCTTGTCTACTAGTAAATGTCATATTTTCATAGCCACCAGACTCGGATGCTATTAATGCAATTTGTCTCGAAACAGGTATGTTAGCTTGGCTCATGGAAGAAAGGATCTCTTTTTGAGTTTCATCAAGAGATGAGTTACACTTGAGGTAATGGAGATGAGCAACGTCAACAAGTTCATGGTTGTGTTCCTCAACAAATGCAGTCACGACCCACATGGATGAGGACTTGTCCAGTGAGAAACGTATCATGGCTTCACAACCACACCTCTTCACAGAACGCCTATGCTTCTTTGACAACTTATCCTGCAAGTTACCCATTTCATCACAAACGGGGCTCAGAAGCCCTCTAGACCTCTTAGAACGACCAATCTTACCCTGCTTATCACAAACCAGATCTTTAGCAACCAGAATCTTACTTCCCCGTTCATATCTATTGTCGTCTTTCCTGATGTTAAACCCACTCATTCCAGCATAACTTGAATAGAAGGATATACCTTCGTCTAGACTTCCAAACTGAAGGCCAACTCTAGGAACTGCAACTGTGGACGAAGAAGAAACACCAATAGAATGAGAAGACTGAGGATTATTATCATCACGACCGACACTTGCATTAGAAGCATCCGTATCAAGGCTGGGATCCATGACAGTGTGTTGGAGTGACTCTGAAGATCAGAAGAGTAACTCTGTAACACAACAAGAGTAACTCGGTAAGTCAAAAGAGTAACCAATTATAACAAGAGAGTAACTCGGAAAATCAGAAGAGTAAATCTGTAACACAACAAGAGTAACTCAGTAAGGTAAAAGAGTAACCAATTATAACAAGAGAGTAACTCGGAAAATCAGAAGAATAACTCTGTAACACAACAAGAGTAACTCGGTAAGGCAGAAGAGTAACCAATTATAACAAGAGAGTAACTCGGTAAGGCAAAAGCGTAACTCTGTAACACAACAAGAGTAACTCAGTAAGTTAAAAGAGTAACCAATTATAACAATAGAGTAACTCGGTAAGGCAAAAGAGTAACCAATCATAAAAAGAGAGTAACTACGCAAAAAATAAAAACATGAATGCCAGTTAGTACTGCAAAAATGACAATGCAGAAACAAAAATTGGGTTTCTTTCCCACACAATATAAAGGGATGAATAAATATTGAAATGATAAGAAAAAAATAAAAAAAACGAGTATAACTGAATGAATTTACAAAGAGAAATAGAAAATCTACCTGAATGTAGCTTGAAAAAATTGTTGCTCGTACAAATGCAGATAGAACAGTGAATTCTCCGACCACCTCCACTCCCTCAACAACAATTTGCTCCTGAATATGCAGATAGAGCAGGGAATTCTCCAACCACACTCACTCCCTCCTCCTCAGCGGCGTGAGCTTCAGAACAACAGGTCTAAACGATGGAATCATCTTGGTGAAAATCGATACCGTCACATGATACACAAATGACAGTGGGAAACACCTTAATCGTCCTGCTCTGCAAGATTGATAAAAGGGGAAACCGTTATCAGAAGTATTTCTCAGGAAATGAATGTAGGTATTTCTGAGGAAGAAATGTAAAATGGAGATTGAAATACGCCAAGGAAGTTGGAATCAGAGGCGGAATTACATATGCATAGCGTTAAGCGTCTGATAGGGGGTAGATGATCGGCAGATGGGAGGAAGACCGGATGTACCAACCTGGCGGCGGCGCAGACGACCGCGGATGATGAAGATGATCGGCAGATGGGGGGCGACCGGAAGAACCAGGCTGACGGCGGCAGAGACGATCGCGAATGTAGCTACAACCTCCGCCGCTGTAGTCGTCACAAGATGGGCATAACAAACTGTCGGTCTTAGAAGCTTCCGGTTCAGCCTTCACTCGGGACGACGTTAGACATGAGGCTGTTCTCCACATCCCTCACCGGAGCTTCTTCACCAGCGCATCTGGAGACGGAATGTTGTGGGATTTAGAATAGCCGGGACACAGGTAACTAAAGTTAAATATCCACGGTAGAATCGATCCCCTCGCAGATCATGAACCAGATTCACCCTCAAGCAGATCGCGACCCTAAATTCTGTGTGATAACTTGCTACCTGACAGCATGGAGTCCCCGCAAACTCCAATCTTTCCCTTGCGCCGCTCCGCCAGAACCACGGCTGGGACTTTGTGAATACGAGAGAGACGGGAGACGGGTAACTTACGGAATACTACCCGCCGGGCAACAAATAAATAGCCTATATATATAGGTTAGGAAGTGTGTACCAGCTGATACATGAAATTTATGTGTACCGGCCATGAAAATGACATGTAAAAGACATTTATTCCATCCAACATTATGGATTAAATCAAAATTCAGTAGATTAGATGTGTTCAAAAAATCACAACCATATTTTATGTATGCTATGAGATATAACGATATATCATTCAACGGTTTCTCCAATTTCTGCAACTTACAATTGATTAGAAAATATGTATATTCTTTTATTTGATGATCTAAGAATATCAATTTGAAGTGATTTTTGATACACATGTTATCTAAGGGGTATGTATCACATCTATAAGGTTGGATTGAATTTTATACTTTTGTAATCACCACAAATGAAGATGGGTACATGTAAGTTACATGTACTTAGGTACACCATTCTTTTAGCCATATATATACGTATATATATATATATACATATATATATATATATATATATATATATATATATATATATATATATATATATACGTATATATATATATACGTATTTATATAGCATATATATACGTAGTATATATATGCATATATATACGTGTATATATATACATATATATACATATATATATATATATAATATATATATATATATATATAATACAGAATATAGTATATATATGCATATATATACGTGTATATATATGCATATATATACGTGTATATATATATATATATATATATATATATATATATATATATATATATATATATATATATATATATATATATATATATATATATATATATATATATATATATATATATATACGTATATATATATATACGTATATATATATATATATACGTATATATATATATACGTATATATATACGTATATATATATATATATATATATATATATATATATATATACGTATATATATACGTATATATATATATATATATATATATATATATATATATATATATATATATATATATAGATATATATATATATATATATATATATATATATATATATATATATATATATATATATATGTATATATATACACGTATATATATGCATATATATACATATATCTGCATATATTATATATATATATATATATATATATATATATATATATATAGGTATATATACTATGTATATATATATATATATACATATATATACCTATATATATAATATATATATATATATATATATATATATATATATATATATATATATATATCGCTGTATATATAGGTATATATATATATATATATATATATATATATATATCGCTGTATATATAGGTATATATATATATATATATATATATATATATATATATATAGGTATATATATATATATATATAGGTATATATATATATAGGTGTATATATATATATATATATATATATATATATATATATATATATATATATAGGTATATATATATCGCTGTATATATAGGTGTATATATATATAGGTGTATATATATATATATCGCTGTATATATAGGTGTATATATATAGGTGTATATATATATAGGTATATATATATATATATATATATATATATATATATATATATATATATATCGTTTAGATGAGTGTAAGTCACTCATCCAAGGATAATAAAATGGACGTACACAACTAATTTGAAATACATGATTCTTTCCTCCGTTAGATGCATGACCTATAAGTATCCAAATGAGCTAAAATTTATTATGCAGTATGTTCTTAAGATATTTAAGAAGATCAACGGTTTAGAATTGTCAAAAAATTACTGCATCATTAAAAATGTCTGAGGTGTATGCTGCCTCCGGTACACTCGAGTGTACACTAGCCTGACTATATATATATGTGTATATATATATATATATATATATATATATACAATGGATATAGAAAATCTTAAAATTACAAAGTATCAGTACCTATACTTAGGATTGGCCAAAGTGCTAACTAAAGAAGAAATAAATTCCCTCATATACTTAAGAGTTTGTAGGCTTACTGACTCTCTGTTGGGTTTAGTCGAACCTAGCTTGTCAGATGGGCCAATCTTCTTTAATGATTTTGATGTATCCTTAACTAATTTAAGATCTCTAAAAACTTTAAATATTCAAACACCTAGTGTTTCAACTGCAAATTTATTATCATCAAGGGTATCTACATGTAAGATCCCCAAGACAACTACCAAACCTCCTTTAGATGATCATTATGTTATACACCCTAAGAATAAAGATAATATAGATATTACACTCAGATCCACATGCTTAACCAATCCAAACTATGAAACAATATGTTTTAGCCATGTGCCATCAGAAGAAAAATATACTATAAATGCCATTACAGAGCATGAATTTGAAATAGATAAAGACTTTCTAAAAAAGGATTTTCTCTCTATAGAAAATAAATCAAAAGTTGATTGGTTCTTTGATCACTATAATAATCAAGAAAGAACACTCATTAGAGAACAACGGTATGACCACATGAAAGGTGTTAAGAAGAACATTCTGTTCTTTGAATGGTTTGAAGAAACCTACATCACACCATTCTTGAAAACAAGAAAAAGTATAGCTATCAAAAAAGCCTTAGTAACAAAGAAGTTAGATCTTAAAAATAAAGAGGTAGAATCAACACATCCTCCTTTTGAACCTATAGAGGTGTCGAAGGAAGAGATCTTATCCACACCCATTCTCACTATAAAAATCATGCTTGAATCCACTACTCAAGAAAAAATGGCTGACATCATGCAACAGAACAACTACACCAATTCTGTCCTTCAAACAAATACAAAACAAGCTGATAAGATAGAATTCCTACTCAAGGAAGTAAAATCCACCATTCCATGTAATGAAAATAACCTTAGAAATAATCACATAAATATGAAAACCACTCTTGCTATAGATACAAAACTCTAATAAGATTTAATAGAAACCCAGAAGATATAACTAATGAAATTACAAATCAACTAGAACAATTAAAAATAAATGTTTTATCACAAGACAGTTCTTCAGAAGATGAAACTAATAATATGATCCCTGAAAAAGTTCCACATAACAAGATAGGATCATCGAAGCAGAAGGACCCTATTAAAGCAAAGCAAAACCAAACATACAAAGAAGGAAATGGAAATCGACAAGATAGAAAAATTAACTGTAAACAAAGAGCCTCAACAAATGATGACTTGAGAAGAGAACGAAACAACACAAAGAAAGAAATAAGTAGATTCAAATCCAAAATAAGAAAAGGCATCTACGATAAACCTTTTAACCATATGATTAAAAGAAGATGGAAAGGAAAAATCACTATAAACATAAAGCCTAATTTTACCCTAAATGGAGTTGCCCTTTTTGATTCAGGGACAGACATCAACTGCATTAGGGAAGGACTTGTCCCTACAAGATATTTTGAGAAAACCACTAACAATGTTAGCTCAGCTACTAATGATCGTCTTGAAATAGAATACAAAATTCCTGAGGCACATATATGTATTAAGAAAGCATGTATGCAAACATCTTTCTTTCTTGTTAAAAATATAAATGAAGATATCATAATAGGAATCCCTTTTATAAATCATATTTTACCTTTAGTTGTTAGCCATAAAGGAGTGCATGCTAAAATAATAGGAAAAATGGTAACCTTCACCTTTGAAGAACATCCTAAACACAATTATTGGCAAAACATTCAATCCACCATCTATTACAAAGAAAATTTTGTTAAAGAACTTACTAATGAAATACATACCAATGAGTTAGTTAGGAGAATAGAGAATGGTGAATTCCAAACCAAAATAAAAAATATACAAGATAAAACTTAAAAGAATATTTGCTCTAATCTACCTTCAGTATTCTGGCACAGAAAGAAACATGAAATTACTCTACCCTATATAAAGGACTTTAATGAAGAAAAAAATCCAACTAAAGCCAGACCTATTCAGATGAATCAACTTATACTAGACATATGCAAAAAGGAAATAAACAAATTAAGAGAGAAAGGCCTCATTAGATCTCACTCATCTCCTTGGAGTTGTGCTGCCTTTTATGTAGAAAATGTTGTAGAACTAGAACGAGGAGCACCCATGCTAGTAATTAACTATAAGACACTAAACAAAGTTCTTTAATGGATAAGATATCCTATACCTAATAAACATGACTTAATCAAAAGAATCCACAGGGCAAGGATATTCTCTAAATTTGATATGAAGTCTGGTTTCTAGCAAATCCAAATAAAGGAAGAAGGTAGGTACAATACCGCCTTCACAGTACCTTTTGGGCACTTTGAATGGAATGTAATGCCTTTCGGATTAAAAAACACACCTTCAGAATTCCAAAAAATAATGAATGAAATCTTTAACCCTTACACTGAGTTCAACATCATTTACATAGATGATGTGCTGACATTTTCAAAAGATTGTGATCAACACTAGAAACACCTAAACATATTTTATAATATAATAAAACATAATGGCCTAGTAGTATCAGCAAAAAAGATAAAACTTTTCCAAACAAGAATCCAATTCCTTGGATATAAAATTGAATATGGAACCATTCATCCTATTCCACGAGTAATTGAATTTGCTAAGAAATTCCCAGATGAGATAAAAGAGAAAACACAACTACAAAGATTCTTAGGATGCCTAAACTATGTTGCTGACTTCTACAAAAATGTAGCAATAGATAGAAAGATACTTTCCAACAGACTTAAAAAGAACCCTACTGAATGGACTAAAGAACACACTGAGGCAATCAAGAGAATAAAAGAAAAAGTAAAAATTCTACCTTGTCTAAATATTTTGGATCCCGATGCTCCTAAAATTGTCGAGACATATGTCACTGAAATAGGATATGGAGGAATCCTCAAGAAAAGAACTAATAATGAAGAAAAACTTATTAGATACACCTCAGGATCATGGAATGATACACGAAAAAACTACTCCACAGTAAAAAAGGAAATTTTAGCAATTGTCCTAGTAATTACAAAGTTCCAAGAAGATCTCTTAAACCAAAAATTCCTCTTAAGAGTAGATTGTAAATCAGCTAAATTCCTCTTAGAAAAAGATGTAAAAAATATAGCATCAAAACAAATATTTGCTAGATGGCAAGCAATATTAGCTATATTTGATTTTGAAATAGAATATATAAAAGGGGAAGAAAATTCCCTTTCTGATTTTTTATCTAGAGAATTTTTACAGGGAAATGGAATCCCAGGATGATAGAAGAAAAACCGTCATGGATGCATCATCATCGTCATCAAATTCAGGTTCATTCTTTATCCCTATAACCTCACCAATGAGGACATAACATTTTATAAAAGAAGGCAATGAAGCCACACATCCATTATATACCCTTCGGTCTCTAGACCATTGCATGATACTAGAAGATGAAGATCTCAAAAGAGATATATTCACTATTCTCAAAAAATATATACCACAAGGTTATCACTACATACCATCAAGTATGGGTAAAACTCAATTATATTATGAAAGAATCCTTCAAGAAATGGATAGCGCAAAATACAACACTACTACAAGAGTGTGACTTCAAGACAAAACATATCTTATTCTACCTTAAAGATTGAGAATATAATTTCTATCAAAGAATGAAACGAGGAAGGAAATCCAAATGTTCCTCGAAAATTTTGATCACAAATAAACCCACAATACTACAACTACTAGGACTATCAACAAGCTTGGGAGAATGTTCTCTATGTACAAAATGAACAGATGAGGCGTTCTTGGTTCATCCGATTCACTTATTTAGTAAAAGCCCCAAACTGGTGGATACTCAAAATTTGGGAAAAATTTAGAGCAATCAGATCTATATTTCCAGAAAAATTAAGTCTTGCCACCCCTTTGGGAGAAAATCAAGTCGAAGACGAATTAAGAATTCTCCAGTGTTGCTCAACCTATGGAGTCCCTTGGATAATAAAATGGAATTGGATTTTAAATGAAAGAATGTTCCCTTGCTTTCTAACAAGAAGGGTTGGAGTAAGTTGGTGGAATAAGTATAATCCAGACAATGCAATTAGAGGAATTATACTACCAAAGAAAATGTCAAATAAGAATGGGAATTTTGAAAAATTAAAGATGGAGTTATCTAAGAGATTAAGAATCGAACACCCTCTTGCCAGTGAAGAGGAATTACAACTTATATTATTCAATGAGTTAACCAAAGATATAAGGACACAAGAAGAAGTAAAGAAAGAAGAAGATGAAGATTTTGTGGACCTAAATGGAGATGATTGTTATGGATTAATTCCATACCCAAAATAAATCTTTAAAGAAACATTAAACATACCATTCAAGAGTAAAAGGTCCCCATCTTTGTAGAAAAAATGAAGTAAAAAGTCTTGCATCAAAAGAAAGACAAGAAAAGAAGACAAATGTCAACTATTCAAAGGAATCTCTACTATTTATGAAAGAAGACGAAAGACCAACTATTCAAAGGAATCTCTACTATAGAAGTGCTCACAACTATTCACTAAGCACTAAGAATCTTTCCTATTTCAAAAGCAAAAGATATGTCAACTATTTGATGAAGTGGCCCACACTATAACAAAGAAGAAAACAAAAGAATCTTCACTATTCCAAAAAGAAGGAAAAGACTAAAGTTTATGGCAAAGGAATCTCAACTATTGAAGGGTAATGGAGGAAAACGTGGACACCACTCAAAGAGGTCTCTTCTAAAGCCAAAGTTCTATAAATAGCCTTGAAGGCAACAAGAGAAGGCAAGCTAGTTTGTGCCATTTCATTCTTACAACACTTGAGCCTTGTATTTCCCATCTACCACCTTCTCTAGCTCCCCCTTCTTCCTTAGTAGTTACTTGTAATAGGCTACCTCCCTTGTAAACTCTTCTTCCGTGTGTTCTTCCCTTGTGTAACCCCCTTCTTCCATATATTGTAATCGCCATCCATTAGTAAAGATTTAATACTTTTGTGTGCATAAGCTAGTTGTCCTTGTGTGCTTGTGTTCCACTGTGTTCCACCGTGTTCCGCCGTGCACCTCCGTGCTCCGCCTCCGCCGTGCTCTGTGCAACAATGATTGTAGGTGAGAATCCTCACACTACAGTACATTTGTGCTTCCCCACGCGCTCTCCACTCTCCGTAAGCTTTATTTTATTTCATATTTGTTGTATTAAAGAGATCTAGGATGATTAAACACTTCTTAGTTTCCTGGTTCCAATATGGTATCAAAGCCAGTGAAGGGAAAGGATTTTGAGAAGTACCCATTATCCGCGCTTAGTTGAGTTCCTCTTGTGTCCTTCTTTCTGAGGGGGAAGGGTTCTTAGGTCCGAGGCCTCCTTGTCATAGTGGTACTGTGGGTGACCGTGTTGTCGTGGATAGGCGTTAGGGTTTTGAGCGTGCCGATACTATTGACAGGCCACTAGGAACTCCAAATCCAAAGAAAGAAAGATCATTTAGAACTCCTTAGACTGCTTTTGAAGAAGAACAAGAGAAGTGTTTAATCATCCTAGATCTCTTTAATATGAGTTGACTAGGTCTGAGGCCTCCTTGTCGTAGTGGGCTCCCCATGGTTTAATGAGGCAGAGCTGTATTCACTATTGACAGGCCACTAGTTAGTTCTTGTTAAGGATGTCGAAGTTGTTTAACTTCCTATTGCGAAGCTTCTGCACTTCCTTCTAAATCTATCAATAGAACGATGTCTGTTAAGAATAGTAAACAAATAAACTCTAAAAATATAGAACAATCAATTCAAAATCGGGAAATACCAACTGTGCCTATAAAAGACACTTACACCAAAAGAAATAGACTTGACATCTCTGACTATTATACAAAAGCAATAGAGAAAAACATCTTTGTAAACTTGTCTCTGGAAAACCTAGAACTCCTCTTTACAAAGGATATAGAAAATCATAAAATTACAAAGTATCACTACCTATACTTAGGGTTTTCTAAAGTGATAACTAAAGAAGAAATAAATTCCCTCATATACTTAAGAGATTGTAGGCTTACTGACTCTCTGTTGGGTTTAGTCGAACCTAGCTTGTCAGATGGGCCAATCTTCTTTAATGATTTTGATGTATCCTTAACTAATTTAAGATCTATAAAAACTTTAAATATTCAAACACCTAGTGTTTCAACCACAAACTCATTATCATCAAGGGTATCTACATGTAAGATCCCCAAGACTACTACCAAAACTCCTTTAGATGATCATTATGTTATACACCCTAAGAATAAAATAATATAGATATTACACTCAGATCCACATGCTTAACCTATCCAAACTATGAAACAACATGTTTTATCCATGAGCCATCAGAAGAAAAATAATTTATGAACGCCATTATAGAGCAGGAATTTGAAATAGATAAAGACTTTCTAAAAAGGATTTTCTCTCTAAAGAAAATAAATCAAAATTTGATTGGTTCTTTGATCACTATAATAATCAAGCAAGAACACTCATTAGAGAACAATGGTATGACCACATGAAAGGTGTTAAGAAGAACATTCTATTCTTTGAATGGTTTGAAGAAACCCACATCACACCATTCTTGAAAACAAGAAAAAGTATAGCTATCACAAAAGCCTTAGTAACAAAGAAGTTAGATCTTAAAAATAAAGAATTAGAATCAACACATCCTCGTTTTGAACCCATAGAGGTGTTTAAGGAAGAGATCCTATCCACACCCATTCTCACTACAAAAATCATGCTTGAATCCGCTACTCAAGAAAAAAATGGCTGACATCATGCAACAAAACAACTACACCAATTTTGTCCTTCAAACAAATACAAAACAAACTGATAAGATAGAATCCATACTCAAGGAAGTAAAATCCACCATTCCATGTAATGAAAATAACCTTAGCTATAATCACATAAATATGACAACCACTCTTGCTATAGATACAAAACCTCTAATAAGATTTGATAGAAACCCAGAAGATATAACTAATGAAATTACAAATCAACTAGAACAATTAAAAATAAATGTTTTATCACAAGACAGTTCTTCAGAAGATGAAACTAATAATATGATCCCTGAAAAAGTTCCACATAACAAGATAGGATCATCGAAGCAGAAGGACCCTATTAAAGCAAAGCAAAACCAAACATACAAAGAAGGAAATGGAAATCGACAAGATAGAAAAATTAACTGTAAACAAAGAGCCTCAACAAATGATGACTTGAGAAGAGAACGAAACAACACAAAGAAAGAAATAAGTAGATTCAAATCCATAATAAGAAAAGACATCTACGATAAACCTTTTAACCATATGATTAAAAGAAGATGGAAAGGAAAAACCACTATAAACATAAAGCCTAATTTTACCCTAAATGGAGTTGCCCTTTTTGATTCAGGGGCAGACATCAACTGCATTAGGGAAGGACTTGTCCCTACAAGATATTTTGAGAAAACCACTAACTATGTTAGCTCAGCTACTAATGATCATCTTCAAATAGAATACAAAATTCCTAAGGCACATATATGTATTAAGAAAGCATGTATGCAAACATCTTTCTTTCTTGTTAAAAATATAAATGAAGATATCATAATAGGAATCCCTTTTATAAATCAGATTTTACCTTTAGTTGTTATCCATAAAGGAGTGCATGCTAAAATAAATGGAAAAATGGTAACCTTCACCTTTGAAGAACATCCTAAACATAGTTATTGGCAAAACATTCAATCCACCATCTATTACAAAGAAAATTTTGTTAAAGAACTTACTAATGAAATACATACCAATGAGTTCGTTAGGAGAATAGAGAACGGTGAATTCCAAACCAAAATAAAAAATCTACAAGATAAAATTGAAAAGAACATTTGCTCTAATCTACCTTCAGCATTCTGGCACAGAAAGAATAATGAAGTTACTCTACCCTATATAAAGGGTTTTTGAGAAGTATACACATTAACTGACTAGTGTCCTGTCAATAGTGAATAAAACTCTGCCTCGTTAAACCACGGAGAGCCCACTACGACAAGGAGGCCTCAGACCTAGTCAACTCATATTAATGAGATCTAGGATGATTAAACACTTCTCTTGTTCTTCTTCAAAAGCAGTCTAAGGAGTTCTAAATGATCTTCTTTCTTTGGATTATGAGGCCTAACTAGCTTCCTTCTTATATACGTTAGGCCAAGTATACACATAGGTACTAGCTTCTTTCTTAGTTTCCTGGTTCCAATCTGGTATCAGAGCCAGTGAAGGGAAAGGTTTTTGAGAAGTACCTGTTCTCCGCGCTTAGTTGAGTTCCTCTTGTGTCCTTCTTTCTGAGGGGGAAGGGTTCTTAGGTCCGAGGCCTCCTTGTCGTAGTGGTACTGTGGGTGCCCGTGTTGCCGTGGATAGGCGTTAGGGTTTTGAGTGTGCTGATACTATTGACATGCCACTAGGAACTCCAAATCCAAAGAAAGAAAGATCATTTAGAACTCCTTAGTCTCCTTAGACTGCTTTTAAAGAAGAACAAGAGAAGTGTTTAGTCATCCTAGATCTCTTTAATATGAGTTGACTAGGTACGAGGCCTCCTTGTCATAGTGGGCTCCCCGTGGTTTAATGAGGTAGAGTTGTATTCACCATTGACAAGCCACTAGTTAGTTCTTGTTAAGGATGTCAAAGTTGTTTAACTTCCTATCTTGCGAAGCTTCTGCACTTCCTTCTAATTCTATCATTAGAACGATGTCTGTTAAGAATAGTGAATAGATAAACTTTGAAAGTATAGAACAATAAATCCTAAATTGGGAAATGCCTAAAGTACCTATAAAAGACATTTACACCAAAGGAAGTTTTAAACTCATCTCTGACTATTATATAAAAACAATAGAGAAAACCATCTCTGTAAACTCGTCTTTGGAAAACCTAGAACTCCTTTCTAAAAAGGATATAGAAAATATAAAAAATAATACAAAGTACCACTATCTACACCTAGAGTTGGTTCAAGTTTCAACCAAAGCACTAACTAGGAAAGGAATAAACTCCTCAATATTACTATACTTAAGAGACTGTAGACATCTGAAGTTTACCGAATCTCTTCTAGGGTTAGTCGAATATAGCCTATCAGAAGGACCAGTCTACTTCAATGCTATCCCTAATTTCTCAATATCTCTAAGTGATCCAGGCTAATTAAAATCTTTAACATTAAAAATACAAACCTCATGGTTTCACATGGAAGCGTCATCTGAGAACGTTGCCTTTTGTTATAGGGTTTGCTTCAAGGCCATGAACACAGTTACACCACAGTCTGTCATCTGTCCCAAAAAAGGCACAACTACACTTTTTCTCACAAATGTTAGAAATAATGTAGTTACCCCAAAATACTTAAAATGGGATGATATTAAACTACCAGAGTGCTGGAGCCTAACCCAAGCTAATCATTCTACACCTTTACAAAATGAAAATGTTGAAGAAGTCATAGAACATCCAAACGGTGATGTAGAAATCAATTTCCTATAATCAAGTAGAAGAATCACTCTTGACTCTAGACCTTCCACTAGTTACCCCAGGGGTTTTGACACTCCTAGATTTTCACTTTCCTCAAGGAATTCAACCTATGAAACACCTAGAAATTCATTATCATCCAGGATATCTGCATCTGAAGTTCCCAGGACAACTAGGGAAACTCCCTCTGAGTACCATTCTGTTATACTCCCTAGAAATAAAGAGAGAGACGAAGTTGGAAAAGAGAAGATAGATCCCACAATTAGGCCTACATGCTTAACCTATCCTATCTATGAGACATCATGTTCTAACTATGAGCCATCAGAAGCAGAATTTACTATAAACACTCTTATAGAACAAGAATTCGAAATAGATAAAGATTTGTTGAGAAGAGACTTCCTCTGTAAAGAAAATAAATAAAAGGTTGATTGGTTTTTTGATCATTACAGTGATCAAGCAAGGACACTCATTAGAAGACAATGGTATGAACACATAAAGGATGTCAGTAGAAATGTCCTATTCTTTGAATGGTTTGAAGAAAACCACATCACACCATTTCCAAAAATATCAAAAAATATGGCTCACAAAAGCCTCTGTTACATGGAAATTGGGTCTTAAAGATGAAGAAGTAGAGTCAATACATCCTCCTTTTGAACCCATAAAAGTCTTAAAAGAAGAAATACAAGCCACACCAATTCTCATGACTGAAATTAGGCATGAGCCCGCTACACAAGAACAAATTGTTGGGATCATGCAACAAAATAATTATTCCAATTCTTGTCTCCAAACTATTGCAAAACAAATTGATAGGATAGAGTCCATCCTGAAGGATGTCAAATCCACCATTCCCCATAAGAAAAATGATATAATCCACTGCCCAAGGCTCTAGTAGAGTTTCAGGAATGATGACTGGCCCCACAAACCACCACTAGCCTTAACTGTGCACTTTGTCCACACTGACGCGCAAGCCAGGATCAACTTCCTGACAGGTCACCCATCCCAGTACTACTCCAAGCTGAGCACGCTTAACTATGAAGTTCTTAGTGATGGGCTCCCGGAAAAGAAGGTGCACCTTGGTGATATGGGTAGTCCAATCATTCCTTTTAAGATCATGTTATCCGAGGCCTCAAATCCTGGGATGTTACAATCTCCCCCACTTAATCTCTTGACGTCCTCGTCAAGGTTCAACTATATGGCCTCATAATCTAACCCCATTTCGGTGCAGACCCACAATGACCCATGGACACCCAGCTCCCGTCCACGGCTACCAGCGCAAGGGCGGCTCCATCTCGTCTCTACGGATAGCCCTTTCCAACTTGCCTGGACCGCACGGCTCAAGACTGGCATGCCACATGCCCATGTGGGCCCCACCTACTGGAGGGGTTATGGCTCTGATACCATTTGTAATGCCCGGGCCCACTGCCCAAGGCTCTAGTAGAGTTTCAGGAATGATGACTGGCCCCACAAACCACCACTAGCCTTAACTGTGCACTTTGTCCAGGCAAGTTGGAAAAGATTTTTTGAGAAGAGACTTTCTCTGTAAAGAAAATAAATAAAAGGTTGATTGGTTTTTTGATCATTATAGTGATCAAGAAAAATGATATAAGCCACTGCCCAAGGCTCTAGTAGAGTTTCAGGAATGATGACTGGCCCCACAAACCACCACTAGCCTTAATTGTGCACTTTGTCCACACTGACGCGCAAGCCAGGATCAACTTCCCGACAGGTCACCCATCCCAGTACTACTCTAAGCTGAGCACGCTTAACTATGGAGTTCTTAGTGATGGGCTCCCGGAATCGAAGGTGCACCTTGGTGATATGGGTAGTCCAATCATTCCTTTTAAGATCATGTTATCCGAGGCCTCAAATCCTGGGATGTTACAATCTCCCCCACTTAGACTCTTGACGTCCTCGTCAAGGTTCAACTATATGACCTCATAATCTAACCCCATTTCAGTGCAGACCCACAATGACCCATGGACACCCAGCTCCCGTCCACGGCTACCAGCGCAAGGGCGGCTCCATCTCGTCTCTACGGATAGCCCTTTCCAACTTGCCTGGACCGCACGGCTCAAGACTGGCATGCCACATGCCCATGTGGGCCCCACCTACTGGAGGGGTTATGGCTCTGATACCATTTGTAACGCCCGGGCCCACTGCCCAAGGCTCTAGTAGAGTTTCAGGAATGATGACTGGTCCCACAAACCACTACTAGCCTTAACTGTGCACTTTGTCCACACTGACGCGCAAGCCAGGATCAACTTCCCAATAGGTCACCCATCTCAGTACTACTCCAAGCTGAGCACGCTTAACTATGGAGTTCTTAGTGATGGGCTCCCGGAAAAGAAGGTGCACCTTGGTGATTTGGGTAGTCCAATCATTCCTTTTAAGATCATGTTATCCGATGCCTCAAATCCTGGGATGTTACAATCTCCCCCACTTAGACTCTTGACGTCCTCGTCAAGGTTCAACTATATGGCCTCATAATTTGACCCCATTTCGGTGCAGACCCACAATGACCCATGGACACCCAGCTCCCGTCCACGGCTACCAGCGCAAGGGCGGCTCCATCTCGTCTCTACGGATAGCCCTTTCCAACTTGCCTGGACCGCACGGCTCAAGACTGGCATACCACATGCCCATGTGGACCCCACCTACTAGAGGGGTTATGGCTCTGATACCATTTGTAACGCCCGGTCCCACTGCCTAAGGCTCTAGTAGAGTTTCAGGAATGATGACTGGCCCCACAAACCACTACTAGCCTTAACTGTGCACTTTGTCCACACTGACGCGTAAGCCAGGATCAACTTCCCGACATGTCACCCATCCCAGTACTACTCCAAGCTGAGCACGCTTAACTATGTAGTTCTTAGTGATGGGCTCCCAGAAAAGGAGGTGCACCTTGGTGATATGGGTAGTCCAATCATTCCTTTTAAGATCATGTTATCCGAGGCCTCAAATCCTGGGATGTTACATAGCCCTATAATTATGCCAACTACACTCTCAACAGAGGTCAAATTAGGAAAGAAAGCCCCAATCAGATTTGATAAAAATCTTGAAGACATAACCAACGAAATCACAAATCGACTACAATAGCTAAGTGTAAGCAAAACAAGTATAAACATCTTAACCCAAGATGAATCATCCAAAGATGAACCTATACATATATCTCCTGAAGATGTTCTTTCCTTTGAAAATAACCTAGATGCCTCTATCAATAAAATTGGATCCTCCAAACCAAGGTATTCTAAAACAAAGAATTACTATAGCAGGCCAATACCGATCGACCTAAATTTGAGGAAACTTCTGATCTTCCCTTAGTTTATTTTGATGGACAATCCCTTGTAGAATGGAACATAGATGGGTTATCTGAATATCAAATCATGCAAACATGCAGCCAAATGGTTATATATGCTAGTGCATGTCGTGCCCATAAGAATTCAGAACACTCTATTGCAAACATGATTGTTTCATCTTTCACTGGGCAGTTAAAAGGATGGTGGAGTAACTATCTAAATGAAGCTCAAAGACTTGAAATACTATATGCAACTAAAAGAGATGAAAATGGGAATCAAATAAAAACTAAAAACAATGAAATCATTTTTGATTCAGTTTATACACTAATCGTTAACATATTACAACAATTTATAGGACATACTAGTACGATAAATCAAAAAACTAGGGAACAACTTATGAATCTCAGTTTTCCTTCTCTGTCAGACTTTAGATGGTACAAAGATGTTTTTCTAACAAAAGTCCTCATATTTCCAGACTGTAGCAATGCAGTTTGGAAGGAAAAGTTTATTTCGGATCTCCCTGCTCTCTTTGCTGAAAAGGTTAGAGAAAACATTAGACAAAGTCAATATATTTCTGTCCCTTTAGAACACATATCTTATGGAGAAATTATACAAGTGATAAATCAAACAGGCATGTATCTTTGTAATGACATCAAACTAAAAGGCCACTTAAAGAAACAAAAAATGTTAGGGCAAAAGGAACTAGGAGATTTCTGTTATCAATTCGGATATCAAATGAATATGCCTAGCTCATCATATAAAAAAATATTCAAAAGAGATTAACCCGGGAAAAATAGGAAGACAAAGTTATTATAAAGAAAAAAGGTTTAAAACCCCTAATAAAAGAAATGAGAAAGAAGTTACATGCTATTCATGCAACCAAAAAGGACACTTTGCCAATAAGTGCTTTAAAAGAGGATTCAAGAAGAAGGTAAATAAATTACTCCTAGAATCAAAAAGCCTTACACCATAAGAGCTAGATAAATGTGTTTCAAAACTAAACCTTAACTATTCTTCAGATTCTGATACTAATGAAGAGGAAGACAAAGGATGTCTATGTAACTGTTATGAAGTATCAGATTCATCTGATAGCCTAAACATGATCACCTCTGAACAACAACTTATCCTAGAAATTATAGATTCAATCCCTAATAAAGAAGAAAGAAGCAAGAAACAAACAAAATATCTAGAAATGATAAAGTCAAGCGAAAATTAGGATACAAGTAAAACTGAAGAATACTACTCTTTTGATCATGTACTGAAAAGACTAGAGAGAAACAAATATAAGACCATATCAAACACAGACATAAATTGTATAAAAGAAAATTTAATCCTAAAAGAATATAGAAAAGAAACCACCCATCAAGTCAATTCAGCCACCAACAACTATCTACAAATTAACTTCAAAATAATAGAAGCATATATATGTACAAAAAATATCAATATCAAAACATATTTTGTTCTAGCAAAAAATATTTCTGAAGAAATTATCATTGGAACACCCTTTTTGAATAACATTTTACCAATTACTGTTGATAATGAGGGAATACATGCTATGCTTCAAGAAAAGGTAATAAACTTCAAATTTAGAAAAAGGCATGATACTTACCTCGTTAACAAAATTAGAAATTTTTAAAAATTAATCTTAAAGAATAAACTACCTAGCAATAAAGTAAAAGGATATTGGAGATAAAATTACTTTTTTTTTGCACTATTTGATACAATTTCTCTCTTCAGGAAATGGCAACAACCTCGAGCTCAGGGTCTAATGTGATCCTCCAAGAGCCATTATCAATTAATACTGAAAGAATTGATTTTCATCATCAAAACTACAACGATGAGGTCGTTCCAACGACAAATCGAACAATGGATACTATGACTCTAAAAGAAAGTGAATATTGGCCAAAAGGCTATGACACTTGCTTCACACTAGAGAAAAATGACATTTCTAACGACATTGATGATATTATTCAAAAATATTTCCCTAAGGGATACCTATTTATACCAACTATGGTTGGAAAAAATACATATTACTATGAGAAAGTACTCCTTAAAACTAAGAGCATAAAAATTACGCACTACTCCAAAGAGGTCTCCTTAGAGATTGAGCCACAATATTCAACCTTAAAAACCGAAAGGGTCCTCACTCTCAAAGAATGGAACAGAGACGGGAATCCTAACATTCCTAGAAAGTTCAAGAGTGATCTCACTCCACGCTATTTCAACTACTGGGACTACCAGCAAGCCTGGGAAAATATCATGTACATAAATAACAGAAATTATAGCCATACATGGTCTGTAAAGTTTGTTTATCAGACATATATTCCTCAGTGGTGGATAGCCAAGTTTTGGTCAAGATTTGGACCTGACAAAAATATCTTTCCTGAAGCTCTAGATAAATTGATATCGTTAGGAAAAGATGGTGTTGAAGATTGGACCAACATTTTAAACCATTTCTCTATCTATGGAGTACCATGGATGGTCAAGTGATCCTGGCAGATATCTACATGTTATTACCCAGCCTCACTAACCAGGAAAATAGAAGTCCGATGGTGGGAAAGATACAACATGGACAAGTTTGCAAAGGAAATCCCTCTACCAAGGATTGTTCTTGGGAAAAGCTTTTACGAAAAAGTATTAGCTGATTCAAAAGAAAGATATACAAAATTATGAAAAGATCTTACTGAAGAGATCACAGACATGTTTCCAGAACTACCTGAGGAACAAATACAATTACTAGTATTCCAAAAATTAACGACAATAATGAAAAAGGATTAGAGACAAAAGGTCTCAAAAGAATCTTCACTATTATAAAGAAAATATCAATATTCTCGATAAGAAGAATAACTTGCATAAAGCATCTTCACTATACAAAGGAATATCTACTATTTCAAGAAAAGCCAAGGAAGACCGAAGGAATCTTTACTATTCCAAAAAGAAGAAAAGACTAAAGTCTATCTACAAAGAAGAATATTTACTATTCTAAAAAGACGGAAAAGACTTAAACTCTACGACAAGCCTATGCAAAGGAATCTCAACTATTGAAGAATAATGGAGGAAACGTAGAAACCACTCAAAGAGGTCTCTTCTAAGGCCAAAGTTCTATAAATAGCCTCGAAGGCAACAAGAGAAGGCAAGCTAGTTTGTGCCATTTCGTGCTTACAACACTTGAGCCTTGTATTTCCCATCTACCACCTTCTATAGCTCCCCCTTCTTCCTTAGTAGTTATTTGTAGTAGGCTACCTCCCTTGTAAACTCTTATTTCGTGTGTTCTTCCCTTATGTAACCCCCTTCTTCCGTATATTGTAATCGCCATCCATTAGTAAAGATTTAATACTTTTGTGTGCATAAGCTAGTTGTGCTTGTGTGCTTGTGTTCCACCGTGCACCTCCGTGCTCCGTCGTGCTCCGCTGTACCTCCGCCGTGCTCTGTGCAACAGTGATTGTAGGTGTGAATCCTCATTTAGAACTCCTTAGACTACTTTTGAAGAAGAACAAGAGAAGTGTTTAATCATCCACCAACTATATATATATATATATATATATATATATATATATATATATATATATATATATATATATATATATATATATATATATATATATATATATATATATATATATATATATATATATATATATATATATATATATATACAAAAAGGGTGACATCAATTCATGTGGTGTTTTGTACTTATGTAATGGTTTATGATGATATGGATTACTAACTCTTAGAATTGGAAAAAACGTACAAATGTGAGTAACAATCATTTTTGAATAGATTATATAGCGCAAAGTCCACACTATATAGGTGACAGTCATTTTATAAGTGATAGTCAGCCATATAATCTCTGAAGTGAAGTATGACGGACTTGTTTGTCGCTTATTCCTTGTTTTCAGTAGTGTGATCTTCTGATATTGGAACTGTCTGCCTCTCGGTTTCCGATTAAGCAGCTGCTCAAATTCAAAGCTAAAATAATAACCAGGTAGGGCAATGATAATATACAGTCTAAATTCAAGGTACGTAGTGTAGATACCCCCACTGGAATACTGGATTTGTGGTCCCTCGCTGCCAATACGTGCATCAATGCATGTGAATCGACTCAACTGTAGGCAGATCTGGAACTTGTCAGTTACTGCAACATTGATTTACTCCAAGAAGATGAAACTTACTGTGATGCTACTGATCACTGTCTGGTTTCCGCCTTTGCATGTGTAAATATAAATGATGTACTACTATAGGCACTTGAAGAATAAGGGGAAAACACACCAGATGGTTGCGGTTACAAATCTACATGATCCAATCAGCACATTGGATTGCCTGGCCAGAGGAAGGTAACGTGTCAGGTGAGGCGCCTATGCCTGCAAAATCACAGAGCAAATTTTCTGTTTACGCAAACATACTAAGCGTATCTTATTACGCTCTCAGGAGAGGGTTAGGAACATTTAGACGACAGCTGTAAATAGCAAAGAGGCAAACCGGGGTAGGGAGGGCTACAGACTCTGCTGTGGATTGCTGTGTAATTGAAGTATTACATTTAGATGGTGACTCAAATCCTGAGCAACGCCAATAAACAGCGCCATTGTCTGCCTGTCGACTTGTGTGGACAAAATGAATCCGTACTCGTGAATCCATGGTCCACTTCGGAGCCAATATGTGCATGTAAATCAACTCAACTCTAGGTGGATCTGCAACTTATCAGTTATTGCAACATTAATACTCTTGAAGAAGACGGGTAGAACATGCCATATGTCAGTCACTGCAGACATAATTACAAATTTCCTATTGGGACGTTTGGTCAAGCTGAAAAACTCGGGATTTGGAAATTAT
This sequence comes from Alisma plantago-aquatica, assembly GCA_963693085.1. NCBI lineage: Eukaryota > Viridiplantae > Streptophyta > Magnoliopsida > Alismatales > Alismataceae > Alisma > Alisma plantago-aquatica. The sequence continues at coordinate 870,267,887 of OY856411.1, read as the reverse complement.
GCTGAAAAATCGGGCAAAAACAGTCAATATAAGGAAAAAATACAGTCAATAATTCGCGATGAAGTCGGAATATATATATATATATATATATATATATATATATATATATATATATATATATATATATATATATATATATATATATATATATATATATATATATATATATAGTCAGGATAGAATACACTCGAGTGTACAGATCGCACACTACACTCAAGTGGTGTTTGCATATCAAGACTATTTTTTTACAACATGTAAACCAATGATCTTCATTGTCATACTATAATTAGGCTACATATAAATTTTGATCCCATTTTAGATGAGTGTAAGTCACTCATCCGAGGGCAACAAAATCAACGAACGAAACTAATTTGAAATGTATAATTTTTGTGGTCTTCATAACGTGAGCTATAAATGTCCAAATGGGCTCAAATTTTATATATGATCTATTCACAAGATGTTTAAGATGATCAATGGATTAGATTTTTGAAAGAAATATTGCATCATGAAAAATTACTTGAGTGTATTCTGCTCCGAATACACTCCAGTGTATTCTAGCCCGACTCTCTCTCTCTCAATATATATATAGCTAAAAGAATTGTGTACCCGAGTACATATAGATTACATGTACCCATCTTCATTAATGATGATTATAATATTCTACTCAATAATCTAACCTTATGGATGTAAAGTGTACGCCTTAGATAAAATGTGTACAAAAAATCACAAAAATCTGATATTCATAGTCCATTCAATGAAAAAAAAATGTGTATTTTCTAAACAACGGTTAGTTGCTGAAATTGCAGAAACCGTTGAATAGTATATTACTATATCTCATGATCTATTTGAGATATGGTTATGATTTTCCAAAGACATCTAATATATATATAGTTGAATCAATCCATATGGTTGGATTTTATCAACATATTCCACATGTGCTATATTAATGGGCGGTACACGTAACTTATATGTACCGGCCGGTACATACTTCCTAACCTCTATCTCTCTCTCTCTCTCTCTCTCTCTCTCTCTATATATATATATATATATATATATATATATATATATATATTCAGGCTAGAATACACTGGAGTGTATAGATTGTATGGTACACACAAGTGATGTTTGCATATCAAGACTATTTTTTATGTAAACCATTGAACTTAATTGTCATACTATAGTTACACTAAATATAAATCTTGAGCCTATTTGGATAAGTGTAAGTCACTCATCCGAGGGCGACAAAGTCGACGCACGAAACTAATTTAAAATACATCATTTTTGTGGTCTTTATAACATGATCTATAAATGTCCAAATGGTCTCAGATTATATATATATGCTATTCACAAGATGTTTAAGAAGATCACCAGATTAAATTTGAAAAATAAATATGCATTATGAAAAACTACTTGAGTGTATTCTGCTCGGAATATACTCAAGTGTATTCTAACCTGACTCTCTCTCTCTATTGCATGTATATATTACACATTTATATATGTATACATATAGTACACATATATAAGTACATATCTGTACATCTATTGCATACATATATTCATACATATATGTGTGTGTGTCTATATGTATGCATGCGTTTACATACACACATATTTACTCAACTTAAATTAGAGTTTTAAATTGTATAAAATGAAAAAGTATGTGAAGAAATGTATGAAATGAGAAGAAAATGTCAAACATGAATGATTTGTGAATAATAAGAAAATAAACATCATATTATGGAATTGAGAGTTATTCGTCCGTCAAATACGTTTAGGGAAAAAGCACGTTTTAAGTGCAATTTTTTCAAAAAATCCAAACATATTGTGACTATGACTGCAAAGCTACTGATCATTGTTTGGTTTCCTCCAGTGTTGTGTAGACGTAATTGTGTACTGCATTAGAGCAAGGAAAACACACATGCCAGATGATTGTGGTACAAATCTGCATACCAGTGTCACTCAGATGATACTGTGTTTAGACATGTCAAACTGGGTCAAAATCCACAGGTGCCCACTGGTCAACCCAGTTAAGTTGGGTTTGGATGACAAAATATTCCATACAATGAATATCATTCAAATCCATACCCACACGTTTATATAGCGGGTTCATGGGTGACCCGCAGACAACCGCAGGTGACCCAGTTAATTGAAGTCAATATCATTATGTGCATATTACACATATACACCTATCAAGAGATGTTGCAAATTTTTCCCAAGTAATTTTTTTTACCATTAGTTACATCAATTATAGTGTCTTTAAGTTTTAATAGACAACAGTGAAAAAATTAATGTTACTTTTTTCTTCTTCGAAACTTTATGTATAAAAAACTATGTTGATTATTCTCTAAAGATACAATAGCTAGCTGTTTTTTTTTTCTTCTTTTAATTTGGTATAAACATAATTCAACAATTAATCAATTGGTTTTACATCAATCAAACCTAGTAATTAGTTGGTTCTTTATACTATATTTGACATCCGAACATAGTTATGAGATGTTTTAATTGTTATTTTATGTGTTAAGATAAGCAACTAATAACTTAATGTTAACTGGACACATTTTATATGGACACCCGCAACCCGCTAAATCGTATTTGAGTGTACTTTTTTCCACATGTTTAGAGTTGTATCTTTTTGACCAGCACCCGCGAGACGAGGACCCAATCCAAATCCTTCCAACTCACCTGTTTGACAAGTCTAATTGTGCTGATCTAATCAACATATTGGATTACCTAGTTAGAGAAAAACGTGTTCAATCGGGCGCCTACGGCTGCAAAATTACATAGCAAATTTACTGTTAATAATATAGCAGTGCTAGATATGCCAAATAACCATGAGAAGAGAAGGCTAGGGCCCACGGACGTTATATGGCAGCTGCGATAGCAGAATTGTAGACCAGTCTGGAGACTGTGCTTCAGTTGGTGACTCTCTCTCGAGCATTGGACGACGACAATAAAATTTTTAAGTTAATGTTTTATAACGAGAAACCTTTTCTAGATAAGGCCACTATTGAACCCACTCCAACATAGTACATGCTGGAATGTACATTAAGTAATTAAAGTTAATTTTTTTTGTAACAATGAACATAAACTTATCAATTCTAGTGTAGAAAATGGAGTTGGCTTGTTATATTGCCATTTATTAGAGTGGTAGAAAACCCAAATACAGGGAAGATTGTAGTATTGATTAACAATCAGGTTAGGGTGTTGAAGATCTTATTGATATCCCTATAAAAGCCACAGAACTGTCTGTATTGTATTCTGAACTCAAATTAGTAAATCAAAAATTTCCATATGTTTTTTTCCTGGCTACTGTAAGATATATATGCAATAAATTACGAGAACAATAATTATAGCCCTGAATATTACTACGGATTGTGTTTCGTATGGTTAGCGGCCAGCTAGTAAAGTAGTTTCTGCAATAACTGAAGCCATCTGTTATCACATAAAGCGGGCCTTGATTAACAGTTGACCCTGTGTTCGCTAATACTGAAGGGAATGAAAGAAAATGCAAATAGTAAAAGGAGAGGAAGTTTAATTTTTGCTTTCAGACCACCCACTTTTACAGTAAAAAGGCCCAGTTTTTGGGAGGAACTTGTAACACCTCTTGGTTTCGTGGTTTTCCTGAGTCTCACAACCATCGACAGTTTTCGTCTTCTATGTTGCATGCATTCTATCTTCCACGTGGCTCCAAGCAACCAACCAGCGTCTTTTTCACCTCTGACACAAGCTTCAATTAATGGCCGAAAAGGCTGGAGGAGCACAATACAATAGTGTGTGCTTTAGGGGAATATTGACGTATATTCTATAAATTTTATAATATACATTCTCTTACCGGCATAAACTTAATGCTTAATCTTTGTATGTGTATGCAAGTTTGCCACCTATTACACGTTAATACCATTTGAAATCACATTAGAGTCAAGCCTTGAAGCGTGGAACTATAGTCTTGGACACGCTTTCGTTCACAACAAGAAATTAAGAACTTTTGAGGGCATAGATCATCTTGTAACAAATTGTGGTTTGAAAAGAAATCATCTACGATAATGGATCATGAACACAGACACTAGGTATGACTATACCTTAAGAGTGGATATTGGTAACAACGCAGTAAGAGAGGGATACACCACTGCAATTGTAAATCTGTCTGGAGTATCTATATCCTGAAGAAGGTCTTCAATTTTTCCTTGGGTAATTTATGGTTGAGAACTTTGCTGACAAGATGAAGACACTTATGCAGGTCATGTTTTGAACCTTTGGGGCCCAAAAAGCACAAAATTCTAAGAAAAAAACATATATAGAAGATGCGTTATTCAGACTTTGTGTAAGTGTTAGTCTTCTATATGCCTTTCAAGAAAAGACAATATGCCATCTTAACCCAAGTATGGTTCCTCAACCTCAAAAATCTTATTAATAGTTGAGTTGTTCCCATTCTACTAAATGCTTGTCATTTTAGGTTACTATTTTCATGACAATAACTATGATAGTGAAACACCCCATCCTCAACAAAACACGATTACATGCTAACCAGCGGATTACCGAAAATCACGGAAAATTAAAATTGATTTACAACAAGCACCATAAGATGAGACATGTTGCATCTGAGCCAATAATTTTTTTTCATAACATATTTTCAAGGTGCTACAACATAATTTCCCATCATCTCGTTACATGAAAGAACTGTTCCACATGCTAATTTATTACATCAATGTACAGAAGCCAAAAAAAAAAACACATATCGATCATCTTATCAAAAACATTGAAAAACTCTCCCAAAGACCTGAGTGTACAGGGACGACACATATGACTCTACTGCTAGACACTATGCATGCCACCAGGTATGATACCTCTGCATATCATCTCAGCCACATGATCTTCATCTCGCCAGGCACATCCACCTAAAAGGGTTATTACCATCGGGGTGAGACACACAGTCCCAACGAGAAACATAACCCTCTACCAACTTTATTATTATCACAGATAACTGAGCAGATAGATCAATGTAACCAACTGATAATAGCTAACCAATTATGCAAGAAGGAATATGAAGAACATGTATATGAAAACTTATACAAAAGACCATTTAAAAGCATATGAGAAAGCTTACATCATCCAAGGCCTCAACCAATGTTTCATATTTGCCCTAAGCAAAGATACTATACGACTTGATTACGAATTATTATGCCCTGAGGAAGTGAGCCGTACCGCTCAAATCCAACCTTCGGTTGCAAAGCCCAAAACCGGTGCCATACAAGGTCAATGGAAGAGCCAGACTCCACGACCTCAACCTCTTCGTGGTCAGTGCATGATATCTAAAGCAGGACCGTAGTCTCTTGCTTAAGTGGCCTCAGCCACAGGGTTAGCTCACGTAGTCTACCCTTTTCTCTAGCCCGCCTTGGTATAGGTCACGATGCTGGTATACTTGAGCCACGTGCCAGTTCACTGTGCTCCTTGAGCCATGAACACATTCATGCTCTATCATACTAAGCCATGGGCTTGTTCAACATGCTCTTATACACATCTTGAGTTTACAACCATAGCTGCACTCTAATCCTCCTATTTTCAGCTAGGAGAAACCCCACATATTCAACAATATGCGCTCCGGGTTAACCCGCAGGAGAACCCATTTCACCATCACCAGTTCCTGACGATGATGGATCTATGGCCAGGGAAAACTACATGAAAGTTCATCTGTATTTAGTTAATGCATTTTAAGTAGATTGTTGGGGCAACCAAGTTGTATTAAGCAACCATATATAAAACATGAACAACATTAGATTTCATTACTTTGGTGTTATACTGCTATTGCTATTCTCATTGCCTTCAACAATCATCTTATTGCCATGGGACAAGAATCCATCACATCATTTCATAATACCACTGCCTCTCACAACTTCATCATCATACATCATCATGGGATATTAGTCCCTCGCTTCATCACATGATACCATTACCCCTCAAGGCATCATCATCATCATGGGGTATCAATCCCTCATGTTATCAATAGAGGATAACACCTCATTCAGGCACTCAACCTTTATTAGGTTATTAAACCTTCCTCATCATACTGATGAAACATGTTATCTCATCAACAAGGCACATTATCATTACTCAGATATTGCATATACCAAATGCCAGACAAAGCACATAATCATAATATCATCATAGCTCTTACCTGGCTATGAATCCAATTGATAGTACCTGCATGGTTAGAGAGTATAGCAAAGAAATAACTTGATCACAAAAAATAATCTTTACAGAGCATATCATGATTTCCATGTTATTAGGATTAAGGTTTGGATCAATCATCCACTTTTATGAACATATGAAGCATAAAGTCATAGATGGTGTATTAAACAATACTCATTACTGTTATCATAGCATGGGTATCCACCATACCCTAAGCCTCGTATCATCATGCACGCCATCCCTCAGGATTCATTTTTAAGGATCATACACCATGATCTACCATCAAGCTTTATCAACGGTTCACCTATCATCAACCATAGGTAACCCCCATACTAAGGCTTCACAACTTATGCATCATGTCTCACCATTTTGATCAAAGGTACGAGCCAAAGGTAACAAGGTATTACATTGACGTTATGCGTATCAAGATAACTTTTAGGGTTATTGGGTTAGGGCAAAACCCTCACTAGAAGTGTCACCTATCCTCACCAATACTAGGCAGTGACCCCAAACCCTCGCTAAAGGTGTATCAGGTAGGGTACTAACCCTCACCCAAAGCTATCGGCCTCAAGCATGACATGTACCTATGCACGAGGGGATAACGACCAAACTTAGACCTAATGATGTGTCTTGCAGCCATGGACCAAGAGTATATCAGTAAGCATATGATCATCACAACAACCCTTTTTGGTCAAGACCCCCTTATAGCCCTTCTAGGGTTAGGTTCATATTGGGAAACCATCAAATCATGTCGCCCAAAACCACAACTATATCACCCAACAGGCACCCACTTGGTCAGCACATCATGATGTCTAAGGAACTCTCATACCACCCAAGGTACACTACTACCATCCATCAAGCGTTGCCATGGCGCCCAAGGTAACCTATCGTCCAACTAGGGTTTAGGACCCTATAATGGTCAAAGTACTATATCGTCCAACCCTCAACTTATATCGTCCAAGACCTTATACTGTCCAAGCTCACCACATGTATCGGCTAAAACTTCAACCCTAGGACCATCCAAGCTATTAAGCACATACACATGTTGGGTAACCAACCAAGAGAGAGCATGTATCGGGCAAGGCATATGAGCCAAAGTAACATATCTCCTTGTGAGGATATCAGCCATGTACTTAACCCTGATGTCGCCCAAGCTATGCACACATACACACTTATAACATTTTAGGGTTGATGATATCAGACAACATATCAAGGGACCGTTCATAACGCCCATCCTCACATCCTTTATCATTCATGGAGCACCATCTTGGGCACCCAACATATCGCCCAAGGGATCATTACCACAAAGGAACCCCTATCGGTCAGCTAGGGCTAGGGAAACCCCCAACACTCAAAACTCCATGATGTCCAAGATGCTATATCAGGCAACTAGGGTTAGAGCTAGCCTATCGACCAAGGCATCTCATTTCCCATGACAACATGTCGGGCACTCTAGGGTTAGGACCATCCCATTGGCCAAAGAAATCATATTTCCTTAAGTTAAGGTTAGGGCATCCATATCGCCCAAGGCACTACTTCTAGGGATATTGCCCACACCAAGGATCAACCTATCAATTTCCCTACACTATCAATGATACCTATCACCAAAGGCATTACCACCATATCGCCCATGATACTATCCAAGGGCTCAACCCCAAGATTTTGTCATGCAATTAGAGTAGAGCATCCATGTCACCCAAGGCAATCCTATTGCCCAAGCTAGGGTTGGAGCTCTATATCGGCTAAGACACTAAGATTAGGGTTTCGTGTCGGCCAACCACCATATCACCCACCAACATCATCTTGGGTATAGGTGCATATCAGTCACAAGGTCAACAAAGGATATATCACCCAAGGCTCAACTCTAGTAGAGGGTATCGGGAAACAACATCAAGGAGCCACTATGTAGAACACATATCGACCAAGGGACCAAGTAGGTGTCCACCAACCATAACGTCCAAACCCTATCCCTAGGGTAGGAAAGAGATATCGGTGAACACATCATATAACCCCAAACATGTAGGCCATAGGCTCACCTTTCAAGTCCAAAGGAGAGAAAGGGGTATTGTCACAAACCATCAACCGAAGTACAACCTATTGAGCAAGGTATTATGTCAGGCAAAGCATAGTATCGGGCAAGCCTCCATATCAGGTAAAGCACCCTATCAGGCAAGTCATATTCAACCTCTAGCCACCCATTACCATCTAACGCAAGAAGAACAAGATAAGGACAGTAGTAAAGCATGACCATTTCCATTAAAACAGATCTCAAGTTCCACATGAACGACTATCATGGAGAAGGGTATCAATTTAAAGACAAGAATCATTACATGCACATATGGAGAGTGAACATAATATAGATGGTTAAGAGTTATGTAACCTGCCTTAAGAGGATCTCCATGAAAGGCATAAAGCTTCCTGATCCAAGCAGCTAACCCACGTTCCTCTCCATGGAAACCATCAATCCGAAGCTCTAAGCTTCTCTTCAGCTCCATCATCATCACCTCAAGGAACAAAAGAAGAAGAAGAAGATACCATGGTTATGTATAGCTCAAGAAGAAGAAAAGAGGGGGAGATAACCACAGCCTTGCCTACTCACATAAAGGGCCCATCCATGGCTGAGAGGAGGAGAAGGAGATGAATAAGAAGGCACAAGGAAAAGCTAGCAAGGAACCATGACTCACCAAGGTCAGATCTTGAGCAAGGAGTCTCCATGGCCAAAGAGCTTGCCCTCCCAAGCTCCATGGGAGTTTCCTTGAGCTCCCAAGCTCCCATGCTCATACCATACAGGAAGGGGAAAGAAGGTGGCCAAAAAGGAGCACTTGGTTAAGGAGGAAGGGGGCTATATACACCAAGGAAGAGAGAGGTAGCAAAGGAGAGGTGTCATAACCACATAACCCAAGATGCCACTTGCTCATGCAAATAACGCCACTTGTTGCCACCCAAGCTTCACATGCATGGCCTGGTGATACACTCTAGGATGTGTATCATGCAGCTGGGTACCCCCCCATGGAAGACACACCCTCATGGGTGACACACTCTCAAGCTTCTACCCGATACACTAAAAGACAAGGTAGCATGTGTGACACATATGTGATATAAAGACCATATAAAGATGTTACTCCTCAACTATCAACCAAACAAGGAGCCCCAACTTCCATACACGTCCTAGATGATGCAAAACAGAAGTGAGGTGAATCTATATCTGATAAATTGCATATTGACCCCTCCACTTTGGGTAATTTGCAATTTGCACCAAAACTAGCACATAGGGCACAAACATCATCCAACTAAGCTCAAACTTGGAGCATAGGTCCTCCACAAGGCGTACCACCTCATAATTATCTTTCTAATGATTCTAGAGAACTGAAGTCATGCTCTACATGTGACATATTGCAATATAACCCCTTACTTTAGGTAAATTACACTTTGGTCCAAAACAAGCAAACATTGCTCAAACAGTATCCAAACGGGACCAAACTGGAAACATGATCTTGTCACATGATATCAAAACATCTTAAGAGATTAGATTAAGATTCTAAGCACCTTTCATAAGAAAATAAAAGAGGGTTAGCCCAAAACTTGGGTCAGGGTCCTTACAAGTCATAAACCCCTAACAAGGATTTCGTCCCCGAAATCCCAAGCAGAAAGAAGATGGGTGTTACTTGCACGTCGCATTATACATCTACAAAAAGCTCCTAGGTGTCACAGATCCATGACCAACATATTGGATCTTCCTCCAGAGCCAACACACAGTTTCCTTGTACTGGTTATAGACGCAAACCTCTATCTTTCCATCCTTTGTCTGGTAACACTCTTTAGATACTAGAACATTACTCACAACGCATATCACTCAGGTATCCGTTCCTTTACTGATATATCACATTCCTCATTACATTTCTACTGCGCTATTCTGATCTCACAGGCTCGACACTTAAGCTTTGCATAACTCATATCCCTATCCCTCTGCTATATATGTTCCAACTATTTCTTCTCCTTCCATAAAGGATGTCTTAGTCCAAGGAAGATCTATCTAAGAAGGGGTTTTCACGGGATACCTACTCTACAAAACAAATGTATGCACATGACATGACTCATAAGGCACTACTATGTACTTCTTAAGGCTTAACACAAAAGGAGTTATCGACATCCAAGGAACCAAGCATCTTGGTTAACAATAACCACATCATCCCGGTTTCTTGCCATGTCTTCCTGTCAGCTCCCAAATGTACAACAAGCACCAACTCAGAGGGTGACAGATATGCACTATCTCAGCTGACCTAGATAGGATTCACAAACCTCATTCATCCATCTCTATTCGAGACACATCCTACCTGGATCTTCCTTTACTCGAGACTTAGCTAGGATTATTCCAAGGAATCAAGCTTAACTTGATGAACTTTTCCCAAGACAATCTTACAACAGTTCTTTTCCTTGGGTGCATACATTCTGTCATCATGTTTATGCAGAGCATAAACCCCTAACAGGTGATAGCCATACTAAAGGTTGAGCCAAAGCCAACTTCTCCATCTGAGACCACTTCACCCTTTCTAAGAATATCCATTTCCAGGGTTATCTCGATCCTTGATATGTAAAGTGGAAAGAGATTTGCTTAACTATCATGTCCAGGAAAAGAAAGGATACGAGAAGGATATACTTCATCCAACACAACCAGGTCATCCATCAAGGTGCTCAACAACATGTTATCTCTCTCCTGACTAACAAGAAGGAAACATCTTCCAAACACACTATAAGAATTCAAAGGAGGGCACATCCTAAATTGGGTTAACTGGAGCAGATAAGAGGCAAGAAGAAGACAAAGTGGAATGGAGTGACTCCATTCAACCTGCCACCACACACTGGTCATCCTACCATTTCTGGCCAGCTCATGTCACAAGATCTAACTGTTGCCTGTTGCCCTCCACTTCCTGGTCAAACCATCCGATCCTCACTTGCTTATCCTCATCAACGTTCCTCTATGTTGCTGAACTGCTGTCTCAAGGGTCACCACATAGATCTAGACTCCAAAACAAGCATCGAGCTTATGGGTTCAAGGTCAAGGATGATCTATCAAGACAGTTCACCACCATACCTCCACGATCCAGGTCTCTTGATTCTCAACCCCTTATCAGAAGACATGTCGAGAGGATCCTATCGTCATTATCTATCACATACATCTCCATCTTGGAAAGTAAAGTCTAAGATCAACTGATACTTTTCAAAGTATCCAACCAGAGATCACTTAAAAGCATACATATCAAGTGACACAAGGTCCACTTGACTGACACTCCCTCGGAGGGAAGGAACACAAGGGTACAAACTCCTCCTATCACCCCAACAACACCTATGGTTTCATATCAAAGGGGAGGATATTATCACTTTCTTTGATCCTTACATGAGCTTTCAAGTGTTTGTGCATCGTTAATCCTTGTTCCATCTGGTTTTATCTTGTTTCTTCTTGGTTTCCTTGCCATCAACACAGGAATAATCAAGACAATTACATGTTATTACTCTTTTTCTCTTGTTGTCGTTTCATCATATTCATGATTATTTCCTAATTATATCAAATTTTTATTTCCTTTTTGTGAAAAAGATCGTTACTCTTCACATATTCTTTATTGAACAAGGATCATCTCCCTTGTTCCCTTTTTTATTATCACAAATTGTACTTTATACTTTCTTATTTTTGCTTACGTTCATTGGTTGGTCTGAGATTATCTCAGGTTCCATCTTATTTATTCATTACTTGTTCTTCTCTTTCTTCCAACCTTATCTTGGTTTTCAGGCATATTCTTCATCTTGTGTAAGTTTTATGCTTTAACTTACCGTGTTATCATAGGTTATTCTATCTTTTTCCAAGTATATCTCTTGAGATTATGGTTTCAAGAACTTATCTCATCATATTCTTATACGGATTTTAGGTTTCATAGAACCATTACTTCCTCTTTGGATTACCAAGCATCTAGGTTTTAAAGAGTTATGGTGCATTTATTTACCTCTTTTATAACATGATGAAGGTATTAGCGTCATATTCCTATTTTGATATGCTCTTTAGATTGCTACAGAATGACTACTTGATCAGAGTAATCAAGGATGAAACAATCTAAGGCTCCACACTTAACTATGTCTTCAATATTTGAATACCTAGACAGGGCATCAAGTACTGAGATTAGGTAGTATGCACCATATTTTATGTCACGGTACAACCTTAGACACCATCCTAATCCTATTCCTAGTGTCCCTATAGACTCGACGAACCTAGAGCTCTGATATCAAACACTTAAAACACCCCATCCTCAACAAAACACGATTACATGCTAACCAGCGGATTACCGAAAATCACGGGAAATTAAAACTGATTTACAACAAGCACCATAAGATGAGACATGTTGCATCCGAGTCAACACTTTCTTTTCATAACATATTTTTCAAGGTGCTACAACATAATTTCACATCATCTCGTTACATGAAAGAACTGTTCCACATGTTGATTTATTACATTAATGTACAGAAGCAAAAAAAAACACATATCGATCATCTTATCAAAAACATTGAAAAACTCTCCCAAAGACCTGAGTGTATAGGGACGACACATAGGACTCTACTGCTAGACACTATGCGTTTTACCACGTACGATACATCTACATATCATCTCAGCCACATGATCTTCATCTCGCTAGGCACACCCACCTAAAAGGGTTATTAACCAACAGGATGAGACACACAATCCCAATGAGAAACATAACCCTCTACCAACTTTATTATTATCACAGATAACCGAGCAGATAGATCAATGTAACCAACTGATAATAGCTAACCAGTTATGCAAGAAGGAATATGAAGAACATGTATATGAAAACTTATACAAAACACCATTTAAAAGCATATGAGAAAGCTTACATCATCCAAGGCCTCAACCAATGTTTCCTATTTGCCCTAAGAAAAGATACTATATGACTTGATTATGAATTATTATGCCCTGAGGAAGTGAGCCGTACCGCTCAAATCCAACCTTCAACTGCGAAGCCCAAAACTGGTGCCATACAAGGTCAATGGAAGAGTCGGACTCCACGACCTCAATATTTTCGTGGTCAGTGCACGATATCTAAAGTAGGACCGCAGTCTCTTGCTTAAGTGGCCTCAGCCACAGGGTTAGCTCACGCAGTCTACCCTTTTCTCTAGCTCACCTTGGTACAGGTCACAGTGCTAGTATACTTTAGCCACATGCCAGTTCACCGTGCTCCTTGAGCCATGAACACATTCATGCTCTATCATACTGAGCCATTGGCTTGTTCACCATGCTCTTATACACATCTTGAGTTTACAACCGTAATTGCACTCTAATCCTCTTATTTTCGGCTAGGAGAAACCCCACATATTCAACAATATGCGCTCCGGGTTAACCCGTAGGAGAACCCATTTCACCATCACCAGTTCCTAACGATGATGGATCTATGGCCATAGAAAACTACATGAAAGTTCATCTGTATTTAGTTAATGCATTTTAAGTAGATTGTTGGGCAAGTTGTATTAATAAACCATATATAAAACATGAACAACATTAGAAGTCATTAATTTGGTGTTATACTGCTATTGCTATTCTCATTGTCCTCAACAATCATCTTATTGCCATGGGATAAGAATCCCTCACATCATTTCATAGTACCACTGCCTCTCAAGGCTTCATCATCATACATCATCATGGGATATTAGTCCCTCTATTCATCACATAATACCATTGCCCCTCAAGGCATCATCATCATCATGGGGTATCAATCCCTCATGTTATCAATAGAAGATAACACCTCATTCAGGCACTCAACCTTTATTAGGTTATTAAACCTTCCTCATCATACTGATGAAACATGTTATCTCATCAACAAGGCGCATTATCATTACTCAGATATTTCATATACCAAATGCCAGACAAAGCACATAATCATATAATCATCATAGCTCTTACCTGGCTATGAATCCAATTGATAGTACCTGCATGGTTAGAGAGTATATCAAAGAGATAACTTGATCACCAAAAATAATCTTTACGGAGCATATCATGATTACCATGTTATTATGATTAAGGTTTGGAGCAATCATCCACTTTAATGAACATATGAAGCATAAAGTCATAGATGGTGTATTAAACAATACTCATTACTGTTATCATAGCATGGGTATCCACCATACCCTAAGCCTCATATCATCATGCACGCCATCCCTCAGGATTCATCTTTAAGGACCACACACCATGATCTACCATCAAGCTTTATAAACAGTTCACCTATCATCAACCATAGGTAACCCCCATACTAAGGCTTCACAACTTATTCATCATGTCTCACCATTTTGATCAAAGGTACGGGCCAAAGGTAACAAGGTATTACATTGACGTTATGTGTCTCAAGATAACTTTTAGGGTTATTGGGTAAGGGTACAACCCTCACTAGAAGTGTCACCTATCCTCACCAATACTAGGCAGCGATCCCAAACCCTCACTAAAGGTGTATCGGGTAGGGTACTAGCCCTCACCCAAAGTTGTCGGCCTCAAGCATGACATGTACCCATGCACGAGGGCATAACGACCATACTTAGACCTAATGATATGTCATGCCGCCATGGACCAAGAGTATATCGGTCTGCATATGATCATAACAACAACCCTTTTTGGTCAAGACCCCCTTACAGCCCTTCTAGGGTTAGGGTTCATACTGGGCAACCATCAAATCATGTCGCCCAAAGCCACAACTATATCGCCCAACAAGCACCCACTTGGTCAGCACATCATGATGTCCAAGGAACTCTCATACCACCTAAGGTACACTACTACCATCCATCAAATGTTGCCGTGGCGCCCAAGATAGCCTATCATCCAACTAGGGTTTGGGACCCTATAATGGTCAAAGTATTATATCATCCAAACCTCAACGTATATCGTCTAAGACCTCATATTGTCCAAGCTCACCACATGTATCGGCCAAACCTTCGACCCTAGGACCATCCAAGCTATTAAGCACATACACATGCTGGGTAACCAACCAAGAGAGAGCATGTATCAGGAAAGGCATATCAGCCAAAGTAACATATCTCCTTGTGGGGGTATCAGCCATGCACTTAACCCTGATGTTGCCCAAGCTATGCACACATACACACTTATAATGTTTTAGGGTTGATGATATCGGGTAGCATATCAAGGGACCATTCATAATTCCCATCCTCACATCCTTTGTCGTTCATGGAGCACCATATTGGGCACCCAGCATATCACCCAAGGGATCATTACCACAAAAGGCACCCCTATCGGCCAGCTAGGGTTAGGGCAACCCCCAACACTCAAAACTCCATGACGTCCAAGATGCTATATCGAGCAACTAGGGTTAGAGCTAGCCTATCGACCAAGGCATCTCATTGCCCATGACAACATGTCAGACACTCTAGGGTTAGGACCATACCATCATCCAAAGCAATCATATCACCTTAAGTTAAGGTTAGGGTATCCATATTGCCCAAGGCACTAATTCTCCAAGGATCAACCTATCAGTTTCCCTACACTATCAATGATACCTATCACCAAAGGCATTACCACCTTATCGCCCATGATACTATCCAAGGGCTCAACCCCAAGAGCTTGTCGTGCAATTATAGTAGAGCATCCATGTCGCCCAGGGCAATCCTATCGCCCAAGCTAGGGTTGGAGCTCTATATCGGCCAAGACACTAAGATTAGGGTTTCGTGTTGGCCAACCACCATATCTCCGACCAACATCATCTAGGGTAGAGGTGCATATCAGTCACAAGGTCAACAAAGGGTATATCACCCAAGGCTCAACTCTAGAAGAGGGTATCTGGAAACAACCTCAAGGAGCCACTATGTAGAACACATATCGACCAAGGGACCAACTAGGTGTCCACCAACCATAACGTCCAAACCCTATCCCTAGGGTAGAAAAGAGATATCAGTCACCACATCGTATCACCCAAAACATCTAGGCCATAGGCTCACCTTTTAAGTCCAAAGGAGAGAAAGGGTTATTGCCACAAACCATCAATCGAAGTATAACCTATTAAGCAAGGTATTATGTCGGGCAAAGCATAGTATCGGGCAAGCCCCCATATTAGGTAAAGCACGCTATCGGGTAAGTCATCTTCAACCTCTATGTGACGGCAGTTGTAGAACCGATAAACAAATCGTTACAATTAAGCAGAATTAAACATAAACATCGGATTAACAAAAATCACCAAAAATTAAAAGGTTTTTACAAAGAGATCCAATTCCAGGAAATTCTTATAAAAAGAACCAAAATATTATATATACATTCTGGTCCATAGAGTACATACCATGTACCTTCTCTTCTCTAGGATTACATACAACAATTGCTATGTTAAATCTACACATAAGCAACATAAAACCTTGAGGCATTCAATGCCAAAATCTCCGATCGATCATAAAAGCACTAACTACTGACTCCAAGGACCTGAGACTATAGAAAAAACACATAAGACTCATATCTACAAGACACGACAGTCAGTATCTCCACATGAGATGTTACTGCTGTCCCTGATGCTGCTATCCTTCCCATGCTGTATGGTCCCTACCTCCTCGTCCGCGTCCACCTAAAATGTCGGTGACCAACGGAGGGAGACCCATGTCATAGCGAGAGATATACCTCTCTCCCAAAAATATTATTATTACAAATAAACAGTAATATACTGAGTAGAGGATTCTCTATTGAAAAGCAAGATTTAATCAATATTAAGATAAATATAGCAACATCATCTTTTAAAGCATTACAACTATAAATGATAAAGCAGTAAATCATCTATCCATTTTAATAAGGAATATGAAGAACATGTATAACATCTATCCATTTAGGATACAGTAAGCAATGTAACATCAACCAATGATTTCCATATTTCATCCTTAAGAAAATACGCTACACGGCTGATTACATTTTACAATCATACTTATGCCCTGAGGAAGTGAGCCGTACTGCTCAAATCCAACCTTCGGTTGCGAAACCCAAAGCCGGTGCCATACAAGATCAAAGGAAGAGCCAGACTCCACGATCTCATCCGTCTCGGTCAGTGTGAGACCACAAGCAGGACCACAATCTCTTGCTTAAGTGATCTCAGTCATAGGTTAGCTCCCATAGGCTACCCATTCTCTAGACCACCTTAGTACAAGTCCCAGCTCTAGTAAATTTGATCCACAGGCCGGTTCACCAAGCTCTCTGAGCCATGAACACATTTGTGCTCTATCACACTAAGCCATGGGGCTGTTCACCATGCTCTTATACATATCTTGAGTCTACAACTGAACTTGCACTCTAATCCTCCTATTTTCAGCTAGGAGAAACCCCACATATTCAATAATGTACGCTCTAGATTAACCCGTAGGAGAATCCGTTTCACCATCCCACATATTCAATAATATACGCTCCAAATTAACCTGTAGGAGAATCTGTTTCCCCATCACCAGCTACTGACGATGATGGATCTATGGCCAGGGCTCTACATGATAAAATTCTACTTGATTATTTAAGTACATTACCATATTCTTTTAGCATCAGTCAAGTTTTCAAACAAGAATTATTATGACAAATGCTACAAAGAAACATGTAACACTTCTATCAAGTACTTTTCAAAACTTTATAAAACTTTGGGATCTCAATCCGTTATCTCATTACTGGGAATTCACATCCCTCAACAATACCATCATCATGTTTACTGGATCTGGTTATTCAAACCCTTAGTTCATCACTGAACATAGTTACCACTATCAGGTAACTATTACCTCTAGGTCATCTGACCAAGGTATTCATGATACTTGTTACACAAGCATCTCACATAGTTCACCAGGCATATAAAACTTCATGTCACCTTTCACTAGGCAACAAATAAAATAATGGCTCATAAGGCCCATTAACATCATAACTTATACATGGTTATGCTCATCATCTCATGATACCTGCATGGTCAATATGCTTGATAACAACCATATCAATTACATATCAACATTATGGAATACAAAGATAACATCACTATTCCCTCATTAGGGTTAGGGTTTCCCATCTTTATCAATTAGGGTTTCACATAACATCACCCTATATTAGGGTTTTACATAACATCACCCTATATTAGGGTTTCACATAACATCGCCCTATATTAGGGTTTCACATAACATCATCCTATATTAGGGTTTCACATAACATCACCCTATATTAGGGTTTCATATAACATCACCCTATATTAGGGTTTCACATAACATCACCCTATATTAGGGTTTCTCAACCCATTACCCAAAATTAGGGTTTCCATTCTCCATTGATTAGGGTTCCATGATTACCTCATTAATCCAAGCCCTAAGTCAGTGCTTCCACATATCTTGGAGCACATAACATTATTTAAGTATTAACTCATACTTGTCATTGTTCCATGTACTAGGAACACACATCACCATCATATCTTATTCAGTTGACTTAACCTTTCACTAAGTACATACACCTATGCTTATCCTAGTGTATTGAATTTATTACTTTCATAGGCATCAAGTGATAATCACTCTAAACGTATTAATCACCTAAATACTTTAGAGGTACTTCCATTGAAATCAACCTTGAGATACTCTTCAACCACTTATGGGGTTATTAGTACTTACATGGTTTGAATCAATTGGACCTTAAAATGGTTTGAACCAATTGAACCTTCAAACAGTTTGAACCAATTGAACCTTCAAACGGTTTGGCCCTAAACCTTCAAACGGTTTGGTCCTAAACCTTCAAATGGTTTGAGACCGTTTAGACCTTCAAATGGTCTGAGACCATTTAGACCTTCAAACAGTCTTGGTCTTTATATCCTTAAACGGTCTTGAACCTTTTGCTCATCAAACGGTTTTGAAACCATTTCATATCTAACAGCTTGAAAACCATTTCAACCCAAGACCCTCAAACGGTTTGAAGATCGATTAACCCTAAACGGTTTGAAACCATTTGGTCCTCAAGCGGTTTGAGACTGTTTGGTCCTCAAATGGTTTGAGACCATTTAGTCAATTCAGAGTTGAAACCGTTTGAACCTAAATTAGGGTTTTGACATCAATTGATCTGGGGTTTTGAAACCAATTGAGTTCTAAACATTTTGAAATCGTTTGGCCATCCAAGGTTGAGACCATGTGGACTAAATTAGGTTGAAACCATTAGACCTTTACACATTCTTGAAACTGTTTAGACTCTAACGGTTTAAAACCGTTTGACCTCTAATGGTTTTAAAACCGTTTGGTCACCGAAGGGTTTGAAACTGTTTGACCAACAAAATTGAAACCGTTTGTTTTTGATATTATTGAGGTGTGTTCTAAGATGATGTCATCATCATCAAGCTTCAGACCTCCGAATTCTATTGTCATATAAATGATGAATTCATCAATTATTCAAGAAGAAAATAAAAGATCAACATATGATGAGAAATTGAGATCAATAATAACATTGATGGGTTCAAGTTATATAACCCACCTTCAAAGCTTCAAGGTTTTCGTCTTTAATGGTGAAAGTATCTCCTTCAACTGTCCAAGGTTCGTTTCCAACTCTTCAGCTTGGGGAACATTTTCCTCCTTCTCCTAAGCTCCTTGGTCGTCGGCCAAAGTAAGGAAAGAAAATGGTTTGCAAAAATAGCCTTTCAAGTAAGGAGAAAATTGAGTACATGTAATTGATTTTCTAGGAGAGAGAAAGTAGGAGAAAATTCATCCACTTTCTTACCACATGCCCCCTCCCTTCCTTTCCTTCGAAGCCATCTTACTTTTTCCTCAATATCCTCTCAATTATCCTTGAATTAAAAGCAACCACTTAAGCACCTTAATCATTATAACACTATTATCCATTTTTAATGGACATTACTTTTTAATTAACAAATGTGAGTGGATTTCTTCACCTACTTAAGATTTTTCGGTGCCACTCAAAGCATTTGGACGTACTCCCACTATAGGATTTCAAACACAACCTTTTTAGTTGATGGCACTTCAATTAATATATTTATTTTTGCTACAAAATAAGTTAGGGTTTCATTTATGCTTATTTCTTGATTATTTTATTATCAAGATCATCTCTCCTCAAATGTGGTTCAAACAAGACGCCCCTTTCTTTTTCTTTTCTATAAATGATACCAAGAAACAATAGGGGCATAATATAGGTGGTATTTTACATATCCAACCCTAGGTTTTGGGTAAATTGCAAATTACACCAAAACTAGTTATTCAATGCACAAACATTATTCAAACAAGCTCCTTCTTGGAACTTAGGCTTCCACAAGCCATACCTCAGCATCATTCTCATTCTTATGATGCTATAAAACTCAAGGAACATTTATCATGTAAAATTTACAAGGTAACCCCTTAAATTGGGTAAATTGCACTTTAGTCCAAAATAGGTAAAATGTTGTTACAACATAATTACTTTTCAAAAGATAAATACAAGAATATAAAAGACTTACTTAAGAAAAACTTCTAGGGTTAAGGCATAACCCAGATCAGTGATGTTACAATTATCCACCCCTAACAGGGATTTTGTCCCTGAAATTGTCAAGAGAAAAGAGAAGGGTACTTCCTCCTCATCTCTTCCTCCAACTCCCACGTAGCCTCTTCAACACCACGATGATGCCAGAGAATTTTCACAAGCATTATGTCTTTCTTTTTCAACTTTTTGATTCTCCTATCAAGAATCATCATTGGTCCTTCTACATAGGATATATCTTCATTTAATTCTACCTCCACAGGTTGCAAAACTAACTCTGTGTCAGGGTGACACTTTCTCAACATGGATATATGGAATACTGGATGCAATCTATGTAGTTCAGGTGGCAACTCCAACTTATAGGCTACCTTTCGAATCTGTTCAGTGATTGGATAAGGCCCCATAAATCTAGGAGCTAACTTACCCTTTTTCCCAAATCTAAGAACACCTTTCCAAGGTGAAACTTTGAGATATACTCTGTCGCCAACTTGGAATTCTAAAGGTCTTCGCCGTTTATCAGTGTATGATTTCTGTCTATCCTGTGCAACTTTTAATTGTTGTTGTATTACTTTAATTTTTTTAGTTGTCTTTTGCACTAGTTCAGGACCCAAAAGTTGATATATCCCCATTTCATACCAGCATATATAATGGCGATCTACAACGTCTACCATATAATGCTTCATATGGTGCCATATCAATAATGTACTGATAACTATTATTGTAAGAAAATTCTATTAAGCTCAAGTGTAGATCCCAACTTCCTATAAACTAAAGGGCACATGCCCTAAGTAAATCCTCCAAGGTTTGTATAGTTCTCTCAGATTGTCCATCCATATGTGGGCGAAAGGCGGTACTAAATCTTAACTGCGTACCCAAAGCTTTATGTAGTCATTCTCAAAAACAACTCGTGAACTGGGGACCTCTATCAGAAACAATTGTAGCTAGAACCCCGTGTAATCGCACTATCTCATCTATATAGATCTGTGCAAGTTTCTCAGCAGTATAGGTTGTTTCAAAGTAGGTTTTATGTGTATCTCAGCTAACAATCCAGCTAACAAAGATACTTTAAGTTGTACATTGTTTTTCCTCAAAGAGACAAGCATGTCTCTTTTAAAGCACACTAAAGAGTTCAACTGTGCTTTGTCCATGGTTGGAAACAATGATTTTCTACTTAATGCATCAACCACTACATTAGCCTTTCCCGGATGATAATCAATTGTACAATCACAGTCCTTGATTAACTCCATCTAGCGGCATTGTCTCATGTTCAACTCATGCTGTGAAAAGATGTATTTTAGGTTTTTATGGTCCATGAAAATCTAGAATGTCTCTCCATAGAGATAATGTCTCTAGATCTTCAATGCATGAACCACAACAGCTAATTCTAGATCATGTGTCAGATAATTTTCCTCATGTTTCTTAAGCTGTCGATAAACAAAAAAAAATCACTTGTTTATCCTGCATCAACACACATCCTAGACCGTTCTTAGAAGCATCATAGAAAACAATATACCCCTTCCCTTGCTCAGGTAACACTAATACATGTGCACTTGTTAACTGGAAATAGTGGTGACACTTGTCATTCCAGACAAAAGATACCTCCTTCCTGGTCAACATGGTTAGGGGTAATGCTACATAACTGAAGTTCTTAATGAACCTCCTATAGTAGCCTGCCAGTCCTAGAAAACTGCGTATCTCAATTGGTGTCTTTGGCTGTTCCCACTCCAAGAGAGATTCTACCTTTTTAGGATCAACACGGATACCTAAGGCAGATATTACGTGTCCTAGGAAAGACACTTCTGTTAACCAGAATTCACACTTGCTAAACTTAGCGTATAGCTTGTGCTCTTCAATAAAGTCAGAGCCTGACGAAGGTGTTGTTCATGCTGTTGAGCATCTTTACTATAAATCAGGATGTCATCTATAAAGACTACTATGAATTGATCAAGGAATGGTTGGACGATTCTGTTCATGAGTTCCATGAATGTAGCTGGTGCATTAGTTAGTCCATACGACATAACTATGAACTCATAGTGACCATACCTTGTCCTGAAGGCTGATTTAGGTATGTCACTCTCCTTGATGCGTAACTGATGGTATCCTAACCTCAAATCTATTTTAGAGAATATAGTTGCACCGCACAACTGGTCAAATAGGTCATCTATCATTGGCAGAGGATATTTGTTCTTTATGGTTACTTTGTTTAGCTATCTATAGTTGATGCATAATCGCATAGACCCGTCCTTATTTTTCACAAAGAGAACCAGAGAACCTCATGGTGAAGTACTCAGTCGAATAAAACCCTTTTCAATCAACTCATGTAACTATTTCTTGAGTTCTGCCATCTCAGTAGGTGCCATTCTATAAGGTGTTTGAGATATTGGTTGTGTACCCGGGATTAGATTAATCTCGAAATCAATTTCTTGGGGTGGAGGAACACCTGGAAGTTCCTTAGGAAACACATCCTCAAACTCCCTAACAATCAGAACTTCAGAAAGACTAGGAATCTCTGCTCTGGTATCTACCACATGTGCCAAGAATGCGAAGCATCCTTGTCTCATCAACTTCTCAACTACCATAGTCGACACTAGATAGGTTGGAAGAATCTTTCTGTCCCCCTGAAAGATCCATGTAACACCATTGTCTGTGAACTTAGCTTGCTTGGAACCACAATCCAAGACAACCTTATACTTTTCTTGGGTGTCCATCCCAAGGATTGTGTCGAACCCATGCATCTCAAGTAGTATAAGATCCACCTAAATGCTATGTTTTGAAAAAGAAAGAACACAGGGAGAACATACCTCCCGCAACACTGTAGATCCAACTAATAGAGTTTCTAATAACAAATTATCTTCTCTATGACTAATTGCAGTCATGAATCACTTCTCGAGTGATAAAGGAATGCGTAGCACCCAGATCAATCAAAATAGATACGAAGCAGGATGAAGACATATCAGAATGAAATAATTCCATCTGACCTGTCATGACTCGTGGATTGACCACTGCCTCGGGCTGATTCATAGCATAGAATCTTTCCATTTTTAGTTGTCGACCACTCACCCTATTGTTGGATGTAGATGAGCCAGCTTGGGACACCTATCCACATCCTCGAGTTCCACTACTAAACTGTCACCTATGAGATCCTTGCTGACTCTGCCTCAGTGGTTGGGTTACATTCACGTCTCTAGCTAAACAATCTTTCATCAGATGTCCCATCTTCCCACATTTATAACAGACTCTGTTCTCCCACTGTGGTCTAGATGGTCCTGTTACTGACATTGATGCTGAGATGTGAGCTCCCTCTGGTGGTAAACTATGACCTCTACCCTTTCTGGATGTCCATTGCGTCTGGGTATTGAACCTTGGTGGTACTGTTGGTGCATAAAACCTTGGTTTCTTAAAACTTTCAGACCTCTATCCTTGGAATTGTGTATACACTTTCTTACCGTTGGCTTGACGTTTCTCAGTCACATACCTTTCTATTTGCATAACTGACTCCACAAAGGTGGCAAACCTCTCTCGATTCTCTAGAGCAGATGCGGGTGTGGTCAAATCAATGTTCAAACCCTTCTCAAAATGCCAAATCCTCTCCTCATCTATAGCAACCATGTGTGGATAAAACCGTAGAAGCTCCATAAACTTAGCTTCATACTCACTAATGTTCATTAGTCCTTGCCTTATTCGCTCAAATTGAGAGATTTTCTCATCTAGGTAAGTCTTGGGAAAATATCTACTAACAAACTCTCGTCAGAACTCTTCCCATCCGACTTCAACACCTGGCCATTTGCCTTCTTCTATAGCCCACCAATGGCCAACACTCCCCTTCAACATGTACACCACATGCCTAACCTTCTCAGCTTCGGGGAGATTAAGAATTCTGAAGGACTTTTCCAGCTCAGTCAGCCACAAGTCTGCGTCTGCTGGGTTAGTTGTACCAACATAATCAGTGGCTCCTACCCATCGAAGCCATTCAAAAGTCTTGCCAGCTCCATGTCCCTCATTATGAGCTGGTGCCCTAGGTGCATGTGGTGGCATCCTATCCGCCATTTGTGTCATTGTCGCCATGAACTGCCCAAACAGAGCATGAAAAGCTGGGTTTTCTAGTGTAGCTTGGTCAAGCTGGGGATGTTCAGGTACTAGTTCTTCTCTACCCTGATCCCTTGTTCCTCCTCCTGGTGCAACAACACAGCTTTTAACAACATGTTCTTCGTGTGATCCAACCATCTTCAAGCTTTACTTCTTCTCCTAAGAGAAAAAGTCACTATCAGATAAATTGAAAGACACTAGAATAGACTCAACGACCTTAATCCTATGTCTCTGTAAACTCAGCGAACCTTAAGCTCTGATACCACTAAACTTGTGATGATAGTTGCAGAACTGATAAACAAATCATTACAATTAAGCAAAATTAAACATAAAAAACGGATTAACGAAAATCACCAAAAATTAAAACCTTTTTACAAAGAGATCAAATTCTAGGAAATTCTTATAACAAGAACCAAAATATTATATATACATTCTGGTCCACAAAGTACATACCATGTACCTTCTCTTCTCGATGATTACATACAAAAGTTGCTCTATTAAACCTACACATAAGCAACATAAAACCTCGAGGCATTCAATGCCAAAATCTCAGATCGATCATAAAAGCACTAACTACTGACTCCAAGGACCTGGGAGTACAGAGATGACACATAAGACTCATATCTACAAGACACGACAGTCAGTATCTCCACCTGAGATGTTACTACTATCCCTAATGCTGCTGTCCTTCCCCTGTTGTATGGTCCCTACCTCCTCATCTGTGTCCACCTAAAATGTTGGTGACCAACGGAGTGAGACCCATGTCCCAACAAGAGATATAACTCTCTGCCAAAAATATTATTATTATAGATAAACAGTAATATACTGAGCATAGGATTCTCTATTGAAAAGGAAGATTTAATCAATATTAAGATAAATATAGCAACATCATCTTTTAAAGCATTACAACTATAAATGATAAAGCAGTAAATCATCTATCCATTTTAATAAGGAATATGAAGAACATGTATAACATCTATCCATTTAGGATACAGTAAGCAATGTAACATCAACCAATGATTTCCATATTTCATCCTTAATAAAATACACTACACGGCTGATTACATTTTACAATCATACTTATGCCCTGAGGAAGTGAGATGTACCACTCAAATCCAACCTTCAGTTGTGAAACCCAAAGCCGGTGCCATACAAGATCAAAGGAAGAGCCAGACTCCACGATCTCATCCGTCTCGATCAGTGCGATACCACAAGCAGGACCATAGTCGCTTGCTTAAGTGACCTCAGTCATCGGGTTAGCTCCCATAGGCTACCCATTCTCTAGCCCGCCTTGGTACAGGTCCCGACGCTAGTAAATCTGAGCCACGAGCCAATTCACCATGCTCTTTGAGCCATGAACGCATTCATGCTCTATCACACTGACCCATGGGCCTGTTCACCATGCTCTTATACATATCTTGAATCTACAACCGAACTTGCACTCTAATCCTCCTATTTTCAGCTAGGAGAAACTCCACATATTCAACAATATACACTCTGAATTAACCCGTAGGAGAATCTGTTTCACCATCACCAACTACTGACGATGATGGATCTATGGCCAGGGCTCTACATGATAAAATTCTACTTGATTATTTAAGTACATTACCATATTATTTTATCATCAGTCAAGTTTTCAAACAAGAATTATTATGACAAATGCTACAAAGAAACATGTAATACTTCTATCAAGTACTTTTCAAAAATTTATAAAACTTTGGGATCTCAATCCCATATCTCATTAATGGGAATTCACATCCCTCAACAATACCATCATCATGTTTACTGGATCTGGTTATTCAAACCCTTAGTTCATTACTGAACATTACCACTATCAAGTAACTATTACCTCTAGGTCATCTGACCAAGGTATTCATGATACTTATTACACAAGCATCTCATATAGTTCACCAGGCATATTAAACTTCTTGTCACCTTTCACTAGGCAACAAATAAAACAATGGCTCACAAGGCCCATTAACATCATAACTTATACCTGGTTATGATCATCATCTCATGATACCTGCATGGTTAGTATGAGTGATAGCAACCATATCAATTACATATCAACATTATGGAATACAAAGATAACATCACTATTCCCTCATTAGGGTTAGGGTTTCCCATCTTTATCAATTAGGGTTTCACATAACATCACCCTATATTAGGGTTTTGTTGGGTTATGGGGAAGGCAGAGAAGGCAGCGGAAACAAAAATTTTTCTCCTCCCCAAACCCAGAACAAGGAAACACATCAACTTCTATACAATAGGAAAGGATGGTTTTTGGAATCATACCTTGTCCCGAGGTTTTCTCGGTGACAATACCTCACAGCTTGCACGGTCTTCACCTCTGGTCTTAGACCGTGTCTATGTAGCTCCTGGTCGTACCGGGACTGACAACTACTGGTCTCACCGGGACTTTCGGGATTGACAGCTGTCCTTTGAGCGGCAGAATTCTCCCGCCTCTGAAGTAGTCCACACAGACCACCTGGAACTCCAATCTCCTTGTCTCACAAGGAATTGGAAGGAGTTGCACCCTCCTGTCGGCGTACTAGTCACTGACACACTATCCTACCACCACTCGCTTTCTGCAGTTGTCTTTCCCTTGCTGTACCTCCCTTATCGGGTAGCACTTGCTCGGGCTTGCTCGGTTACCAAAACCAGAGAGAACCACAACTTTACAGAGAAACTGGTTGCACTGAGCTGTTCATTGAGAAGCCCCCAGTACCCCTATATAAATAGGAGGGTCATGGGACATGGTTCTCTATCTCGGGCAATGTGGGACTAAAGCAGGAGTAGAAGGGTTCGAGATTTTCCACAAAAACAACCAACTGCGCAACCTAAACCGATCATTTCATTTCTGAAACGGTCGGTTGGGGACCTAAGTCGATCGGTTGACACCTCAACTGATCGGTTGGGATCCATGAAACTGTCGGTTCACTTCTGAACCGGTCAGTTCATGGTCCTGGTCAGTTCTCGATTGACTTTTCCTCTTTTATTTCTAATTGGTACCTAATACCAATCCTTGTTCCAATCAAATTGGGCAAGTGAAACGAAAAGAAATTTCTCACCAATCCTACTTTCCCAACTTGCTCGGTTGGACCAGTTGAACTGATCGTTTTAACACTTGAACCAATCATTTCACCCTATCCATGAGCTGATCGACTCACCACCTGAGCCGATCGGTTCGCCAGCTTCAGCCGATCGGTTCATCACATGAGCCGATCGGTTGGGAGTGCAGATTGTGCATAAATAGTCAATTGCAGTTTCAATCAATTCGATACTCTAATCAATCGGTCCAACACCTTGAACACTATGATACTGAGCTATCAATTGATTGAGTGTTTATTGAACTACTAAACTCCTTTAGTAATCAATCTAAACATTGTTTGTGGACAAAACTCCTCTTCCATGTTAAATCCTATGTGTGTGACCCTGTAGGTCCATTTCACGTTGGCAGTGAAAGTCCATAACACTTATGACTTCACAAGCAAAGAGTGGTGCCTAGTCACACATCAGTGCTACCCAAGTGAAATAGAAAGTTGGAGAACAACTTTCAATCCTACAATTTGTGAATGATGTTACAGTGAATGTATAATTCCTTTGTCACTGATATCCCGAATGAACTCGAGGCATGGAACAATCATCCTATGAACGTTCATTCACTTTCTTGATCTCAGAGTAGATTGGAAGAGATATGTATGACATCAATATCACATACTGATTCACACATGCGTGCATGCCTTTCTCAAGCGGCCATGGATATCAAACTCCCTCAGGAGGGACAAATCCCATATCTATCACTCACCCCTCAAAAGCCCCATGTGTCAAAGCCACCCAATCATCACCTTTATAACAACCCATGTTTCAGGACTGCGTTTGATGATGTCAAAGTGTGCCCAACGACATGTGTTGAGTGTAGTGATTTCAGGTCAAATAATCACACTCACCACCATCACTGTGAGTACTGACTGTGACTACCATGTCATGGTTCCATGTGTCAAACTCATGGTGGGTCTGTCTAGTACACTTGTTCTCTAACAAGTACCTATGTGTTTGGTTTGATATCTCTATATCATGACTAATGAGATTCTATCATCAACCAAAACCACAATCTAGTCTTGTGTGTCATTGCTGTCTATCTACCTTCCACAATGACATCCGACTAGGGACATAACAAGAATGTACAAACTCTTAGAATCCGTATGATCTCATCGTTCAGGTCCTCAACCTGAAAGCATACGTCATTGAGCACTGTCATTCTGTAGACATTCAATCTGTTCTATCACTATCTCATATGACTGAACCAGAAAGAATTGGAAGCTTGCCTTTGATGTTTATCAAATCAATCTTAATATATCCCACCAATCATCCCATGATTGGCTCTCAAGGCATACATACCGACATACTCCCACTTGCACTGCGAGCCAATCACCCTTGAATCATATTCATAGTGATCTTCAAACATGTCCCACATGTTACTGTGCTCTAGTGCGAACATAGTGACATGAATGTCTCTCAGCTCTTTGTTGTACGTCACACGTATGAGATGGAGTTTCCATAATATGCGATCTAGTATTCCTTTGCTAACCTTTAGCCACATTGCATGATCATGGATTCCATACTTATCATCAATGAGCAGAATATCTATAACTTCATCTCATGAACTTCCAGATCCATATAGTATCCACTGTTGTTCTCTAACGCATAGATACTCGTCATTTCCTTTTAAATGGTTTTATTGGAACACTTCCAATTATCAACAAACTTTCACTTTTATATATCATATATATATATTGCGATTAATTTTCTATCCTTTTGGAAGTTCACATCAATGTAACTCTTTACATTGAACTCTTCCTTATCTCCATAGAACTAGTACTTCTTAAGTACTTATCAAGTTCTCATGGTATTCCAGTAACCCTTACTGGAAGTAGACAGACATCCACTCGTCATGTCTTACATACGAGTTATAAGGATGAGCACATCATATTGCCATGTCCTACATACAAGATGATGAATGCATTTTGTTCTTTCCATGTCGATACATGCAAGATAATGGGATGATTACATACATGATAGATCCATATCTATTCTTAGTGTTCCCATTCTTCATAAGAATTGGACACTTGGCCTTGGGATACTAACTCCATCTAACATGGACAAGTTTTCTCCCACTAAATCTGTGCATACTGAACCCTTCAGTATAGATTGCCAATGTACGTTTTCTCCTCTTTTAGGTCAGGAGCTTTTCGAGAAATATCTCTGTAGATCTCTATTCCTATCACATAGGAAACATCTCTATCTTCCTTAAAGATAATTTCCACTTTAGGATTTCCATTCTAGAACATTTCCATTTCACATCAACATGTGGAATGTGAACACGCTCCCACTAAATCACAAATCCCTTCTTTATCTTTGACATATCAGTCAAACCCTTTGACTATATCATCAAAGTAAAGATCTAATTCTGAGTTGCTTGTACTCAATCAATCACATTGATTAGTTCATTGTAACTTATAGACTTCATTTGCATTAGTGAATTCATAAACCTTATAGGTTGTGTCACGTACACATCCTTGTTTTATTCCATATAGGAATGCAGTTTTAGTATCCATATGCCAAATGTCTTAGTCATTAAGTTGCAATCAACAAGCATCATCCTTCTCAAAATGTTATCCATGTGTCTTAACACTTAAGATTAATTTGCACTTAAGGATTTCATCCAATGGGTGCTACCACCAAGGTCATACGTTATGGTTCACATGGATGTCATTTAGGATGTAATGGTCATAAACCATAACTCAAAATTTGGTTCCTCATATTCATCTAGATAGTTGACTCGTCACATGAACAACTCATCACATAGATAAACGAGGTGTATCCGTCAAGGATATAAGAACTTACAACTCCTTGTGATTCTTAATGTCCTTTATTAATGTGGGGTATTCTTTGATTAAGAAGAATTCAGTTATTTGATAATCATTATCTAACTCCTTAGAGTATGATTCCTTCTTGATTTAGACATCACCATGCCTTAATCATGAGTTCACTATGATACACTATCATAATCACTCATAAGGATCTCAAACATTTGGTCCAAGTATTTCATTCATTGATCTCATTAAGAATTAACACTTTACCAAATTTGCACTTCATCTATGATAATCTTGAACACTTCAAGATATTCATATTGGTATTTCTCTAAAAACCATTTGAAGTATTAGCATTTGTTCTAATAGGTATGTAAATACATCACATGTATCATACCTAATAGGATAATCATTCTCCCACTACCTTTAGTGAAGATTGATTAATCATGTCCAAGATATTCATGTCTCTTACTGGTTCTCAAACCAAAAGAGTCTAGATTTATCCATCACATGGAAACTAGAAATGAATTTCTCATGATTGATGCTAATTTGATTGTTTGAGTTATCTATAACTTTTAGGTATCATTTTATCTTATGCATATCAAATACCACAAGATAAACAAGGCATTTCCACAAAGATCATATCTTTAGAAATTGAAACATCTCTTTATTGATTGCCATCATTGTCATACAATATGCAAAAATAAAGTGTTTCTATCTATTGGCAAATATGAAATAGCAGTTCATAACTGTATTACATGCCTTTTAGGCTGAAAATAAACTAAAGTACTCCTTACTATGGCGGCAACACTTGCCCCATTTATTGAGTGCTTTACACTTTACATCTTGGTATCACATACCTCAAAAGTGTTACAAGTTTACTTTCATGACACCTTTAAGTAGAGACGTATGTTGCCACCTTCTTCTTTTGTTCTTCCAGATATAGAGGGAAATCCCTCATACACCCTTTCCCCATGTGCCTTGAGGCTGAAGACGGCTTGGATTGCTGGCTAGCATCAGAACACTTCTTTGCTTTGCCCTTGTCCTTGCCCTTAAGACTTACCTTTTCTTTGATCATATCAAAGATTATGGTTTGTCTTTCTTCATCTTTGCCTCTACTATCCTCAACATGTCCAACAACTCTGTCAATGCTTGTCAAAGTTGTTCATCATGAATTGTATTATTCTCACAACATTTGCAATATCATACCAATAGCCAACTCTTGGCTCAGAGGGAATCCTTCTTAGTCAAGTTTTCCACATACCCAATCACATTGAGTGTGTGAATACCTTACTGGATCTCCTTCTATCATGACATACTAGGACAGTGTCTTGGAGACATCATATGTCTCATGTTGTCTCTGCAACTCATAGTTCAGAGAACACAACATCAAGCACTCCTCATCAATGTCTTCCTCAGTATGCTTCCATAAGCATACTTTCAGCCATTGATATGGTGGGATCGAGTTCATCTGGTTCTGGTATAACTAGGACTTAGAGCTTTCACTCTACGATTGAGAACACTTCTCAATGTCCTAACCAGTCGTGGAAAAATTCCCATTTAATTTGTCCTTATCAAGGACTGATCGCAAATAAAAGTGATTGTTGTTTGTTGTCATTTGTACTACAAAAGGAAATATGCAATTTTAGTCCAAAACTCATTTTTGACTTATTTGATTGATTTAAAAAGTTGACGATATAATTAGGCCTTTAATTAATTATGGCTCCCACTATTTTACTTCAAATTGATAGCCCTCACCATCAATACAGAAGATTGTAGCATACAACCTTCTAGTGGGCAAGATCCTAAAATCCTCTAAGTCATGGACCAGCTAGGGCTGTCACCCACAACTTAGATCTCTCAGGTAGGCAACTCTTCCCAATTGCATCATATGCAACTCTTGATAAGATGTCATATGAAACTCCTTGCCATGATCACCTCCATGCCTCAAGGTACTAGATCCCATCTAGATCACCTTGTAAAGTTCGACCCAAAGCAAACACGATGAATATGAACCCTGCTAGGACAGACCCACATATCCATCCTTCACGCTTCCACGAGATAGACAGTGCACCATGCTGGGACATGCCCACACTTGGTCGATCAAGGTTTTCACGTGTGTCACATTTAGAAGGCATCTAAAACTTAATATTTAATGAGGGATTTTGTTTTATATACATATACATATCCAATCACCACAATATATAGTATGTATCATATACATGATATATCCCACAGAAAACATGCGAAATGATAAAAGCAACAATTATGGCCATCCTAATGTGATTCCTCGAGCCAAGAGGAACCATGGTCATCTAGGTCTACATCACATGCAACATGTACAAGATAAAATCTGTGCTTTGCCTTTCTAGGTTTGATCAACTCATCACATGACTGATCGGCTCACCATCAGGCCGGTCAGTTGGGTGCCACCAGCCGATCGGTGGCTCCTCCAACCGATTGGTTCGCCAGGTCATTGTGCATCTCATCATGGCCGCCACCCGCTCGTCTCGCTCCTCAAACCGGTCATCAACCGATCGGCTCACTCCTTGAACCGATCGGTTCACACCTTGAACCGATCATCTCAGTTGTCGTCAGGATGTCCTCTATTCTTTGTCATAACAGGAAATAAAATTCTATCCTATTTTGCATTGTAAAAAGAGAAACCTCGAGTTACATTCAAGGGGAGCAAAGGTAGGAAAGAAATCTCGAATTATTTCGAGTTACATCAGGAATAGGAGAAAGAAGATCGACGCGTAGACCGAGATGCAAGCAACCACATACAACCATTCACATATAGGGTTTATTGGCCATAACCATGCCATACATCCACCACAAAACTCGTTTAAGGACGACGCGTATCGAGTGCATTCATATTACATATCATATATGTATATTGGGATTTGTGGATTTAGGATTGGACATGCATAAAGCTAATTTTATTCGCATCGTATGCAATAAATAAAGGCGACAAACCAAAATCGATCATATCGATAATCCTAAAGTATAGAGCAGTTGACGTGGCTCTGATACCACTGTTGGGTTATGGGGAAGGCAGATAAGGTAGCAGAAACAAAAAATTTTCTCCTCCCCAAACCCAGAACAACGAAATGTGTCAACGTCTATACAATAGGAAATGATGGTTTGTTGAATCATACCTTGTCCTGAGGCTTGCTCGGTGACAATACCTCACGGCTTGCGCGGTCTTCACCTCCAGTCTTGGACGGTGTCTGTGCAGCTCCTGGTCACACTGGGACTAACAACTACTGGTCTCACTGAGATTGTTGGGATTATCAACTATCCTTTGAGCGGCAGAAATCTCCTGCCTCTGACATAGTCCACACGGACCACCTGGAACTCCAATCTCCTTGTCTCACAAGGAATTTGAAGGAGTTGCACCCTCCTGTTGGCATACTAGTCGCCGACTCACTCTCCTGCCACCAGCCGCTTTCTGCAATTGTCTTTCCCTTACTGTGCCTCCCTTATCGGGTAGCACTTGCTCGGGCTCTCTCGGTTACCAAAACTAGAGAGAACAAAAACTTTGCAGAGCAACTGGTTGCACTGAGCTATTCATTGAGAAACCCCCAATACCCCTATATATAGGAGGGTCATGGGATAGGGTTCTCTATCCCGGGCAATGTGGGACTAAAGCAGGAGTAGAAGGGTTCGAGATTTTCCACAAAAACAACCAACTGCACAACCTAAACCGGTCGTTTCATTTCTGAAATGGTCGGTTGGGGACCTGAGCCGGTTGGTTGACACCTCAACCGATCGGTTGGGACCCATGAAATGGTCGGTTCACTTCTGAACCGGTCGGTTCGTGGTCTTGGTCAGTTCCCAATTGACTTTTCCTCTTTTGTTTCTAATTGGTACCTAATACCAATCCTTGTTCCAATAAAATTGGGCAAGTGAAATGAAAAGAAATTTCTCACCAATCCTACTTTCCCAACTTGCTCGGTTGGACCAGTTGAACCGATCGTTTCAACACTTGAACCAATTGTTTCATGCTATCCATGAGCTGATCGACTCACCACCTGAACCGATCGGTTCACCAGCCTCAGCCGATCGGTTCATCACATGAGCTGATCGGTTGGGAGTGCAGATTGTGCAGAAACAGTCAATCACAGTTTCAATCAATCCGATACTCTAATCAATCGATCCAACACCTTGAACACTATGATACTGAGCTATCAATTGATTGAGTGTTTATTAAACTATTAAACTCCTTTAGTAATCAATCTAAACATTATTTATGGATAAAACCCCTCTTCCAGGTTAAATCCTATGTGTGTGACCCTGGAGGTCCATTTCACGTTGGCAGTGAAAGTCCATAACACTTATGACTTCACAAGCAAAGAGCGGTGCCTAGTCACACATCAGTGCTACCCAAGTGAAATAGAAAGTTGGAGAACAACTTTGAATCCTACAATCCATGAACGGTGTTACAGTGAATGTATAATTCCTTTGTCACTGATATCCCGAATGAACTCGAGGCATGGAACAATCATCCTATGAACGTTCATTCACTTTCTTGATCTCAGAGTAGATTGGAAGAGATATGTATGACATCAATATCACATACAGATTCACACATGCATGCACGCCTTTCTCAATCCTATTCATTAAGTGGCCATGGATACCAAACTCCCTCAGGAGGGAAAAATCCCATATCTATCACTCACCCCTCAAAAGCCCCATGTGTCAAAGCCACCCAATCATCACCTTTATAACAACCCATGTTTCAGGACTGCGTTTGATGATGTCAAAGTGTGCCCAACGACATGTGTTGAGTGTAGTGATTTCAGGTCAAAGAATCACACTCACCACCATCACTGTGAGTACTGACTGTGACTACCATGTCATGGTTCCATGTGTCAAACTCACGGTGGGTCTGTCCGGTACATTTGTTCTCTAACAAGTACCTATGTGTTTGGTTTGATATCTCTATATCATGACTAATGAGATTCTGTCATCAACCAACACCACAATCTAGTCATGTGTCATTGCTGTCTATCTACCTTCCACAATGACATCTGACTAGGGACATAACAAGAATGTACAAACTCTTAGCATCTGTATGATCTCATCGTTCAGGTCCTCAACCTGAAAGCACACATCATTGAGCACTGTCATTCTATAGACATTCAATCTATTCTATCACTATCTCATATGACTGGACTAGAAAGAATTGGAAGCTTGCCTTTGATGTTTATCAAATCAATCTTAATGTATCCCACCAATCATCCCAAGATTGTCTCTCAGGGCATACATACCAACAGGTTTCACATAACATCACCCTATATTAGGGTTTCACATAACATCACCCTATATTAGGGTTTCTCAACCCAATACCCAAAATTAGGGTTTCCATTCTCCATTGATTAGGGTTCCATGATTACCTCATTAATCCAAGCCCTAAGTCAGTGCTTCCACATATCTTGGATCACATAGCACTATTTAAGTATTAAATCATAGTTGTCATTGTTCCATGTACTAGGAACACACATCACCATCATATCTTATTCAGTTGACTTAACCTTTCACTAAGTACATACACCTATGCTTATCATAGTGTATTGAATTTATTACTTTCATAGGCATTAAGTGATAATCACTCTAAATGTATTAATCACCTAAATAATTTAGAGTTACTTCCATTGAAATCAACCTTGAGATACTCTTTAACCACTTATGGGGTTACTAGTACTTACATGGTTTGAATCAATTGTACCTTCAAATGGTTTGGACCAATTGAACCTTCAAACAGTTTGAACCAATTGAACCTTCAAACAGTTTGGCCCTAAACCTTCAAACGGTTTGGTCCTAAACCTTCAAACGGTTTGAGACCGTTTAGACCTTCAAACGGTCTTGGTCTTTATATCCTAAAACGGTCTTGAAACTTTTACTCATCAAACGGTTTTGAAACCGTTTCATATCTAACAGTTTGAAAACCGTTTCAACCCAAGACCCTCAAACGGTTTGAAGATCGATTAACCGTAAACGGTTTGAGACCATTTGGTCCTCAAAAGGTTTGAGACCATTTGGTCAATTCAAAGTTGAAACCGTTTGAACCTAAATTAGGGCTTTGACATCAATTGATCTAGGGCTTTGAAACCAATTGAGTTCTAAACATTTTGAAATCGTTTGGCCATCCAAGGTTGAGACCATGTGGACTAAATTAGGTTGAAACCATTAGACCTTTACACATTCTTGAAACTGTTTAGCCTCTAACGGTTTGAAACCGTTTGACCTCTAACAGTTTTGAAACCGTTTGGTCACCAAACAGTTTGAAACTGTTTGGTCTCTAACAGTTTGAAATTGTTTGACCAACAAAATTGAAACCGTTTGTTTTTGATATTCTTGAGGTGTGTGCTAAGATGATGCCATCATCATCAAGCTTCAGACCTCCAAATTCTACTATCATATAAATGATGAATTCATCACTTATTCAAGAAGAAAATATAAGATCAACAAATGATGAGAAATTGAGATCAATAATAACATTGATGGGTTCAAGTTATATAACCCGCCTTCAAAGTAGCTTCAAAGCTTCAAGCTTTTCGTCTTCAATGGTGAAAGTAGCTCCTTCAACTATCCAAGGTTCGTTTCTAACTCTTCAGCTTGGGGAATGTTTTCCTCCTGCTCCTTGGTCGTCGGCCAAAGCAAGGAAAGAAAGTGGTTTGCAAAAATAGCCTTTCAAGTAAGGAGAAAATTGAGTACATATAATTGATTTTCTAGGAGAGAAAAAGTAGGAGAAAATTAATCCACTTTCTTGCCACATGCCCCCCCTCCTTGCCTTTGAATCCATCTTCCTTTTTCCTCAATATCATCTCAATTATCCTTGAATTAAAAGTAACCACTTAAGCACCTTAATCATTATAATACTATTATCCATTTTCAGTGGACATTACTTTTTAATTAACAAATGTGAGTGGATTTCTTCACCTACTTAAGATATTTCGGTGCCACTCAAAGAATTTGGACGTCCTCCCACTATATGATTTCAACCACAACCTTTTTAGTTGATGGCACTTCAATTAATATATTTATTTTTGCTACAAAATAAATTAGGGTTTCATTTATGCTTATTTCTTGATTATTTTATTATCAAGATTATCTCTCCTCAAATGTGGTTCAAACAAGATGCCCCTTTATTTTTCTTTTCTCTAAATGATACCAAGAAACAATAGGGACATAATAGAGGTGGTATTTTACATATCCAACCAGGTTTTGGGTAAATTGCAAATTACACCAAAACTAGTTATTTAATGCACAAACATTATTCAAACAAGATCCTTCTTGGAACTTAGGCTTCCACAAGCCATACCTCAGAATCATTCTCATTCTTATGATGCTATAAAACTTAAGGAACATTTATAATTTAACATTTATCATGTAACATTTACAAGGTAACCCCTTAAATTGGGTAAATTGCACTTTAGTCCAAAACAGGTAAAATACGGTTTCAACATTATTCAAATAGGACCAAAATTGAAACATAAGCTCTCATTTAGTCTTAATTACTTTTCAAAAGATAAATGCAAGAATATAAAAGACTTACTTAAGCAAAACTTCTAGGGTTAAGGCATAACCCAGGTCAGGGATGTTACACTCTAGCCACCCGTTACCATCTAACGTAAGAAGAACAAGATAAGAACAGTAGTAAACTGTGACCATTTCCATTAAAACAGATCTCAAGTTACACATGCACAACTATCATGGAGAAGGGTATCAATTTAAAGACAAGAATCATTACATGCACAGATGGAGTGTAACATATGGAGAGTGAACATAATATAGATGGTTAAGAGTTATGTAACCCGCCTTAAGAGGATCTCCATGAAAGGCATAAAGCTTCCTGATCCAAGCAGCAAACCCACATTCCTCTCCATGGAAACCATCCCATTGGTTAATAGCTCCTAAAGGTACTTTGATAATCAATTATTTGTTGTTCAAAATTTTTAATGGTTGAAATATCATGTTTGTATGTAATATGGGTGATTTATTAGGGTTTGTGAAGAAAATACCCATATTCTAATGAATTATTTTTTGGGGTGGGGGTGGGGCTATTCAATATGTTAAGTGATAGAATTACAACAACTAACCATCGTTGATGTTTCCTTGAGGTTTGAAGATCATTAAGAGATACTTTGAAATTCTATAAAGGGATTTAGCAACCACGGTTATTGGGTTGGTGGATGTTTGGTTACATCAACATAAGAGGAATACACCTCATTCAGGGCTCAACCATGCCCAAAGGTCATTCATACCATCACATCATTTCCTATAAGATCATTATTATCTTTCCATGCCTTATAATAATGCTCAACAAGCATCGCCATACTTGTGACACACAAGCTCAATATGATATTGCATTAAGGAATTAAAATATGCTTACAAGATAACAATGTAGGTTATCTTAGAATTAAGAGCATTCCTTCATTATATAAACATACAAGAAGGCTAGATATTATTAATCACCATCATACTTATAGTGCATTTGTTTAGCATGAGCAAACATCAATCATAAGGCTAAGATAATCACTAATTAACACATTAGGGTTATAACAACATTAGGAAGAATATTCCATCATTATATTAACCATTCAAGGAAGGATAGCATGATTAACCACCATCATCTATTTGCACTAGGGTTAGGTTAGGAAAAATAGATTACATTGAAGTTATAGTTCAACACTCATACACAAACACTAACTCATAGCTTCCCCATACAATCTTGGATGCATAAGATAAAGCATCACCATCACCTTCCATACCTTCCTCAAGTATGGATCCATGCATAACTCAAGGTGTAACCATCAAATTTATAGCATACTAGGGTTTCAACAATAATAAGAGAATACTCCATTATTATACTAATCATTCACGAGAGGCTAATCATGCTTAATCACCATCACCTAATGGTATTAGGTTTAGGAGTAACAAGAGAAGTCACATTGATGCTACAAATTAGCATTCATACCCAAACACTAATTCATGGCATCCCCATCGAATCATGGATACACAAGGTGAAGCATCACCATCAAATTCCATACTATCCTCAAGTATGGATCCAAACATAACTCAAGGTGAAACCATCAAATTTATAGTATACTAGGGTTTTAACCATTATAAGATATTACTCCACTATTTTATTAACCATTCAAGTGGGTATTCATAATCAATCACCATCACCTAGGTACATTAGGGTTAAGCGTAACAAGATATACTTCATTAGGTTTACCCATTAACTCATTATGGTGATTATCAATTATATCCACCCAAAGGCAAAGGTAAGGCTACAAATTTAAGGGTATTGAACATCAAGTTCTCATCATAAGAACCAAAACATTATACTATATACTTCATTCTAAACCATTGGATGTTGAAGCATCCATTCACAACCATTCG
This sequence comes from Alisma plantago-aquatica, assembly GCA_963693085.1. Lineage (NCBI taxonomy): Eukaryota > Viridiplantae > Streptophyta > Magnoliopsida > Alismatales > Alismataceae > Alisma > Alisma plantago-aquatica. The sequence continues at coordinate 870,227,837 of OY856411.1, read as the reverse complement.
ATGTTGAAGCATCCATTCACAACCATTGGAACAGGTTTGACATTTCAAAACAATCGGTTGATATGTAGGTTTAACCCTTGGATCATATAACCAAAGAAACCATCAATTTAGGGATTAATTGAAGCAAATCATGATACCTAGTTACATCATCGTGTGGTAACATGAACCACCATCAGTTATGACACATTATATCACCATCAGTTGATGGGGTCAATACTACCATCATTGAATACCATAAGATGTTGAGCTAAAAATTGCCATTGGTTCATACCATCTTTAGGGCACTAAACCATTGATCATTGAGCTTCCAAAAGAGTCTAGAACTGACCTAAGGTGTGGCTATCATTTGAAACCATTTTTTATCAACATCAGTTGCCACAAAGGCATTATCATTAGTTCTAATATAAGGTCATCCATTGGTTCATGTATAAAGTTGAAATTAGCTTAAGAACACTAAGTGTAAGCCATCGTTTGGTAGGTACTTAGCACCATTGGTTTCCATGTAAACCTGATATAAGTATTCCTCTACGTACCTGAGGAAGATTGTGCACATAGTTTTAGGTTCATCCAGAACTGGAAACTAAGCAAGAAACAATATTAAAATCGAAACCTTAAGCATATATAGCTTCTCTAAGCTTAGATCATCATTTTCGAGCAAGAACATGAGTAAGAAAGCTTGTAGTAAGCAATCAAACTGAAGAGGGTAATAAAACTCACCTCTAGGAAGAAGATTAGAGTCCAAGCAGCAAGAAAACTCAAGCAAGGAAGGTAAAGAACCCTACCTTTAGGCCTGAACTCGGCCAAGTAAGCTTCTTCTCCAAGAAAGGGAGTAAACCCTAGGTGAAGGGAGCAAGAAAAATAAGTTCTTGAGCTTTAGAGAAAAATTTACCATGAAACAACATGGTTCTGTCTAGGAAGAAGGTATAAGGAAGAGGAAAAACAAAAAAAAGGAGAGAAGGAGATACTTACTAGTTTAGGTCTGATATAGCAAGGGTAGCTCTACAAACCCTAGAAGAGAGCAACATGAACCCTAGATGCTTAACCAAGAAGGTCAGACATCTTTTCTTCCTTTCACCATCTAGTAGGGAAATACAAACCTGTGGAAAGGAGGGAAGAGATAAGAGTCTAAAGGTTTCGTTTTTGAGCTAAAGGATAGGTATATAAGGCTTATGGATAAGGAAAGAGAAAAGCTTGAGGTGTCCTAGTAGATCTCCATGTGTCCATATCCTACAGCTTCCATGGCCATGCAAACAACTGTTCCACCATTCATGAAGACATGCTTAGCCATCAGTTGATGTCTCTCCAGTCCCACCATCTACCTCCAATCAAAGAAACCATCCCATTGGTTAATAGCTCCTAAAGGTAGCTTATCCATAAAGGGGTAAGCCCTAAAATACCCTTTAAGAGAAACACCTCCAAACCAAGGTACAACTAGGCACCCCATGGTCCCAAAAGCTCAATAATGATAAGGAAATATATAATGATCATAATGCATGGGACAAATTGCAAGTAAAGCCTCTGATTTGGGTAAAGTGCAGAAAAGTCCAAATTATGCATAAAATTGCATAACTTGCACAAACAATGTCAAATTGGAACAAATTTGAAACTTAAGCTTGTCACATGATACCAAAACATATCACAATGTTATATTAAGGTTAAAGCACTCAATTATGGTGATTCATCATGGTCAGGAATTTAAGCATGGTCAGGGGTATTACACACTCAATCAATCACACTCTTCCTCACCTCTTTAGTCAAACTGAAGGCTCCAATCTTCTCGTTTCTCCCCACTCATTCATATCCACCTTCTTTCTACTAGGTTCTCACCCTTTAGATTACTCCTTGCACCTCTTTCTTCTTCCCATGTCCAGGAGGAGCTGTTGCTGAGTGGGACGTTGAGGGCTCACCCCTAGTTACTCTTAGCCTTGAGAGACCCCATGGTCACCCCTGTCGGGTGCTGTAGGGCCAAGGCAACCTTCTTGATGGGTCGAGCGGGAACTTAGGTGTCCTTTCCTTGAGCTCCAATGAGTTTCGAGCACCACATACCACCATTGCATCACATGGGTGTGCCATACAAGGACAAAAGAGGAATACCCTCAGATCTAGGGTGACTGCGGTGGACGGTCTTGATTCAAGCGGGTGTTTTAAGCCCATTCAACTGTTCATGATGATCGTGGCCCATGCCTGACCCAACTGGAATCATCCAGTGAACCAACAGCTGGCACATGATGCCCCCCTCACCTCTCTCATTCCCTCTCTTCCCCACATGGTGTGCACACGCCTATAACCAGAGGATGAAGATCCAACAACCACCATCAAGCGCGAAATGTCAAGGTAATGCACCCTAAGTTTCTAATGTAGGTTTCCATATAGTTTCAATGCATACATTCTAAAATTCATATCTCCCAATTAGTAAGGCCAAATTGGGAAAAAATATATATCACATTCATCAGATCGGAGAAACCTACAATTTGAGCATGGTTTCAGACCCCGACTCCACTTGTCGATCATTATTTCTTAAAAGATGCTAACATTAGTTATATTGAACACTTTAATGCATCATTTTGATACAGAGTGGACCTTTAATTTTTATCCATACTGATAATCACAAGATCAATACCTTTGTGCATATTTGATCTACAAGAGGGTCCTAATTACCTCTATTACTCATGAATGACCCTAATTGTACTCATGTGACTTGTTTTGGATATAAATGATGAATCATGATTTAAAGTAGCAATCTTGAAATCTAATGACCTTGGATCTCACACTAACATCTAAGTTATTAACCTTTTGATGCTATATAACATATATGTCCAAGGTCATATCAGTTCCTACTTGTTCCCCTTGCATGCCCCTAAATGAAATAAATGTACCACTATTATGTGAATGTTTGGTTATACCTTGGACCAATGATATGTTAAATAACTTATGAATACAACTCCTTTAGATCCCTCTCAAATCAGAGTTGACTCTATTGTTATTGTTCTCATTGGACGTGGATGTCCAACCTAAGTCATTGGTTGAATCTTGATGGCATATGTGAACTATGATGATGGTTGAATGTATGTGAATATGTTGATACCAATGTTGGAATTTGATTCCTTGACCGTTGGGGACATCCACCTATATTTTATTATGCTCTTTATGTCCATACCTTGATGATCCAAACACCTCCTATGCTTGGAAATCTTGAATTGACAAGATACGACTCTTCTTGCCCTATTGTGAGTCTTATGACCTAGTTATGTACATAAGGGAGTTAAATCATGTAATGTCCATATACACTGATTGGAACATCAAAATGACTTGAAACTTGATCCAAACCTCCTTCATGGCATATAAATCAATAAAATATTATATAATGCACTAATAAGAAACCTTGTAACCTAAATTGGCCAAAACCCTAAAATGAAGCTAATTAGGGTTGATTATGAGAATCTAATGAATGCATGCAATCTTATTCTCAATCAAGTTTTCCTTGTTATCTAGATGGTCAAGGATAGGTTATGAATATCCAAATCAGGTACATGCTTTAAATAATTATATGACTATGGCTTTCTTGCTTGAAATATGATACATATGTATGCTTGTTTACTTGCTTAAATATTGCCATGTAGTACTCTATTATTGTACTCAATATTTGTCTTGTGCCATTGTTTTTTAACATGTAAACATAATATAGAAACTCCATTATACAAACCTTATGCACCTGCCTATATTCTCAGGGTAAGGACATGGGGGTGGGCATCCTACTTTGAGTAGTAAAGATAGGGCGAGCCATGTCAATAAAACGGTAAGCTCTTGGCAATGGCCTTGAGGTACCTTACTCATAAAATCATTAGCTAATCTTAAGCACCCTGATAGACTCTTCCAATAGGAAGTTAGTGATATATGATGTTGTCGATATGAGTGGAGTAAAATGATATAAAACATGTGCTCTAGATTTTCTAAATACTTAACTTGTTTATTCTTATTCGTCTACAACTAGAACTCTTTTCAAATTATGCAAAGCTTATGTATATGTATCTTTTAGCCATGTATTAAAGACCTCATGTGTTGACCCATCTTGTTTCAAATATTTTCTAGGTTTAGAGATTGATAGAAGTTGATGGGCTTGGTGAGATATGTTAGGTGTACTCGTTGTAAGATCCCTAGTGTACATGAGAAAACTTGTGTGTATTTGACTCTCAAATTGTAATTGAAATCTTGTGATAAAAGGACATTGATTAATGATACTTGTTCAATGATTGATTAATGATACTTGTTCAATGATGAGATTATGATTGGTGCTTTTATCTTGTTATCTATTCATGTATGCCAAGCTTTCCGCTTCCACATTCGTGCTTTGATAATACCATTCTAGGGATGTATGCCTAGGTCCTATTGCCATTGAATTTATAGTAATTTGTAGTTAGGATTTGGGTAACAAACAATTTCATGATAGATGGTATCAGAGAATGAATAATAACTACAACAAACATTGCTAACATGTAACACAAACTAAACACAACCTTACATCTCAAACCTATAAACTTAATAAGTTGTACTTTGTATACTAAGTTGACTTAGCCTCAGGTTAGAACCTAGATGTTCTAGAATTAGGTGTAGATGTAATCCCTAGAACCATTTCTTTTCTCCTCCTTCTATCCTGTAGTATGGGATGTAGAATCAGGAGGGTGAGAAAGGGATATATTATTACAACCCTAGACATATGTTCACGACATGTGCTTGAGGTATCTACATAGGTGTGCACCATGTTATTTCTAGTTCTCTAGGTTCCATGGTACCAGACTGCCTAATGAGTGTGGTAACTCATTTTGGTTTTGGTTTTATTTGAATGGAGTATGGTGGTTTTCATCACATGTTTAAACATTGGAGAAAACCTATTTCAAGTATTAGTATATATTTACATATGAGAAATGTTACCACATATAGAAAAGCAATGAGCATCCATGTAACCTAATAGAAAGAGATGTAACATCAAGCCTAGATGATATTTGTAGCATTGAGAGTTGCCTAGAGCCATGATACATGTTAGGCTAGTAAGTAGCCTAGATGACCTATGATGATAATGATGATGACGTCGATGATGATGATGATGACGATGATGAGGATGATGATGATAATGATGATGATGATGATGATGATGATGATGATGATGATGATGATGATGATGATGATGATGACGATGATGATGACGATGATGACAACAAAGATAATGATGATGTTGATGACAAAGACGGCGACGATGATGATGATGGTGATTATGATGTTAATAATGATGTCAATGTTGATTATATGAGCTTGCTTCAATATGCCCTAAGTTTGTTTTTGGAAGCCGTCAAGTACATTTTGATAATATGGGATAAGTTTGACCATGCAACCCTAGCTAAGCCAAGTGACATGTATGGAACATGTTACTTGGTTGATATGCTAAACATATCTAGTAGGTTGGCATTCTTTATTCTGCCTAGTCTTGTATATGTTGAGATAGGATACATGACATATGATTCGGGACCAACATAAGCCTCAATCTCTTTATAAAAGAGGATCTCTCGCACGATACATATGTAAAGGGTGAACTCTTGATATGATTCGACCTGACACAGGAGAAGGTTAATGTACCTAAACTCCAAAATGTATGTGAAATATTGAAAAGTATGAATGATGAAATACATGATGATGAGTCCCTAGATATAATACTTATAAATATATGGATTGAGTTGCCTAGTGTGTGGTTCTCTTGAAAATGTTAAACCCTAGATTTCCTATGAGAAGATCCAACCCTAGAGAAATAGGCAATTGGATATATAATGTTTACTATATAGGTGAGGGAGGTATCCTAAGACCCTAAGGTGATGTACATGATGTGTGGTCTATATGATGGGCCTCATACTCGAGTTAGTGGTTGTATGTAAATGAATATAGTGGTTCTCCTTTTTTCTTTGAAAGTTGGGTACAAATTTTGTTATGGGTAGACAGTTGTGGTTAGCATGTCTTGTTGGACATAAATGGTTCCTACCTTGTGTGACTCAAGCTTGTAGAGCTCCTTTGAGATATGAGTGAGATATGTATGAAACCTTGAAGTTGATAACAACAATGTCTCACAACTGATGCATGATAAACAAAATAATCTAACTTATGTTAAACTTGAATATGTACGATAAGTCACTCTCATAAGCTAGACCTAATAAGAAATTATACCATACATGAAAATATGTAGTTTTGAAATCATGAATTGATATGATGATGCCTTGGAATCTTAATTTGAATAATACTATATACAATTATTATTTAATACCCAAAATGGAAAGTAATGAACCTGATTGGAGATGATTGGTCGAATCATGGGGGAAACTAATCCCCACATGAAATTTGGAACTTGATGAACATACATGGATAATGATGATCGAGATTGAAAGTCATATGACCAACATGTTGCTTTGAGAAAATGACAACATAGTTTTTGAGACACACTTTGAGTTTTATGAGAAGTGAACAAAAACCATGATGTAGTGATAATAAGGCATGGGAAAACCCTAATGTCAAGATGAGGTCACAATAAGTGTAGCACCATGTAATACATAAATAATTGTATATGAGTACACCCTTGATGAGGACAATCTAAGTGGGAACCCCGTAATAGTGGATGCCTTGACACCTAGGTTTGGTTTCCTAGACACGATGAATATGAACTTTGACCTTTGGCTATGATCTTGGACGAATTTTGAGGACAAAATTACTTTTAAGAAGGAAAGGATGTGAAATTTTTTTCCCTCCTCTATTGTAATCTTTCTCTCTCATCAATTTTCCTCTTACTCAATTTAATGACAATCTCATAGTTTGAGCATTGGGATACTCTGTTTTGGTCACTTTAGTGATCCATTCTATAATAGGAAACATTAATTTGTAATTTTGAACTATTTACCATTTCTATATATGTCACCATCTTGCAACTTACATTGAACCTTCTCCCTATGATCTATATTCTTGCAACTTACATTGAACCTTCTCCCTATGATTTATATTCTCTCCAATGTTTTTCATGTTGGAGATGGCTCAATTATCTTTCCAATGGTGCAAGAATCACCTCAATGAGAATTGTGTAGCCCAAGTTATAATATTTTGAAAATGCTTCAATTACTTTGATTTAATGCGAATTTGATCTTTGTTTATGCTTTGGACTGGCCCAACAAAGACTAATAGAGGGCTCCATTTCTCTCCCTATGATATACATTCTCTCCAATGTTTTTCATGTTGGAGATGGCTCAATTATCTTTCCAATGGTGCAAAAATACCTCAATGAGAATTGTGTAGCCCAAGTTATGATATTTTGAAAATGCTTTGGTTACTTTGATTTAATGTGAATTTGATCTTTGTTTCTTCTTTGGGCCTTCCCAACAAAGCCCAAGAAAGGCTGCAAAGCCCAAACACCGATCCTCTCACTCTCAAACTCTAATATGCATTCTACCTGAGCCATTGGATGTCGGGTCAGAGATCCAAGGGCTAAAGGCTCATCTCGCACCTCCGTACGCGAGAATGATGGCTTTGTCATGATAGTGTGACATCTCGCTATCATACATACAATGAGACGTCATGCAAAAACACGTAGAAACACCATAAACCACATATTACCGAAAATATGGGTTAATAAAAACTGATTGCAGAAAGCAGATAAAAGAAAACTGTTACATCCAGATCCTCATCCTGTAAGGAAACATGTCATATAAATATCCACAAGCATGGATATATGTCCACAACTTATATGGACCAGCTGTCCAATCAGCATAAGAGTTCATCACCTGTTTATACATACATAACAGGCCACATCAGGCCGACAATAGAAAATACAAGGCTACAACAGCTACTCATCATGAAATGTCGTCAAAACACCTCTGAGGACCTGAGAGTACAGGGATGACTCTAGGACTCTACTACTAAACAACCAAAACAACAACATATCCATCTCTTGCCTCCTACTGCTCTTCTTGCTGCTCGGCCACAACCTCACGACCACCACCACGTCTAGCACGATCACCTAAAAAGGTTGTGAACCAGCGGGGTGAGACACACCGTCCCAACGAGAAACATAACTCCCTGCCGAAACTATAAAACTTTAGATAAAGCCAGTAACTGATGTAAGAAATATACTGAACAAAGCTTAACCTTATTAATAACTTACCAAGAGGCATATAACCATATATTTCTTTATGGAACATGATTGACAAGATGAGATTTATAAGAACTTATCACAAGATATGAGGAACATACAAAATATATAACTAGAGCAACTATACAAGCAAGGCCTCAACAAATGTTTCGTGTTTTGTCTTAAGCATTATATACTATACGGCTGGATTATGATTTATTATGCCCTGAGGAAGTGAGCCGTACCGCTCAAATCCAACCTTCAGTTGTGAAGCCCATAACCGGTGCCATACAAGGTCAATGGAAGAGTCAGACTCCACGACCTCATCTTTTTGTGGTCAGTGCATGGTAACTAAAGTAGGACCATAGTCTCTTGCTTGAGTGGCCTCAGCCATAGGGTTAGCTCACACAGTCTACCCTTTTATCTAGCCCGCTTTGGTACATGTCTTGGCACTAGTATACCTTGAGCCACGAGCCTAATCACCATGCTCTTGAGCCATGAACGCATTCATGCTCTATCACACTGAGCCATGGGCGTGTTCACCATGCTCCAACCATGCTGAGTCTAAAACCGCAGTTGCACTCTAATCCTCCTATTTTTGGCTAGGGGAAACCCTACATATTCAACAATATGCGCTCCAGGTAATCCCATAGGATAAACCTATTTCACCATCACCAACTACTGATGATGATGGATCTATGGCCAGGGAAAACTACATGAAATGTTCCATTGTAGTTAATTAGTGTATTTTATGTGGATTGTTGAGGCAACCAAGTTATAAAACATAGACTGCATCAAGTTGCATTATTACTATCATTACCATGGGATCTCAATCTCTCATTGCAGAATGCCACTACCTCTCAAGGCATACTTCACCATCATGGGATAGAAATCCCTTATCTCAACATCAGAGGATAACACCTCAACTAGGCACTTAGCCTTTATCAGGTCAAAAGACCTTTCTCATCATACTGGGGATACATGTTATCTTATCAGAAAGGATTATCATCATTGAGTGTTATACAGAACACATACACCTCATAGCTCTTACCTGGCTATGGATTCACCTGCATGGTTAGTATGCATATCAAGAGAGATAACTGAATAACCAAACATAGATGTTTATGATTATCATGCCATTAGGGTTGAAGGTACATGATTGGAACAACATCCATGATTATAACTACATGATGCACAAAGTTGTATCTTGTAAACAAATTACATTATTGTAATTAAACCACAAGCATTCACTATGCCCTATATCTTATGAACATAACCGTGTGTCTTATCATCTAATGTAGCATCATCTTTAAGTTCAAACATATTACGGTTTATAACCTATCATCCATATTGCATCATCAACATAGGTTCGGTTTCAATATAACAGATCATCAACTTAGGTTTTCTTGGTTAAGCATAACCCTCACCGAAGGTACCATCTACCCTTACTATAGGTGTGGAGGGTAACACCATCCCTCACCCAAAGGGATATTGGGCAAGGTAACATCCCTCACTAAAAGCCTATCGGCTAGGTCACTTAGCCACACATATCAGTCAACGATGGGGTGCATCCATGCACAGGGGATATCGGTCAAACATAGATGATGTGTATCGTGCAACTGGTCCAGGAGATGTGTATCGTGCAGCCAATGAACTAGGGGTGATATCATGCAACTCATACTGTGCAACCAAGGAGAAAGGGTGTGTTGGGAAACACAACTAGCCCTAACGGCCAGGACCCTATCGCCCATTAGGGTTAGGGTTTATATTGGGAAGCCTTCTTCACCATATCGGCCAAAGCCATAATGGCCAAGGCCATGGCACCCAAGCTTAACATTGTGTCGCCCAACAAGCTTACTACAACAAACAACACCAAGGCACCACAAGGTGGCCAGTCATCCAACTAGGTTAGGCACTATATCTCGGTCACCACTAAGGCACCTATTAGGGTTTCACTACCCAAGCATCATATCGGGAAACAACAAAACTAGCCTATGTCACCCAAGGTACAAAATAGAGGTATCTACTAAGCACCATGTCAGCCAAAGGCACAACACCAACCAAGGAAAAGGTACATCTCGGTCAAGGCATATCACCCAAGGACACTAGTAAGGTTAAGCGGTCATATCGGGCAACAAGGTCAACAGAACCATCTTATCATATCGCCCAAGATAAAACCCTAGGAGAGGGGTATCGGGCAACTAATCACAAAGGGGTATCATGCAAGGCTTAAAGCCATATCGTGTTGGTCATCTTCAACCTCAAGATTGCCACCAAGAAGCCCTAAAATCTCAAGAGAGTTGTCTCACCTCCCAAGACAATTAAGTGAGAGAGGGATATTGCACAACTTCCATCACCTATCGGGAAACAAGGAGGTCCATCTCCTCCTATCGGCCAACCAACCAAAGCTCATCCTCCTAATGGATTAGGAGACCATAAGCTCACCTCTCAACAACTAAGAGAGAGGGGTTTTTCCCTAGGAACTCCACCTCCATGGTTCGGCCAACCCAAGGCAGTCTAAGATACAAAATCTAGGGTTTATCTAGAGCAACCTCATAACCATTATAGCATGCAACATAGCTAGAAGAAGACATGGACGATCAAGATATATAGCATGCAACATGAAAAATAAGTAGTATAGCTAGGGTTAGGAGTTATGTAACCCGCCTCAAGCAAGCTCCAAGCTCCAAGCTCCTAGCACCAAGCTTCCAAGCTCCAAGGCACCACCAAAGAAGCAAGACACTTTCTTAGGGTTCAACCACCACTAGAGGAAGAAGAAGAAGACTAGATATTGTTTCCCACCAAGCTCCACCAAGAAGAGGGTATCGGCTACCAAGCTCCACCAAGGGGGATGTATCGGCCACCAAGGAAGAAGGAAATCAGCTAAAGGATCTAAAGAGCTTATCTACCAAGGAGAGGGTCATATATATACCATGGGGTGAAGAGGGAGAGCAAGGCACGGTGGCACCCCCCCCCCCCCCCCCCCCGCAGCACACTTGTCCAAAGAGTGTGCCACATGCAAGCACCCTAAAAACCCATGCCCATGGGTTTCCACTCTCTTAGCAAAGCAACTGCCACTTGTCCGAAGATGGTGACACAAACGAAGCTAGACGGGAGATGTGTGTTGCCCAAGAGGCAACCCATTCACCCTTGGCCCATACAACCTCCTTGGCCGACACACCCACCAAGCCTTAGCTGATACACCTTGGTATTTCCCGATACAAGGCCCCAACAAGGCAAAACAAGGCAAAACAAAGCCCAACAAGGCTCAACAAGGCCCAAAGCTATTCAAGCAATGAGCCCAACCCATCCTCTCAACACAGCACAAACAAACCCTAATCACAACCTCAGGTGATTAGCAAGCATCTAAACACAAGGTTTAGGCAAAGCAAACAGGGTAAGCCCGAAGGTCAGGGTCCTTACATATATCACTACAACCACTTAACCAATCACACTCTTCATCAAATCTATAATAAAATTGAAGGCCCCAATCTTCTCGTTTCTCCTCACTCATTAATATCGACCTTCTTTCCCCTGGGTCTGCCCTCTAGCTCTCTCCCCGCACCTCTTTCTTCATCCCATATCTAGGCACTTCCGCTTTCGAATGGGACCTTAAGGGCTCACCCCTAGTTACTCTTAGCCCTGAGATACCCTATGGTCACCTCCGTTGGGTCCTATGGCCTTCTTGACTGGTCGCGCAGGCACTACAGTGCCCTTTCTCCGAGCTCTGGCGAGCTCCAAGCATCACAAGCCGCTACTACATCACATGGTTGCATCACACAAGGATGAAAGAGGGATGCCCTCAGATATAGGGTGACCATGATGGACAGTCTTGATTGGTGCGGGAGTTTCAAGCCCAGTCAGCCGATCATGATGACGTGGCCCATGCCTGACCCAACTGGAAGCATCCAGTGAACCAAAAGATGGAACATGGTGGGCCCCTCACCTCTCTCGTGCCCTATTTTCCCCCACATGGCGCGTGTACAACTGCAACCATAGGATGAAGATCCAGCGGCCACCATAGCATGCATAATGTCAAGGTAATGCACTCTAAGTTTCTAATGCAAGTTTCCATATAGTTTCAATGCATACATTCTAAGATGCATACCTCCTAACTCCTAAGGCCGAATTGGGCAAAATTATATATCAAATTCATTAGTTTGACAATACTTACATTTTGAGAATGAATTCAGACCCTAGTTTCACTTATTGTTCCCTGATTTCCTAAAAGATGCTAACATTAGTTACATTAAACACTTTTAATGCATCATTTTGACAAAGAGTGGACCTTTAATGCATATCCATACTCATAATCACAAGTTCAGTAGTTTTGTGCATCTTTGATCTACAAGAGGGTCCTAATTACCTCTATTACTCATGAATGACCCTAATTGTACTCATGTGCCTTATTTTGGATATAAATGATGAATTATGATTTGAAGTAGAAATATTGAAATCTAATGACCTTAGACCTCACCCTAACATATAAGTTAGTAACCTTTTGATTCTATGTAACATGTATGTCCAAGGTCACATTGTTCTTGCCTGTTCCCCTCACATGGACCTAAATGCATAAATGGACCCCTATTATGTGAATGTTTGGTTATACCTTAAACCAATGATATCTTGAAATAACTTATGAATCCAATATTTTAGATCCCTGTCTATTGTTATTGTTCTCATTGGATGTGTATGTCCTACCTAAGTCACTAGTTGAATCTTGATGGCATTTGTGAACAATGATGATGATTGAATGTATGAGACTATGTTGATACCAATGTTGGACTTTGATGCCTTGACCCTTGGGGACGTCCACCTATATCTGATTATGCTCTTATGTCCATACCTTGCTGATCAGAATCACCTCTTATGCTTGGACATCTTGACTTGACAAGATACGACCCTTCTTTCCCTATTGTGAATTTATTGACCTAGTTATGTACATAAGTGATTTAAATCATGTATGTTCATATAGAATGAATGGAACATCAAAATGACTTGAAAATTGATCCAAACCTCCTTTATGACATCTAAATAAGTAACATATTAAATATTGCACTAATAAGAAACCTTGTAACCTAACTTGGCTAAAACTCTAAAATGAAGACAAATAGGATTAATAATGAGAATCTTATGCATGCATGTAATCTTGTTCTTAATCAGGTTTGACTTGTGATCTAGATGGTTAGGGATAGGTTATGAATCTTTGAATCAGGCACAAGCTTTACTTAATTATATGACTATGGCTTTCTTACTTGAAATGTGATACATATGCATGATTGTTTACTTTCTCAAATATTTCCATGTAGTACTCTAGTATTATACTTGATTTTTGTCTTGTGCCATTGCTTTATAACTTAAAAACATAATAAAAGGTCATTGTTTACTAATACTTTTTGAATGTTGAGATTTTGATTGGTGCTTTTATCTTGTTATCTTCTCATGTATCCCAAGCTTTCCGCTTCCACATTCATGCTTTGATAATATCATGCTAGGGACAAACATCTAGGTACTATCACCGTTGAATTTATAGTCATTTGGAATTAATATTTGGGTAACAAATGGTTATGTGACATGCAATGGACATACATCTAGGTACTATCACCATTCAACAATCCTAAAACCTCACAGCTGACTCCTTCATCAGTGATCAAATGGAGGCCACCTTCTCTAACTTTTGGAGCTGGAGATGATGGATTCTCATCCCATTGAGCCTCATGTGACACACCCCCAAGATAGGCTTAACCAATAATGTTTCAACAACTATAGTCCTCAATGCATCAATTTGTCATTTACTTATAATATCAAAACATAATAACTTTCTCTAGGATCATCATTTCTTCATCAAATTTCAGCTATAGTTTTGTCATCATATAATATACCATATATCAAATATTTTGGATACAAATCTAATGCTTGACCAACAAGATGTTGGTTCTTCATAGATGCTCATGTATAGGTATATTGAACTCCAATAACATCAAAAATACTACCAACATTAGCATAATCATGGAACTAAATTTATTTTACCAAGTCATATACTTCAAGATCTATCCTTAGACTATTTTGACTGATATGTAACACTGGTTGGGTACTTAACTTCACAAGTACTCACATGCTCATTAATAAATTATGTTGACAATCCATGGGTGCAACTAATATTCGTCGAATGCTTTATCTTATATAACACCTTAACACATACTTTAGGATTAAAAGAATCCTTTATGCAAAAAAATATTTCCTATTTGAGATCAACTGTCAATAGAACATTCATGGTCATAAAATATCATATTAGGTATCAATGCCCTAAAATCAGAGTCATCACATTCATGCCACCTTATATGGAATTACAAACCAAAATTAAACTAATGTCTAGATTAAGGTGATATAAAATTGTCTAACTTCATAAAGGTCGTGATTTTTAGATTCCAAATTTCTTAGTATCTATATGTATCCCAAGTTGACATGTTAGGATCAAGAGCATCAAGGGTGTACCATCCCCACCTTATATCGGTTGAGGCATCATTAAGTAACTTAGTCATAACATGATATTCTTTAAACTTAAGATTTACATTCCTATCTCCATACAAAATGGGGGTTTATTCATACATATTATGCTGAGAAGGTGTTATTCAATGTTTCATCTTCCCCCCTACTCAGGAATGGAAGGTGACATCAAAATTTCATGTCATTACTTATTGGAATTTTTTCCCAGTTTAGGATCCACACATACTAGGATTTCATCATTAGAAGGAATTGATATTCATCTTTGTAAATAGGGTTTCACCATATTGTGTGAATTTTTATCAAACTAGGAGCTTAGATGAAAGACATTTGAGGTAGAGAACTATACATTTTGATCATTTAATCTATGACCCAAAGATATCTTTATTTCAAGTTCATGAATTTGAACTTATATCTTGTTGGATGTAAGGGCTCTAGAGGGGGGTTAATAGAGCTACACTGTTTTTCACCAAATAGATTAGACCTTCAAATTATATCAATTAGGAGCAATAGATTAATGGCAATTTGAAGTCCTAACTAAAAAGCACAGCAAGGATGAGAGATATTGATAGCAAGCACTTGACAAAGGGATGTAGAGTGGTTCCACACTTCAAACTAGAAGTGAGTCAGTCTACTATCTAGAGAGGTCAACCTTTAAGACTTTCCAAGTGCTTTTATCTATTAATCACCGCAGAGATTACAACAATAGACCACCAAAGGACTTGCCCATCCAAACATAAGGAGATCTCCACCTTTACAAGGAACTTACCCACTTAGCTTGAATCTTTAGCCTTCACCTAGGTCTTACCCATTCAAGCTCAAGTCTTCTACCTTGAAGGACTGTTCTTCTCCTCTTGGATCTTACGCCTTTGCCTTCTCCTTCACCTGAAGAAGATCACCACCTGTTCATCAACCTTGAAGAGGACCAACAACAACTCCTTCTTCACTCGATGGAGTTTGCTTCCTTTAGCTTTTCTTCATGGAAGAAGGGGATAGGGAAGTAGTGGAAAATTGAGAGCTTTACATGCACAAAGGTGGTGCTCTCTTACAATAATCCTAACTCACTCACAAATCATGAAATGAAGTGTAAACTAGAGAGAGAAAGGGGCTCAAGGGGTGGTAGCACACTCAACTATAGTAAGGACCTTGTATGTAGTGAATGAGCAACCTTGGAATGAACTCCAGGTGGTCCTATTTATAGCTGGGGGTGCTCCCTTGAGTTGGGGAACACTTAGGGTCTAATTGTATCCATTTGTGCACAAGGCAACAGATCTATTTTTGTCCAAACAAGTCACCAACGGTTAGAATCACTTTTTTTGCATTTTACGTATAGTACATTCAGTCGAGATTCAATAAAGGTAACTCGACCGATCGACTAAAAGACAAACCTGATTTTCAAACTATCGATCTAGTTTTTCTTGGGAAACTTGACCGATCAGTTAAAATCACATTTGGTCAGTAACCCAATCGGTCGAGTTCTGTGAATGCACAACTTGACTGATGCACTCTCCAGAAAATTGATCCAAGGGATCGATCAAGATTGTAACTCGACTGATCAGCAGTATGTGATCAATTTTCTAAAGTCATTAAAAAGTGATTAAAATTGGTACTAAGTGTCCCACATAATTTGCTCATCTTAGGTACAAGTCATATCATCAATACAAGTGATTACAAAATTCTTCTAAGGTCATTTACATTAATTTCCTAATTAGCATACTTACATTGCTTTTGACTTGAACTTTGACAAGCTAGGGCTTGTGTAAATTGATTCTTTTCATGTACCTAACACCTGAGATCAATATTGAATGCACATATTAGATATGAATGGAATGGTCGAGTCATTATCAAAATATGGACAATGTATAACCTCTCGGTCAACATTCTCCCCCTTTTTGACAATGACAAATCATTCCTCAAACATATTGAAAATAATATTTGAAGTATACATTTGCCTTGTGAATTAGGGGTATTCAAGATTTAATCAATGTGAATTGCTCCCCCTCAATCTATGCTTAATTTAACCTACATAATTTCTCTTTCTACACAAAGCAATATAACATGCATGTACTACATGATCCTTTATCAAGTTACATGGTAAATCATATAAAGAACAAGAAAAGAATCACTTCAGCAATAATAGCAATATGATTGAGTTTCAAGACATTGAAAGTTCTCTCCCCCTTTTGACATTATCAAAAAGGTAGGGGGCTAGAAGAGCATACAAACAGTCT
The DNA here is from genome assembly GCA_963693085.1 of Alisma plantago-aquatica. Classification (NCBI taxonomy): domain Eukaryota; kingdom Viridiplantae; phylum Streptophyta; class Magnoliopsida; order Alismatales; family Alismataceae; genus Alisma; species Alisma plantago-aquatica. The sequence goes on along the minus strand of OY856411.1, from coordinate 870,210,950 downwards.
TCTCCAAACAAAACCAAGAAGATATGTAACATGCAATCACATAACACATATCAAACAGAGATGAGAGAAACACACAAGCTAGGTCATAATAAAAATATGGTGAAATATGGAACCAACTCAGAAGATATAACTGATGAAAGAGAAAGATTGCACATAACATAGATTACAACCCATGAAGCATGTTCTCATAAAAGCAGCTACAAGCGAGAAGAGATGAAAACTGAAGATAAAATAGTACATCTCAGATAATGTGCCTGATGCGTGCTTTTGAGCACATCTTTTTCTGTTAATTATTAAACTTGTCACTTAAAATTCCTCCATTTATCTCATGAAAGTTCTACAAATTGATATTTTCTCATTCTATCACAAAATTTACATTCATGTGCATTTTATTGCAGTTTCAGGACATGAGCCGATCGATTGGTAACTCAACCGATCGTTTCAAAGAATCAAACCGATCGTCTGACTGCGTGAAACACTCGTTTCGCTCCAAAAGCATCGACCGTTGATCTCACCAAGCGACGACTGGGATCGCCCGACTCCAGCCACAGCCGCTCGGCTAATGCCCTTACCAAGCAGCAGTTGTTCTCTTACGCCACCACCCTAACTAGGGTAAGCAGCCGATCGTGTGGCTGACTGTTGGATATTCCAGAACCTTCCAACCGATCGGCTGGCTGCCCAACCGGTCGGTTGGCGGTGCGCAGACTGCAGAAATTCCCAGCCGTCAGCACCCAATGACCTAAACCTAATGTACTTCCTCCCCCCCTTCTACTATAAAAGGAGGGGCACTTCCTCCTCTTTGGGGGGCTGGGTCTTCTTGTATTTTTTTGGAATTCTGCAGCAAGTAATCGTGTAATCGTTCTCTTATTATACAATAAAATAGTTTTATTTCAAGTACGTTCTTCCAATCTTGTTCTTGTCTCCTCTTCTCGTCCTTGTCTTGATCTACTTTTCTCCGCGCTTTATTTCTGGAGCAAGGAACAAAGGACTAAGCCATTTCATTGACTCTAGCATAAGGACTCATCTCCTGATTTTTGGGCTAGACTATGGCTTTTGAACTTTCTTCCTCCGTCTCCTATTCCTCCATGTGTGAGTAGTTCCTTATCGGGGCAAGGGGAATAACCCCTTAGCCATGGTTTTAGCAACTTAATCTCGAACGATTAGATGGTAATCGATTTTACTTGATTGATCTTCGGATCGTATGTTAATCCGGATGGATATGACCATGGAAATCCGGATTTAGAATAATAAAATCGATTACATAGACGTTTTGATATGACCGTGGATTTTCGTCTCTTAGGATGATAAACTAGGAAGCATGAGCACCAAGACCAATGGGCTCATGTGGAGTTTCTCTTTTGTGAGTTTAAAATTCGCAAGCCTTCATCGAATCGTCGATTAAGATTTAGTTGCTATCACCTAGGCTAAGGTGGTGAAAACCCCTACGAGCCTCGATTCCCTTCTCTTGATTTCAATCACCGACTATCTTGCTTGCCTTTGCTTTCTTTAATTCTTAGTTTTTTCAATTCATATAATTCTTTTTGTGCTAAAATTAGTTTAATTTTCCCTTGTGCTTTTTCTTTATTCTTGTTAGTGCTTTTGCAATTCTTAGTATAATCACCAACAACCAAACCCGACTTTTACTTTCTGTTCTAAAAATACAAAAAAATAACAAAATAATTCTTCAAAAATAATTGGGATTAAAGAAACAATCTCTAAAGTTGTCCTGTGGGATCGACCCTTTTATACTACCTTTAAAATCGGAAGTAAAAAAAGGTTTAAACTCTAGGATTAACCATCTTAGTGATTGATAGTGCAGAACGACGATTATAAATTTGGCGCCGTTGCCGGGGACAACGGATTGTTTTTTTCGAACCCCCAAAAATTTTTGAAAAACTTTTTTTCTTTTTTTCATGCCTTCCGAGTAACATTCCAGAAGTGTACTCCTCTTTCTGCCGAGTTTCCATTCCGGCAGTACGTTTTTTCTGCACACGAATTAACTGCTTTATTTGTGCATGCGACGCCCGAACGACGATTTTCAACCGTTCGATCCGGAAATAGAAAGGACCTTTCATCGTCGAAACCGTTAAAATCTAGCAACAATGAATGAAGACGAGGTCGCCCGTAGAATCGACCAAGCTCTCGCAGCTCAAAGAGAGCTCATCTAAGCCGAACAAGCGGAAAGAGGAGCCGCTTTGCGAGCAGCCTTTAGGGCTGAACAAGAAACCATAGAAGCCGATAGGAGGGAAGCCGAAAGACAAAAACAATTAAAAGACTTTTCTGTTCCTAAAACGGCCTATGCACAACATCGGGTCGTACCCCCCGATATTATTGCTCCACAATTTGAAATCCGAACACAATGGATCACCATGATGCAAGCCAACCCTTTCTCGGGCAACAATGGGGAAAGTTGCCAAGATCACCTTCAAAGGTTCATTGACCTTTGTTCCTTGAACAAACTCCCAGGTGTCTCTGAAGATGCCATCCGCCTTAGGTTGTTCAAATATTCCCTCTCCGTCCAAGCTAGTAGCTGGTACAACACCATGGAGAGTGAAGAACATGTCACAACTTGGGAAGTTTTACAAAGCAAGTTCCTTGAAAAATTCTACCCCCCGTCTCTCACATATGAACTTAGGGGTCAAATAACTCACTTTTCTATGGACCCAGGAGAGACTTTAGGTGAAGCCTGGAAAAGATTCAAGGATTTACTTAGGAAGTGTCCCCACCATGACATCTCTCAAGCCCAACTCATAGAGATTTTCTATTGTGGTGTTGATGATGATACCAAATTTTTTCTTGACTCCTCATCTGGAGGAAATTTCATGCATTAAAGTTTAACTAGCGCATAGGAGGTAGTTAAACGGGCTTCCGAAACAAGGGCTAGAAGAGGGATTGGAGGAATCCTTAAGGTAGCCAAGGCAGAAGTTAATAATGATATCCAAAGAATAGCGGAAAGCCTAAAGTTAATTGCCTTAAACAAGATCGGTTAGAGTCATCCTTAGTCACCCTTAGGGAGTCACCCCAACAACTAAAAGCCATGGATTCCCTTTGTGGTATTTGCCAAGGATACGACCATATGACCCTCCACTGTCAATACCTCTACAACATGCCCACGCAACCTGAAGTAGGTCAACAACCAGAAGACCTTAATTCGATCCATAAAATACCAGGCCAAGGTTACTACAATCCCAACCAACCTAGAAATCACCCTGGTTTTCAGTATGGGAACCCTTCAGGCGCCAAGAACTCTACCCAACTTCAACAAAGGCCTCCCTACCCTCAAAGTCACAACCGACCACCACCTGGATTCCCATACAACAATCAAAGAAACTTTGGAAATCACCAAAATCGACAACCCTACCAGCAATTCCAAAACCTAAACCTTCCATCCCAAAATAACAACCCACCTCAACCCCCCAAAACACCGTCCCTCCTCCTACCCCTAGTCATCCCAACTGGGCAAGCATAGAACAAACCCTCGTGGCCATTCAAGCCCATCAAAAGGCAACTGATGCACAGTTAGCCCGTTTGTTTGCCCAACAAAAACCTCCTGCCGGGACTTTTGCAGGACAACCTGAAAACAACCCCAAACATCCTGAACAACTCAAGGTAGTCTCTACCCGTTCGGGAAAAGTGCACACCCCTTCCCCTTCAGAAAAATCTTCAGACCCACCTCTAGAATTTGAGGATGAGGACATGGTAGTTGTCGAACCCGAAGTCACACCTAAACCATCCATCCTTGAAACCCCTCAAGTGGAAGATGAAGAACCAGTTTACAAACCCAGACCTCCCTATCAAGACCGCCTCAAACAAACAAGACATGATGCCCGCTTCATGAAGTTTAGAGAAGCTATGAAAAAAATACATGTCGGCATTCCCTTCCTTGATGCTTTGGCAGACATGCCCGCCTGGTCCAAGTATATGAAATCTCTCTTGACTAGGAAGTATGTTACAAAAGAATACGAGACTGTTAAACTTGCTAGAACTACCTCTGACATTATCCTAAGTAAGATGCCTAAAAAACAGAAGGATCCATGTTCTTTTGGAATAGGATGTTACTTAGGTGACAATGCTTGTAGGAAAGGCCTAGCAGATTTAGGAGCTAGTATATCCATCATGCCATATAGCCTTTGCAAAAGGTTGGGATTCAATGATATGTTACCCACAGCCATGACCATCCAACTGGCAGACTCATCCACAACCAAGCCCATGGGGATCATAGAAGACATTCCGGTTAAAGTTGGGAATGATGCTTATGTCCCTTGTGATTTTGTGATCATGGATATCAAGGAAGATTTACGCTACCCCCTCATTTTCGGACGTCCCTTCTTAGCCACTGCTCGTGCCTTAATTGATGTTGAGGCTGGTACCATTGTGTTAAGACTAGGGAAGCAAAACCTAAAGTTTAGAGTGTTTGAAAGTATGAAGGGACCTAGCCTTGAGGAAGAAGTCTACCTCCTTGATTGCATTGATGAATTAAACCAATTAAGGCAAGAATGGGAATTAGTTGATGACCCCCTATGCACTGCTCTCACCATCCCCGCCGAATGTGATTTTGACAATGAACCATCAAATCAACTTAAGATTCACTTGGACAACTTTGAGGAAATCCCAAGTGCCGAGATTGAAGACCTTAAGATGATCTCCACCATACAAGAACAACCTGAACCACCTAAGGCCCCAGAAATGAAGACTCTTCCCATAGGTCTGAAATATGTGTTTTTGGATAAACAACAGTTATGCCCTGTTATTATCAATTCTGATCTTACCATTGAACAGGAAACCATGCTTATGGGAGAACTTAGGAAAAGGAGAACAGCCTTAGGGTACAAAATGACGGACTTGGTTGGGGTAGATCAATCCATTTGCATTCACAAAATCCCAATGATTGAAAACAGTAAACCTTCCCGAGACCCACAAAGGAAACTCAACCCAAACATGAAGGAAGTCGTCCGTCTTGAAGTGATTAAACTTTTGACTGCAGGAATCATCTACCCCATCTCTGACTCTCCTTGGGTCAGCCCGGTCCAGGTCGTCCCAAAAAAGGGTGGGACCACAGTCGTTAGGAATGAGAAGAATGAGCTTATCCCCACCCGTACAGTCACAGGGTGGAGGATGTGCATTGACTACATGAAACTCAACAAAGAAACTAGGAAAGACCACTTCCCTCTTCCCTTCCTTGATCAAGTTCTTGAACGTTTAGCTCATCAACAATACTTTTGTTATTTAGATGGCTACTCGGGTTTTTACCAAATCCCCATTCATCCAGAAGACCAAGAGAAAACCACCTTCATATGCCCTTTTGGCACATACACTTTTAGACGAATGCCCTTTGGCTTGTGCAATGCACCAGCCACCTTTCAAAGATGTATGTCGGCCATTTTTTCAGGATTAACTGAGACTGTCATGGAGGTGTTCATGGACGATTTCTATGTCTATGGAGATAGTTTCACTTCTTGCCTTGGGAACCTCTCCCTTGTTCTTGACAGATGCATCGAGTCACATTTAGTCCTTAATTGGGAAAAATGTCACTTCATGGTCAAAGAGGGTATTGTTCTGGGCCATAAGGTGAGCAACCAAGGCATTGAAGTTGACCAAGCCAAGATTGAGGTCATCACCAAGCTTCCCCCTCCCACCTCAGTCAAAGACATCCGAGCCTTCTTAGGACATGCCGGTTTTTATCGGCGATTCATCCGTGATTTTTCCAAAATTACAAAACCTCTCACTAATCTTCTTCAAAAGGAGGTGCCTTTCCATTTTGATATGACATGCATAGAGAGCTTCTTATGTTTGAAAAAGGCTCTCACCACCACCCCCATCATTCGTGCTCCTGACTGGGCCTTACCCTTTGAAGTCATGTGTGATGCTAGTGACTTTGCTGTAGGTGCCATTTTAGGACAAAGAATTGACAAAAAACACCATGTCATTTATTATGCATCCAAGACCTTAGATGAGGCTCAGCGAAATTACATAGTAACCGAAAAAGAAATGCTAGCCATTGTTTATGCATTCGATAAATTTCGCTCATATCTTGTTGGTTCGAAAGTTGTTGTTTACACTGATCATGCAGCTATTCGTTACCTCATGACCAAAAAGGATGCCAAGCCTAGACTCATAAGATGGATTTTGTTGTTGCAGGAATTCGATCTTGAGATCCTAGACAAAAAGGGATCTGAAAATGTTGTGGCTGACCACCTGAGTAGACTTAGCTATAGCCCCTTTGATGAAACTCCAATAAATGAATCCTTACCCGATGACCAATTGCTCAAACTTGACTCCCAATTTCCTTGGTTTGCTGATTTTGTAAACTATTTAGCTGCAGGTGTATTGCATCCCGAGTATACGAGACATTCTAAAGCTAAATTTTTACATGATGTTAAAAACTATTATTGGGATGAACCCTATTTGTTTCGACTTTGCGCCGATGGTCTATATCGTCGTTGTGTGTCCCATGAAGAAAGCATTGCCATTTTGGAACAATGTCACTCTGGCCCCTATGGTGGTCACATGAGTTCCCAAAAGACGGCTAGGAAAGTCTTACAATGCGGATTCTTTTGGCCCACCATCTTCAAAGACTCATATGATTATGTTCTTTCATGTGACCAATGTCAAAGGACGGGTAATATTTCCAAACGTGACCAAATGCCTCTCACCTCTTGGCAAGAATTAGAGATTTTTGATGTTTGGGGGATCGACTATATGGGCCCATTTCCTTCTTCTTATGGGTTTACTTACATTTTAGTCGCGGTCGATTATGTGTCAAAGTGGGTTGAAGCAATACCTACTAAAACTTGTGACTCTAAACCCGTTAAGAAACTTTTTAAAGATGTCATTTTTCCTAGATTTGGGGTACCTCGCACCGTCATTTCTGACGGGGGATCCCATTTTTGGGAGAAAAGTTTTGAGGCTCTTTTGAAAAAATACGGGGTTTATCATAAGGTTGCCACTCCTTACCACCCTCAGACCAGTGGGCAGGTAGAAGTATCCAACCGACAAATCAAATCCATTTTAGAAAAGACTGTTGGACGAACTAGGAAAGATTGGGCGTTAAAAATCAATGACGCCCTGTGGGCATATCGCACTGCCTACAAAACACCCATTGGCACCACCCCTTTCAGACTGATCTACGGTAAGTCATGTCACTTACCAATAGAACTAGAGCACAAAGCAAGCTGGGCCATAAAAAGTTTGAATTTTGACCTTTCCATGGCTGGAGAGAAACGTTTTCTCCAAATGAATGAACTTGATGAACTTAGGATGAGTGCCTATGAAAACGCAAGAATCTACAAGGACCGAACTAAAATGTGGCATGATGGTCACATCAAGCGCAAAGACATTAGAGAAGGGGATCAAGTCCTAGTTTTTAATTCTAGATTACGACTTTTTCCTGGGAAACTCAAGTCACGATGGTACGGCCCTTACATTGTCAAGTGTGCTTATCCACATGGTGCTTTTCTCCTTTGGGATAAAATTCTAGGCAAATTTAAAGTCAATGGGCATCGTCTCAAAAGATATATCACTACCGAAGATGTTCTCACTTCTGACTCAACTAAGTTCCTCCCTTTGCAAGATCTGAACCTCACTGACCCTTCACCTTCCCCGGATTCCAATTAATCTGGTTGGTCGAGCCACGACGTAAAATAAGGCGCTAGTTTGGAGGCAGCCAAACACTATCTTCCCTTCTTGTTTGCTTCCTTGTTTTTATTCCTTCTGTCTTGTTTTGTTTTCTTTGGTTTCTTTCAGACGAGCCGATCGACTAATAGATCCATACGACCGTTTTAAGCACAAGCCGATCGTTTCGGTGGTCCCAGACGCTCGGCTCATTCTAGCTTAGTCTCTGTCCTTTTTGCGGCCCTGGCACTCCAGCCGATCGGTTCGGCAATCCGACCGATCGGGTAAATGGCCGTCTGTTCTATTTAAGCAACTGACGCACGGGTTTTTCTTCCCTCTCGCAAACCCTAGCCGCGCCACTCCCATTCTCTCGAATCGAGCATTGGTTTCTTCCGCTCCTCGCTTGCGCCAGCCGCCCGTCCTCGCTCACCGAGCCGCCCGCTTGGTTCTCCGACCGACCGACGACACCGGTCAGTCGGACGTCTGGATTTCCACCGCCGCCTCAGCGACCGACCGGCCTTGTTCAGCCAGCCGCCCGCCTGACATTCCGACCGACCGGCCTCGCTCAGCGAGCCGTACCATCGCGCCTTGCAGCCGTCCGACTGGATCAAACGCCGTTCGTCTCGCCGACTAACGTCGTTGTTCCTCGAGCCCAGTTTGCAGCTCCTGGATTTCTTCCCTCAGCCGAACGACCGCCCCAAGCTAGCCGAGCCACTTCCTCTTCTTTCCGCATTGGCCATTATGTAACCCAACTTGCCATCTTTTTAGGCTACACCCACATCGCCTTCCCTCCACTTGAGCTCAAAAATCACCTCATCAACACCCACTACTTGAAAAACAGTCGGTTTATCCGTTTGGGCACCGAAGGCGTTTATTACCTTTTGTTCAAGGACACTCAGGTGGTTCTCCAGCTCCCGTTGCATTCGCGGTTTGCAACAGCAAACTATGTTTACGATTTGACCGATTTACCAAGCCACATCCAGAGATTCTGCCTGGAGCATCCAGATCCAGACACCTTCCCCGAGCCTCAGCCTCACAGGAGGAGCCTCTCTCTAGAGGCACATGACGACGTCACTGGACCACCACCGCCACCTTCCAGACGACGCACCAGGCGGCGACCAGATGATGATTCCGGTCCTTATGGCTTCTACGAGATCCAGACTCAGGTGGATGAGATACAGCAGGAGCAGCAGAGACAGGGCCACCAGCTCAATCACATGTACCTGATGCAGCATTCGCAGGAGTCTTGGCATGTGGATTGTGGTCACTATGCCCCTAGTCGACCATCTTATGACGAGTATGGAGCATACCAGAGTTATCCAGGCCCTGATTCTTCTTATTGGGCAAATTACTACTCCTCCCACCAGCAGCACCCTCCACCGCATTAAATCTTCCCTCCATCTCGCTCTTAGAGTTTGCTCGGGCCGAGCAAAATTCTAAGTCCGGGGTGGGGGTGGGTGGTACGTGATCCACCCTTTTATCTTCCCTTTTCAAAAAAATTTACTTTCTGCATTTTTTTTGTTTTGCTTTGTTTTCTTTCAAACATAAGGCCTTTATCTAGCCGGCCAAATGTTGTTATTCATCTTCAAAAATCAATTGCATTATCATTTTTATTTCAATAAACTTTGCAATAACAAGTTCTCTATGATCATGATAGCAATTTTTGGAAACGATGGCAAGCCTTAGAGGATCAAATAGAATCAAATGCATATTTTCTTAATTTTAGCATTAGATTAACTTAATTGTTTTTTCTCTTATATAATGTAGATACATGTCTTTTCTGTCTTATGCACCAACATTTATTCAAAAAAAAAAGTTTTTGTTGCACGAGAAAAATAAATCGCACGCCAAACCCTAAGTCCGGGTGGCATGCCCTTCTTCCATACCCCACAATGGGGCGTACCATCAAAAGATGCCAAAAAGGGCACACAAAAAAAATTGTGGTCAATGTAATCACAAGTCCTTGAAATAATATCCCAAGTCGAATAGAGGAGGGATTTATTCCATCACACCTCAAATTCTTTATCCCGTGCAAACAAGAAAGAAAAAAAAAATGAAAATGATGAATGTCGAATCGTAAGTTAGATCGAGGCTGTCTTTACAAAGTATAAGTCTAAAAATTTTAAGTTATGAAAAATGTTTTCTTGAGAAACATGGTGCTTGCAATTTGTGGTTCTAGGAGATGGGTCGCTTGGCCATGAAAAGGATAGAAAGATTGCTAATCAAGGGAGGATGAACTTGTTATTCCAAATTTCTTGGAATCTTTTTGATTTTTCAATTGCTTGAGGACAAGCACAACTTTAAGTCTGCGGTATTTTGATGCGTGCTTTTGAGCACATCTTTTTCTGCTAATTATTAAACTTGTCACTTAGAATTCCTCCATTTATCTCATAAAAGTTGTACAAATTGATATTTTCTCATTCTATCACAAAATTTACATTCATGTGCATTTTATTGCAGTTTCAGGACATGAGCCGATCGATTGGTAACTCAACCGATCATTTCAAAGAATCAAACCGATCGTCTGACTGCGTGAAACGCTCGTTTCGCTCCAAAAGCATCGACCGTTGATCTCACCAAGCGACGACTGGGATCGCCCGACTCCAGCCACAGCCGCTTGGCTAATGCCCTTACCAAGCAGCAGTTGTTCTCTTACGCCGCCACCCTAACTAGGGTAAGAAGCTGATCGTGTGGCTGACTGTTGGATATTCCAGAACCTTCCAACCGATCGGCTGGCGGCCCAACCGGTCGGTTGGCGGCGTGCAGACTGCAGAAATTCACAGCCGTCAGCACCCAATGACCTAAACCTAATGTACTTCCCCCCCTTCTACTATAAAAGGAGGGGCACTTCCTCCTCTTTGGGGGGCTGGGTCTTCTTGTATTTTTTTGGAATTCTGCAGCAAGTAATCGTGTAATCGTTCTCTTATTATGTAATAAAATAGTTTTATTTCAAGTACGTTCTTCCAATCTTGTTCTTGTCTCCTCTTCTCGTCCTTGTCTTGATCTACTTTTCTCCGCGCTTTATTTCTGGAGCAAGAAACAAAGGACTAAGCCATTTCATTGACTCTAGCATAAGGACTCATCTCCTGATTTTTGGGCTAGACTATGGCTTTTGAACTTTCTTCCTCCGTCTCCTATTCCTCCATGTGTGAGTAGTTCCTTATCGGGGCAAGGGGAATAACCCCTTAGCCATGGTTTTAGCAACTTAATCTCGAACGATTAGATGGTAATCGATTTTACTTAATTGATCTTCGGATCGTATGTTTAATCCGGATGGATATGACCATGGAAATCCGGATTTAGAACAACAAAATCGATTACATAGACGTTTTGATATGACCGTGGATTTTCGTCTCTTAGGATGATAAACTAGGAAGCATGAGCACCAAGACCAATGGGCTCATGTGAAGTTTCTCTTTTGTGAGTTTAAAATTCGCAAGCCTTCATCGAATCGTCGATTAAGATTTAGTTGCTATCACCTAGGCTAAGGTGGTGAAAACCCCTACGAGCCTCGATTCCCTTCTCTTGATTTCAATCACCGACTATCTTGCTTGCCTTTGCTTTCTTTAATTCTTAGTCTTTTCAATTCATATAATTCTTTTTGTGCTAACATTAGTTTAATTTTCCCTTGTGATTTTTCTTTATTCTTGTTAGTGCTTTTGCAATTCTTAGTATAATCACCAACACCCAAACCCGACTTTTACTTTCTGTTCTAAAAATACAAAAAAATAACAAAATAATTCTTCAAAAATAATTGGGATTAAAGAAACAATCTCTAAAGTTGTCTTGTGGGATCGACCCTTTTATACTACCTTTAAAATCGGAAGTAAAAAAAGGTTTAAACTCTAGGATTAACCATCTTAGTGATTGATAGTGCAGAACGACGATTATCAGTGCCCAGATGTTTCTAATACAAAATAGCCTAAAAAGATATATATGATCAACAAATTAGACTAAAAAACTTAGAAACAACTAGACATCTAGACTATCTATGTCCACATCATCATCATCGTCCTCAGCATCAGGCTCTTAGTCGTCATCTCCATCTAAAGGTGCAACAACAATAGTACCTTCATCACTGGAGTCACCAGAGAAGCCATCAGAGCCATCACCATCATTAGATGCATCCTCACCATCACCAACATCCTCATCAGCAATAGTCTCAGCATCAGCCTGGTCAAGCATCTTCTTGTCCACAGAAGGACCGAAGCCACGACTGGGCCAATGAGCGTTCTGTTCATCCCAAGTCATACCAAGGGCATAGAGCTAATTTGCTTGAGGGAAGGAGGGAGAAGAATCACCCTAACTGGCAAGCAGGGTGTCCAAGGGGCCAGCATATAAGGACAGGAAGACGGGAGCAGAACCACCAGCAATAGAGGGTGTGGGAGCAGTAGCGGAAGGCTCGATGTAGGGTAGAAGTGATAGTATGCATAAGATGCATAATCACTACTGGGGTAAGGGTAGTAGGTGGGGTATGGGTGTGCATACGATCAGTTCATGTTTGACATGATTGAACATAAATCCTAGTGTAGATTCTCCTCGACATAGAGGCTGTATGCCTATTGGTGCATCATGTAACCCATGAGGGCTTCATTGGATACATAGAATGAGGCACAACTAGGTCGGGGTGGCTGAGGAGGTGGAGCCCAGGTAGAGGTAGAGGTAGGGGCAGCTGAGGAAGAAGCATAGGGTGAAGCATCGGGTGTGGTGGAGGAAAGGATAAGCACATACTTCTAAATTGTGGTCTCACTGATGAACACTCCCTACTTGGAAAGTCTGTGATGGAAGTCGAAGAAGAGTGATTTCTCAATGGTGAACTGAAATAGAGCACAAATCAGGGTAGGATAAGGTGGATGGGTGCCACATGTGCTCTTTCCAGAGTCAAAGCAAGTCATATGGTGTAGGATATATCTCGACCACTTGACTCCGACATTCTCAAGGATGTAGTACTTTATCACCACAGTGTTCTCTACAATATCCATTTGATTTTTCTTTGGATGGATGTTGCAGTTGACCGCTAGGGCTAATATACGCTTCCTGAGATCTAAGGAGGAGGAGGGTAGGGTGCTCTTATTCTTATAGGGAACATCATGTTTCTTCAGATAGCTAAGGATATAAAGAAGAGTGATTTCATTCTTCTTGTAGAAACCCTTAGGGTCTAAAAGGTTAAAATACTCATCGTAATCCTTACGCCAGGTGTCATTCAAATCATTTCCTAAAAAGAAAACATTCAGGATATCCTCAGAGATTTGAAATTTCTTCGTGACGATCATGGAAGTAAGGATCACTTGAGTATTCGGCGGGGGTACAAGGGAGTCGTAATTCCAATGGAAATTTGCATAGAATTCGTGAACTGCTTTTGTTCTTGTAAGATAATTGTGAAAGCAATCACGCTCGACAACCAGGGAAGATAGGTGATGAATAGATAGCAGCCTCGCCACTTGATCAACGATGGCTTGATGCCTAGGGCTAGGCTCAAACAAGGCTCTAAAAGGGAAAGGACTCCTATGAAGAAGGTCATTATACCTATTTACAACCTCTATTGAGACAAAGAGGGTCTCATAAAATGGAATCAAGCAAGAGGACGAAGAAGAGGGTGGTGCATTGCTAGGGGCGGGTCTCTTTCTTCTATGAGAAGACATGGAGGTGCAAAGAAGGAGAAGAATAGAGAAAGCACACAAAACAAACCACCAAAACCGTTCACACACCAAGGTAGAGCAAGGGGGAAGGTCTAGGAGGGTCTATCTAGGTCTGATTAGGGCTAGGTTAGGGAAGGTAAGGTCTGGGGTAGAGAGCTTAGGGATAGAAGAGGGGAAATCGACTGACTATTCTCTAGTTGAAAGGGAAAATAGTTAACTGAATCCAACTTAAGTTGGATACAACCCGTTGATCGGTTGAGTTCTGAGAGTAAAAAACTCAACCAATTGGTCCATTCAAAATAGCTCTCGGCTAGGGATCAGTCAAGTTTGTGCTGGGGGAAACTCGACCGATGGTCAACTTGACCTAAAACCATCAAACTTAATTTCTAGCCATTTGAATGCTCATTAAATTTATTTTTCTAGTCCATTATGTATATTAAACATACTTAGGAACATATCACCCATCATTGGGTATTAGTTTGTGATAAAACAAGCGTTTACAAAAAAACCCAAAAACAAGAGAAATTCAAAGCAAAATGAACATGAAAAAGCAATTTTAAGCATTAAAAAAATCAAGATAGATGCAAACCATATAGGATAGATGACAACTAGCTAGAAGGCATATCAGATTCATCCAAAGCAGTTATAAGTAATTTGATCTAATAAAATTAAATTGCTCTCTAGCTAGAGGTTTAGTGAAAATGTCCGCCAACTGATTTTCTGTGTCCACATGCATGATATAAATATCCTTCTTGGCAATGTTATCATGAAGAAAGTGATGGCGAACCTTTATATGTTTAGCTCTACTATGCAATATAGGAATCACAAAAGATAGGAGAAGCATCAAAATGAATGTTAAAGTCTTGGAGTATTTGATTCATCCATAGGACAACTCCCAGTTGCAATGTACTCACCCTCAATGGTTGATAATGCCACGATGCTCTATTTCTTGGAGAACCAAGACACCAAGCATGGTTCTAGGAGGAAACAAGTGCCACTTGTGCACTTTCTATCAATCAAGAAGTCTGCATAATCGACATCACTATAGGCAGTAAGAGTAAAGTCCCTTGACTTGGGATACCATAGTCCAAAATATTGAGTTTTGGCCAGGTACCTTAGAATCCTCTTAACAACTATAAGATGAAATTTCTTAGGATTTGATTAAAATCTAGCACACAAGCCAACAATAAACATTATTTCAGGTCTAGAGGCAGTTCAGTAAAGTAAACTTCCAATCATACCTCTACAGAGCTTCTCATCTACCTTCTCGCCTTCTTCATGTTTATCAAGTTTGATAGTGTTTGACATGGGTGTGTCCATCAGCTTGTTATTCTCCATCCTAAAGCGCTTAAGTAGTTCATTGGTGTACTTGCCTTGGTTGATGAAGTTTCTATCTTTTGTTTGCTTGATTTGAAATCCAAGGAAGAATGTGAGCTCACCCATCATGCTCATCTCAAATTCACTCTGCATAAGATCACTAAATTCTTTGCAAAGATCAAGGTTAGTTCTGCCAAAAATGATATCATCAACATATATTTGAATGATAAGAAAATTGTTAGAAGTATATTTTAGAAACAAGGTAGAATCCACTTTTCCCATGATATAACCATGATCTAACAAAAAGTTCTTTAATTTCTCATACCAAGCCCTTGGTTCTTGTTTGAGTCCATAGAGAGCATTTTGCAACAAGTAAACATGGTTAGGTAGATTATCATGTTCAAAGCCCAAAGGTTGTGCAACATATACTTCCTCCTCAATTGTACCATTCAAAAATGCACTTTTAATATCCATTTGATACAAAAGAAAGTTTTTATGACTAGAAAAAGCAATAAACATGCAAATGGACTCAAGTCTAGATATAGGTGCATAAGTTTAGTCAAAGTAAATACCATCCTGTAGATTGTAGCCTTGAGCCACTAACCTTGCTTTGTTTCTTACCACTTTGCCACTTTTATCTAGCTTGTTGCGGTAGACCCAATTGGTTCCAATGATCTTTCTATCACTTGGTCTTGGCACAAGGGTCCAAACTTTGTTCTTTTCAAATTGTTCTAGCTCCTCTTACATAGCTAGGATCCATTCTTCATCCCCAAGAGCTTCCTTGATATCTTTAGGCTCTAGTTGTGAGATGAAGGCACTGTTGGCTTTTTCTTTGTTAAATGCATCCCACATCTTCACTCTCTCAAATGGATCACCTAAGATCAGCTCCTTAGGATGATTCCTTGCAAACCCAGGAGTTGGATCCTTCTTTTCATCATCTTTTTCTTTTTCTTGAGCAACCACCTCTTTTCCCTTTTGGGTGATGTTGAGTTCTTTAAGAATAGGAATTACTTCATCTACAACATCATCATTTGAAACAATATCTTTGGGAATAGAGGGGTTAGTCTCAATAAACTTAACATGAATAGATTCTTCTACTTTATCAAGATCAATATTATAAACTCTATATGCCTTGCTAGTAGTGCTATAGCCAAGAAAGAAAGCCTTACACAATTTCAGATCAAACTTGTCAAGAGAGTCTTTCGTATTCAAAACAAAATAAGGACATCCGAAAATATGGAAATACTCGATAGAAGGCTTCCTACCACGCCATAGTTCATAGGGGATTTTCTTAAGCGATCGATGCGCGAAAACACAGTTTCACACATAACAAGAGGTACTGACAGCTTCAACCCAAAACTTCTTAGGAGTATCAAACTCAAGAAGCATGGTCCTATCCATCTCCTATAGAGACCTATTATTCCTCTCTACAACCCCATTTTGTTGAGGTGTTCGAGGTGAAGAAAAGTTGTGTGCATAACCCAATTCGTGAGAAAAATGCTCAAAAAGCTAATTTTCCAATTCTCCCCCATGGTCACTACGGATGGAAACAATATGGCAAGAAGCTTCATTCTCAACTCATTTACAAAAACTAGAGAAAACATCAAGCATATCACTCTTTGAAATGAGAAAGAAAGTCCAAGTGCATCTAGAGAAATCATCGATAATAACAAGGCAATACTTGGAACCATGAAGCGATTACATTCTCATAGGTTCAAATAGATCAATATGAAGAAGCTCAAGAGCTCTCTTAGTGCTAAGGACTCCTTTGGATTTGAAGGAGGACTTTGTTTACTTTCCTTGTGTACAAGGTTGGCATTCCTCATCCTTTTCAAAATCTAATTTAGGAAGTCCCTTGACTAAGTCCTTTTTGCTCAACTTCTTTAATTGATGCATATTTACATGACCAAGACGGCGGTGCTAAAGATAAACATCATTTGAATTGTCTACAAGGCATCTACCAACCACATGCTTAATAGAGTTAAGAACAATAACATAAAGATTTCCACTTCTAGTTCCTTATATATAATTTGGTAGGTGAGGGAATCTAGAATCAAACATTCAAAAGAAGTAAATAGAACAAGGTAACCATTATCACAAAGTTGACTAACACTTATTAAATTGTGATTTAGGACATCCACAAAAGAACATTCTTGATGCATAAGGATTCACCTACATCACCCTCACCTTTGACTTTACCTTTCTTGTTGTCCCCAAAGGTGACAAATCCTCCTTTCTTCTTTGTGAAATTGTTGAAATGGCTTACATCACCCGTCATGTGCTTTGTGCAGCCACTATCAACAATCCATCTATATTTTCCCTGCAAGAAAGGAGAATGTTAGTTCCCAACTCAAACTTTGGGATCCGGAGTTAGATTGAGGACCCATTTCATCTTTGGGTTGGTCCCCTTAGGCTTGTAAGGAAAATAAGTGGAATAATGATCATCACATTTGCAATAAGAACAAACCATCGGATTCTTAGTACCCGAAGATTCTCCTACAAAGAAAGAGATCTCCTTGCTCTTTTTCTTACCTTTGGCCTTACTCTTGCCCTTTAAGGCCCCCCTTCAAATCCCAAACCACTGGTATCCCTTTTTTGGGTAGAATGATAAATGATTTCATTTAGGGAGTTCTTTCCTTTGAGGAATTTCCACAGGGATGCTCTTAATCTATGGTTATCATCATTCAAAGAAACAACATTAGAAGATAAGCTAGATATATCATCCCTAGCATGCACAAGGTCAGCCTCAAGACATAAAGCTTTAGAAAGATATGAATCCTTTTCAAGAGAGATAGCAACCACATTAACACTAGGAAACAAAGGTCTAGAAGATAAATCATTTACTTGACTAAGCAACCTAGAATTTTTAGATTTTAGAATTTGAATCTCTTTGAGATAGACATCTCTCTCTTCTCTATGAGCATCAATAAGCAACTTAAAATCAACATTTTCAGTTTTAAGCAATTCAAGTTCTTTTAGGCAATTTTGGTTCTCTTCCTTAAGATTTTCCATCTTCTTAAGGTAGACACCATTCTCAACTTCAACCCCATTGTGTTGGAGTTCAAGATCAAGGTATTTCCCTTTCATGTTATCAATACTCTCAAGATTGGTTTTCTCATTCAATTCTAAAATTTCAAGTTTAACATAAAGATCATCAATGATTTTTCCTAACCATTTTCTTTTAGATTTACATTTAGCAAAAGAAGAACAGGTAGTAACAAGCACGTAAATAATAACTTCTTTAGGCAGTTCATGCAAGCTTACCTCACTTACCTCACAAATGTCTTCACTTGTAGAGGCCATGAGGGAAAGGTGGCACTCACCATCTTCTTCGGAGCTAGAGCTGCTTGAAGATGAAGCTTCCCAAGCTACATTGGCTGCATTCTTGTGTCTCTTTTCTTTCTTGTCCTTCCTCTTATGCTTGCTCTCCTTCTTGTAATCCTCATCTTTCCTTGATCTTCTCTTGTGGTGAGACTTTCTTGACTTTGGGCATTCACTCTTGTAGTGCCCCTTTTGACCACACTTGTAGCATCTCGGAGTAGAGGAGGAGGATGCTTGCTTTCCCTTGAAGTGCTTGCCCTTGATGTAGTTGGCTTCATCCTCACTAGGGCCTTCATCTTCACTAGAGGAGGGAGTCCAACAAGGAAGTTGTTGTTGAAGGATGACAACCTCCACTTGTGCTTTTAAAGAACTATCTTTGATCTTCTTGGCTTCCTTCTCCTCTTGATTGGCTTCTTCTTCTTGCTTGTCAAGTCTTGGCTAATGGGCTTGAAGATTGCCAATGAGTTCTTCAGTTGGAATGTCCACAAGGCTCCTCACTTCTTCAATGGAGGTGAGCTTTGACTCCCATCTCTTTGGAAGAGTTCTCAAGATCTTTGAGTTGATGACACCTCTTTCCAAAGGAGTGCCCAAAGAAGCTAGACCATTGACTATGACATTCAGCCTTGAGTACATCTCCGCAATAACTTCTTTCTTTCCCATCTTGAAGTTCTCTAGGAGGTTGCCTAACATGTAGATCTTTGCCTCCTTGTCTTGCTTTGTGCCTTCATATGTGATGTACATCTTGTCCCAAATCTCATAGGTGATATCCCATGATGAGATCTGGTTGAACTCCATGGGAGTGAGGGCTTCATAGAGGATGCTAATGGCCTTTGCATTGAGTTGAGATTCTTTGAGAGCAGCTTCACTCCATGTTGCAATAGCTCTGGTTGGCTCCTTGTAAGGTGTGACCATCACCTTCCACATGTCAAAGTTCATCCCTTGAAGGTAAAACTGCATTCTTCTCTTCTAATAGAGGAAGTTTGTGCTATCAAAGACCGGAGGACGCATGGAGAAGCCTCCCTCTAGGTTGAGTGAACCAAGTAGGTTTTCACCCATCTTCTCATCTCGTGGGAGTTTGTTGGAGAAGATCCTTGTCTTTGATACCACTTGTTGGATCTAAGGGATCTACATGGGGGTGAATAGAGCTACAAAATTTCTCACCAAACAGATTAGACCTTCAAATTATATAAATTAGGAGCAATAACTTAATGGCAATTTGAAGTCCTAACTAACAAGAACAACAAGGATGAGAGAGATTGATAGCAAGCACTTGACAAAGGGATGTAGAGTGGTTCCACACTTCAAACTAGAAGTGAGTCAGTCCACTACGTAGAGAGGTCAACCTCTAGGACTTTGCAAGTGCTATTCTCTATTAATCACCATAGAGATTACAACAATAGACCACCAAAGGACTTACCCATCCAAACACAAGGAGACCTCCACCTTCACAAGGAACTTACCCACTTAGCTTGAATCTTTAGCCTTCATCTAGGTCTTACCCATTAAGCTCAAGTCTTCTACCTTGAAGGACTGTTCTTCTCCTCTTGGATCTTCTGCCTTTGCCTTCTACTTCACCCGGAGAAGATCACCACCTGTTCATCAACCTTGAAGAGGACCAGTAATAGCTCCTTCTTCACTCGATGGATCTTGCTTCCTTCAGCTTTTCTTCATTGAAGAAGGGGATAGGGAAGTAGTGGAAGATTGAGAGCTTTACATGCAAAAAGGTGGAGCTCTCTTAAAAAATCCTAACTCACTCATAAATCATGAAATGAAGTGTAAACTAGAGAGAGAAAGGGGCTCAAGGGGCGATAGCACACTCAACTATAGCAAGGACCTTGTATGTAGTGAATGAACAACCTTGGAATGAACTCCAAGTGGTCCTATTTATAGCTGGGGGTTGCTCCCTTGAGTTGGGGAAGACTTAGGGTCGAATTATAGCCCTTTTTGCATAAGGAAACAAATCTATTTTTGTCCAAACAAGTCACCAACGGTTAGAATCACTTTTTCTGCATTTTCTGTACATTACATTCGGTCGAGATTCAATAAAGGTAACTCCACTGATCGGCTAAAAGACAAACCCGATTTTCAAACTATCAGTCGAGTTTGTCCTGGGAAACTCGACCGATCAGTTAAAATCACATTTGGTTAGTAACTCGATCAGTTGAGTTCTGTGAATGCACAACTTGACCGATGCACTCTCTAGAAAATTGATCCAAGGGATCAATTGATATTGTAACTCGACCGATCAGCAGTCTGTGATCAATTTTATAAAGTCATTAAAAAGTGATTAAAACTTGGTACTAGGTGTCCCACATAATTTTCTCATATTAGTTACAAGTCATATTATCAATACAAGTGATTACAAAATTCTTCTAAGGTCATTTACATGGATTTCCTAATTAGCACACTTGCATTGCTTTTGACTTGAACTTTGACAAGCTAGGGCTTGTGTAAATTGATTCTTTTCATGTACCTAACACTTGAGATCAATCTTGAATACACATATTAGATACATATAAATGGAGTGGTTGAGTCATTATCAAAATATGGACAATGTATAACCTCTAGGTCAACATATCTTTCATGTATGATATGGTTTCATATTAGGTCTAGCATATGAGAGTGACTTATCATATATATCCAGTTTTAAATGTAAGTGAGACATTTCATTTATCATACATTGTTTGAGGAGCGACATTATCATCAAAAATGAGGTTTCTTAATTATCTCACTTATATCTCAAAGGAGCTCTAAAATCTCAAGACATGCAAGATAAGACCTATCCATGTCCAACAAGACATCCTAACCACAACCATCTACCCATACAATTTTTTTACCCAATCATAAAAAACAAGGGCTACCAGTAGATTCATTTACATAAAACCACCAACCCAAGTATGAGACTCATCATGGAGATCACACATCATGTACATCATCTTAGGGTCTTGGCACATCTCTGTCACTTATATAGAAAATATCATGTATTCAGTTACCTCTTTATCTAGGGTTAGATATTTTCATAGGAAACCCAGGGTTCACCATTTTTAAGGGAACCATTCTCTAGGTGACTCAACTCACATACTTAGAAGTAGTCTCGCTAGGGCTCATCATCATGTTTTTCATCAAGCACATATTTCAACATTTCAATATTTTGGATGTTAGGTAATCTGACCTTCTTCATGTCAGGTTGACCCATATCAAGAGTTCACCCTTATCTTACGTCCCATCCTAGAGGTCCTTCTTTATAAAGAGACTGATGCACATTTTGGTCTCAAACCATATATCACTTACCATATCTCGATATGTATAAGACTGGACACAAGCATTCTTAGTACTTAAAACAAGTCATATGTATCATGCAAGATGCTAGCTTTAGCTACAATTTCATGGTTAAACTCATCTTGTATCATTAAAATATACTTGCCTGTTATAACAAGGATTTTGCATATATTTGAATGCAAATAATGAATTATTAAGGACATATTATAAATCTTGGTATTTTCTATTTCTTGTTTGAAAGTTTTGGTTTAGAAATGCAAATTCTCCATATGAAAGGAATTTTTGTGTTTACCTATATTCAATATTCCATTGACAATAATTAGCTAATAAAGAGTGAAAAATTCAATAATAAAGGAATTTCTAAAAGTAATGGACAATGGGTAATCTGGAAATTTCTAGAAAAGATATGTTGAGTATAACTAATAGGAATATTTTATTCCTAGCTTACACCCAAAGAAAGAACATACCAAGATAGGATTGGTTGCCAAAATTGAGTAAGAAAAACAGTCATTATATGATTTAAATGGATCAAATAAAGAAATTTCTTAAGAGGCAAGAAAAGTACTTTTAACTTTCGTATTTTGGCACCAAATCATACCCAAACTGAGATTTAATTATTAGAGGCCTTACTTTAAAATTTGAGATCGATTGAGTAGAAGAGGAGAGATCTATGCATTTAATTAGATTCCTTGATTGATGGGACTAATTGAATTATATAACACATTTTAATATGAATTTTGTAAACTAGGGCCCAAATCCTTTGATGTTGCATGCATCTTGGTGACCCTTAGATCTTGGATCAATGATCTAGATATCGTAACCTTCCTTTGGCTAGAATAAAAAATAGGAACATCAAGGATTCTTTTCCTTTTTGGATTCCCTCTCTCCCAGATCCATGTAAATGCTAAAAAACTCCCCCAATGGATATGGGAGGAAGGTCCAAGCACAACCATCCTAGGCTTTTCCTACTTTGTAAAGTCATTAAAACATTCCCCAAATTTGTAGACTGCTCGAAGTCCAACCATCCATAGCCCCACCTATAAAAGGGGATAGAAACACCACTACAAAGCCACAAACCCTTTGGCGAGGTTCTACGAGACTCAAGGATTCCTTCCCTCCACCCAATTCTAGTGCTAGACCCATCCATCCCTCTCGTCTCTACTCCACACTGCACAGAGTAAAATCTCTCTTTGTTCTCTCTACTTCGGTAACCTCCTAGCCAATTGAGACCATCATCCAGTTTGGGGAGGGGGGTAGGACAAAGGCGACAACACCCTCTCTTTCCACTCATGAACCCATCAGCTCAAAGTCAACCACTGGGTTGACCCACCTGCTTGTGAATAAGATAACAGTAGAGGTGGAAGACAACCTAGGGCAAAAGGTCTTCTCTGTCCTAAACTCTTCTACTACGAGGTTATGACCCTTTTGGTCTTTTAACCCTCCTTTTCTCTCTTAGCAACGTAAGCACGAGCTACCATCCTGGCTTGAGCTGATTGGCTCAGTCGCGGCCCCCATGGTGTGCTCCTTTTCCCAGTTAGCTACCTATGTGGTAGGGTATTATCGGTCCAAAATGTTTTAGCTTGCAATAATTCAAGAAAATATTTGGTAGGTCCAAAAATAGAAAAATATATATGATTTTGATCATAAAAATATATGGAATCCAATAGTATTAGTTTCATGATCCAATTCTATCTCAAATTCCAAAAGTGCATTAAGGTGCTTACTTTAATGTAATTTAATGCAAAAAAACCCTAATTTCATGAAATAGATGATCGTAACTTGGTTAAATGATCTTAATGGATAAAGTATATGTTTTTGGATAATAAGAGAATCCTGGATATAATCTAAGTTAAGGAATTCACATGTCACCAAAATTAGGGTTTTCTAAGTTGAAAAGTCTTAATATATGTTAATTAGGGTTGGGAATCCTAGCCCTAATGAAACCCTAATCTAACCCAAAACCCTAACCTGGAGCCCAAGTCAATCTTAATGGATATGTTGTGAACACAATAGTAATACTTGGGTATTATACAATAACTATAGGGTGATTTCCTTATTGGTTGCATGTGCTCTTGATTTCTTGGACATTAAGTCATCTCTGAGGAAAAATGTGTGGCTACGCCTATGAATACTTGCCTTCTTGACTTCCATGGTTTTTTGGTGTTTCCCAAATGGATTGCAATTAAACTGTTGATTTTTTTATTTACTTTTGCAATATATAAATCTCATATGAGTATCAAATTATATAAATATAACTTGCTCGAACCCCTCATACTATATCTAGAGGTTTGGATATGGAAAGAAAATCTTTGAGATGACTATGATCAAGCCCATGTTAGGGAAGGCCACAATAGGTCAAGCCCATGATTGGGAAGGCCGACATGGCACCAAGACCATGAATGGTAAGGTGGCCTAAGTCCACTATAGGGACAAACCTCAAGAATGAGTATTCACATAGACTTAAGAAAAATAGGGTTGAGAAGTTATAACAGAAATCAACAAGTTTGATTATGTGATAAAATCTGTTATTATGGTTGTTTATATTGTTACACCTAGATGAAAATATTTTGTTTCCTCCACATATTCGGTATATTTTGATATGCTGATTGTAGTTTGTTTCAAGCTATTTTAGATTAAACTACAATTAATCTGGGAAGATGGACATCCAGAGAAGAAGGCACCAAAAGAAAGATGCTTAAAGTCTATTGGAGGATTATAGATAGTTAGATTTATTTCATGTTGCAAACCTTAGTTTTCCCTTTCCATGTAAGTTCCTAGAGGAGAATTTATCTTCATATTATTATCAAACTCTTTTCCATTCAATGAAATTTGCGATTATTATTGGTTAATTGCTAAACCTTGATCCTAAAATAATGATAATGGTCCTTTCCCTCTCAGTCCACCTTAATTAGGAATAACATGGGGAGGGGGTCATTAAGTTTGGCATCAGAGCCCAGTTTTACCATTTAACCTTTACTAATTAGTAAATTGTAAATAATTCCATAGAGCCCAAGGGAATTATTAGGGCATTTTTTTAAGGCAATGGTGTCTATAAGGGATCGAAACACGGGGATTGGCAAAACTTTCCTCCTCACTGCTTGTCAGCTTATGAGTATTGTTAGGTCACAATGCATGCTTCCTGGACAAAGATAGAAGATTTGCCCGAAGTAAAATACCTCTAGGTTATGTCCTCATATTGTGATTCGTCCCTTCTCCACCACATGCTCCCCCACCGAACCCTAGAGACCCAATAATTGCTTCCTTTACCGTTTTGATAAATTAGGATTATTGTTATTAGGGTTAAAGCATTCTCAACTAAATTATAATTAATGCATGCAACCAAGTTGTCATGGACATAATTTATGATGCTTTGAATGCCCTAAACAAAAAATAGAGATTATCTTATTTATGTGAAATAATATGACACACATCAAGACCACCACCATTTTTGATGACACCCCCAAGGACCACCCATACATGAAGACCTACCATAGGAAGAAGGTTTCCTCAGAGAAGAGGAGGAAATACATGGAATGATAGTCTTCCAAGAAGTGGAAGAGGACAATGGCTTCCACATCCTGGTGGTCAAGACAAAAGTCGTCAACAAAGCAGATGCCTGGCTCTTAGCTGTGGACAATGGCTTCCACATCTTGGTGGTGCAACCCAACAAGAAGGTCCTCTTTGCCACTCATATCCTTGAAGGAGAAGCAAAGCTATGGTGGGAAAACTATATTACTGACCAAGATTTGATTGAGGACCCAATGGCCTGGGTAAATTCTTGCACCATCTTCACCGTAAGATTTATTAACAACTCTATAAAGAAGGAAAAAGAGAAGCAGTTCATGCTCTTCTATCAGGGCAACATGTCAGTAATGGATTATGCTTGAAATTTTTTCCTCCTTGAGCGCTTTGCCTACATGCTAACTAAGGACTAGTGAGTTGAGCACTTTGGTGAGTACTTGCACCCTAGCTGCAACCCCATGATGTCTAGTAAACCTTCAAACTTCAATGAGGCCCTCAACTTTGCCTTAGACATGGAGAGGATTGTCATGCCTGCTTAGAACCCTCCCAAGGGAAATCTTGATTTCACTGAAGGCATTTCTACCCAAAAAATGATAGTAGAAAGACACAAGGTCGTGATAATGGCAAGGGTAGAAATGGAGGAAAGGGAAAACCCTAAATGAGAAGAAGCGGCATGAGACACCCCCAAAATGCCGCAACTGTGGGAGGTTGCACGCTGGTAAATTCTACTTTGAGAAGAAGGTGTGCTATCTCTTCCTGCAATAAGGACACTTTCAAGCCAACTATCCTCTCCCCGACCCTCAGGGTCCCAGCCTAGTAGTGTCCCAACCAGTGGCTACAATACCTTAGGGGGAAGCCCCAACTGGAACATCGACAGGCTTGAGTCTTTGCCATTTATAATGAGGAGGCTCAAGCCAATGCCAACCAACTCATACCAGGTAACCATCCCTAGAAACGTTTTCTATACTTTACCATGAAATTCTTAATAGTTTTGATTGCCATAAATATGATGTAGGACTGCTTGATATTATGGGACATACTGTTAAACCTTTATTTGACTCTGGTTCTACTAATATTTTCATTTTACAAAAGCTTGTAACTACTCTTAGTATGTATTTCAAGGACTTAGGATATGTCTTGGAAGTCACTACCTCTGGTGGCTGTATCTTCTCATCCCTCCTTAAAAAAATGGTCATCCCTATTAAGTATATGAATCATGAACTCCCTACTGACTTTGTCCTTCTTGATATGAATGATTTTAATGTCATTATAGGAATAGATTGACTTTATAACTATAGTGCAAGGATAGACTGTAGGGAAAAGAAAATAAGGATAGAGAATCCTGGTCATCCACCCTTTACCATTAGATGTAAGAAAGATGCCATCACCAACCTATATGTCTCAACTGTGAAGGAAGAACGGATGGTAGATAAAGGTTGTCTAGCATCCCTAGCTATAGTGACTGAGATAGAATCTAAGGTGCGACCTTTAGAGGAAATAGAGGTGGTAAGGGACTCCGTTGATTTGTTCCTGGACAAATTTCCAGGCATACCTATAGAGAGATAAGTGAATTTCTCAATAGAGCTAGCTCCCGGGACAAACCCAATTCCCAGGACACCATACACAAGATGAATCCCACTGAGTTTCTTGTGTAAAGAAGCAACTGTAGGAACTCCAAGTCAAGGGCTTCATCTGACCCACCACATCCCCATCAGGAGAACCAACCTTCTTTGTAAAAAAGAAGGATGGATCACTCCACATGTGCATATACTACATAATGCTAAACCAAGCCACAGTTAAGAATAAGTATCCCCTAACCCGCATAGATGACTTGTTTGACCAACTCAAAACTGCTTGAGTTTTCTCAAAGATTGACCTAAGATCCGAATACCACCACTTGCAAGTTAAGAATGAAGATATCCCAAAAACTACTTTTAGAACCCGCTGTGGCCACTATGAGTTTTTGGTTATGCCTTTTGGGTTGTCTAATGCTTCAAGTGTATACATGAACCTCATGCATAGTGTGTTCCAACCCTTCCTTGACACCTTTGTCATAGTGTTCATATATGACATCCTGGTCTACTCCGATGACCTAGAACAACACCGTGACCACCTATCTAAGGTCATGGGTATCTTGAAAAAGTAAAAGTTCTACAAGAAATTCCCAAAATGTGAGTTTTGGATAGATCAAGTTATGTTCCTGGGGCACATTATATCTAGAGGAACTATATTGATGGTCCCTACCAAAGTAGCTTCTGCTTAAGAATGGCCAGCACCGAAAAACCCATTCGAGATTCACATTTTCCTGGGATTGGCCATGTATTATTAGCGATTCATCAAGGATTTCTTGAAGACTACTTTACCCCTCACCAAGCTCACTCGGAAGGATGAGAAGTCGTTTGGTCCGACCTGTACGAAGCACAATTCCAAGAGTTAAAGGAAAAGCTTACCTAGGCCCCTTTTTTGACCATACCCTTGGGTAATAATGATTTTTTCATCTTCAGTGAAACACCAAAGATGGGATTAGGATGCTTGTTAGAGAAAATCAAGCATGTTGTTGCCTTTGCCTCCAGACAACTCAAGCCCAATGAATTGAATTATCTAATCCATGATCTGGAACTTGCATCAATTGTCAATGCCTTGAAGATTTGGCAATACTCTGTGTATGGGGCTACGTTTGACATCTTTACCGATGATAAGAGCCTGAAGTACCTATTGGATCAGAAGGACCAAAACTTATGACAATGACTTTTGATGGAATATCTGAAGGATTTCAATTTCACCATGGCCCACCATCCCAATAAGGCCAATGTGGTAGCCGATGCCATCAGTAAAAAATGTCTCAGTTATGTGGCTGGTTTAGTCACCCAATGGAAGAGACTAAAAGAATTTACTAGATGGACTCCAAAATATTCGGAAAATAGGATCTATTTAGCCAATATCTGAATCATACCTGACCTGTTGACTGAGCTTGTAGCAGCCCAGTTAGTCAACCCAGAGCTATAGAAGATGAAGGGTTTAATAGAGAAGCCTCAAAAAAACCTCGTGGTAGGTGTGGATGGTGGAATCCGATATAAACATCATGTCTAGGTTCCTAAGAATTCAACTTTGAAGGATTTTATTCTAGAAGAAGCTCATGGATCAAAGTAAACTATACATCCCAACACCACTAAGATGTTCAAAGACCTACGAAGTTTCTTCTCGTGGCCAGGAATGAAGTGAGACATAGCCTCATATGTTTTTTTTGGTTAAGCCATGGGTCACTTTTATTCATCCCACACCCCTCTTGTGGGCACAATCATCCAAAAAATTACAGCTCCTGCTTATAACAGTGCAGGTAAAAACCAAAAAAAACCAGATACATCATAACAACCTAACCAAAAGCACTCTACAAAACAATGTAAGGGACTCTACATTTCTCTAAAGCCGCCATACCTCTTAATCTACGTGGTATATTCAGTGTATCTGAAGCAATGAATGGCTCATTCAACCTGCTACCCCATTTCCCTAGTTCACGAGGTATCGAGTTGATGACCTTGTGAACCAAGGACCCATATATCATAGCAGAATCAAGCTCCTCTCGCAGCTCCCTAACGAACGGTGACGTCTTCCATGGTTCCTTCCCATTGTTCCATAAGATTTCATGCACGTACGCCTCATCAATCTCAATACACGAAATGACCAATGCATGGTCTCTTGCTATCTTCAACCCGATAGCACACGCTTGCATATATGCAAGTATGTAATCCATACTCCTGAGCCAAGCTCTGAATACAAGGCAGATATTAGCCCTGTGATTTCTTATAACTCCCGCCACCCACCTTCGAGAAACTCCTTGGTTATCTCTATCTCTCCCGATCGTGAGGTTGAGCTTAAGATTATGCAGGTCAGGAGTCTGCCATCTCACCAGCTCGATCTGTCTCATCAAGACTCGCGGTTCAGTCAAGCTCGCCTCCCTCATTCGGGCATAAATGTTGTTATCTGTATCTAACACAAAAGATCCCCTCTTCAGCTGAACGTTCAACGCCACAATAACCCAACTCCACTCATGAGAGAATGGTCTATGTTTCTCCTCGAATCTAACTTGGCATCTCAACCGCCATATGCTATACGGGATCAGAACCGCCAGGTTTCCAGCTAGCCACTCTTTTAGTTTCTTCCCCTTCCCCAAAACACAGGTATCTATTAGGGATCTTACGTCAGTAGGTGGATGCATGTCTGTCAGCTCGGCAAATTTACCCCAAAAGAAACCCGCCATTTGTCCATGGAAAATCAGGTGTCCAATTTTCTCCTCATGCGGCTCCTCACAATAGTTGCATCGAGATGCAAAGGGAATGCAACATCTATCTTTAATATTATCATCCATTGACGTGGCCCCTCTAACAGACTTCCAAATGAAAGCCACCGCCTTAGGGAAACTACTCTTCCAAATCCACTCCAGCCCAACATGACCTTCCCTTCCGTCTACCATCAGTAGCATTTTGAACGATCTCATAGAGAATATACCTCTCAACCCCAGACTCCATATCATTCTATCTTCCACATCAGCGATCCATGCGTTAGATTCACGGATGATATCCAACCCATCATCGTCAACTATCATCCTTAGGAAATCCCAATCCCATCCCTGGCCTTCAATCCAGAAGTCTTTAATAAGAAAAAGGTGTCTTCTATCACTAGAGAATCTAGCATGATTTGTCAAACACTGCTCACACCACCTCGAGTCCCAGAAAGGAATTTCACCTCTCCCTACCACCCATCTACACAATAGGGAACACCCGCGTCATCATATCCCATATACGTTTCCAGTACGGAGAAGGAGAAGGTCCCAACTTCAAGGAACCGGGATAGACATTATCACGACCTGCTACCACATTGGCATACTTCCACCTGCAAAATCTGGCCCATATTGAATTCGACGTCAACACCTCCCAACAAGCCTTCCCAATGAAAGCATCATTTATCAGACGGAGCAATGGAATCCCAAGCCCACCTTGAGATAAAGGTCTTGCAACTCTGTGCCAACTGAGCCATGCTTTTCTGTGTTGTTCATCTCTGCCCGCCCACAAGAAATGAGAAAGCTTCCTCTCAATGCGGTCTGCAATCCCCACTGGAACGCCAATCGCAGCCGCCGTATATACAGGAATGGAAAAGATGATAGCACGTGAGCGATTAGTAGTCTTCTTCCCGTGAAGGATAGGATTTTGGATCTCCAAGTTGTGAATTTATTAACAATCTTCTTCATCAAGAACTCGAAGTCATTGAGTCTCATCCTTCCTTTTGTTATAGGGATACCCAGGTAAGTGATAGATTCCTTAGCTGCCCCCATATCCATACAAACTGCCATTCTATTTATCATCTCCAAATCTTTCCCACCTACTACACATATGGATTTAGATTTATTGATTCATTGCCCCGTGGCTCTTTCATATGCCTCAAAGGTATCCCTAACCTTCTCCATCGATCTCTGATCAGCATTGAAGAATAAAGCAATGTCATCCGCATATAATAGAATGCTTGGCGGAATCACCTCCTCCCTTATCTTGAATCTCGAAATGTGTCCCTCCTCTTCTATCTTCAGAAATTTTCTACATAGAACCTCCTCGAAAAGAGTGAACAAGAAAGGGGACAGCGCACAACCTTGCTTGAGTCCTCTACTCATCAGAAAAAATCCTGCAGTTTCGTCCCCAACTGTGACGGTAGCCCATGTATTAGAAAAGAAGCTTAAGCACAACTTCACCATATCCGTACTAAACCCAAATTGCTGCATCACTCTCCACAGAACATTCCAATCAGTCCTATCATAAGCTTTCGACATATCATACTTCAGAATCACATTGGGTGTCCCTTGGCCTCTATTGATGTCGTGCATCAGCTCCTTCGCAAGCCTGACATGATGAGTGATGTCGGATCCTTTAACAAAAGCACCTTGTACCTTGGAAATCAATCTCGGCATCATGGGAGCCATCCTATCACTGAGAATATGTGCAAGAATACAGAGGGTAACGTTTTCAATAGATATTGGCCTGAAGTCCTCTGGTAGTTTCTTTGGGAAATCCACCTTCCGAATAAGTAGAATTCGGCAGCAGAAAAGGCCCCTAAAGCAAGGCTTTCCTCTAAAGAAAGCCTCCGTCATCTTCATAAAATCCGCACCAATGATGGACCAAGCAGCCCGGAAGAACATCCCCGTGAACCCATCCGGACCTGGAGCTGCTGAGGAGTCCATCTTTAGTAGCGTCTTCACAACCTCCTCTTCACGGGGGACAGTGAGAAGGGAAAAATTTTCATCCATAGATACCAACTCCGGGATATTTTGCAAGAAATCCTCCAAGTCAGGTACATTTGTTTCCACCACCTCATTGAAGAAATGTTTATAGAGGTCTGCCGCCACCTCCGCCATCATATTTGGATCCGATATACACGTGCCATCCTGCAAGACCACGCTGTTAAGCCTCCTGCGCTTCCTTCTTGCTTTGACTCATATGTAACTAGTCATCTTACGTGCCAGATGGTGAAGGATGAGCACCAATGCCCTGGTGGGCTACTAAAATAAATTGAGATTCCAGAGTGGAAATGGGGCCATATCACTATGGATTTTGTGGT
This sequence comes from Alisma plantago-aquatica, assembly GCA_963693085.1. Classification (NCBI taxonomy): domain Eukaryota; kingdom Viridiplantae; phylum Streptophyta; class Magnoliopsida; order Alismatales; family Alismataceae; genus Alisma; species Alisma plantago-aquatica. Next base: position 870,179,658 of record OY856411.1, on the reverse strand, counting down.
GGGTCTTTGCTAGAAAAGAAAAGGACATGATGTTACATGAGTCCTGGTGGACCACCTAACCAAATCAACACACTTCCTTTCCCTAAAGGTTACTACCAAAGTGTTATACCTAGATGATATTTACATTCAAAAGGTAGTCCATTTGTTTGGCATTCTAAGTTTGTTCATACCTGACCATGACCCTAAGTTAACCTCCAAGTTGTGAAACAAGTCCAATAGGACTCAATACAAGGCTGAAGTTCAACACAACCTAAAATCCTCAAATTGATGGTGAATTATAAGTACAATCCAGGTCCTAGAAGATATGTCAAGACCATGTGTGCTAGATTGGGATGGATCATGGGAACAATACCTACTCTCAACTGAGTTTGCCTACAACAATAGTTAGCAAACCAGTATTGAAATGCCTCTACATGAAGCTCTTTATGGGAGGCAGTGTCAGTCACCACTTCATTGAGATGATTCGGTGAGAGGACCTTGCTCCTAGGTCAGAGGAACTATAGTTATTTTCCGATAAGGTCGCTTTGATCAAGCAGAGGCTAAAGAAAGCCCAAGATTGAAAAATTCGTATTGATGCGAAGCGGACATATCTGCACTTTGTTGTGGGAGATCATGTGTTTCCAAAAAAAGACCCTTCTGAGCTGCAGCTAAAAATAGATGAAAACTAAGTCCCTGATATGTGGGTCCATTCAAGGTTCTAGGACAGATTGGTGAGGCTGCTTATCATTTATATTTATCACCACAATATAGCATGATGCACGATGTATTCCATTTATCCAATATAAAGTACTATGTGAAGGATCCTGCCCATGTGTTGAACATCGAACTGATATATCTCCAAGGAAGATTGTAATACCCTGAGTCACTTGTGAGGATCTTATATTCCAAGGTGAAAGTGCTTTGAAATAAAAAGATTGAGATGGTAAAGGTTCTTTGGAAGCATCATGGAGGATGAAGCCCCATGGGAGTTGAAAACAAACATGGAAATGTCTCCCAACTTTTTGGATGACTACTCAAATTCTGAGGACAAAATTCTTATAAGACAAAAAGGATGTTATAACCTATATTTTTGCATATATCTGAATGCAAATAATGATTTGTTAAGGACATATTGGAAAGCTTGAGATTTTCTATGTCTTTTTTGAAAGTTTTTGTTAGGGAATGCAAATTCTCATGTGTTTTGCCGTTTTCAATAATCCATTGATAATTATTAGCCAAAGAAAGAGTGGAACATTCAATAATAAAGGAATTTGTAAAAGTAATGTACAATTGGTAATCAAATAAGGATTATTTTTAGAAATTTATAGAAAATATATGTTGAGTATAACTAATAGGTATATTTCAATCCTAACTTACACCCAAAGAAAGAACATACCAAAATAGGATTGGTTGCCAAAATTGAGTAAGAAAAGGAGTCATTATATGAATAAAATGAATCAAGTGAAGTAATTTCTTAAGAGGCAAGAAAAGTACTTTTAACTTTTGTATATTGGCACCAAATATTTCTAAAGCCTAGTTTCAATTCTTAAAAGCCTTCCTTTAAAATTTGACATTGATTGAGTAAAAGAGGAGAGAGTTATGCATTTAATTTGATTCCCTAAAGTGATGGGATTAGTTGAGTTCTATAATATGTTGCATTTTAATATGAATTTGGAAACTATAGATTGACCCCTTTGATGTCACACACGTCCTACTAAACCTTAGATCTTGGATCACCAATCTAGAGGTCAACACCTTCCTCCGACCAGAATAGGAAAACCAAGAACAATGAGGATTCTTTTCCTTTTTTTGATTCCCTCTCTCCCTGACCCATGTGGACACATGGAAACTTTCCCAATGAATTCACAAGGAAGTTTGGAGCATAACCATCCTAGGTTTTGCTTACTTTGGAAAGCCATAAAAACTTTCTCGAAACTTGCAGACTTCTCAACATCCAACCCTCCATAGCCCCACCTATGAAATGGGATAGAAACCCGACTGCAAAGACACAAGGCCTTTGGCCTGGTTCTACGGGGCTCAAGTATCCTTTTCCTCCACCCAATTCTAGTGCCAGCCATGTATGTCCCTCTCATATATGCTCCATACTGCATAAAGGGAAAACTCTCTTCATTCTCTCTGCTCTGGTCACCTCCTATCCAATTGAGACTGTCATCCAGTTTGGTGGGGTAGGCTAAAGGAAATTGAACCCTCTTTTTCCGCTCATGAACCCAACAACCCAAAGGCAACCACTGGGTTGATCCACATACTCGTGAAGAAGATAGAATCAAAGGTGGAAGATGACGTAGGGTGAAAGGCCTTCTCTATCCTCCACTCATCTACTCAAAGGTTAGTACCCTTTTGGTCTTTTTACCCTCCTTTTCTTGCTTAGCCACATGAGTGCAGACCACCAACCTGGCATGAGCTAATTGGCTCGGCTACGGCCCTATGACACACTCCTTTTTCCAGTTAGCTGCCTATGTGGCATGCTATGATTGGTCCAAAATGCTTTTTGCAGGCTATGATTGGTCCAAAACGTTTTAACTTGCAATAATTCTAGAAAATAATTGGTAGATCCAAAAGTAGAATATATATATGATTTTGATAAAAAATATAAGGAATCTAAAAAAATTAGTTTCATTATCCAATTGTATCTCGAATTCTAGAAGTGCATAAAAGGTGCTTACTTTATGTAATTTATTGCATAGAAACCCTAATTTCATGAAACAAATGATCATAACTTGGTTAAATGATCTTAGAGGATAAATTCAAATATTTTTGGATAAAAAGAGAATCTTAGATCTAATCTAAGATAAATGATTCACATGTTGCCAAAATTAGGATTTTCGAAGTTAAAAAATCTTAATATGTGATAGTTAGGATTAGGAAGCCTAACCCTAATGAAACCCTAATCTGACCCAAAACTCTAGCTTAGAGCCCAAGTTAGTCTTAATGGATATTATATGAACATGATAGTAATACTTGGGTGTTATACATTAATTATAGGGTGATTGCTTGATTGTTTTCATTAGCTCTTGATTTCTTGGACATTAAGTTGACTTCCCTGGTTTTCTGGAGTTTCTTGAATGGATTGCAATTAAACTTTTGGTTGTTTATTAACTAATGAAATCCATAAGGCCCATATGGGTATCACATTATATAAATATAACTTGCTTGAACCCCTCATTACTATCCCTAAAGGTTTGGATATGGAAAGAAAGTCTTTGAGTTGACTATGATCAATACCATGACTGGGAAGGTCACAATAGGTCAAGCCCATGATTGGGAAGGCCGACATGGCACCAAGCCCATAATTGGGAAGGTGGCCTTAGTCCACTCCAGGGAAAAACCCCAAGAGAGGGTATTCCCTGAGACTAAGTGAAACATGGTTGAGAAGTTATAACAGAAATTTGCAAGTTCAATTATGTGATAATATATGGTTCTATGGTTGTTTATGTTATTACACCTAGATGCAAATATTTTGTATCCCCCACTTACTTGGCATATTTTTATATACTGACCATGTTTTTTCATGCCAATTTAGGTTAAACTGCAATTTATCTGGGAAAATGGACATTTAGAAAACAAGGCACCAAAAGAAAGATGCTTAAAGTCTATTGGAGGATTATAGATAGTTAGATTTATTGCATGTTGCAAACCTTAGTTTTCCCTTTCCATGTAAGTACCTATAGGAATGTAGATCTTCATATTGTTATCAAACTCTTTACCATTCAATGAAATTTATAATTATTATTGGTTAATTGCTAAACCTTGATCTTGAAATTATGATATTGGCCCTTGCCCTCCCAGTCTGACTTAATTGGGGATATCATGGGGAGGGGGTTATTACATTGTTCCTTCCAAAAACAAACTTAGGTCACATTGAAGCAAGCTCATATCATCAACATCAATATCATCTTCATCACCACCACCACCACCACCACCACCACCACCACCACCATCATCATCATCATCATCAACATCATCATCATCATCATCATCATCATCATCATCATCATCATCATCATCATCATCATCATCATCATCATCATCATCATCATCATCATCATCATCATCATCATCATCATCATCATCATCATCATCATCATCATCATCATCATCATCATCATCATCATCATCATCATCATCATCATCATCATCATCATCATCATCATCATCATCATCATCATCATCATCATCATCATCATCATCATCATCATCATCATCATCATCATCATCATCATCATCATCATCATCATCATCATCATCATCATCATCATCATCATCATCATCATCATCATCATCATCATCATCATCATCATCATCATCATCATCATCATCATCATCATCATCATCATCATCATCATCATCATCATCATCATCATCATCATCATCATCATCATCATCATCATAATCATCATCATCGCCATCTCCAGATGGATATGAGATGATCTCAGATCAATATGTGTGTATGAGATGATCTCTGGAATCGCTGGTGTCCCGAGAACTTTGATCATGTAGAATTTTTAGTCTAATTCGCACTATCTTGCGATCTGGAGTTGAGGATCGACCTGTTGCTCTCAAGCTGTCAAGCTGGTCCTCGCGGGGGAGATGAACCCCAGGGTTGATTCCCCTCTTTGCCCTCGTTCTTTCCTTTTCCGTTTTGTTTCGCGACCAGGGGTAATTTGGTCTTTTCACGCTTTCCTCTTTCTTTTGTTTAGCGCCTGGTTCCGCTAACTTGGCTTAAGATGTCCGCTGACATGGGGGGCCCTGATTGGCCTGCCCAGGTCCACGTGGACATTCTCTGCTCTTTATCTGCGATCGAATTATTTGTAATTATCTGATTGGTCAGTAGTTAAAAATTAATAACTAATTATCGGATGATCAGAAAATTATGGAAAAATATTTGTTGGGATCAAAAAATAAGATCTAGCTAATGGTGTAGGTTTTGATAACTGGATCCAAATATTAATAATGGGTGTTTTTCTTTGGATCTAATTTATGATAATTAACTTGTAAAAATCTTAATTAATAATCTATAAGTCAGAAAACTACAATAAAATATATTTTAGACTCGTAATAACATAACCTAAAATATAGAATAGTTTTTATAACCTAATTCACATAATAATAAAAAGGTAGTTTTTAGGGTTTGGTCTTTATGTATGGAATTGACATAAACTTGATATATGTGTTTAATAGGCTCTTTGGTGACCTAGTTTTGGATCCAGAAGTGCTTAGGACCTGTTGGACTTTGATACTAAGGTATGTTGTATCCCCTATTCATCCATATTGAGCAATTCACCTATCTTATCTTTCTTTTGACTTTTGCCTACACACATGTCTATTCTTTTGTTATCATAGTTCATGTGAACTATCCTGGTTATTGTGATCTTGGATATTCTCTTGATATCTTATTTTGTGTTATATTTCATGATAGACTTGTTGATGGTATCTAACATTTTTATGTGGAAGTTTATTGATGTTTCATATGTTGACCATTGTGGAAAATCTTATTTGATGTTGGACTAAACTTTCCTACTTGCCTCTACATTATCCTGCTATGTGATTCAGTAACCCTAGAGTAGTATAATTGCATTGGTTTTGTCTCATTATAATTTGTGGCAGTATTGTGATATTTTGGATGGTGGATGTGTGATTCCCCATTCCCGGGCAGGATGTGTGATTCCTGGCCCATATTATATGTATATGATGGTGGATGTGTGATTCCCCATGCCAGGGAAAGATGTGTGATTCTTGGCCCATGTCTCACCAGGTTCAAGATGTGTGATTCTTGACCGCCTTTATGTTTTATAATATTCTAGTATTATGCTTATCTCACATGTATGCATGATATTGGTCATGATATGTGCATGTGGCATTTCTTTATTGTTTACATATGGCAAGTATCTCTTTTGTTAAGAATCTTATCTATTATGCCCGTGTGGGTAGTCCTATTCTTTTGCATGGGAAGCATTCATACTTGATGTCCTTAATGTCATATATTGCTCAAGCTTTTCTTTAGAATACACATACCAGCTTTTGCTGATATATTTCTCTTTTCTTTTTCTTTTGTCGGGGTATGCTTCCAACCCCAGATTAGATCGAGGAGAGTGAACTTCACAACAACCTTGTAGCTGATCTTCGGGAGGCTTGAAGAGGTGGTTAGATGACCCTCAGCTTAGTCCTTGGCTTTATGTTAAGTTTTCCTTTAGATTACCTTATGTGGTGAAGTGTTGTAACAAGCTTTGTAGATTGTTAGATAAAACTTCTTTTTCTGCTGCTACTCATTGTGTAATGATACATACATGTTGAATGAATTGATCTCTATCCCTTTGGCAAAAAATTTTACGTGGTGTTTGTTTTAAGGGATGTGGTCTTTTCTTCCTAGTAGAGGAGTGGTTTCACTTCTTTACAATCACCATCACCATCACCATCACCATCACCATCACCATCACCATCACCATCACCATCACCATCACCATCACCATCACCATCACCATCACCATCACCATCACCATCACCATCACCATCACCATCACCATCACCATCACCATCACCATCACCATCACCATCACCATCACCATCACCATCACCATCACCATCACCATCACCATCACCATCACCATCACCATCACCATCACCATCACCATCACCATCACCATCACCATCACCATCACCATCACCATCACCATCACCATCACCATCACCATCACCATCACCATCACCATCACCATCACCATCACCATCATCATCACCATCACCATCACCATCACCATCACCATCACCATCACCATCACCATCACCATCACCATCACCATCACCATCATCATCATCATCATCATCATCATCATCATCATCATCATCATCATCATCATCATCATCATCATCATCATCATCATCATCATCATCATCATCATCATCATCATCATCATCATCATCATCATCATCATCATCATCATCATCATCATCATCATCATCATCGTCGCCATCTCCAGATGGATATGAGATGATCTCAGATCAATATGTGTGTATGGGGAAGTAAAAAGTATAATCCTCATAATAAAGCGAACAAGAACAAGGGAGATGATCCATGTCTGATAAAGCCTGTGTGGATAGTAAAAGATCTTTTTCCATGATGTAGAAATGGGAAATATGATGAAATCACAAAATGCTCATGAACATGTCAGACAATAACAAAGAAAGGAATAATGACATGTAATAATCCTTATAATTCTTATGCTAATGGAAAGGAACCTAGGATGAAACAAGAGTAAATGACTCATGAATAGTTGAAAGTTCATACAATAATTAGAGGAGATGACAATCCCTTCTTTTTGATAAACAACCCCGGGTGATGATGGGGTGATAAGAGGAATATGTTTCTTTGTGTTCTCTCCTTTTAGGGACATGGGAATCAAGTGAGTACTATGACACTTTATGTGCATGGATTAGAAATAATCCAATAATGGATACTTAGAAAAGTATCAGTTCATCTTGGACTTTGGTTCCACAATATAATGTCCCAAATATGAAAGGAAGATCCTATTATATGTGTGACTTTGGTAAAAACAACAGAGAGATGGAAATGATGGGGATGTGATGTGTTTTCGACACATGTGACAGATACCAAAGTAAGGAATTCTGGTATCTATGAAATATCAGGTGATATGGCAAAGTAAAAACATAACTCCTAATTAGATGATATATGTTGGTACCTGGGATGGCCAACTGTGAAATCAATCTAATTACATAAAATAGTATGAACATCGCATGTTAGGGGTTTATGCTCCGCATAAACATGACATCGATAAGGATGCACTAATTGAAGGAACGATTGTAAGATCATTGTGGGAAAAGCTTATCAAGCTAAAAATAATTCTTTAAGATAACTCTATCTAGATCTGTTAAGGAAACTTATACATAAAAATCTAAAGATACCTCTAAGATAAGTTCTTAATTGATAAGTAACCTCCCCTTATGAAAAGAGTATGTACAACTAATGAGATAGTTGGTACAAGTAGTAAGAAAGTTTAGTTTTGTGTCAGTAGATTGGATGGCACAACAAATGTATGATAATACTTGTAATCCCAAGTGGGTGACAGAATGTAACTCTAGTCTTTCCTTGAAAGTGAAATGCTAAACTAAATGAGGAGTATGGGAGACTCCCCAGAATCAAGAATCATGTCACATAAAGTTGGAAGTTGAGAAAGGTGACAAATAATTGAGGTTTGACACCTGAGTTAAATAAGGTATGTATAATGTTTCTCTGACTAAGAAAAGTATTATCTGACACAAAGTCGACTCTACAGTCAATAATGAAAAGAACAGTGGAGTATGTGTCCTGTGTGACCGATTCTATGATAACCATGTGTGGAAGAACTTTGTGTTGATCAAAGTTCTATGGAATCTCCATGACATTAAGATGTTATGTGGAGACCTGATGATAGAGTGAATGAATAATATTTGTCTCTCTTTACCGGGGATTTTGAGGATGAAATCTTTGTTAGGGGTTTATAACTTGTAACGACCCTGACCTAGGTTATGAGGTAACCCTTTTTGTTTTGGCTAATTAATTTTCTTAGAACTTTAATATAATCCTCTAAGGTGTTTTGTTATCATGTGAAGCACTTATGTTTCAAGTTTGGTCCTGATTGAATGTTGTTTGAGCAATTTTCCTTTATTTTGGACTAAAGTGCAATTTACCCAATTTAAGGGGTTACCTTGCAAATGTTACATGATAAATGTTCCTCAAGTGTTATAGCATCATAAGAATGAGAATGATGCTGAAGTATGGCTTCCACAAGCCTAAGTTCCAAGAAGGAGCTTGTTTGAGTAATGCTTGTGTATTGAATGCTAGTTTTGGTATAATTTGCAAATTACCCAAAATCTAGGGTTGAATATGTAAAATACCACCTCAAGAATGTCCCTAATTTTTCTTGGTATCATTTGGAGAAAATAAAAATAAAGGGGCGTCTTGTTTGAATTACTTTTGAGGAGAGATAATCTTGATAATAAAATAATCAAGATTTAAGCATAATTGAAACCCTAATTTATTTTGTAGCAAAAATAAATATATTGATTGAAGTGCCCATCAACTAAAAAGGTTTTGGTAGAAATCCTATAGTGCAAGTACGTCCAAATTCCTTGAGTTTCACCGAAATATCCCAAGTAGGTGAAGAAACCAACTCACATTTGTTAATTAAAAAGTAATGTCCACTAAAAATGGATAATGGTATTATAATGATTGAGGTGCTTAAAGTGGTTGCTTTTAATTCAAGGATAATTGAGAGGATATTGAAGGAAAAGGGATATGGCTTCAAAGGCAAGGAAGGGAGGGGGCATGTGGCAAGAAAGTGAATGAAATTTCTCCTACTTTCTCTCTCCTAGAAAATCAATTGCATATACTCCATTTTCTCCTTACTTGAAAGGCTATTTTGCAAACCACTTTCTTTCCTTGCTTTGGCCAATGACCAAGGAGCTTAGGAGCAGGAGGAAAACGTTCCCCAAGCTGAAGGTAAGCTCCATGATCATCTTCAACCTTGAATTGAAGGTTGAAATCGGATTTCAACATTGATTTGCTTCTCTCTTCTATCCAATGCTTAACCTTGGCTATCTTTTGCATCCTTGCTATCTTTTACCAAGAGTTGGAAACGAACCTTGGATAGTTGAAGGAGATTCTTTCACCATTAGAGGTGTGAATCTTGAAGCTTTTAATCTACTTTGAAGGCGGTTTATATAACTTGAACCCATCAATGTTATTATTGATTTCAATTTCTCATCATATGTTGATCCTTTGTTTTCTTCTTGAACAATTGATGAATTTTTCATATATATATATTACAATAGTATGTGGAGGTCTGAAGCTTGATGATGATGACATCATATTATCACACACCTCAAGAAAATCAGAAGCAAACAGTTTCTTTTGGTTGGTCAAACGGTTTTCAAACGGTTTGGTGACCAATCAGTTTCAAAACCGATAGGAGTCAAACAGTTTCAAACCATTAGAGACTAAACATTTTTAATGGATTCAAGGATCAATTGGTCTTATGACATAATAACTTCAAACAATAAAATGCAATTGGTTACAAAACCCTATAACCAAACTCAATTGACTTCAAAACCCTAGATCAATCGATGTCAAACCCTACTTTAGGTTCAATCGGTTTCAACTCTGAATTGACCAAACGGTCCCAAACCATTTGAGGACTAAAAGGTCTCAAACCATTTGGGGGACTAAAGATCAAGACCGTTTGAAGGTCTAACGGTCTTCAAAACCAATTGGTGAGTAAAGGGTTCAAGACCGTTTGAAGGATTTTGAGATCAAGACCGTTTGAGGACTAAACAGTCTCAAACCGTTTGGGGGACTAAAGAGCAAGACCGTTTGAAGGTCTAACGGTCTCAAACCATTTGGGGGACTAAAGAGAAAGACCATTTGATGGTCTAAATGGTCTCAAACCGTTTGAGGTTTTAGACCAAGACCGTTTAAGGTCTAACGGTCTTCAAACCGTTTGATGAGCTAGAGGTCAAGACCGTTTAAGGCCTAACAATTTTCAGTCTGTTTAAGGATGTTGAGACCAAGACCATTTAAGGTCTAACAGTCTTCAAGACCATTTGAAGGTTCAATTGGTCCAAGACCGTTTGAAGGGTCAATTGGTCCAAGACCGTTTGAAGGTCTAATTGATTCAAACTATGTAAGTACTAATAACCCCTTAAGTGGTTGAAGAGTATCTCAAGGGTGATTTCAATGAAAGTATCTCTAAAGTGCTTAGGTGATTAGTATAATTAGAGTGATTATCACCTGATGCATATGAAAATAATAGATTCAATAGACTATGACAAGCATAGGTGTATGTACTTAGTGAAAGGTTAAGTCAACCTAATAAGGTATAATGATGATGTGTGTTCTTAGTATAGGGAACAATGACAAGTATGATTAAATACTTAAATAATGTTATGTGCTCCAAGATATGTGGAAGCACTGACTTAGGGTTTGGATTAATGAGGTAATCATAAAACCCTAATCAATGGAGAATGGAAACCCTAATCAATAAGGAAAATTACAATACATAAGTTTAATTGAATACTCATGAAGGTATTATGTAATTCTAGACATGTGGAGTAATGAGTTAGGTTTTGGATATTAATTATAATATCAATGCATTCTCCAAGACGCATGGAGTTTTGAATTAGGATTTGATGTTTGATAATGTGATCATGAAACTCTAATCGATAAGAATGAGAAACCCTAACTCTAATTTTGGGTAATGGGTTGAGAAACCCTAATTGAAATGGAATGGGAAACACCAAACCCTAATATAGGCTGATGTTATGTGGAACCCTAATATAGGGTAATGTTATGTAAAACCCTAATATAGGGTAATGTTATGTAAAACCCTAATATAGGGTAATGTTATGTAAAACCCTAATATAGGGTAATGTTATGTGAAACCCTAATATAGGGTGATGTTATGTGAAACCCTAATATAGGGTGATGTTATGTGGAACCCTAATATAGGGTGATGTTATGTGAAAACCCGAATATAGGGTGATGTTATGTGAAACCCTAATATAGGGTGATGTCATGTGAGACCCTAATTGATAAGGATGGGAAACCTTAACCTGAATGAGGGAATAGTGATGTTATCTTTGTATTTCATAATGTGGATGTGTAATTGATATGGTTGTTATCAAGTATACTGACCATGTAGGTATCATGAGATGATGAGCATAACCAGGTATGAGCTATGATGCTAATGGGCCTTGTGAGCCATTACTTTATTTGTTGCCTAGTGAGAGGTGATAAGAAATTGAATATGCCTGGTAAGCTATGTGAGATGCTTGTGTGACAAGTATCCTGAATACCTTGGTCAGATAACCTGGAAGTAATAGTGACCTGATAGTGGTAACCATATTCAATGATGAACTAAGGGTTTGAATACCCAAATCCAGTAAGCGCGATGATGATATTGATGAGTGTATTGTTGAGGGATGTGAATTCCCAATAATGAGATAAGGGATTGAAATCCTAATGTTTTATAAAGTTTTGAAAGATACTTGATAGAAGTATTACATGTTTCTTTGTAGCATTTGGCATAATAATTCTTGTTTGAAAACTTGACTGATGCTAAAAGAATATGGTAATGTATTTAAATAATCAAGTGAAATCTTATCATGTAGAGCCTTGGCCATAGATCCATCATCATCGGTAGATGGTGATGGTGAAACTCCTGGAGGACATATTTTTGAATATGTGGGGGTGATGGGCACGAATATCCTTACACCCTAATATGGGGTTGACGTGAGATAAACACTGGATCTCTCAATCCTTCATTATATGTGTCGGGATGGATGTATCATGAATCTCCCGATGATGATTAATGCCAGATCGATGTGAGATAAACATGAAATCTCTCGATTGCGAAGAGAGTGCAGTCGCCGCTGTAGCTCTATAGCGAAGTTTCCAGTATACCCTGGAAAGCTATTTAGCAGAGACACTAGATGTCCTGCATGTGGTCTCACACTGACCGAGATAGATGAGGTCATGGAGTCTGACTCTTCCATTGACCTAGGTATGGAACCGATGCTTTACGCTGTCGTGGTCGGTTGGAGTATGAGCGGTATACCTCATCTCCTCAGGGAATAAGTGTGATTGTAAAATGTAATCAGCCGTGTAGCATATTTGCTTAAGGACAAATTAAAGAAATCATTGGTTGATGTTACATTTCTTATGGTATCCTAAATGGATAGATATTATACATGTTCTTCATATTCCTTATAAAAAAGGATAGATGATTTACTGATTTATCATTCATAGCCGTAATGCTTTAAAAGATGATATTGCTCTATTCTTCTTAATAATGATTAAATCCTGTTGTTCAATAGAGATTCCTCTGCTCAGTTTATTACTATTTATATGCAATAATAATGTTTATGGAGGAGAGTTAGATCTCTCACTGGGACAATTTCAATTGTGTCACCCCTACGGGATCCAACCTTTTTAGGTGGACGAGGACGAGGAGGTGGAAACCATACAACAAGGGAAGGACAACAACAACAGGGACAACAATAACATCTCAGGTGGAGATACTGACTGTCGTGTCTTATAGATATGAGTCCTATGTGGCGTCTCTGTACTCTCAGGTGGAGATACTGACTGTCATGTCTTGTAGATATGAGTCCTATGTGGCGTCTCTGTACTCTCAGGTCCTTGGAGTTAGTAGTTAGTGCTTTTATGATTGATCTGATATTTTGACATAGAATGCCTCGAGGTTTTATGATGCTTATGTGTGGATTTTAACAGAACAAAGTTGTATGTAATCCTAAAAAAGAGAAGGTATATGGTATGTACTTTGTGGACCAGAATGTATATATATATATATATATATAGAGAGAGAGAGAGAGAGAGAGAGAGAGAGAGTTTTGGTTCTTGTTATAAGAGTTTTCTGGAAATGGATCTCTTTAATTTTTAGTGATTTTTAGTAATATGATGCTAATGTTTAATTCTATTTAATCAGTAAAGGTTTTGTCAATTGTCGTGACAGTCATCATCATCATCATCATCGTCATCGTCATCGTCATCGTCATCGTCATCGTCATTGTCATCGTCATCATCATCGTCATCGTCATCGTCATCGTCATCGTCATCGTCATCGTCATCGTCATCGTCATCGTCATCGTCATCGTCATCGTCATCGTCATCATCATCGTCATCGTCATCGTCATCATCATCATCATCGTCATCGTCATCATCATCGTCATCATCATCATCATCATCATCATCGCCGTCGTCATCATCATCATCATCATCATCATCGTCATCATCATCATCATCATAAGAATAATAATAATAATAATAATAATAATAATAATAATAATAATAATAATAATAATAATAATAATAATAATCATCATCATCATTGATATCCCATATTTTTATGCTAGTTTAGTCCAATTATTCAAACAATATCATGTATTGGTAAGGCCTTTGAGTAACTTCCCATCGGAAGAGTTCATAAAGGTGATCAAGACTAGCTAACCCTTTTTTAAATGAGGGACCTCAAGCCATCACCAAGAGACAATCCTTTAATTGGCATGGTCTTCCCTTACTTGACAACTTAAATATGACACCCAACCTTGTGTCCTTACCCCAAGAATACAGTCAAGTGCAGAAAGTTTGTATGATTGAGTTTCTATATTATGTTTGCAAGTTGTAAAACAACAACAACAAGACAAACATCAAGTAAAATACTAGAACACTACATGGAAATAGTTTAGAAATTATACAACCATACATATGTATCACATTTCAAGTAAGAAAGCTATATTCATATAATTATTAAATCCCATACCTAATTAAGAGATTTAAATGTAACTTATCTAAATCATCTAGACACAAGCCACACCTGAGTAATAATAGTTAATCATCATTAATAAGTTTTCACCTTATTCTTGACATTTTGGATCCAAAATAGGGTTTAGACAAATCTAGAATCAAACTAACCTTAATCCTATCTCTTATATTTTTATATAGATATATATGTTTTAATAAGGATCTCATTCATTTCCTAATGCTTGCAATATTTCTAGAATTAATATGAGATTACAAGCACTTAATTGCATTTTAATGACAAAAGAACTAATATCGAACAAAAAAACTTGGATCAGGGTACATATTTGGTTGCTTAATGATACTACGGTCCAAGAGTACTTTTTCTCATATTTAATATCCAACACATGTTAATTATACCATTTAAATGAACCCTAAAAAGAAGTGATATAATTTACATCGGATACTATCAACAAATTGCCTCAAAGGTCTGATCTAGAGGGATCATAACAAATAGACATTTGTCTACATCTAGGGGTGTTTTTTGGGGAATTATTTGACAAGGGGTCTATTTTTAATGTCATTTTTAAGATGTGGTATATATATAGGAATAAAATGGGATTTATCTTTCTGGGAATAACCTAGGCCGTCAGTTTGGAGGCCAAGTCACTCACGAATGGCCACACAACTCTATATATCAAGTTGGTCCTCTGTTTTGTTAGTGCTGAGCTACTGTAATTCATTCACATTCTTGGACCAGACCACTCATCTTCCTTGTGTTCTCAACTAGACACTTCACTGTGTCTCCTTCCATAGGACTTCTCTAGGTGCCTCTGGGAAGAGGGCCAGTTCTAGAAAGCTTTCTATGATCTACGTGGCCTCTAATTGAGGAAAAAATTGTTGGAGAAGCTCTACTTCCATTCTCCTCTCTATCACATTGTCCCAGCGAGACAAGAAAAGGAACTATCTTCCAGAGTGCTCCTCTGCCACTATGAGGGATTGGCTTTGCAAGAGAATTGGAGGAGAAAAGGTCATGACCATCTGATCATGCTTCCATGACAAGATTTGAGATGTTTTTAGGTCATCCAACACTAGTTTCTTGCCTTTGTTCTCTACAACACTTATTATGTGTCTATTGAAAGCAAATGTGATGCTGTAACAGGAAAGGTTGAGGACCTCCAAAGTGGAAACCTAGGCTTGGTGCCAACAGTGAACTCTTCAAAAAACTTCACCATTGGAGTTTGATTTATGGTGGGTTGGCTCCAGTCCTCCTCCACAATCCTCCTTCTTCTCAAGGAGTGGTTTTGGCGAAAAGTTCACACCATCTTTGACCACTAGCAGATCATAGGAGGATTTGAGGTTGAAGAGGACTCTTGGTTTCAGTGGGGAATTCAGATCAATGTTTCCCTAGTCCACACACTACCACATCAAAAGTGAGGAATGACACAAAGAGATGGGATTGTTCTCTCCACATAGCACTAAGCCCCTCTGTATGTGTTGTTGTGATATGAGAGTGTGGTGGTTTCAACCACTCCATTCAACAATCCTAAAACCACTACTAACTCCTTCATCAATGATCAGATGGAGGCTACCTTCTCCTAAACTTTCAGAGCTGGGGCCACATGTTCTCATCCCATTGAGCCCCATGTGACACACCCCCAAGATAGGCTCAACCA
Source organism: Alisma plantago-aquatica (assembly GCA_963693085.1). Lineage (NCBI taxonomy): Eukaryota > Viridiplantae > Streptophyta > Magnoliopsida > Alismatales > Alismataceae > Alisma > Alisma plantago-aquatica. The sequence continues at coordinate 870,163,674 of OY856411.1, read as the reverse complement.
ATAATGTTTCAACAACTATAGTCCTCAATGCATCAATTTGCCATTTACTTGTAATATTCAAACTTAATAACTTATGGTAGGAGCATCATTTCTTCATAAAATTTTATCTATAGGTTTCTCATCATACAATCTACCTTATACCAAATATTTTGGACAAAACTGTAATTTTGACCAATGGGATGTTGGTTCTTCATAGATGCTCATGTAAATGTATATTGAACTCCAATACATCTCATGTGACTTTCAACATTAGCAAAATCATGGAACTAACTTTATTTTACCAAGTCTTACTTCAAGATTCATCACTAGACTATTTTGACTCATATGCAATACTGGTTGAGTACTGAACTTCACAAGTACTCGCATGTTCATTAATAAATGATATTCATAATCCATGGGTGCAACTAATTTTCATTGAATGCTTTATGTTATATAACAACTTAAGAAATACTTTAGGATCAAAACAATCTTTTATGAAAAACATTTCATCAATTTGGGGCCAACTATCTATAGAACATTCATGGTCATCAAATATCATATTGGGTATCAAAGCCCTAAAATTGGAGTCATTATATATACTCCTTCAGTAATTCCTTGCCATTACAATCAGTGAAGGATTCACTCTTGTAAATTTAGTTTACAGGATAGTGTATATCCTATTACTCATTGGTGAGGTCCCATACAAAGTTACATGCAGGATTTGAAGGTCTTGGTCTGATTGAGATAGTTGGAGTTTCATGTATTTATGATATGGTGATAACAAGTATATAGGTGAGTTCTTCGATTGGGATTTCTAGTTTGAAAGTTTCAAATGATATGAGAGTGGATATAAAATGCATTTTGTGCTAGAGAATTCATCTAGGGGGTGAGTGTGTAAACATATGTTGGTTGTCTAGCTTTTGGTTACATGTCAGATAGATTTGGTAGGCAGTGGTGGTTCTACTGCATTGGTTGTAGAGATCTATTTAGCGATGTGATGGAAACTACTGGGTATGTCCCATGATTTTGATCGGTGTAGGGAAGTTTCAGTAATGGTTTGTAGAGGTGGAAACATCATATAAACATTAGAGGTGATGGATTTGGGGCCATTTTGCTAATGTGTTGCTTGTAGGGAAATATGGTGACAAAGATGACAGTGGAAAAAAAATTTCTTGCCATATTCCCATAACTAGAAAATCACGTCAACAACTATGAAATGGTATGGATTGTGCAAGACATATACTTGGTCTTGGCGAAAGTCCAATGACATTCTTATAGAGGTGTGCTTCCTTTACAAGGAACACATGGATGGTTGCCGATGGCGTCTTGCTGGTGTAATGACCATGGATGATGGTTGACAATGACCTCCTAGTGTGGGATCAAAAGCATCCACACCTCTATGTAGTCTACACAGACTGTTGGGAACTCTTTGTCACACCTCCCAATATGACAGGAAGGAGTTGCCCTTCTATTGTCAATGTGCTAGCATCGAATTTCTTTCCCCTTGCTATCTCTCCCTTTTATGGGTAAGACTACTCAGGCTCTCATGTTACCACAACATTGAGAGAAAGGTGTGTCTTGAGCTTTGACCACTTTCCTCCTTATATAGTAGTGGATGGGCTAGGGATTCCAAATCCCAGGGGATATGAATAGATAGATCTCATGGTTTGACGGTTACTGTATGTATCCAGTTGGTCAACTGGATGATCAAGTCGATTGGCTGGTACAACCAATTGGTCAACTAGACTATCCAGTCAGTCAATTGGCTTGTGGTCAACAATGCAATAACTTTAGAATATTATATGATGATTAATGCACATTGTTACACATGTCATTGATGGTTTGACCTAGTCATACTAGTCATTTTGCACTAGTCGGTCAATTTGGGCACTCCAATTGGTTGAATGAGTATTTTGACCATCTTCCAGGAACAATGCCCAATCGGTAAGATGGATACTCCAACCGGTCGATTGGCTCGTTCCATAAACCAGTGTTAAAAGGTGTTTAGTTAGTCTAGTGGACAGTCTAATTGATCGTCTGGCACACCAGTCGGTCAACTTGACATCCTAGTTGATCGACTCACATTTAGTATTGCTGAAATTGATTATGTAAACACTTTTGGTAACCAAGTTAAACGTTAACCATGAGTAAACTCCTAGTCTAAGTACATCCTATGTGTGCGATGCTATAGGTCTCATATTACGTTAGCAATGAATATTTATAACCAGATTTATATCACAAACAATGAGAGGTATCTAGCAACCATGATCAGTGCTACCATGATCATATAGTTCCTTTGTCTCTAATATCCAAATTGAACACAAGGCATGAAATTGTCATCCTCTTAACATTCAATTATTGTTCCTTGAACTAGAGTAGATCATATGTGATACATGTGAGATAACATATCACATATTGATTCACATGAGTATGGCCATACATTTCTCAGTCTCACATATCAAGTGGCCATGATATCAACTCCGGTGGGAGGGTCAAATCTCATCTACATCACTCACAGTCAATCCACACGTGTCACAATGTACTCGAGCACCACCTTTATGGCAACCCTTTTTTTAGGACGGTGTCAAAGTACATTGAACGACATGTGATGAGTGTAGTGACTTTAGGTCTAAGAACCACAATCACCACTATAACTTTAAGAGTTGATTCTGACTACCATTCATGGTTTCCATGTATTACTCTCAAGGTGGGTTTGTCAATACCTTGTTCTATAATAAGTACATATGTTCTTGACTTTATATCCAATATCATGACTAATGCGATGCAATTATCACTCAACACACATTCAAGTCTTATGTATTATTGTCATCGATTTTGCTTCCATAACAATATTTGACTAGGGACATAACAAGAATGTATGTACTCTTATCATACATATGATCTCATTGTTCAAGTCCTCAACATGAAGACATATGTCATTGAGTAACACCATTCTTTAGATATCTATCATGTCTGCGTCATCATCTCATGAATGAGACAAACTTAATAGACAAAATTACCATTGTTATTATAAAATAAATTACATGATGCCCAAATGTGATTAGCTCTATGGGCATACATGCCAATAGAGTCCCACTTGCACTTAGAGACAATCACCCACGATCTTATTCCAAGTAATCTTAACATGACCACCATGTTTCTACTATACAAGTGCTTTTGTCAGGGGGTAAGCAACATTTACTTCTTGTTGGTACTTTGCAAATCTTCACATCTCCTCAATGTACAATCTTTTGTATGAGATGGAATTGCCATAATATGCTATGTAGTTTCCTTAGCCTATGCAATAGCTCCATTTTTTCATAGTTTTTATACTACATCATCAATGGTGAAACCATCCCAAATTCATCCAATGAACTTCTTGATCCATATTGTAACCTCAATTGTGCTCAAAACAACAAGGTACTTGGATTTTATTGTAGAATTAGTCACCGTCTCTTGCTCAGAAGCTTTCCAACTTAGTGATAACTAAGAGCAAGTCTTGACATGAAAATTGAATTAAAAGAAGGAAATAAACCATTCAATCATGCACAAGTATCCAAGGGGATTTTGACCATAACTATTGATACAATCACCATCAAAGCAATTTTAGGGCAACACATATGGATTACATAGATATAATATCATATATATATTGGATGTATGAGACATTTCCTACTGTATGTGGTATTTAATCAGATATGCACATCAATCATTTAAATATTCACATCGTATGCAACAAAATAAATCACAACCAAAATTGATCATATCAATTAAATCCTAAAACATAGTAAATTGACATGGCTCTGATACCACTATAAAGAAATATGTCCATAGAGATGGCAATGGAAATAAAAATGTTCTTCCCATATTTCCATAACCAGTGAATCAAATTAACAACTATGAAATGTGAAGGATCGTGCAAGGAATATACCTGGTCCTAGAGTAAGTCCATCGACAATTCTTATAGAGGTGTGCTTCCTTCATAAAAAACACAGAGACAGTTGTCGATGACGTCCTCCTAGTTTAATGACTATGGATGGTGGTTGAAAACATCCTCCTAGCATGGGAGGAAAAACCTCCATGCCTCTACGTAATCCATGCAGACCACTAGGAACTCCACATTGCACATACCAAGTCGACATAAAGGAGTTTTCCTTCCATTGTCAACATGCTAGCATTGAATTCCTTTCCCCTTATTGTCTCTCCCTTACTTGGGTAAGACTGCTCAGGCTCTCACATTACCACAACATTGAGAAAAAGGTGTATCTTGAGCCTTGTCCACCCCCTCCTTATATAAGACTGGATGAACTAAGGTTTCCAAAACCTAGGGGATACGAAAAGTTAGATCTCATGGTTTGATGGCTACTACACATGGCCAGTCGATCGAGTGGATGATCCAGTCGATCAACTTGCATAACTAGTTGGTCGATGTACCATCCAGTCGGTCCATTGTCTTGAAGTCAGAATTTGGATTTTAATGCGATGATTAAAGATCATAGTTACACATTCCATTGATCATTTGAACCAGTCAAACTGGTCATTTTGCACCAGTCGGTCGATTTAGACACTTAAATTGGTTGACTGAGTATTTTGACCACCCGCCAGGAATAATTCCCATTCGATCGGTTGGAAAATCCAACCGGTCGACTGGCTAGTTCCATCGACTAGTGTTAAAAGGTGTTCAATCAGTTGAGTGGACTTTCCATTTGATCAACTGGCACACTATCAGTCAACTAGACATCTCATTCGGTCAAATCACAACCAATATTGCTTAAATTGATTACCTAAACACTTTCGGTAGCCAAGCTAAATGGTATCCATGAATTAACTCCTATTCCAAGTGCATCGTATGCATGTGTCCCTATAGGTCCCATATTACATTGGCAGTGAATATCCATAACTAGATTATGACATCACAAACAATGAGCGGTATCGAGCAATACATCACTACTACCCAAGTAATTGAAAATTTAGAGAAAAACTTTATCCTAAAATCCATGATCAATGTTACCATGATCATATAATTCCTTTGTCTCTATTATCTAGATTGAACACAAGGCATGGAATCATCATCCTCTTAACATTCAATCCATGTTCCTTGAAGTAGAGGAGACTATATGAGATGCATGTGATATCACATATCACATATTGATTCACATGAGTATGGCCATACGTTTCTTAGCCTCACTTATCAAGTGGCTAGGATATTAAATTTGACAGGAGGGATAAATCCCATCTATGTCACTCACATTCGATCCCCATGTGTGACAATGTATCTGAGCACAACTTTATGGCAACCCTTATTCAAGGTCATGTTGTATGGTGCCAAAGTTCATTGAATGACATGTGATGAGTGTAATGACTTTTGGTGTAAGAACCACAATGAGCACTAACACTTGGAGAGCTGATTTTGACTACCATTCCATAGTTTCTATGTATCACCCTCAAGGTGGGTCTATCCAGTACACTATTCTATAACAAGTACCTATGTTCTTGACTTGATATCCAATATCATGACTAATGAGACTCTATCATCAGTCAACACTCATTCTAGTCTTTTGTATTATTTTCATCTATTTTTTCCCATAGTAATATCCAACTAGGGACATAATAAGAATGTATGTAATTTTATCATACATATGATCTCATTGTTCAGGTCCTTGACCTAAAGACATATGTCATTGAGTAACATCATTCTTTAGACATCTATCATGTTTGTGTCATCATATCATGACTATGATAAATACAACAGATGAAATTACCTTTTTTATTATCAAATCAATTACATGATGCCCCAATATGATAAATTCTATGGGCATACATACCAACATTGGTATGGTAGACCTGTTGGTTGTGTGAATTGGGAAGAAGTGGTCCATGCATGTTGCAAGTTTAAGGCTTATGGGTGAGAGTGTGGGGAGGTAAAGAGGCGAGATCACCTCCTTATTAAAATCTAATGGTAAATACACAACATCCATATTTTTATAATTTTTTTGAAGATGAGGGATGCAGGTATAATAATTCCATTTAAATAAGCATGGACCAAATAAAAAAATTATCAATAGTAGCAGCAGAAGAAAAACCTATGCTATTACATAGCTTTATTTCAAATGTATGAAAAAGAAACTAGAAAGTAGACTACATATAGCAATAGTAACCTAATCATCTTGGTAGTCTCACTCCTGATCAACTACTCCTCATTCTGGTCCTATCCCTTGTCATGGCTCTGGGTGGTTGGGGTCATCCAGCAAGAGGAGATAAAAGTATGTGTCAATCAAGGAATAAGGACTTTTAACAGTTTAAAAAAATGGCAAAGTAAAGTTCACAAACTAAGAGATTTCAAAAGTATGAGGCAAGTATACAAAAAAAAGAATTCTTCCAGTTTAAATAATAGTAAAATTTTGCATACATGATTTAATATGACTAAATTAAGCTAATTTAGGGCTGAGGCACCTACCTAACCTCAACCAAAACAAATAGGTGAGGGAGAGTGATCACAATCCCAAACACCTACAATACATATAAAAGTGGGGAGAGCGATCACATTCCCCAGGGCTCGTGCCCAAACTATGGGTGGTTTGTACTCATGTACACTACATTAGTTAATTAGTCATCTTCGTCATCATGCTAGAAGAATTGATATGGTAGATTTAAGCAACTGTTAACTTTTTCAAGTGGGGTCCAAGACCCTAGTATAATTGAAATGAAATAACAAGAATTATTGAAACTAAGGTATAGACTCATGCGTCATTGGGAAAACAGGATTGGATAAAAATATTCCCAACTTAAGATTAGAATGCACATACCTCACTTGAGTTTCCTAGAGATGACTTTTCACAAAGTACCCTAGACCTCATTGCTCCATGGTGTCGAGCTGCATGAAGCAGCTTGCCCCAAATTTGGGCAAAATCATGATTCGCGATTGAAGCTCGAACGGAAAGAAGAGAAGTGAAGACGAGTAGATGGTAGACTCACCTACATTTTCAATTTCTATGCTGGGGTCACCGAGGATCATCTAGGAGCGTCGCAAAGCTCAAACAACAAGCTATAATGGTGGTGGCTAGGAGAGGAGTTTGCTAGCAATTGGAGTGATGAAACTATTGTTTTGTTGTCGGCAAAGGCGAGGAGGTTCATATTTATAGGTGGGGTGATACACTAAGGTGAAACGAAGGTGGGGGTGAGAGAGCTCAAACGAATGATTTGGACATTTCTTAGTTTGGTTGAAACTAATGGCGAGTAGTGGCTCACTTTGATTGGGAGGGAGTGGTGGATTTGATGGTGAAGAAACCAAGAAAAATGGTGAGCGTTTGATCGAGAAACTGATCACGGAAGAAATCCTACTGTGTAACGCTCTGACTCGCAGAGAGATAAGGTAGAAGATGAAGTCTAGGTCGTCGGATTGGCCATCCAATGGTTGGAAATCATGTGTGCATGTGATTAAATGGGAGTAATGGGTGACAACGATTAATGCAGCGACTATAGGTTAAACATGCGATATAAAAGAAATTGTATTAATATCTTAATAAAACCTTAGTCAATTCATTCAAAATCAATTTGAGGGGTCAAAACTTGATTAATTAATCTCAAATTTGAATCATAGGTCCACTTGAATGTATAGAATATTCCTATGCCTTTAAACCACATTTTTATTCATGTTTTGGCTCTTAACCACCGTATTGATCATTAATGTTTTTGTTAATGTATATGAAAACTGAGTTAAGTTGAAAAAGATTTTCCATTAATATTTTGAACAAAAATATGAGGTAGTTCTCCCTCATTAATTCAAAGGTCATCAATTAACTAATTATTCTCTTTTTCATGCTTTATTTTCCTTTTTATGAGGAGTGAGGCAATGTGAGGTGATTATGATACTCGTTAACTACTTTTATTTTCATTATGCTTTATTTCTAACTTTATTTAATAATAATTTCGTTTTTGTAGACATTTTGCAATCATAACTCTTGTTAACATATTATTTGAGGTAATTGTGCACTAACCCTTATGTTTGCATGCATATTTACTCCAAGCCACTCAGTTTACACAAAATCAACATTAAGGACAAAATGATATAGAAAATAGGATATCTTTATGAATGGGATGGAATTTCAAGTACATTGAGATTTAGTTCGTTACAACACTCCACCAGTTAAAAGGATTTTGTCCCCGAAATCTCAAACAAAAAGGGAAGGGTGCGTATGTAGCATCTCGTCTTTAAGTTCCCAAGTTGATTCTTCTAACCCATGATACTTCCACAAGACTTCCACTAGTTCGATCTCTTTATTCTTCAGTTGTTTAACTCAAGTGTCAAGGATCTTCATGGGTAACTCCTCATAGGTCAGATTACATGAGAAGGATCTTTCACATACTTCCTAAGCACCGAGACATGAAAGACATTATGGATCTTGCCATAAGAAGGAGGAAAAGCCAGACATTATGCACACTCTCCTATCTTAGCCAAGATTTTAAAAGGCCCCACATAAAGAGGACTAAGCTTGCATTTAACTTTAGATCATGTAACAGAGCATATAGTCTTGACTTTTAGGAACACATGGTTTCCTATTAAGAAGCTTACATCAGACCTATGCTTGTTAGCATACATTTTCTATTGATCTTGTACGACTTTTATATGCTTCTTAATCAACTGAACTTTCTCTATCATCATTTGCATGTTATCAGTCTTCACTAGGGTGCGTTCTCCTACATCATCCCAATGTAATGGGGAACGACAAGGTCTACCATACAAGGCTTCATATGGAGGCATCCCAATGCTGGCTTGGTAGCTATTATTGTATGCAAACTCAGCCAATGGTAGATATTTTTCCCATGCACCTCCCCAATTCATAACACAAGCACAAAGTAGATCCTCTAGAATATGCATAGTTCTTTCAGACTGGACATCTATTTGTGGGTGGTAAGTGGTACTGAAACATAGGTCTGTTCCCATTTCTTCTTGAATTTGACTCCATAGTCGAGAGGTGAACTTTGGATCATGATTAGATACTATCACTTTAGGTACACCATGTAGAGAAACTATCCACTCCTTGTATAATTGTTCCATGTCCTCGACTTTGTAGTTGGATTTGAAAGGCAAAAAGTGGGCAGACTTGGTCAGACGATCGATTACTACCCACACAACATCACAACATTTCCTGGTTTTGGGAAAACTAGTGAAAAAATCCATAGTTATCTTCTCCCATTTCCATTCTGGAATCTCAAGCGGATGGAGAAGACCACCATGTCATTGATGTTCTATCTGAACTTGTTGACAAGTCAAGCATCTTGACACATATATAGCTATATCCTTCTTCATATTCTCCCCCCAGAAACTTCATTATAGGTCCTTGTACATTTTGTCGTGCCAGGGTGAATTGTGTACTTAGACCCATGAGCTTCACTCAGATTTTTTTATCATAAGTCGCTGACATAAGGGATCCACAATCTTTGTTGAAAGAGGAGAGCACCATCCACTCTGATGGAGAAATCAGGTTGTAGTTTCATGGTTAAGGTCTTCATTTCTTCTAACTTAGGACTTTCCAATTGGGAAGCAAGAATATCTGAAAACCAGTTTGGGGTGATGGATAAGCTAGCCCTACGAACACATAACTTACCGGTAGCTTCTTCATTCAGAATATCCATAGGTTGTGGTTTCCACCAAGAGACATACTACATATTCTTCCAAATAGAACATGTTATAACAACACAAGCTCTAGTTCTCTTTCGACTCAAGGCATCAACAACTACGTTAGCTTTACTGAGATGATATGTGATGGTAAATTCGTAGTCCTTAAGGTACTCCATCCATTTACATTGTCTCAGATTTAGATCCTTTTGTGTCAAGAGGTATTTTAAACTCTTATGGTCAGAAAAGACCTCAAATTTGACTCCATAGATATAGTGTCACCAAATTTGTAGAGCACGAACAATGTCTGCTAGCTCTATATCATGTGTAGGCTAGTTTTCTTCATTCGGCTTCAACTGGAGGGAGGCATAGGGAATCAATTTACCTTCTTGCATTAGAACACATCCTAAACCTTGCTTGGAGGCATTAGTGAAAATATCATAGGGTTTTCCTTTGATAGGTAATGCAAGCACAAGTGTAGATGTTAGGCTTTGCTTCAACTTTTGAAATCTATCCTTACATTCGGGAGTCCAAACAAATTTGACTTCTTTTCATGTCAATTTTGTCATAGGGAGGGAAAGTTCTGAGAAATTCTTGATAAACTTCTGGTAGTAACCTGGTAGACCAAGGAAACTATGTATTTCAGATGGATTCTTTAGAGCCTTCCATTTGGTCACAACTTCTACTTTTGTAGGATCAACAACAATGTGTCCATAGGAAATCACATGACCCAAGAAAATTATTTCTTTGATCTAGAACTCACACTTTGAGAATTTCACATAAAGTTGATTTTCTCATAGTGTATTGACTTCCAGTCTCAGATGTTCACAATGTTGTTCTTCTGATTCAAAATATATCAAGACATCATCAATGAATACCATGAAAAATTGATCGAGATAAGGATGGAATACTCGATTCATTAGGTCCATAAAGGAAGAAGGGGCATTGGTCAACCTGAAAGGCATAAACAAGAATTCATAAGTCCCATATCTAGTTTTGAAGGCTCTTTGATATGTCTTCATCCTTCACCCACATCTGATAATAACCACTTTGCATGTCCATCTTTGAGAATACAATGGCATGCTTGAGTTGGTCAAATAGATCGTCAATGCGTGGTAGCAGATATCGATTCTTCATTGTGACTTGATTAAGCATGCGGTAGTCCATACACATCCACATTGATCCATCATTCTTCTTTACGAACAAGATGGGGGATCCCCAAGTTTAAACACTTGGGTGAATAAAACCCATGTCAAGAAGTTCTTGAAGCTACTTCTTGAGCTCAGTGAGCTCAGCTGGTGCTAAGTGGTAAGGTAGCTTCGAGATTGGTGAAGTTCAGGGTGCAAACTCGATGGAGAGTTCCACGTCACGAGTTGGAGATAACCTAGGTAACTCTTTAGGAAATACATTAGGGAAATCCTTCACCACTTCTATATGATCGAGGGAAGGAGGTGGGGCATCTAGAACTATAGATGCTAAGTATGCCCTACACCCTTGTGAGATGAGTTTTTTTAGCTTTGATGGCAGAGATAATAAATTGTCATTCTTCTCACTTCCTACCTTTGATACACATCCTTCCTTTTTCAAGATGTAACAAGCTAGCCTTCGACTCTTTACAATATAGGTTTGCTTTGTATTTCTTCAGCTAATCCATTCCCAAGATAATGTCAAAGGTCGTCATATCTAGATAGATAAAGTCTAATGGAAACATCTTCCCCAAGATGCAGAGGTCCATGGTCGAAAGCTTGAGATAAGAGGAGCAGATTCTACCACTAGGTGTTTTGACATCTAACAGATGGTCCATAAATTCCGATTCTATTTCTAGCATAGAGGAAAATTGTGTAGATATGAAGGTATGTGACAATCCAGAATAAAAAAGAGCTTTAATCAGATGCATATTAAGGTGTAAAGTACCTTTGATGACCTCATTTCCTTCACCAACTTCCTCAACATCTATAGCAATAACCCTTCCGCTCCGCCTCTCTATCAGTAGTCGATGCCCTTGTTGGTCATTGTTGTTGTTCCGTGGAGGTGGATTCTGACGTTGAGGTGGCTTTTGGGCTGGGACTTGTCCTCACTGAAACTTGGGACAATTTGGTCGAATATGTCTGACTTGGCCACACTCATGACAGGTAGGCACAGGTCGATCATCCCTTCGGGGTGGTGCATTGCCTGTAGGGAACTTCCTAGGTAGATGAGATCAGGAACACATGTTGAACTTATCATGCCCTTGATTGCCACCAGGGCTGTTCTGTTTGTTGTTATTGTGAACGGAAGGTTGAAAGCCATGATAGGATTCAATAGCCAGGGTATTGTCCACTATTTGCTGAAAGTTGAGTGGCAGTTGGAATAAAAGGTTACGCCCCTCATTATAGCTGAGTCCCTCCAAGAAGATGGTTGATCTTCGTTCCATTCCCAGGTCAACAACATAGCGTTCAAGAAATAGGAAATGCTGAATGTATTCAGAAATAATCATACTTCCCTATTGCAAACTATAAAATTTGGCTTCCTTCTTCTTCAGATAAGTCATGCATATATACTTCTCTCTAAACAGTTTGAGGATCTGTTCCCAAGTCATAGCTATAGTGTCTCTTGTGTGCGAAATTCCATTCTACCAGATTCAGGTTGGCCCATCTAGAACATAGGCTGCAAAGCTGATCTTTTTGATGTAGAGGACACTCCATGCCCTCAAACAGACACTCCAGGGCTAAAACCCAATCATCTGCCTTGTCTACCATACTAGTCTCATTCTCCCCTTTGAAGTAAGGTGGCTTCATCTTGATAAAACTGGTCAAGGTGAACTCTTTTGGTTTGCTAGCAGAAGCTGCAGTAGCAAAAAGGTATCCCACCAGGGTTGTGGTGAGAAGTTGATGCAACATAGTCAACTCCTGTTCAGGTGTCAAGGTTGGTGGAGTCAGAGTGATAGGAGTCTCAAGAGTCTCTGGGTGGTTGGACTTGTCAGAGTTGTCTCCCAACAAGTTACCCCTCCTAAAAGACAAGGTCACAGTGTAATATTTCTAGGAGTATTTGATAGAAATAGATGTGGCTATTATTTCCTGTAGGCATGCTATTTCGGGCATTCCGTATCAGAACAGGCCAGGTCGGTGTCATATGAACCCAGGAGTCTCCATAAACCAAGCTAGTGGCACAGAGGAAAATATTGCCAGCCCCCAGGTTTTGACCCTTTCTAGATACCATTACTTTCAACTTCGTGCCCTAGTATCTACCCTACAAGCTTTGATACCATGCTGTAAAGAGGCGAGATCACCTCCTTACTAAAATATAAAAAAAATACACAAAATCCATCTTTTTATAAAATTTTTGAAGATGAGGGATGAAGGTATAATAATTCCATTTAAATAAGCATGGACCAAATACAAAAAATTGTCAATAATAGTAGTGGAAGAAAAACCTATGCTATTACATAGTTTTATTTCAAATGTTTGAAACATAAACTAGAAAGTAGACTACATGATCTAGAAATGGTAACCTAGTCATCTTGGTAGTCTCACTCCTGATCAGCTACTCCTTGTTCTGGTCTTATCCCTTGTCCCGGCTCTGGGTGGTTGGGGTCACCCAGCAAGAGGAGATAAAAGTATGTGTCAATTAAGGAATAAGGACTTTTAACAGCTTAAAAAAATGACAAAGTAAAGGTTCACAAACTAAGAGATTTCAAAAGTATGAGGCAAGTATATAAAATAAGAATTCTTCCAGTTCAAATAATTGTAAAATTTTGCATGCATGATTTAATATGACTAAATTAAGCTAATATAGGGTTGAGGCACCTACCTAACCTCAACCAAAACAAATAGGTGAGGGAGAGTGGTCACCTTCCCATACACCTATAATATATATAAAAGTGGGGAGAGTGGTCACATTCCCCAGGGCTCATGCCCAAACTATGGGTGGTTTGTACTCATGTACACTACATTAGTTAATTACTCATATTCATCATCATGTAGAAGAATTTATATGGCAGATTTAAGCAATTGTTAACTTTTGTAAATGGGGTCCAAGACCCTAGTATAATTGAAATGAAATAACAAGAATTATTGAAACTAATGTATAAGCTCATGCCTCATTGGGATAATAAGATTGGATAAAAATATGCCCAACTTAAGGTTAGAATGCACATACCTCACTTGAGTTTCCTAGATATGAATTTTCACCAAGTATATGTATCCAATGTCACTTTTATCCTAGATACAAGGTTTCATCATATAGATTAGGGTTTTGTAATAAGTTAAGGGTAGAAACCGTAATTTTTAGATCTTTTAGATAAACCTCAATTTTGGACTTGAAAGATAGGCCAACCAATTTGGTATATTTTCTTAATTAGGAAAGCATATTTGTTGAGTCAATTTGAGGTTAAAATGAATTATTTATACATTTTAGGGCTTTTTAATTAGTCATTTTAGTTTATTGAAAACCCTTCCCTGAAAACTTGGAAATTAGGCTCTGGAAACATTTTTATTGGATAAGGTTTATTTTTTTGAATCCATAGCATATTTATTTATATTTTTCTAATCATTAAGTAATTAGTTATGAATTTTCTAAAATCAACAAATAAGAAAATAGGAAAATGCCACGTGGGCTAAATGCTTTGTGAAAGAGGCTGCTCCGAAGGCTGGGCCCATGTTGACCTAGGCCAATCACACATGGCCAGGTCACGGGTCCGCACTCGTGGGTCTCGGTCAAATATGACTAAGTGGGAGGGTGAAAAGGTGGATTTTCCCTTGGGGGAATACAAAGAAAGAAGGGCGAGCGAGGGTGGAGTCAGGAAATCACCGAGAAGTTCATCCCTTAGACCTCTACGCTCCATGGCACCGAGCTTCATGAAGCAGCTTGCCCTAAATTTGGGAAAAATCATAATTCGCGACCAAAGCTCGAACGAAAAGAAGAGAAGTGAAGACGAGTAGATGGCAGAGACACCTACATTTTCAATTGCTATGCTGGGGTCACCGAGGATCATCTAGGAGCGCTACAATGCTCATGCATCAAACTATAATGGTTGTAGCTAGGTGAGGAGTTTTGTAGCAATTGGAGTGAGGAAACTATTGTTCTAGTGTCGACAAAGGCGAGGAGGTTCATATTTCTAGGCGGGGCGATACACTGAGGTGAAAGGAAGGTGGGGGTGAGAGAGCTCGAACGATCGATTTCGGCATTTCTTAGTTTGGTTGAAACTAATAATGAGTAAAGGATCATTTTGATTGGGAGGGAGTGGCAGATTTGATGGTGAAGAAACTAAGAAAAACTATGAACGTTTGATCAAGAAACTGCTCGCGGAAGAAATCCCACTGTGCAACGCCTCTGACTCACAGAGGGATGAAGTAGAAGATGAAGTCTGGGCCATCAGATCGGCCATCTAATGGCTAGGAATAATGCACACATGTGATTAAATGGGAGTAACGAGTGACAGTGATTAATGCGGTGACTATAGGATAAATGTGCAATATATATGAAATTGTATTAATATCTTAATAAAACCTTACTCAATTTGTTTAAAATCGATTTGAGGGGTCAAACCTTGGCCATTTAATCTCAAATTTGAACCATAGGCACACATTAATGTCTATAATATTCCTATACCTTTGAACCTCATTTTTATTCACATTTTGGTGCTTAACTGCCATATTGATCATTAATGTGTTTATTAATGTATATGAAAACTGAGTTAAGTTGAAAAAGATTTTCCACTAATATTTTGAATGAAAATATGAGGTAGTCCTCCCTCATTAATTCAAAGGTCATCAATTAACTTATTATTCTCTTTTTCATGCTTTATTTTCTTTTTTATGAGGAGAGAGACAATGTGAGGTTATTATCATACTCATTAACTACTTTTATTTTCATTATGTTTTATTTTGAACTTTATTTAATAATAATTTCATTTTTGTGGACATTTTGCCACCATAACTCTTGATAACATATCAATTGAAGTAATTGTGCACTAACCCCTTATGTTTGCATGTAGATTTACTCCAAGCCACTCAATTTACACAAAATCAACATTAAGGACAACCTGATATAGAAAATAGGATACCTTTATGAATGGGATGGAATTTCAAGTACATTGAGATTTAGTTCTTTATAGGGAGCATCATGGTGATTGTGGAGAGATATGACAATGTGGTGTTGCAGATCTCTTCTACTGTTACTTCATCAAGCAGTAGTGATGGAAGCATTTGAGCTTGACTTGGTTTCTATATCCCACTTGAAGATTTTGTTGGTGTTGGGTCTTGAAATTGAAGTTCATGAGGGTTTACATCATAGGCCACTGCTTCTTGTACAGAGAGAACAATATCAATATGAAGGTCAAGTCTTCTATAACTTTTGACACTTGCGACATTATACACAGTGAGATGATGGAGACAATAGTCTGAATTTATTTACCACTTCATATATTATATTTATTTGGCCATTAAATGCTATGTTTTAATCCGTTTTGAAATTATATAACTCCTAATCTATAGGCCCAAATATTATGTAGATCTCTTTAATTCTTGTCACAAAAATTCCTAGCATACTAATTATGTGGGTATTATTTAGTCAATTAAACTTTCTCGCTTTAATCACTAAATAGTTATTATTTATAATTATGAATATTATTTTATATTTATTCCAAAGCTATTAGTTGAAAGACTAAAGTACAAGTTGTAATCAAAGTATTGGATCACAAGAATGTTAAGTAGTACCGAGTTATGTCAAAGTGACTCATGAAGATAATTTAAATGACTTGTTTATAAATACTTCTAAAATTAGGAGAATGATCTCATATATACACAAGGAATTTAGATGAGTACTAACTAGTAATAGATGGCATGATAATTGAATGAAACTTGGTATGTACAATCATTTTGTAATCAAGATCAAGATTAGAGAGAATTATAAATTATAGCTCAAAATAGACCCCATACCAAAAACAATATGATACAATGGGTTTCATTATTAACTATGAAAATTTATTAGTTGGTATGCAATATTGACTAACAATAAAATTTAATAATGTGATTCACATGGATATATGTCAACTTTTTTCATCTTTCATTAATAATAACTATAAATTGACTACTATAATGAATATTGTACCTACCAACCGAACTAAGTAATAAAATTGTTATATTAAACTATCAAATTGATATGATTGACTATTGAATTGACAACTTCCTCAATTAATTTTCCTCAACTAACTTGGTTCACACCATCCAAGCAAAAGTCACTACTACATGACTATACATGTATTAAGGTGTAATACCAGAACCTTGAGACTACTAATTAGTCTATAGTGTGGTTTCCGCATATGACTTTGCAGTATATAAAAACATTTTTGAATTGTTTCCATATGTCACGGGTACTCAGGAAGGGAGTCTCTAGGGTAATTAGGTTTTAAAATCCATGTAAAGAGGTTCTACAAGGACTTACACTCTAAAAAAAGTAAATAATACTGCCAAAACTTGGAAAATTATTGTTGATAGTCTATGATGAGATGAAGTATTACTAATACTACCTAGATTGTGTTGGATACTTCCTATATTTGATTAGGATAAAACCTCCTAAATTTGATAGTCAATAGCGCATTCCAACCTTCTTGGTACAAACCTCTAGAGAAAAGTTTTATGATATTTAGAACATCTATTTACTATTGATCTTTGTTTTATATACTCACCTCTTAGACTAATTTCTTACATTTATGTATCTAACTAAATCACTAATGTACTCAACTAAATGTATTGCAAAATATCATATTTAGTGTTTCTCATTTTATAAATTGTATTCAATACATCTCAATATCATGTTATATTCAAAAGAAACCCTATCTAATACAAGAATAAGTTCTACTTGCTATTTATAATTGAATAATATGATTCTATTCTCTATAAAAAAATGATCTAGGTTTTTATGTCTCTTACTTACATGTTACACAAACATGAATGGTCTTAAATTGGAAACCTTGATAAATAAATGAAGTATCTCTAGTTACAATTTATAGTTAACATCAATAATGAAAACATAGGAAGAATATTTCCACACTTGTGTATACTTGGTTACACTACAATTTAGACTTACCAAAGTACCCTATTTTTTTAGTATTTGTCTAGAATCAGAATAGATTGATAAAGTATCTACAATGCTAGATACATCCCTTCCTATGGTTTAATCACCATTTGATCTTCAATTGACCTCAAATTAAGGTTTCACTATTACTCTAATAATAACAAGATTTGAACAATGAGCCCATCTTATTGACTAAGAAGGATGACTAATTTGGAAAATTGAATTATTTTTATCCACTCTAATTTTATATAAAATACCACTCACTGCTAACTTTCCTACCAACTCCAATGTGAAGAAGAGAAGTGAAGACGAGTAGATGGTGGACACACCTACATTTTCAATTTCTATGCTCGGGTCACCGAGGATCAGCTAGGAGCACTACAATGCTCAGGCATCAAACTATAATGGTGGTGGCTAGGTGAGGAGTTTTCTAGCAATTGGAGTGAGGAAACTATTGTTTTGGTGTCAACAAAGGTGAGGAGGTTCATATTTATAGGCGGGGTTATACACTGAGGTGAAATGAAGGTGGGGGTAAGAGAGCTCGAACGATGAGTTAGGACATTTCTTAGTTTGGTTGAAACTGATGATGAGTAATGGCTCGTTTTGATTGGGAGGGAGTGGCAGATTTGATGGCAAAGAAACCAAGAAAAATGGTGGACGTTTGATCGAGAAACTGCTCGCGGAAGAAATCCCACTGTGCAACGCCTCTGACTCGCGGAGGGCTGAGTTAGAAGATGAAGTTTGGGCCATCAGATCGGCCATCTAATGGCTAGGAATCATGAACACATGTGATTAAATGGGAGTAACAGGTGACAGTGATTAATGCAATGACTATAGGATAAATGTGCGATATAAATGAAATTGTATTGATATCTTAATAAAACCTTAGTCAATTTTTTTTAAAATCGATTTGAGGGGTCAAACCTTGGCCAATTAATCTCAAATTTGAACCATAGGCCACATTAACGTTTATAATATTCCTATGCCTTTAAACCTCATTTTTATTCACGTTTTGGCTCTTAACTGCCATATTGATCATTAATGTGTTTATTAATGTATATGAAAATTGAGTTAAGTTGAAAAAGATTTTCCGTTAATATTTTGAACGAAAATGAGGTAGTCCTCCCTCATTAATTCAAAGGTCATCAATTAACTTATTATTCTCTTTTTCATGCTTTATTTGCCTTTTTATGAGGAGAGAGACAATGTGAGGTGATTATGATACTCATTAACTACTTTTATTTTCATTATGTTTTATTTTGGACTTTATTTAATAATGATTTCATTTTTGTGGACATTTTGCAACCATAACTCTTAATAACATATCAATTGATGTAATTGTGCACTAACCCCTTATGTTTGCATGTAAATTTACTCCAAGCCAGTCAATTTACAAAAAATCAACATTAAGGACAAACTGATTTAGAAAATAGGATATCTTTATGATTGGGATGGAATTTCAAGTACATTGAGATTCAGTTCGTTATAGGGAGCATCAGGGTGATTTTGGAGAGATATGGCATCATGGTGTTGCAAATATCTTCTGCTATTACTTCATCAAGAAGTAGTAATGGAGGCATTTGAGCTTCACTTGGTTTCTATATCCCACTTGAATATTTTGTCGGTGTTAGGTCTTGAAATTGAAGTTCATGAGGGTTTACATCATAGGCCAGTGCTTCTCATACGGAGAGAACAATGTCAATATGAAGGTAAAGTCTTCTATAACTTTTGACACTTGCGACATTATACACAATGAGATGATGGAGACAATAGTCTGACTTTATTTACCACTTCATATATTATATTTAGTTGGCCATTGAATGCTATGTTTTAATTAGTTTTAAAATTATATAACTCTTAATATATAGGCCCAAATATTATGTATATCTCTTTAATTCTTGTCACAAAAATTCCTAGCATATTAACTATGTGGGTATTATTTAGTCAATTAAACTTTCTCGCTTTAATCACTAAATAATTTTTATTTATAATTATGAATATTATTTTATATTTATTCCAAAGCTATTAGTTGAAAGACTAAAGTACAAATTGTAATCAAAGTATTGGATCACAAGAATGTTAAGTAGTACTGAGTTATGTCAAAATGACTCATGAAGATAATTTAGATGACTTGTTTGTAAATACTTCTAAAATTAGGAGAATGATCTTATATTTACATAAGGAATTTAGATGAATACTAACTAGTAATATATGGCATGATAATTGAATGAAACTTGGTATGTACAATCATTTTATAATCAAGATGAAGATTAGAGAGAATTATAAATTATAGCTCAAAATAGACCTCATACCAAAAACAATTTGATACAATGGGTTTCATTATTAACTATGAAAATTTATTAGTTGGTATGCAATATTGACTAACAATAAAATTTAATAATGTGATTCACATGGATATTTGTCATCTTTTTTCATCTTTCATTAATACTAACTATAAATTGACTACTATAATGAATATTGTACCTACCAACCAAACTAAGTAATAAAATTGTTATCTTAAACTATCAAATTGATTTGATTGACTATTGAATTGACAACTTCCTCAGTTAATTTTCCTCAACTAACTTGGTTCACACCATCCAAGAAAAAATCACTACTACATGACTATACATGTATTAAGGTGTAACACCAGAATCTCGAGACTACTAATTAGTCTATAGTGTGGTTTCTGCATATGACTTGGCAATATATAAAAACATTTTTGAATTGTTTCCATATGTCATGGGTACTCAGGAAGGGAGTCTCTAGGGCAATTATGTCTTAAAATCCATGTAAAGAGGTTCTACAAGGACTTACACTCTAAACAAAGTAAATAATACTACCAGAACCTGGAAAATTATTGTTGAAACTCTGTGATGAGATGAAGTATTACTAATCCTACCTAGATTGTGTTGGATACTTCCTATATTTGATTAGGATAAATCCTCCTAAATTTGATAGGCAATATCACATTCCACCCTTCTTGGTACAAACCTCTAGAGAAAGGTTTTATGATATTTAGATCATCTAGTTACTATTGATCTTTGTTTTATATACTAACCTCTTAGACTGGTTTCTTACATTTATGTATCTAACTAAATCACTAATGTACCCAACTAAATGTAATGCAAAATATCATATTTAGTGTTTCTCACTTTATAAATTGTATTAAATACATCTCAATATCACATTATATTCAAAAGAAACCCTATCTAATACAAGAATAAGTTCTACTAGCTATTTATAATTGAATAATATGATTCTATTCTCTATATAAAAATGATCTAGGTTTTTATGTCTCTTACTTACATATTACACAAACATGAATGGTCTTAAATTGGAAACCTTGATAAATAAATGAAGTATCTCTAGTTACAATTTATAGCTAACATCAATAATGAACACATAGGAAGAATATTTACACACTTGTCTATACTTGGTTACACTACAATTTAGACTTACCAAAGTACCCTATTTTTTAGTATTTGTCTAGAATCAGAATAGATTGATAAAGTATGTACAATGCTAGATACATCCCTTCCTATGCTTTAATCACCATTTGATCTTCAATTGACCTCAAATTAAGGTTTCAATATTACTCTAATAATAACACAATCTGAACAATGAGTCCATCTTTTTGACCAAGAAGGATGACTAATTTGGAAAATTGAATTATTTATATCAACTCTAATTTTATATAAAATATCACTCACTCCTAAATTTTCTACCAACTCTAATGTGAAGAAGAGAAGTGAAAATGAGTAGATGGCGTACACACCTACATTTTCAATTGCTATGCTAAGGTCACAGAGGATCAGCTAGGAGCATTGCAATGCTCACCGAGGATCAAAAAAATTTCTTGTGTGTCCCCACATTATAGGTCTAAATCCATTCCTGTGTATTGCTGAAAATAAGGAACTTCATCACGTCATATGGCTCTAATAAGCCCACAAAAACCGTTCTTGGATAATCATAGTCATGTAGGCATGCAACATCAAATTCACACACTATCCCACATCTAGGACATATAGTGATGTGTTTCATGTGCCTATAACCTCTTATTTTATTTATGAGGATTTCATCATGGTTTTAGAAGCCAAAAATGAGAACTTAATTTTTAAATTGACTTTATCTCTCTAAATTTTTCTCCAACTCCTACCAACAATAATGTCTTTCCCCTCAAGTAGCCTAGAGTATACAAAATTTGAGGAGTATTGACCATTAGTAGTAAGTGTCCATACCCTAACATCCTCCTTAGATCCATCTATAGGCATACTGATCTTTTATATGCCCTTAACTAGGTGTCTAGGTGACGTTTCTACTAAATTTTTTTGATCCCAAACACCTTCACAAATTGGCCACTCTCAGGTCTTAGAGATCCTACGTAACTGAGTAAGGATATGATCTTTTAACATAGACCCATTCTCTCACCATCTGTCCTCACATACATTAATGTCATGGCCACTTAATGGTAAGAGAAGAGAATTTTCATAAATTAATTTCTTACCCACTAGTTCCGCTCATCCCAACATGGAGCCATTATTTCCCTTGCTATTGAAGCTCTTCTCAAACTTCCTATGGAGTCCTAAACACCATGGAGTATCCCTCATTGTGATTAGATTTGAGATATACTTTTGAGAATATTACTTGTCTCATTGGCTTTACCATTAACCACCATTTTTCTTTACTGGTCATCACTTATTCTATGCGATAGGGAGAGGGGGTGTGACTCATAATTACCTCTTGAGTGAACCTTTAGAGAGTATTATCTATAACATCACAAAGCTTTAGAGGGAGAATGGAAATCTACATCACATAACTTGGCACATATATAATAGTAGCTTTGGCGAGACACACCTTCTTGTCAAAGGATAAACTGCACGCTAAACAAGTGTGAATCTTCCTAGAAATGTTCTCCAACACATCAACAAAAGTCTACCTAGAAACTTCATAAAGAAAGATTGGTATCCCTAGATATTTCCCTAGGTTGTTTGTCTCTTGGTACCCATTGATCTTCCTGAAACTTCTTTGTATTTCTATGATCACAATATGTTATAGTTTTTGCTATGGTAACTTTTATCTCGGGAACCTCTCTAAACTTGTGAAACCATTCCTTGATTGTTCTCATATAATCTGTACAACATGTGAAAATGAGATCAAGTCTTCTACAAAACAAATGTGAGATATACAAGGACCTTTATCTTCAACCATAATAAGTTTCCACTTCTTTTTCTTAACCGTTTGCTAGTTGTCTCAATCTCTCTAAATAATACAAATAAATAAGGAAAAAGGAGACATCCTTGCCTGAGGCCTCGACTAGCTTTGAATTCTATTGATTTCCATTGAATATGATGGAAGTCTTCTAACTAGTAATATAGCTCATGATATAATTCCTTATGTTCACTAGTACAAAAATGACGTATACCATCACATTTACTGGCGTCAGTTATAAATAAAACACCAACACTAATAAACTACAATGTCAGTTTAACAAGACAACCGACACCTATATGTGAAGGCCGACAGCTTTATAAAATACACAAGTATCACTTTTTATTTAACGTCGACTGGTCAAAATAAAAATCAAGATCCAAAATCACCCACGAAATACAATTTTCCAGGGAAAAAGATTTGCCTCCAAAATTTTCAATTTGACGTCGGTTGTATAAACACCGATGACTCATGTTCCACACCAAGCCCCACAAAATCCCCCCATATATCGTCGGTTGTTTATAATACAACTGACGCCTAAATATCCCTCACGAGGCAAAAATTCATACCTTATTTGGCGTTAGTTGTTACACAGGAGCCGACGAGGATGTTTGTTCGCACGTTGTCCCCGCAAAATTTTTTGTCGGTGTTAGGGGAGAAACAGACAACTATGATTGTAACTCAAGAACTTTTTGTCGGCCTATGTGGATAGGCATCAGTTATTATACGTTGAAACTGATGATGAACACCCCGACTCAGTATTTGTTTGAAGTTGTAGATGGTGTTAAGTGTCGGTTTTACACAATAATCGACGCCAGTAATTAAGTGAATAGCGCCCATACGAGCCAGACTCTTCCCCTTCTCTATTTCATTCCCGATTCTCTATTGCCTCTCAAGCTAGGTTTCGTGATTTAGGCTTGCCGCTCGCTGCCACCATTGCTACTGTGGAGAGGAGCTCGCCACCGCCATTGTGGAGAGGAGATCGCCGCCGCCACTGTGGATAGGAAATGTCACTGTGGAGCTCACCACCACCACTCCACTGGAGTCGTCTCCACCATCGCTCCAGTAGTTTAGTCATCGCTGCCACCACTCGCTTGCTCAGTCATCTCCGCCAACGACCAGAACCACAACCCGCCATCCTACCACCGCTCATCACCTACTTCACTGCAACTTCAATCATCTCTGCCTCCACCTCCGACCAGCTCCACAGCCACAACTGTGACCACCTCCACCTTCGGTCGCCGCCACCACAGCCTGCTCCACCAGTGCAGTGAGTTTTTTGTAAGATTATTATTGACTAATTAGGGTTGATCAATATTGATTAATAAGGGTTGAATGAGGAATGAATGAACTTAGTTCAATATATAATTGTTCTCCAAAATTATGTAGTTGATTAATAATGATTAACTAGGGTTAATAATGAATGAATGAATTTAATAAATTGTTATTACTTTCTTTCTCTCTTGTTAGTGATTGATTTAACTTATTTTAATATATAATTGTTCTTCAAAATCATGTAGTTGATTATTAATGATTGATTTGAGTTAATGATGAATGAATGAACTTATCCAAATGGAAGAATGAATTGAATTAAATGATGTTACACAAAACCTAGGATATGAACGATGATACTATAATTGTTTTTTTTTGGAAAATTGGGTAAATATATTCCAAAAACCCCCTGAAAGGGGACAAAGTTACAAGCCCCACCCATACATGTGACTACACACATCTAGGAATTGGTTACAGAAGATCCCAATTCCTAGCTATAATAGGAGGAAAATTAAGACAAGATTTAAAAGTAAAGTACATTCTCTTGATCTCAAGTGCAAGACGGCTGAAGATGGCGACAAAGTCATAAGCACCACCGTTATGTAGCCTTTTATTATGCTCCTCCCAAATGAAGTGAACAACACTAGTGATGGCCCAAAGTTCAATGATTCTAGATTACTTTGACCTTTTACCAAGATCCATGAGGCATTCATATAGAGAATATGAGGCTCTGATGTTGAGCTTAAGTTGAGCACATCCTCAGATATAATTCCAGTATTTGCAGCCCCCAAAAAGATGAGTAATGGAGTCATTGTGTTGGCCACAAAGTAAGCATGTAGGAACAGGAGCCCCCAACCACGAACTAATCTTTTCCATAGTAGGTAGTACATTTGTGAGTGCTCTAAAGGTAGTAAGACTCCATCTAGGATAGTTCTTGGAGAGCCAAAGATTTCCATAAGCCTTATCAGATGGATGCTTTTGCCTTGCATTCTCCCAAAGATCCTTGCCTTCCCAAGCTAAGAAGGAAGGCCATAGAGCTACCATACGTCTGTGACAAGTAGAGCCATTCCTGGAAGCAATAGACAAGGTATCACCATACCTACAAGAAAGCCATGAGCTCCATGTACATTGAGCTTGGGTGAACTTCTTGATGCGGCGTAACAAATGGTAATCCGCAAGTTCATCAAGTCTCTTAAGCCCCAAGCCACCTTCACCAAGTGGGTAAGATAAACATGACCAACTAGAGGGGTGCACCGAGCTACCCCAAAGGAAGTCAGAAAGTAATAGCTCCATTCTTCGTAAGATAGCATGAGGGATGTCACCCATACACATCCAATAGCTGATCAGACCCATGCCACAATGCTTAAGAAACACAAGACGACCAGCCATAGATATTTTAGAACTAGGCCATCTCTGTATCATATCTCTGAGCTTATCTAAGCATTCATGGAAATGACGCATCCTGAGGTTGCCTCCAGCCATAGGAAAACCAAGATACTTTGTGGGCCACATACCACGCTGAATACCCAAGCAACTAATCAAGGCGTCCTTGTTGCTACAAGAAGAGGATAAGAATATATGTGTTTTAATCGGATTGCATTTCATGCCAGAAACAGAACCAAATTCAAGAAAAACCTGTTTGAGTTTGACAAGGCTGCATAGACGTCCCTCGGAAAAGATAAGTACATCATCCGCAAATAGAAGATGGTTAAGAGCTTTGGTCCCATTGATGGAATAGCTCCTAATGAGTCTATTATCATACGCCTCCTCAAGACATCTGCTGAGACCTTCCATAGCAATAGTGAAAAGTAGAGGGGATAAGGGATCACCTTGCCTAAGACCGTTGGAGCTTTTGAAGAAGCCAACCGAAGATCCATTTAGAAAGAGAGAAAAGGATGGAGTTTCCACACATTGCTTCAGAATGGAAATAGACTTTTCATTGAACCTGAGGTCGTAGAGACAATCCCAAAGGTAAGACCAACAAATAGAATCAAAATCCTTAGTAATATCCAACTTGATGCAAGCAGCGGGAGGACTGGATTTCCGATTGAATCTAAGAGTGAATTCAGCCGCAAGAAGGGAACAATCCTCAATAATCCTACCTTTGACAAAAGCACCTTGGTAGGGAGGGATAATCTTTGGCAGAAGAGAAGCTAGTCTCCTTGATATGACTTTAGCGATAATTTTATAGAGCATCGAGCAGCAGGAGATAGGCCTGAAGTCAGTAGGGGATGAAACGATGTCCTTCTTGGGAATAAGAGTAAGAAAAACATGGTTGACTTGCCTAACCATGTTTCCCCCTTCAAAAATCCATTGGACAGCCTTAAGGAGATCATCACAAATGACGTTCCAATTACCCCTATAGAAATAATCATTGAAGCCATCCGGGCCCAGGCTTTTGTGAGGTCTTATGCTCCACACAACATCACGAACCTCACTCAAACTTGGAGTAGAGCAAAGCATGTCATTGTCAATACTAGAAATAAGAGGTGACCAATCTTGAATAAAAGAGACTGAAGCATCCCAAGGTTGATTATATAGTTGTTCAAAATACTAGATAGTGTCGTCAGCAATAGCATCTTTATCCTAGAAAAGATTACCATGTGAGTCAAAAAGTTCAATTATAGAGTTGATAGCATCCCATCTCTTGACCATGGTATGGTAGACAATAGTGTTTCTATCACCATTGGAGAGCCACTCCATTCTACTACGTTGCCAGAAATAAACCTCTTCTGCCTTAAGAAGCAAGTCCAATCTTTCAAGGATTTTTTTTTTCAACATGAATGAGGTCTGGATCTAGAGGACATCTACGGACCATAGCTGAAATGTCATCGAGCTCCATTCTTTCTCTAGCAATCAGGTTCTTGAGGTTGACATACTGTTTGGACCAAGTCTTCAACTTCTCTTTGACATTCTTGAGTTTGTGATAGAATTGGAAGAGAGGATTACCGTGGATTTCAATCGTCCAAGCCTCTTTAATAATGTCCCGACAACCTTCCCAATCTAGCCAGAAATTGAGAAAACGGAAAGGCTTCTTCTTGAAAGAGATAGGCTTCATATTGATGTTTAGAGCACAGTGATCTGAATAATTACATGTGATGAACTTTGTTTTGGAACCAAGAAATTTAGTCAGCCAAGCATCATTAAAAAAGGCTCTATCAAGTTTGCACGCCACCCTTTTAGCAACACCTTGCTTATTATGCCATGTATAAACCTCCTTACCAATGACAGGTAATTCAGTTAGACCAACATTATCAAGAGCAACATTAAAAGAACTAAGGATAACAGAGGGCACCTCACGAACCCCAACCTTCTCCTCTTGCTTCCTGATATTATTGAAGTCACCAGTGATAAGCCAAGCTTCATCTATGCTAGTAGCAATCCTCTCCAAGGTACACCATAGAAAAGAACACTCAGACACAGAGTTCCTAGCATAGACATCAGTAGTGTAGATGATGAGACCACCTTTATTAATGCATTTCAAAGTGACCTATTGATCATCCATCTCAACCACAGAAGTAGTCCAGCAATTAGGATTCCATCCAATGTATATACGTCCATTATTATCATGTAGATGATTAGAAACCCATAACCAGCCTTTAGGGAACATACGATCAGATGTATGTATCATGTGAGACTTGATTTTAGATTCAACAAGAATGGACATTGTCGCTTTATTATCAAGGATGGTTCTCCTCACTTCTTTCTTTTTATGTGGCTTCCCTGAGCCACAAACATTAGTCATGAGAAAGGTCATCAATGACCTCTGGCAGCCGAGCGGGTCTTACAAGACCCATCACCTTTGGACACCCTTGAAGCCTTGGATGATGAAGAAGAGGAAGCACCAGTGGAGTGTCTAATTATATAATCATCAGTCTCCCTGGATGAGAAATGCAAGCATCCACCATTGGGTCTATAGCACCCGAACCTCCATTGACTGCAACACCAACATCCTCATTCACATCAGCTCCACGATGCTACGTCGCCCCACCAGCAAAACTAGTAGCAACACCCTCATTCACATACGCACCACAACACTGCGTCGCCCCACCAGTAGCCCTAGCAGCAACCGGAGACACTGCCACAGTAGTCGGAGTTGCAGCGCCTGCAACACTACCGCCGCCTGGTCCTCCAGTGACTGCAACACCATCATCCTCACTCACATCTGCTCCACGATGCTGCATCGCCCCACCAGCAACACTAGCAACAACACCCTCATTCACATCCGCACCATGACACTGCGTCGCCCTACCAACAACCCTAGCAGCAATCGGAGACGCTGCCACAGTAGTCGGAGTTGCAACACCTGCAACACTAACCCCTCCTTGACCCATCGAGCCAACCCTTCCATCAGCCATGCCAGCATGACCACCTCCAGGATGGGGCACTCCACCATCATCCTATGCACCTAATTCAAGCCCAACAGCACCCAAGACCCCCGTGTTGTTGCCAACACCGTCAGCATGCCCACCATCAGCCCTTGGTTTGGTGCCAACAACACCCGAGGAAGAGGCGCCACCATCTTGTCCGCTTCTTGAACTAACAACCACAACCTGATCGACCCCTTGTTCATCCTCCGTTGCACTGGCAACAACCGTTGTCTTCCCTTTCTTACCAACTACCTTCCAGATTTGCATTGTTGGAGCAGGTTCTACCAGCTCAGTAGCCAGTTTGATAGGGCAATCCGACCCATCATGGCCAAATACCCTACACTCGACGCACCTCTTCGGGACATGTTCATATTGAATCTTCACTGGCATAGGGTCACACCTAAGCATGTTGACCCACACCTCCAACAGAGGTTCTTCATCGGCGTTGATTTCCACCAATGCACGTGCCTCTCACAGCGACTCCTGCCCTAAGGACTTGTAGTCGATCCTGAGTAGTTTCCCTACTCTGCTTGCGATGATCCCAATAGCCCTAGGGGACCAGTTGCGCCCCATGCTTGGTATGTTGATCCAGACCAGAATGGTGCTAAAGAAGTCCTTCTGCAAGTCGTCACCCGTCTTGTAGTCCTTGACAACCACCAATCGGCTATCAAACCATCGAGGTCCACCATTGATAATGCTCGTCTTGTCCTCGGCCGAGTTGAAACGAAGGAGGAAGAACATGTTCGGTTTGGAGAATAGGTCGAATCCTCCCTTAGGCTTCGAGACCCTATGGATCCAAGCAAGAATATGATGGTAATATGGCCTCTTTCCCATCACATATAGGATCGCTATATGTTCCCAGCACTTCTCCATGGCGTCATAAGTTGGCTCATCTATTGTCACGCATGCTTCTTGCTGTCTAGTCCGCCGCCGGCCAAAACCTGATTCTAGGCCCGTCTGAGGGTGGGGCGCTTTGGCGTAGCAGGTGCCTCAACTCCAGGAGGCATCACCGCAGCCATGGCGCCAGAGAGGGAGGAGGGAAAACCCCCTCCGGGGTGAAGGGAGGGGCTTACCTCGGAGATGCCCGTCCGTCCGTCGCTGAGGCACCGCCAGGCCTAGGGCGCGCATCGCGTAACGCTTCTAAATGATTTCCTATGATACTATAATTGTGGCAACACATCCCATTATCATACAGATAACGAGGTGTTACGCGAAAATGTGCGGAAATCACCATAACCACAGATGATGAAAATACAGGTTAATTAAAACCGATTGCGGAAAACTGATGAACTATGAGACTATTACTTTCCAGTCCTCATCCTGCACAGAA
Organism: Alisma plantago-aquatica; assembly: GCA_963693085.1. NCBI lineage: Eukaryota > Viridiplantae > Streptophyta > Magnoliopsida > Alismatales > Alismataceae > Alisma > Alisma plantago-aquatica. The sequence goes on along the minus strand of OY856411.1, from coordinate 870,133,838 downwards.
ACATGTCATATATACATACACGAGGTCTGATACGTGTTCACAGCTTACTGAAACAGCTGTCCATCCATCACATGGGTTCATCACCTGTTCATATACACAGAGGCCCACATCCGGCCAACAGCAGGATATATAAAACATCGTCGATCGTTCATCGAGAAACCACGTCAAAACTCTGCCAAGGACCTGAGAGTATAGGGATGACTCTAGACTCTACTACAAAACCTCCAAAACAGCAGCATATCCATCGCTTGCCTTCTACTGCTCTTCAAGATGCTCAGCCGTAACACCACGACCACGACCACGTCTACCTTGACCACCTGAAAACCAGCAGAGTGAGACAATTGAACAATTGTCCCAGCGGGAAACATAACTTTCCACCGCAACTTCAAACCTCAACAAGATAAACTATAACAGCAGATAATTATTAACAGGTATAACAAGAGCAGTCTATATAAGGCAAGGCTATTTTTATCGACCAGCTTACCAGCTGTACAAAAGCATATAACCAGATATTCCTCAAAGGAACATGATCGACAAAATAAGATATATCATTGTGTAACATGATGATCAGAACAAGACATATGACCACATAACCTGATTACCAAGATACGACCTATTGCCACATACCTAGTGATTATAGAAGTACATGAGATATACCAGAATTAAATACACAAACAAGGCCTCAACCAATGTTTCATATTTATCTTAAGCAATAAGTACTAGACGGCTGTATTACGTATTATTATGCCCCGAGGATTTGAATCGTACCATTCAAATCCAACCTCTGGCTGCGAAGCCCAAGACTGGTGCCATACAATGGTCAGTGGAAGAGCTGGACTCCACAACCTCCCACCTCGTGGTCGGTACACGAGCACAACACAAGCATGACCTTAGTCACATGCTGAAGTGGTCTAAGCCATAGGGTCAGCTCCATAGGCTACCCTCACTCTAGCCCGCCTTGGTACAGGTCTCGGCACTAGTACAACTGAGCCACGGGCCTAATCACCGTGCTCTGAGCCATGAACACATTCATGCTCTACATATCACATATCCTGAGCCATGGGCCTGTTCACCATGCTCCATATACGTATCTGAGTCTATAACCAAAGTTACACTCTTACCTCCTTACTTTAGGCTAGGAGTAACCTCGCATATTCAACAATATGCGCTCTGGGTTAACCCGTAGGAGAACCCGTTTCACCATCACCAAGTCCTGACGATGATGGATCTATGGCCAGGGCAAACTACATGATATGATTTCACTGTGATTCATTAGTATCTTTTAGATGGATTGCAGGATTCAACCAAGTTATATAACATGCAAGGTATAATAGAAAGTAAAGAACATTATATTATTATTGAAACCACATCAACCTGATCCAACATCACATGTTACCACTTGGCCTCTTGCCAACCATCCAGATCCATCTCAAGGATCATCACATATTAGGGGATCTCAATCCTTCATCATGTATTGTCACTGCCTCTCAAGGCTCCCATCATCATCATGGGACCAACACATTACATATATAATCTCATAGAACAAATATCAAGGTCATGTTACTCATCACATATGTCACATAGCCCTTTCATGGCTACACATCACCTGCATAGTTAGGATACACAATAACCATAGATTCATCATAAGGAATATGCTCGCTATCATGGGCTATCATTCAAGATAATTTATTTATCAAAATTACACTATTTGATGATCAAGCTTGTTAATCACATCATACCATAATCATGCCTACCCTTATCTTAGGATTTTACAAACAATCAAGGTATTCACTTTATATAACAATTATTTTGAGTATACAAAGCAACTACTGTTGTTACCAAAAACACTACCTTTATCATTAAGCAATCATTAATGAAACTACCAGTTATCCTTACCATTAACAATTAAGCATAAGACTTACATTATGCATGTCATTACTACTCTTGCTACCATCATTAATATTATCAGCATCACCATCCACTAGTATCTGTATTGCTATGTCACTAAGCAGACTATTAATGTAGCTGTAACTAAGCATCATTATTATCATTACTAATGCTTCCACTACTAGCAAGGCATCATCATCATCTTAGATATCAACAACATTATATTATTACATCATTATTGCATTTACTTATGAGTAAGGCATCATCTCATTGTTGTTATTACTAACAAGACACCACCATCATTTATTGGTGCACAACTAACTACTTCCTTATCACTAAGGCCGTTACTATAGGGTCACAACACCCTCACTAGAACTTCTCATAACCCTTACCCAGACACAGCAAAATGACTGACCAAGAAGGAGGGCAGCAACGCTGCACGACACAGCGTTACTGGGGTAACGTGCATCAGAGAGGGGTGTCGGGCACCCTATGTAAATCGGGCAACACCCGTCGTCACTACTCTGTCGGTCGACGCTCAAGGGGCGTGACGCCCGTCAGGCCTATCGCCCATCCTAGGCTGACGCCTGATACTTCTTCCCAAAGCGGCCAGGTCATCACAAAGGAAAACCACCAGGAGGGAGAAAGGATGGAGAGAGAAGGAATCCCAAAAAACATGCTACCAACATAGCCCACTCTAACTGCCGATACATCAAGGAAAGGGGCGTGATGCCCGTCACAACCCCAGGCCCTGTCGGCCGTCACACCTCGCTCTATCGTGCATCACAGCCTTAAGAGGATAACGCCCGTCAGGCCTACTGCCCATCACAACCATATCGACCAACACAGGTACAAAGCAAGGTACACTAGCATATGAACAAGAACATAACGAGAGGAAAGGAGTTAGGGATAGAAATCATGCAACCCGCCTTGAGCTCCAAGGAAGAAGAAGAAGCATTCGAGCTCCAAGGTATCATCCACCACAGCTCCAAGGAAGATGTATTGGCCAACACAGCAGCAAGGGAAGGGATATCGTGCACTCAAGGTGGAGGAGAGACCAAAAGAGCAAAAGAGACTAAGGCAAGGAAAAGAGCTGTATATATATAGAAGGAAGGGGAGGAGAAACCAAGGTACAACCATGCCATGTGTTGTCCACCCAAGGGACACTTATCCTAGGGTTCCAGCCAACACACTAGCAAAGCATGGGACACTTGTCCAAAACATGCACCAAGTGTCCACTACACAAGACCAAGCATCATGGGAGACACAGGCAGCAGCTCTGCTGGGCGACACACCAGCCTGCTGGGCGACACAAAGCAGGTCCTGGTCGACACAAGGCGCAAGAAAGCCCAACCCAGGCACCTCAATGCCCAAACAAGCTCAAATCAGGCCTAGAGAACTCAAACAACAAGCCCAAGACTTCCTCTCAACCTAGAAGGAGCAAGGAGAGGAAAAACATCTCACAAGATGACCAACTTGCACAAAAAACCCCAAACTTAAGTTATTTGCAAGTAGCCCCCTCAACTCTCAACAAAGCACAACAAAATCCTAATCACCACTTAAAGGTGATTAGCAAGCACCAAAGCATCAAGATTAAGCAAAACAAACCGGGTAAACCCTAAACGTAGTTCAGGGTCCTTACAAGCTAACCCCCTTTAAGGGATTTCATCCTCGAAATCCGAAGAGAAAAGCAAGGGATACTTCCTCCTCATCTCTTCCTCAAGCTCCCACGTGGCTTCCTCAACGCCACGCCGCTGCCAAAGAACTTTCACAAGAACCAGGTCCTTCCTCTTCAGCTTCTTGATCCTTCTATCAAGGATCGCCACAGCACCTTCCTCGTAGGTCACATCTGCATCAAGCTCAACCTCAAATGGTTGTATCATTGTACCTGAATCCGGATGACTTTTCTTCAACATACTGACATGAAACACAAGATGCAACCTATGAAACTCTGGAGGCAACTCTAACTCATAAGCTACCTTTCCAACACGTGCTCTGACTGAGTAAGGTCCCATATACCTGGGAGCTAACTTACCCTTCCGTCCAAACCTTAGCACACCTTTCCACGGCGAGACTTTAAGATATACTCTGTCTCCTACCTGGAATTCCAAAGGTCGTCGGCGATTATCTGCATAAGATTTCTGCCTGTCTTGTGCCACCTTCAACTGTTGCTGTATCACCTTGATCTTCTCTGTCGTCTGCTGTACTAACTCAGGACCCAAAAGTTGATACTCGCCAGACTCAAACCAACACAAAGGAGATCTGCACTTCCTTCCATACAAAGCTTCATAAGGAGCCATGTCAATGCTCCGCTGATAACTATTGTTGTAGGCAAACTCTATCAAACTCAGATATACATCCCAGTTGCCTAGAAATTGTAGAACACAAGCTCGAAGAAGATCTTCAAAAGTCTGAATAGTCCTTTCAGACTGTCCATCCGTTTGCGGGTGAAAAGCTGTACTGAACATTAACTGCGTTCCCAACGCTCTGTGCAACTGTTCCCAAAAACGACTCATAAACTGAGGACCTCTGTCAGAAACTATCGTTGTTGGCACACCATGCAAACATACTATCTCATCCACATATACTCGAGCGAGTTTCTCAGCCGTATACGTTGTCTTTACTGGTAGAAAATGGGAAGACTTAGTTAATCTGTCCACTATCACCCAAATGGAATCATGATTCCTAGTTGTCCGGGGTAGACCGACTACGAAATCCATGGTTATATGATCCCATTTCCACTGCGGTATCGGCAAATGTTGCAACGTACCTGCCGGTTTCTGATGTTCAGCCTTCACTTGCTGACAAACCACACATCTAGCCACAAACTCAGCTACATCTCTCTTCATACCGGACCACCAATACAAGTCCTTCAGACTATGAACATCTTGGTGACACATGGATGCATAGCATACATCGATGTATGTGCTTCCTCAAGCACCAACTCCCTTAGATCGTCGACATCTGGAACTACCATCCTGTCAAGATAGAAAACTACTCCATCCTCGGACTCATGAAACCCATCACGCTTGTCGCTGCCGAACTCTGATCTGATCAACTGTACCGCATTATCTGTCTGCTGTGCATCCTTGATCTGCTGTCTCAACGTAGGCTTAACTTGCATCTGTGCGAAAAGACCAGATAACAAAGAAACTTCCATCTGCACATTCATCTGTCGCAGAGAAACAAACATATCTCACCTATGGCATACCAGAGAACTCAACTGTGCCTTCTGTACCGCAAGAGAAGAAGAAGACTTTCTGCTAAGCGCATCAGCTACCACATTCGCCTTACCAGGATGATACTCGATAGTGCAGTCGTAATCATTGATCAACTCCATCCATCATCGTTGTCGCATGTTCAACTCTTTCTGCGTAAAGATGTACTTCAGATTCTTATGATCCATAAAGATCTGACACACTTCCCCATACAGATAGTGTCTCCAAATCTTTAATGCATGAACTACTGCTGCCAACTCCAAGTCATGAGTCGGATAGTTCTCCTCATGCTTCTTGAGCTGTCGTGAGGCAAAAGACACTACATGATCTTCCTGCATCAACACACAACCTAAACCTTTCTTGGAAGCATCACAGAAAACAATATAACCTTTCCCAGATTCTGGCAGAATCAACACTGGAGCACTGGTCAGCTTCTCCTTTAAACTCTGGAAAGCTTGCTAACATCAATCATCCCAAACAAAAGGTACATACTTCCGGGTCAACTTTGTCATCGGTAACACGATCACACTGAAGTCCTTGATAAACCTCCGGTAGTATCCTGCCAAACCAAGGAAACTACGAACTTCTGTCGGCGTTTTCAGTTGTTCCCAATCCGCAATGGATTCCACCTTCTTCGGATCTACTTTGACTCCTTCGGAAGATATCACATGACCCAAGAAAGCCACTTCGTCCAACCAGAACTCACACTTACTAAACTTGGCATACAGCTGATGTTGACGAAGAAGAGTCAACGCTTGACAAAGATGTTGCTCATGCTCTCGCCTGTCCCGACTGTAGATCAAAATGTCATCTATAAAGACTACAACAAATTGGTCTAAGAACGGACGGAACACTCGGTTCATCAGATCCATGAAAGCAGCAGGTGCATTGGTTAGCCCGAACGGCATAACCACGAACTTGAAATGACCATACCTCATTCTGAAAGTTGACTTTGGTATGTCATCTGCCTTTATCCTCAGCTGATGATATCCAGACCATAGATCAATCTTTGAAAACATTGCAGCACCACGCAACTGATCAAACAGATCGTCTATCCTCGGCAATAGGTACTTATTCTTGATCGTGACCTTGTTCAACTGCCGGTAATCTATACACAACCGCATCAAACCATCCTTCTTCTTAACAAACAACATGGGAGCACCCCACGGCGACATACTCGGTCTGATAAAACCCTTTTCCAACAACTCTTGCAACTGCTTCTTCAACTCTGCCATCTCTGCTGGAGCCATCCTATACACTGACTGTGCAATTGGCTGTGTTCCAGGAACCAGATTGATCTCAAAATCAATCTCTTGGGGTGGAGGAACACCAGGAAACTCCTCAGGAAACACATCTACAAACTCTCGAACAACCGACACCTCCTCAAGACTAGGGCCTTTCTCCTTGGTAACCACAACGGTATCCACTACGTGAGCTAAGAACACCTCACATCCTTGTCGTAACAACTTATCTGCCACCATAGCTGATACCAAACACGTCGGAAGAATCTTCCTATCTCCCTGGAAGATTCACTTCTCTCCAGCAACATCAAACACTGCCTACTTGGAACCACAGTCCAAGACAACCTTATACTTTTCTAAGGTATCCATCCCAAGGATAACATCGAAACCATGCATGTCAAGTGGCATAAGATCCACTTGAATGTGATGTTCTGAGAAAGACAAGACACAAGATGGACACACTTCTCGAAGCAAAGAGGAACCATCAAGAGTGGTTTCTAACAACAAGCTATCCTTCTTATAACTAACAGGTAAACGACAGTTTTCAAGCATACTATAGGCGATAAAAGAGTGTGTAGCACCCGGGTCAACCAGAACAGATATAAAGCAAGAAGAATACATATCAGAATGAAATAACTCCATCTGACCTGTCACCACTCGCGGGTTGACTATCGCCTCCGACTGATTCATGGCATAGAATCGAGCCGTTGCTTGCTGTCCACGACCCCTGCCTCCTTGAGAAGACGATCCAGCTTGAGACGCTAGACCGCGTCCACGTCCTCTGCTACCACTGGCCTGTGGCCTCTCTGACCTCTAGAAACTCTGCCTCGGCTGCTGCGTCACTTCAACATCTCTATTCGGGCAATGCAATTTGAGATGCCCGGTCTGTCCACAGAGATAGCACGCCCTATCTTCAAACCGTGGCCTAGCTGGCCCTATTACTGCCACTAAAGCTGAACTGTGCGCCTTAGACGGTGAAGAAACATAACCTATCCCCTTACTTAGAGACCACTGAGATGGCACACCAGAACTTCTCATCACTGACGGTGCTGAAAACCTAGGCTTCTTAAAGCCACCAAACCTTCGTCCTTGAAACTGAGCAGGTCTTTTAAGAGACATAGACTCTCTTTTCTCCCTTACTGACCTCTCGATCCGTCGAACAGATTCCACGAACATAGCAAACCGCTCTCGGTTCTCCAACGCAGACACCGGAGTCTTCAACTCAGCACTCAAACCCTTCTTGAAATGTCTGATCCGTTCCTCATCTGTTGCTTCCATGTGAGGACAAAACCTCAACAGATCCATAAACTTAGCTTCATACTCGATGATGTTCATCATTCCTTGTCTCAGGTTCTCGAACTGACTAACCTTCTCATCCAGATACGTCTTGGGAAAGTATCTGGTGACGAACTCATGTCAAAACACTTCCCAACAGATCACCTCACCAGGCCGCTTCTCTTCTTCTATGGTCCACCAGTGACCAACACTACCTTTTAGAAGGTAGACAGCATGCTTTACCTTGTCTGCTTCAGGGATGTCAAGGATTCAGAAAGCCTTCTCGAGACTTGTCAACCACAGATCTGCATCCGCTGGATCAGTAGTTCCAGCATAATCTGAAACTCCAACTCGGTGAAGCCGCTCGAAGGTCTTCCCAATACTCAATGCTTCTCCATGGGGAACCTGTGCTCGCGGAGGAGGCACTGGTAATCGCTCAACCATGAGATTCATCATAGCCATTAACTGCCCCATAAGCTGTTGGTAAGCAGGATGTTCAAGAATGGCTGGGTTAGGTTGGGGGACCTCAGGCACCCGATCTTCATGTGCCTGTCCATCTTCTCCATCAACCAATGCAGCATCACTATACTCAACAGAATGTTCTTCATGGTTTCCAGACATCTTGACTTTTCTTCCGCTGAAGGCAGAAGTTTTGTAAGAAATCCTAGAAAACTCATAAGAACAGACTCAACCTAGTCCTAAATCCCTGTAGACTCAGCGAACCTAAAGCTCTGATACCAAAAACTTGTGGCAACACATCCCATTATCATACAGATAACGAGGTGTTACGCGAAAACGTGCGGAAATCACCATAACCACAGATTATGAAAATATGGGTTAATTAAAACCGATTGTGGAAAACTGATGAACTATGAGACTATTACTTTCCAGTCCTCATCCTGCACAGAAACATGTCATATATACATACATGAGGTCTGATACATGTTCACAGCTTACTGAAATAGCTGTCCATCCATCACATGGGTTCATCACCTGTTCATATACACAGAGGCCCGCATCCGGCCAACAACAGGATATACAAAACATCGTCGATCATTCATCAAGAAACCACGTCAAAACTCTGCCAAGGACCTGAGAGAACAGGGATGACTCTATACTCTACTACAAAACCTCCAAAACAGCAGTATATCCATCGCTTGCCTTCTACTGCTCTTCCAGCTGCTTAGCCGCAACACCACGACCACGACCACGACCACGTCTACCTTGACCACCTGAAAACCAGTAGAGTGAGACAATTGAACAATTGTCCCAGCGGGAAACATAACTTTCCACCGCAACTTCAAACCTCAACAAGATAAACTATAACATCAGATAACTATTAACAGGTATAACAAGAGCAGTCTATATAAGGCAAGGCTATTTTTATCAACCAGCTTACCAGCTGTACAAAAGCATATAACCAGATATTCCTCAAAGGAACATGATCGACAAGATAAGATATATCACTGTGTAACATGATGATCAGAACAAGACATATGACCACATAACCTGATTACCAAGATACGACCTATTGCCACATACCTAGTGATTATAGAAGTACATGAGATATACCAGAATTAAATACACAAACAAGGCCTCAACCAATGTGTCGTATTTATCTTAAGCCGTAAGTACTAGACGGCTATATTACGTATTATTATGCCCCGAGGATTTGAATCGTACCATTCAAATCCAACCTCTGGCTGCGAAGCCCAAGACTGGTGCCATACAATGGTCAGTGGAAGAGTCGGACTCCACAACCTCCCACCTCGTGGTCAGTACACGAGCACAACACAAGCACGACCTTAGTCACATGCTGAAGTGGTCTAAGCCACAGGGTCAGCTCCATAGGCTACCCTCACTCTAGCCCGCCTTGGTACAGGTCTCGGCGCTAGTACAACTGAGCCACGGCCCTGATCACCGTGCTCTGAGCCATGAACGCATTCATGCTCTACATATCACATATCCTGAGCCATGGGCCTGTTCACCATGCTCCATATACATATCTGAGTCTATAACCGAAGTTACACTCTTACCTCCTTACTTTAGGCTAGGAGTAACCTCGCATATTCAACAATATGCGCTCCGGGTTAACCCGTAGGAGAACCCGTTTCACCATCACCAAGTCCTGACGATGATGGATCTATGGCCAGGGAAAACTACATGATATGATTTCACTGTGATTCATTAGTATCTTTTAGATGGATTGCAGGATTCAACCAAGTTATATAACATGCAAGGTATAACAGAAAGTAAAGAACATTATATTATTATTGAAACCACATCAACCTGATCCAACATCACATGTTACCACTTGGCCTCTTTCCAACCATCCAGATCCATCTCAAGGATCATCACATATTAGGGGATCTCAATCCTTCATCATGTACTGTCACTGCCTCTCAAGGCTCCCATCATCATCATGGGACCAACACATTACATATATAATCTCATAGAACAAATATCAAGGTAATGTTACTCATCACATATGTCACATAGCCCTTTCATGGCTACACATCACCTGCATAGTTAGGATACACAATAACCATAGATTCATCATAAGGAATATGCTCGCTATCATGGGCTATCATTCAAGATAATTTATTTATCAAAATTACACTATTTGATGATCAAGCTTGTTAAGCACATCATACCATAATCATGCCTACCCTTATCTTAGGATTTTACAAACAATCAAGGTATTGACTTTATATAACAATTATGTTGAGTATACAAAGCAACTACTGTTGTTACCAAAAACACTACCTTTATCATTAAGCAACCATTAATGAAACTACCAGTTATCCTTGCCATTAACAATTAAGCATAAGACTTACATTATGCATGTCATTACTACTCTTGCTACCATCATTAATATTATCAGCATCACCATCCACTAGTATCTGTATTGCTATGTCACTAAGTAGACTATTAATGTAGCTGTCACTAAGCATCATTATTATCATTACTAATGCTTCCACTACTAGCAAGGCATCGCCATCATCTTAGTTATCAACAACATTATATTATTACATAGTTATTGCGTTTAGTTATGAGTAAGGCATCATCTCATTGTTGTTATTACTAACAAGACACCACCATCATTTATTGGTGCACAACTAACTACTTCCTTATCACTAAGGCTGTTACTATAGGGTCACAACACCCTCACTAGAACTTCTCATAACCCTTACCCAGACACAAAAAAATGACTGACCAAGAAGGAGGGCAGCAACACTGCGCGACACAATGTTACTGGGGTAACGTGCGTCACAGAGGGGTGTCGGGCACCCTATGTAAATCGGGCAATGCCCGTCGTCACTACTCTGTCGGTCGACGCTCAAGGGGCGTGACGCCCGTCAGGCCTATCGCCCATCCTAGGCTGATGCCCTATTTTTCTTCCCAAAGCGGCCAGGTCATCACAAAGGAAAACCACCAGGAGGGAGAAAGGATGGAGAGAGAAGGAATCCCACAAAATGTGCTACCAACATAGCCCACTCTAACGGCCGATACATCAAGGAAAGGGGCGTGATGCCCGTCACAACCCCAGGCCCTGTCGGCCGTCACACCTCGCTCTATCGTGCATCACAGCCTCAAGAGGATAACGCCCGTCAGGCCTGCTGCCCATCACAACCATATCGACCAACATAGGTACAAAGCAAGGTACACTAGCATATGAACAAGAACATAAGGAGAGGAAAGGAGTTAGGGATAGAAATCATGCAACCCGCCTTGAGCTCCAAGGAAGAAGAAGAAGAAGTCGAGCTCCAAGGTATCGTCCACCATAGCTCCAAGGAAGATGTATTGGCCAACACAGCAGCAAGGGAAGGGATATCGTGCACTCAAGGTGGAGGAGAGACCAAAAGAGCAAAAGAGACTAAGGCAAGGAAAAGAGCTGTATATATATAGAAGGAATGGGAGGAGAAACCAAGGTACAACCATGCCATGTGTCGTCCAACCAAGGGACACTTGTCCTAGGGTTCCATCCAACACACTAGCAAAGCATGGGACACTTGTCCAAAACATGCACCAAGTGTCCACTACACAAGACCAAGCATCATGGGCGACACAGGCAGCAGCTCTGCTGGGCGACACACCAGCCTGCTGGGCGACACAAAGCAGGTCCTGGTCGACACAAGGCGCAAGAAAGCCCAACCCAGGCACCTCCATGCCCAAACAAGCTCAACTCAGGCCCAGAGAACTCAAACAACAAGCCCAAGCCTTCCTCTCAACCCTAGAGGGAGCAAGGAGAGGAAAAACATCTCACAAGATGACCAACTTGCACACAAAACCCCAAACTTGGGTTATTTGCAAGTAGCCCCCTCAACTCTCAACAAAGCACAACAAAACCCTAAACACCACTTAAAGGTGATTAGCAAGCACCAAAGCATCAAGATTAAGCAAAACAAACCGGGTAAACCCTAAACGCAGGTCAGGGTCCTTACAATAATTGTAGGTATATGAATGACAACATATCTACATGTATTTTATTAGCCTAGAAACTCGTCTGAGATTTACTCATTAGGAGTAAATCTTGGATAGTCCCTAGTTTGGGACTGTTCTTGAACACTTAATCTCACTTAGGATGTAAGTGTATAATGTGTATTTGATTTTCATGATGTTTCATCATGACTTCCCCATTTGTTCTCTAAGTACATATGCCGGTGGGCATTTGCCCATGTACATTGGTGTACTTGGAAAACTGTGGGGAAATGCTGCCAAAATTTCTTGAAAATCGAATACACATTATACACTTACTAGTGAGATTAGGTGATTAAGAATGGGATATGTGGTACACATTTATTATATATAACACCCTCAACCCTAAACTTTTAACCATAAACCCTAATCTTTTAACCCTAAACTCTAATCTTTTAACCCTAAACCCTAATATATAATTGTTTTCTCTTTGATCATAGAATGGATAGATCATGGATGTCCATTCCAAATCGCTGCACCCTAGAGTTTATTTCTGGTCTTGATCAGTTTAGTAGATTTACCGAGGAACATAGGAAACAACTTGGAGATAGGTTCTATTGTCCATGTAGGCATTGCGGTAAAACTTGAAAGTCAACACTGGTGATGAAATCAAAAGTCATGTCATGTGCAATGGGATTGTATAAGGCTATACAGAATGGCACTGGTATGGAGAGATTTCAAACCTGAAATCAGTGGATGTTGATAGAAGTTCTTGTATGGAAGAAGAAATTGCCTCCGATGACGTAGATGTGAATGAACCAGTTCCAGTAGACATTGTTAATGCGATGCTGGATAGTTGTGGGGTAGAGCACACCAATCCACCTCCCATTTTTAGAAACATTGTGCATGATGCTTAGAGACCGTTATACACAGGTTGTACTAAGTTTATGAAGCTTAGAACTGTGTTGAGATTGTATAAGCTGAAAGCTAACAATAGATGGAGTGATAAAAGCTTCACATCATTGTTGTCTTTGTTGAAAGAAATTCTTCCTAAAGGAAACAAGCTTCCAATCTCAACATACCAGTTAAAGAAATTGTTGCGCCCAATGGGAATGGAGTCCAAGAAGATACCCGCATGCCCAAATGATTGTGTATTATGTCAAAAGGACTATGTGTATTTGAAATATTGTCCAAAATGTGGTGCATCAAGGTATAAAATGATGACTTTGGGGTAGTCCAAAACCAGTTCTCTGCCAAGGTGATGTGGTATCTACCTATAATATCACAGTTTCAACACTTGTTTGCCAATCTGATAGATGCAAAGAATTTGTGGTGGCATGTAGATGTTAAAAAAATAATGATGGGATCCTGTGACATGTGTATGATTCCCCACAATGGAACAAGATTGATTTATTGTACCCTAAATTTGGTGAAGAAGTTAGGAATCTAAGACTTGGGCTTTGTACAGATGGGATGAATTCGTATAGGACATTGAGCAGCCAACATAACACTTGGCTAGTTATGCTTGTTATATACAATCTTCCTCCTTGGTTGTGTATGAAAAATAAGTATGTTATGCTATCATTATTGATATCGGGCCCTAAACAACCTGGAAATGATATCGACATTTATCTTGAACCTCTAATTGATGACTTAAAGAAACTCTGGGGTGAAGGTGTGATGACCTATGATGCTTCATGAAGAGAGACATTTTGTTTGCACGCTATGTTGTTTTGCACTATTAATGACTTTCCAACATATGGGAATTTGTCTAGATGTAGTGTCAAAGGATCTAAACCGTGTCCTATATGTGAAGATAACATTGATTCAATATGACTAAAACATGGTGACAAGACTGTATATCTTGGTCATTGAAGGTTTCTTCCAAAATTCTATCCGTACTGTAGGTTGCGCAAAGCATTCAATGGACGGAATTAGGAATGGAGTGCACCTAAACCTATACCAGGGGAGGTTTTTTATGAAAGAGTAAAATATTTTGTCAATGAATTTGGTAAGAGATAACAATACCATGGCCACACGGAGTGACAAATCTTTATTCAAGAAGAAGTCAATATTTTGGGATCTTCCTTATTGGAGTTATTCAGTAGTCAGGCATTGTATCGATGTCATGCACGTTGAGAAAAATGTCTGTGATAGCGTCATTAGTACTCTGTTGAATATACCATGTAAGACTAAAGATGGGATAAATCCAGAATGGACCTACGTGAAATGGGAATAAGGATAAAATGAATAGAAGTAGTTAGTAGCGATCGGCGAACATACTTATCTCCTGCTTGTTACACGTTGTCTAGAAAGGAGAAGAAAGCTTTTTGTGATTGCTTGATAAATGTTAAGGTGCCACAAGGTTACTCATCCAACATTCGTAGATTGGTATCAATGAAAGATTTGAAGTTGATAGGTCTTAATTCTCATGATTGTCACACTCTAAAGCAAAAAATATTGCCCATGGAAATTTGATCTATACTGCCAAAGCATGTAAGGTTTGCAATCACCAGACTTTGTTTCTTTTTCAACAGTCTATGCAATAAAAGTTATTGATCCAGATACACTCGATAAGTTGCAAAGAGAAGTGGTTGTTACCCTATGTCAGCTTGAGATGTATTTTCCTCCTTCGTTCTTTGATATTATGGTACATCTTATTGTCAACTTGACTAGGGAAGTGAAAATATTGGGTCCAGTTTTCTTACATTGGATGTATCCCTTTGAATGATACATGAGAATTTTTAAAGGTGATGTTCAAAACCGTTATCGGCCTGAAGGGAGTATTATTGAGGGTTATGTGGCGAGAGAGGTTATGGATTTTTGCATTGACTTTTTAAGTGGTAATGACGCTCCTATTAATGACAAGAATATTGAGGAGTATTCTGACAAAGGAATTTTGGGATCACCGATGAAAGTAATCAGCCATGAGCAGTTGGAACAAGCTCACTTGTATATTTTACAAAACATCGATAAAGTGAGTGTTTATATCGAGGAACATACCAATTTCATCAAGAAACAATATCCTCGAGCCAATTCAATGTGGCTTGCTAGAGAGCATAACAAGACATTTATTAAGTGGTTTGAAGATAAAGTCTTACATCAACTATCTCAAACACCAAATAATCTTGCTGAAAATATCAAATGCTTCACCTTTAAACCAAAATTGAATGTTATGTCTTATGAAGGGTTTGACATAAATGGGTTCTCATATTACACAAAGCATCAAGATGATAAGAGCATCGTCCAAAATAGTGTGGTCACCCTTCAAGCATCTTCATTGTTTTTTGCAAGTGCAAACGATAAGAGTCCACGTGATGCTAAAATGTCATATTACAGTGTCATTGAAGACATATGGGAGTTTGACTATGTAGATTTCAGAATTCTGCTCTTTAAATGTAATTGGGTTGATAACACCAAAGGAGTTATACTAGATGAAGTGGGTTTTACATTAGTGAACTTTGAAAAGATTGGCGAGAAGGGTGAACCATTCATATTGGCATCACAGGCAAAATAAGTATTTTATATCGATGATCCTACAAATGATAAATGGTCGGTTGTTCTTCACGGTAAAAAATAGTTCATTGAAGATCCTATAGATGAAGAAGAGTACTATGATAACTATGATGACTCGAGTCCATTCTCCGTTAGGTTGCCAACACCACCAAATATTAAAGCTAATGATGACTTGTATGTGCGCGGAGATCACACCGAAGGAATGTTAATTAATAAAAGATTGTAGTATGAGAGGCATGTTTTTATTTTTTTTATATGTTTTATTTTTCTAAATGTGAACTTTACAATGTTTTATTATCTTCTAGTTATGTTAAATATTAAATGTTTGATTTTTTAATGAAAATTTTAGATGGTTGAGCATGCGTATGATGACCATGATGATAATTACCATGACTGTGAGGATATCAATGCGGTGCCTCACAATGTAAGTTTTTAAAATATATTCTATATTTCTATCTATATGCCCATTTATAAGTTATATCCTATAAGTGTGTTTTTTTGTTAAACTTTAGGTTGATGATGTACCTCTAAAGAACTTGGGGCACTTGATTAGCAGCAAAAAAATTGAAAAAGTGAGGGGCATCACTATGATGAACAAGTTACTAAAACAAAGGGGCAATGGACCCAAACTGGCTATGGATTTTGATCATGCAGGATATTCAGTTAGAGTGAACCACAACTCATTTATTTCATATCTTGGGGTTCTTACTCATAGCCATTGTAGTCCTAATGTAGAATCTTGGCACAAAGTTCCTAAGGGGAAGAAAGACTTAGTGTGGAAGGAACTGTGTGTGAGTTATTATTATTTGGAATTCTATTTTGCAGATTACTGATTTTTAGGATACTAGTTAAATATATGAAATTTTGTAGAGTATATTTGAACTGGATGAAATCCTGCATCGTAAATGCGTGATGCAGCGCTGTGGGAGGGTCCTGAGGAACTATAGGACAAATCTCACCTGAGATTACATACGAGATGCTGAGAATAGGAAGAAGTCAGCGACTGAGCAATGGAACTACCTAGACCCCAATGACTGGGAGGAGTTTGTTGCCAAAAAAAAACTAATGAATTCAAGGTATTAAGAACCACTCCCAATTTAATTAATATACATTCTTATGTATTCACCTATTCAAGATTGACCTTTAGTGTTACTAACCAAATCAATGTGCTTACTAACAAGGCTATAAGCGATGCTCAAAGAGCAAGGCATGCACTGAATGTGCATGACCACATGATGGGTCCAAAAGGCTATGCAGGCATTCGCCAAAGACTACAGGCTGTTGTTGCTACTAAGTCTACTACTACTCAAGAGACTGGGGAGTCCTATACTGTTACTCCCGCACCTCTACCTCGCCATACTATGTGGATAGCTGGGAGGCAAAATAAGAAACGAGATATAACCAAACCCGCAACTGTTGAGGCGGCTGCTAAAATGGTAAAATTCAACTCTCAGGGCAATCAATGTTGATTATTATGTTTACTTACCAATTTCTATTGATGGTGATTAGCGGGAGATTCACGAGCAGAGGAAGCAAGGCAGGTTCTTCCCTGAGGGCATAACAGATGAATTGATAGTTGCTCTTGGTAACCCAGAGCATCCTAGACGTGTTAGGGGTGCAGGCATAAAAGCGTTCTTTGGGCCATCACAACGCAAACATGTCCCAAAAGTGGGATTTTCAAAATCTGAGGTAACTTATTCTTTTTTTAGAATGTTATTGCAAAAGGGAATTCAATAATCAAAAGCTAACACTTCTTTTGTCCATGTATAGGTAGATGAGTTAATTCATAGGAG
The DNA here is from genome assembly GCA_963693085.1 of Alisma plantago-aquatica. NCBI lineage: Eukaryota > Viridiplantae > Streptophyta > Magnoliopsida > Alismatales > Alismataceae > Alisma > Alisma plantago-aquatica. The sequence continues at coordinate 870,116,489 of OY856411.1, read as the reverse complement.
AGTCCATGAAGTAATTAGCAAGTGGCAGACGTCTCTTACTGCCACTCAGACAATACCTATGGCGTCCCACTCTTCTCCTATTGTAAAGGTGGTTGGGAGTAATCATGTAGACCCACCACCTAGCACGTCTGTTGCAAGTATTTTTATGACATAGTAGCTAGTCTTTTTCAAGATGATATGTTTATATATATATATATATATATATATATATATATATATATATATATATATATGTATATAACCTACTTTATGTAAATTTGTAGGGGTTGAATCCATGCCGTCTAAAAAGCAAAGAATTTATCATTACAGAGGCCGAGGCTTACCCACCCCTTCCAGGGGACATGTTTCATGGCACTCCAATACCAGATGGTGCAGTTCGTATGAACCCGAGACTAGTACTCCACCAGTGGACGCATCTTCCATTACCATATGCCAACCCATATTCTGAAATGCTTGGTGAAGCAGAAGGTAGAGTGATATTGTGACCCGAAGCGGATTTCGTCTATACTGATATTGTATGGTAAATTTACATTATGTTAATTTGTTAGCGTGTATGTACGAGCTAGTCAATTGATTTGAAATTATATATAGGTCCAAAGGAAGAAATCCACTACAGCTCGACCTCCACCTCCACCTCCTCCTGAAGTACCTAGTTGGCTTCCAAGGGACCTATATGACTCGTTAAGTCCTAATTGTAAGGGTATGGCAGTATGGATAGGTGAACATGACCCAAATTCTCCTATAAATGTTTCTATTCTGGTGGATGTTGTAGGCAAATCATAAATAACAAAATATTTATACAAGATATTTTGAAGTTGATTCATTATGATTGGCTAAATACATTTATGATAGAGCTATGGATATGGTGAGATCTTGTTTATATATTTGTATACCTTTTTTTATATACGGTGATCTGGTTTCTTATATATTAATGCATACATAATACATATTTTGCAGCCACTTACACACGATCTGTAAAGATTTTTCATTTTTCCATGTGGGATTTTTAGTTCCATCTTTGATCTTTCGCGTAGATAAAGAGCCTTCATCAGTTACTGCATACTTCTCTGACTCTTTTAAATATTTTGGTAAAAAAAAGAAGTCGGTGATAATAGCTCCAATCAATGTTGAGTAAGTTTACTTTGCTTATAATTTGGACTTAAGAAAATTACATTTTTATTGTGGATTTTGAGTTATTAATTTTTAACTTTCTTACCTCTAGTGCTATGCATTGGGAGTTACTGGTTACTGTCCCCAAGATGTAAACTATTTATTATCTAGATCCTACAGGGAAGGAATTAGACTCATTATATGGACACTCAATGAAAAGGCCATTATTTACTGGTTACTGCATACTTCTCTGACTCTTTTAAATATTTTGGTAAAAAAAAAAGTCAGTGATAATAGCTCCAATCAATGTTGAGTAAGTTTACTTTGCTTATAATTTGGACTTAAGAAAATTACATTTTTATTGTGGATTTTGAGTTATTAATTTTTAACTTTTTACCTCTAGTGCTATGCATTGGGAGTTACTGGTTATTGTCCCCAAGATGTAAACTATTTATTATCTAGATCCTACAGGGAAGGAATTAGACTCATTATATGGACACTCAATGAAAAGGCCATTATTTACGTGAGAAATCTTTCATGATTTATATCTATTAACATATATTATTATATTATTATTTAATAATGCAATTTAACGTGTTACATTAACATGTAGGGCTTTAAAAGCTTTTAAAAAAGTGGGAGGAAACATGGCCAAGACAAAGAAACTGTTACTTTGGAAGAATGTGAAAGTAATTTCCTGACTCCAGTGTATATATTATTTATGTGAACTATGCTTGTTTGTATTTGTTAACATTCTGTATGTTTCAATTTATAGTGTACTACACAAAACAACAGATGGGCATGTGCATGCTACGTGAAGCGATATATGGACCTAATTATCAAACATGTTGCAATGGAAATCGATACCATACAATAGGTATTATATATAGTCTCACTAGATAATATGAAATATATCAATCTTATTATATATTATTAATTTTATATATACGTCATTCTCTTTGTAGGTGTTTAAAACCAGTGACTTCACTACAGGTGAAAAGTTATTAGATGTACATACTCCCTATACGATGGAAGAATTAAATGATGTAAGAGAACAATGGGAAAAGCCTTACAAGTAGTAAGAATTTTTTATTATCATTAGAATACTGATGGTGATGATGACCATGATAATGATAAAGAATGATATTTCTAAACTTTGTTGTCATAATTATTTCTGTATTTGATGACATGTTAAACTTTGAAAGACACACTTATATATAGATGTCTGAATGGTTTTTTTGAATTGTCTTATATATACATATGTGTGTGAAGATGAATACATGAATGCTTCTACATGTGTATGAATGTGAAAAGAGATGAAATGAATGGTACTGTAGGTTGCTACATGTGAATGAATATGAAATGGTGGAATGAAATGGAACTACATGTTTCTACATGTGTGTGATGAAATCATATGAAATGTGCTTATACATGTGTGTGAATCATTCCCTATTAATTGTCCATCCTTGTTAATTTTGTAGGTTTGTGGCATGTTGTTGGCTAAAATCAATGGATGTTGCAAACCTATAGTTCAGAACTGAACTGTAGGTTTTGCATCCTGCTGACCAACCGGACAGTAGGCTTGCAAGCTGATAAGAAAAAAAAATCAAAACATAGTCTTCAGTTAAAAAAGAAACCGACAACATAAACTTAACTCGTCGGTGATTAATAGATAACCAACGTCTTTATCCCCTAATGGTGTCATTTACTGTTTGGTACCATTAATAATTGTAGGTCAACGGAGTCGGTTTTATGTTGCTAACTGACACCTATGGTCTAACCTGGGACCAATTTTTTCTTCGGGATGGGATGTGGCATCGGTTATGACTTGATAACCGATGCATATGGGCCCCCTATTGGCACTTTTTTTGGGTTTGCAATCGGGGGATGACTTTGTGGCATCAGTTATGAAACCGACGCTGAAGGCGTCTACATTTAGTGTCACCCACTTGGGTGTCACTTAGAAACTGACTGCTAAAGTAATATTTAACTGACACTAAAGGTGATATCTGTACTAGTGGTTATTAATAAGGCTGACTCACTACATAGTGAACTTCTACGCCATATGGTCATATGTCTTAGTCAGGTCAATTTTTGTGGCCATCATTTTTGCTCCTTGCTTCCTTTTCATTGAGTGTATGAGCTCTTTAACTAATGCTATGTTATTAGTGTTCTTGTGGCTAGGAACAAAGCTACTCTATGCAGGTGAAACCCACCTTGAAATTATATTCTCTTGGCCTCTCCACTGTAATCTTAGAGGATATTCTTAACACAATATTGTTTAAGGATATATGTCACAATTTCTCACACTTCTCTAGCTTTATGACTTTTTATTTTAGGAAAATAGTCGAGATACACAACTCGTCGGTAAGGAATTCCTCATCAGAGCATTGATGACAATGGTAGTGATTGGACACTTAACAATCTCCCATTTCTTTTGAATGAAAAGGCCATTGACACCATCCATTCCATTTGTTTATGGGGGTTACAACTCTTCAAAATATCAAACAACTCCCCCTTCATGGGAATAGCTTGGATAATGACCATTTGACTATCTGAAAGTTTCTCAAAGCTCCCTAGAAAATGGATATAATCGGGTGTTGTTCTCCGTCAAGGTTCACTCAATACTTTTTTGAAGTGAATGATGACCATATCTTACAGTATGTCATCATTGGTTACCCATTCACCATAAATTTGTTTGTGATGGAAAAATTATTAGCTACCTTTATCTAGTTAGCACAGGCATGATATAATTAGGTAATATTATATTTTTTGTTGTGCCCATTGATATGACTTCATTTTTTCAAATCCTCCTCTTCCTATTCAAGGACATTGTCGAGTTCAGATTGCATATCTTAGCATATGTTGTCGTTATAACATTGTACTAAACTACAAGTTCTATATAAAGATTATTTTGGGAACATTGGTGATGTTCTTATTTATCCCACATTACCATTGTAGGGAAAAGAATTATCAAAGACATTACAAATATTTAACATGAACACCATTAGAGTAAGCATTTGGGAGTCAAAATAGGTTGTAACATATGTTTTAACGAATGTGATATCTACCTTCAATAATATCTAGAGCCAAGTATTGAATAATTGAAGAAACCATGAATGAGATTTAAGATATACAGCTTTTTCTAGACAATTTGTGCATAAAAAGCATCCTGTAGGACATGGAAAGTGTCTTCATGGGAATGATTAGATTTCTTACAAGAGATCTAATATGTGAAGTGACACTGAAGTATAAAAACGTTTTCATTAGGGCTTGATGTGCAACATCTTATATTTTTTAGGCACTTTCTAATTTCCATATATTGTTCTAAGGGCCAATTTTTGTGCAAGAGATATCTTGAGTAATGATCTTATAAGCAAACTTACAAGTAAAATTTTCTAATGTGTCATGATTCCGTGTTCTGGTGTCAATGGATGTATTATCTAGTGATACTAGAAGATTGACCACTTTATCTACTATCTGATATGGTACATATGTTAGCATAAAAGTAGTATCCCATTGCTTTCTATCAATGATTAAAGCATCAACTCGCATGTCAAGAAGGTCATTAGGAATTGGATGTAGGACCTTATCAAGAAACCTAGGTTCTAAAGGGACCCATGGATCTTTCTATAAAAGGATCGGAGAATCATTTGAGATAATGAAAGTTCTGTTTGCATGTATAGTATCTCTGAAAAAAGAAATATACCTAAATTAAGAAGTACATCGGTGATCAAATAAAGGTTTATATGATTTATATTTATGATGTAGACCATGTACCCAAATAAGATTCTTATTATTCATAAATTACCTAGTAGATTTCAGCAGGAGAGCCATATTTTTGGCTCACATAAATGGATTATCAATGCCAGCTTCATCTTTAGTAGTAGTAATTTGCTTCCAAGCTACCAAGAAAAGAGGTTTCCATTGAGGGGCCTTTGTCCAGATATAATGACGTATAAGGATATTAATCCTTATACAAAGACTGGTAGGCGATACAATTGTCATCATAGTATAATTAGGAATAGAATTTAGTACTAATTTAACCAGGAAATATGATGATCAACTAGTAATTTGAGAGTTGATACTAGACACAACACTATTTTAAGTTTCCATAGTAACTCTACCATGAACGATTGGAACTCCAAGGTATCTCCTCAGATTAGATACCCTTATCAAGCCATCGATTGACGAAATGGTATTCCTAGTATAATTAGAGAAACAGATAACATTTTGTGAAAGCAATAGGTTGTCCAGAAGCCTATTCAAATAACCGCAAACAATGCATGATAGCCTGAATGTTAGAAGTTGCAGACTGAGAAAATAATATTAGACCATCTGCAAAGTCTATATGATATATTTTAGGTCCTTGTTGAGACAACTTGATAGGTTTCCAAGCATGCAAAGAAACTATTTCATCAATAAGCCGATTGAGTATGTTAACACACATATAAAATAAATAAGGAGATATTGGGTGATGTGTGCATTTCATATCCACTTTTTGCACACATTCACACACAAGTTTAGTTCATTTTGCCATCCATTTAGCCTCTAATTGTACTTAATTTTCCATCTTTTAGTTATTTTACTTGTTGCATGATGTTGATCACAGGTACACGTCAATAATGACAAAATGAAGATAATCCAACCCACATCCGACCTTAGTTGGATTCCCATTGATTTGCAACTGATGCAGAGTTGATCTTGAAGAAACAACACGACACATGCCGTCTTTATTTGTACACAGTGTGTAACTTTCCAGGAAGGGCTCGCAAACAAAAGCACACGTTGTGTGTTATTTAACACACGGGGTGTAAGTTTATAGAGGCCTTCGCCTCCAAACTATAGAACAAAAGACACATCGTGTTGTCATTTAGACATGGCGTGCCCGCACGTGTAGAGGCTAAAGTTCAACTTTCTGCCCAAGAACATAGACATGTGTTAATTAACACATTATGTGTACTACCTACCTATGTGGACTCTTGTTATAGATACACAACATGTCTTCATTGGAACACGCCATGTACTTATCGCGAGAAGCAGTTCAAATGCCAGTTACACTATGCCACACAGTGTGTCTTAACAAAGACACGTCATATCTTTATCATTTTTCTACAGGTTTTGAAAGCAACCATCCCTCATGTTAAAAGTCAAGTGCAGCCACTTGGGGTGGTTATCACTCTCCATTGAAACATATTTTGACTTAAAAGAGTTGCAGAGCAATGTAGGGGCGAATTTGGAGAAGAAGAGGAGGTTTCTTGAGAGAGAACCTCGTTTCTTCATCATTTGTTGCCTTTTTCTCCTCTAAGGGTGTAGCTGAGCTTATCTACTCTGGGAAATCTTCTCAGTGGGAAAGATAGTCCAAGTCAGAGCTGCTACAAGGGTGGAGCTTTGTCCATAAGCTAGAGTTTTACTCCTTCTTCATTCTTTGTTACTTTTAGCTTTTTCCTCTCTACTCATGGAAAACATCCTGAAAATTCTATATTTTTCTTGTGTTTCTTTGTCATGTGAGAGTAGAACCTTTGTTCTTGGGCATGGGAGAGTAGCTCCCATTCTATGACACATGTGCACTCGTACTTCATATCCTATGCTAGTTTTTTTGCTTCTCCATGAGTTTCTATGGTGTTTTGCTGCTTGTGTGCTTGGTTGGCCACCATTTGTACATGATTTATGCTTCTTTATGTTATTCATGAGAATGCATGGGGGAGTAGGGGGAGATCTCATGGAAATATGCTCTTGACCATGGAAGTGGATGGAGAGTGTTGAGGATCCAAGGTTGCATTCAAATCTAAGTATAGGAACGGGAGTGCTATGTGAAGATGAGAACCATATCACATCACTGAGAGGTGCATGATGAAGGCAACCTCCTTGCAAATTTATTAGCATATCTTATTCTGTGGTTACACATGATGTGATAGTATGATGGTGAAATCTTATCTCTAGAACATTCCAAAATCTGATCTTAACCTTTAAACTTAAGCTTCTGTTGTTACTTGTCTTTTAGTTAATTGCAATCAAACTCAACTACTATAATCCAACTTAGATTGTTGAAAATTAGTTCGTTTACACCTAGCTAACCTAGATCTCTACGGTTCAACCTTGACTACAATTGATCCCATATACTTGTGAGTTATTGATGATTTGAGACATAAAATTTAGAAATCATTTGCCTTAGGTAATCAACATGTTTTTGGTGCCATTGTCGGGGATCTATGGTAATATTAGTTCGATTAAAAACACTAATTAGTATTTGAGACTAAGTCACCATTTTCCATTTTCCATATTGTGATACCTTTTTGTTTTTGTGATTCTCACTTAACTATTACTTTTGTAGGTTGCATGCGCCTCTCTAAGAGAGGTCTTGAAACATCAATCTTCTTGGACTAGGAAATTGAGTGAACTTTTTGCAGTTGAAGGAGAGCAAAGAGAGGTGATAACTCTACAAACTTGGGAGGGATCACAACCATCATCATCTCACTTAACACCTTTTCCATCGTGCTCACCCGATCACTGTCAAGAATTGGAGATGGAGGACAATCACCAAATTACAAATTTTTTTGTGCCAGCTACCTTCAACATATGTGGAACGAATTAATCATCCTACTATTGAAGCCAATAATTTCTTCATCAGTCCCACTATAATGCAGATGATCCAGTGGAATCATTTTGGAGGAACACCTATGGAAGACCCAAATCTTCACATATATGAGTTTTGTAGTATATGAACACCTTCAAGATCAATGGTGTTCCAGCTGAAGGAGTACATCTACTCCTATTCCCGTTCACTTTATGAGACCGATCAAGGATGTGGCTCTCCTCTTTGCCCAAGCGGTCTATCAAAAGTTGGTTTGAACTGTTGCATGCTTTCCTTATCGAGTACTTTCCTTCAATCAAGGCAACTCGATTGAGGATCCAACTCACCAACTTCAAGCAACAGGAAGGTGAGACACTCTATGATACATGGGAGATATTTAAGGACCTACAACACCTTTGTCCTCATCATGGATTGACCAATTGGTTGTTACTTCAAACTTTCTATAATGGGTTATTCTACAACACCCGTATGACTATTGATGCCACTACAAATAGAGATCTAATGAACAAGTCCTACAGTGAAGCATATGCTATTATTCAAGACATAGAAATTAACCACAGCCAGTGAGCATGGAAAGAACCAGCCAACTCTTCTCATCCACCATCTTAGCTGAGAAATCTAGTGGGAAGCACACAGTAGACATAGTAGATCTCATTGTAGGAAAACTTGATGCTTTGACTCAGAAGTTTGAAAAGTAGACCACTCACTCTATTCAAGAATTTGAGCAAGTATGTGAAGCATGTGCAGTATCTGGTCACAACTCATCCTCTTATTTAGAAACACAAATGAACACCACAGAGATGCCAGAGTAGGTCAATGCAGTAGGCAACTTCAGCAATAGACAAGCCTACAATCCTTTATCAAAAACCTACAATCCAGAATAGAGGGACCATACAAACTTTTCTTATAGGAACAACAACTCTCAGAACCAACAACAACAAATTCAAGCTCAAAATCAACAACCTATGAGCAATTGCCAACCCATAAACAACAACCATCAACAACCGTCACGATATAGAAACAACAACAATAGGAATTTCAACCAGCTTCAACAAATGAGTCAACCACAACAAAAGGTCCATCTTAGAGAGTCTTCTTGAGACATTTGTGACTACATAGATTCAGTAGAATGATGAGTTCCAGACACACAACAATCTCTTAAAGGATTCTGTCACACAAGTTTCTTTTAAAGTTGATGGGATTGTCACCCATACCAAGATGTTGGAGAACCAAATAGTTCAACAATCGTTAGCCAACCAAGGAGCACCTTTGAGTTCTTTGCCCAGTAAACTGGTTATGAATCCCAAAGAAAATTGAAAATACATGACTCTAAGGAGTGAAGTAGTCATAGGGGGGTCGTCACCACCTTCTAAGAGGAAATTTAAAGAATTTATTGACACCATTGTGGAGGAGATTGTTGAGAACCAAAGGAAGAAATCTGTTGGAAATTCACATCATGATGACTCTTCTTGCAAGCCTAATTCTCCTTTCCCTCACATGTTTTCTAATACAAAAGATGATATTAAGTTCAATAAGTTTATGGACATCTTGAACAAACTGTATGTGAAAATGGCTTTAGTTGAAGTCATAGCTGAAATTCCCTCATATGCTATGTTTTTGAAAGACATTATAACAAAGAATAATAGATCTAGTCAAGTTGAAACTATCATGTTATCTAAAAGACTGAGTTCTATAATCTAGAACCATTTGCCTAAAAAACTAGATGATCTAGGTACTTTCATTCTCCCTTACAAAATTAGAGATTCAACCTTTGATAAAGTCCTAGTTGATCTTGGTGCCAACATCTACTTGATTCCTTTTTCTCTATGGAAAAAGCTTGACTTGGGAGATTTGAAACCAACATCAATGACGATTCAGTTGGCTGACCTATCAATTAAACATCCTAGAGGGGTGGTTGAAGATGTTCCTGTAGAGATAGGGAAGTTCTACATTCCATGTGACTTTGTAGTCCTAGACATGCATGAAGATCCAACAGACCCCATCCTCTTTGGAAGGCCATTCCTCCGTACTGCAGGCTATCTTATATATGTTAGAGAAGGAAAACTGACGATTAGAGTTGGAGATCAAGCTCTTGTGTTCTCAGTTTATGATGCTATGAAATCACCAATCTCTAAGGAATATCTGTGTGTAATAGATAACATTGATACCTTGCTTGAAGAAGAAAAGAGTTCTTGTAGGACCATTCCTGATGAGTTTAGAGAAGATGATGAAGAAGATACACAAGCCACCATCAATGAGAAGAATTTAGAAGCATTAAAGACTCCAATTCTTGAGGAAGAATCAAGGAAGAATGAGGAAAGAAACACCGCTGCTACAAATAAAAAGGTAGAGTTAAAATCCCTCCCACTGGGGTTGAGGTACACTTTCTTGGACTCAAATTCAACCTTTCCAGTTGTTATAAATTCTGAATTGAATGAAGAATAAGAAGAAAAATTGTTAAATGAACTTAGAAGCTATAAAGATGTGATAGGGTACTCAATTCATGATCATAAAGGAATGAACCCATCAATTGCATACATCGTATGGCTTTGGAAGAAAATGCCAAACCTTGCATATAAAGGAATGAACCCATCTATTGCATGCATCGTATGGCTTTGGAAGAAAATGCCAAACCTTGCGTAGATCCTCTAAGGAGACTAAACCAAAATATGATGGAAGTTGTTAAAAAGAAATTTTCAAACTTAAAGATGCATGAATTTCATATCCCATTAGTGATAGTCCTTGGGTGAGCCCTATACATGTTGTACCCAATAAGGGAGGAACTAATATAATAAATGGGGAAAACAATGAATTAATACAAACACAAATTATCACTGGATGGTGAATGTGTATTGGTTATAAAAAAGTAAATAAATCCACTAAAAGGGACCATTTCCCCTTACCTTTTATTGACTTAATGTTGGAAAGACTTGCCCATCACTCTTACTTTTTCTATCTTGATGGGCATAGTGGGTTCTTCCAAATTCCTATCTACCCACCCGATCAAGAAAAGACTACTTTCACATGCACATTTGGAACATATGCTTATAGGTGGATGTCATTTGGGCTTTGTCATGCACCTACCACTTTTTAAAGGTGTATGATGGCTATATTATTTGATTATATTGAATAGATAATGGAAATATTTATGGATGACTTTAGTGTTTATGGAAACTCTTTTGATGATTGTTTGTTGAATCTAACTAAAGTTTTATAGAGATGTCAACAAGTCAAACTCATTCTTAATTGAGAGAAGTGCCATTTTATGGTGCAAATAGGGGTTGTGTTGGGCCATGCAATTTCAAGTAGAGGAATTGAAGTGGAAAAAGAAAAAGTAGAAGCTATTGAAAATATGTCGATTCCAACAAATGTGAAAGAAGTTTGTAGTTTCTTGGGACACATAGGGTTCTATCGAATATTCATAAAAGACTTTTCTATGATTGCAAATAATCTATGTTCCTTGCTTGCCAAAGACTTTAAGTTCATGTTTAATGATGACTGCCAAGTAGCCTTCCAGAGATTAAAGGGTGCTCTAGTTTCAATTCCCATCATCCATCTGCCGGATTGGAGTGCTCCTTTTGAAATAATGTGTGATGTAAGCGATTACGCTATAGGAGCCATTTTGGAGCAAAGGTAAGATACAAAACTCGACACCATACACTATGCAAGTAAGACCATATATGATGCACAAATCAATTATGCCGCAATTAAGAAAGAGATGCTTGCTATAGTCTATGGTTTTTATAAGTTCAAACAGTCCCTAGTGGGTTCCAATGTCATTGTGTACATGGAGGATGTTGCAATCAAGTATCTCATGAGCAAGAAGGATGCCAAGCCTCATCTAATCCACTGGATCTTTCTATTTGAGGAGTTTGACTTGGAAATCAAAGACAAGAAAGGGACAGAAAATAATGTAGTTGATCACCTCTCACGTGTTTCAACAAGTGTTGAAGATAAGGTTCCAATTGATGACAGTTTGCCCATTGAGAAGTTGTATATGGTAAACTCACTTCCTATGCCATGGTTTGTGGATTTTGTAAAATATCTAGCCACTATATGCCTTCCCCCTGATTTCACATATAAACAAAAGAAAAAGTTCCTTCATGATGTCAAATTCTATTATTGGGATGGCCCTCTATTATTTAAGCAATGTGCATATGGGCTTATTAGGAGATGCATTCCCAATGGAGGGATTGCAAGTGTGATTATAAATTGTCATTCCTATCCTTATGGTGGACACTTTGGAGTGGATAAGACTTTGACCAAGATTCTTCAAGCATGTTTCTACTGGCCAACTCTATTATGTGATGTGCACACATTTGTTAGAGGTTGTGATAAGTGTCAAAGATCAGGACTTATTTCAAAGAAAGACAAGGTGTCGTTGAACTCTATTCTGGAGGTAGAGGTTTTTGATGTGTGGGGAATAGATTATATGGGCCATTTTCCCTTCCCATGCAGCTAGAAGTTCATCCTTGTAGCATGTGATTATGTATTCAACTGGGTAGAGGAAATCCCCACTCAACCACCAGATGCCAAGTCTGTGACAAAAATATTTCAAAAGACCATTCTCCTAGATTTGGAGTCCTAAGAGCAATCATATCTGATGGTGGTAGACACTTCAATGAAAGAAACTTCTACAACCTACTCACGAAGTATGGAGTAAAGCACAAGGTGTCCACACCCTATCATCCTCAAACTTTAGGTTAGGTGGAGATCTCCAATAGGCAATTGAAAGATATTTTAGAAATGATCATATCTAGCTCAAGAAAAGATTGGGCATTGAAACTAGATGATGCACTATGGGCATACAGGACGGTTTTCAAGACTCCAATTGGCACTACTCCATTAAAGCTAGTTTATGACAAATCTTATCACTTACCTGTAGAATTGGAGCATAGAGCACTTTGGGTGATCAAATTCCTCAACTATGATATAAAGAGAGTAGGGGAGAAAATATTTCTACAACTCTAAGAGCTTGAAGAACTCAAAGTGGATACATATGAAAATGCAAAGATCTATAAAGAAAAGACAAAGAGGTGGCATGAAAAGAGAATCAAAGCTAAATAATTCAAAGAAGGAGACCAAGTAATGTTGTTCAATTCGAAACTTAAATTCTTTCTAGGGAAACTAAGATCTAAATGGTCTGACCCATTCTTAGTCTTGAAGTTCTATCCCTACGGGATAGTAGAGCTACAAGTCAAACAATCAACCTTCAAAGTTAATGGGCAGAGAAGCAAGTTGTACATTGATGGGAAAGAGATTGACAAGGGAGCCTCTTGCTTCCTCCCAGATGTGTGATTCAAGAGATGAAGAGTTTCACTCCATACTTTAAATGGATGACCTTGTGAGAGTTGAACCCACATTAGGATATATTTCTTTTGTTTAGTATCACTCGAGAACATTTTCATTTAGAAATAAATTTGTCATGGATGAATGTAATAATGTAGACCCTATGGCCATATATCATCATCTCTGCTGGTGCTGAAAAAAGAAGATGAGTTCTATAGAAATTCAGAAAGATACGATGTGTCTTTATTTCAGCATGTTGTGTTCACACTCACAAATGGGCAAACTAAAAAAAAATCCAAAACACATGGCGTGTTTGAATTTTGACATAGCGTGCACGGCCATAGAAGTCAGCTGCTAGAAACACACATAATGTGTTTTTAATTGAACACGGCATGCCCGCTAGTTCATTCCAAAGCAATATGTTATTCTAGAAAAACACACTACGTGCCTTTATTTGCACACACCATGTCATTATTAGGTTGAGAGTATTATGTGCACATTTGTAATTATACATGTCGTGTACCAAAATTCATTTCTATGCCTCATTTTTTAGAGAAACACACATCATGTCTTTATTTGTACATGCCATGTTGATATCAGTTTGGCAACTTCAAACTTGGCTCCTGGAATGTTACACGATGTATTTTAAATGAAACACATTGTCTCCTCTTCAGTCAACACCAATTTCAAAAGAAGGTGATTTGTTCATGGGAACATGTCGTCTCTTTAAAAAGATACACAATGTCTAAACATGAAAAAGTTAGGTTTTTAACCGTAATCTCTAGCCACTTCTCTTACTAACATTTGCAAGAAGACGTATTCCACAACCTTGTGCTCATTTCTTCCACCATGCGAGACTCCACTGCCCTTCTGATTGACAAAAACAACTCCACAAGGCACCACTACCCTTCTTTGGATGCAACTCCACCACATCACGCCAGCTTTACAACCACTAAAGCAGCTTTGTAAGCCAGAACCATCCACTTCCCATGGTTGTGGAACCACTTCAAAACCTTTCCTCATCTCCACAAAGCAATGTAACCCCATCCCACCTCATCGTCAAGCTTTAATTCATCACCAATGATAGAAGACACGCCATGATCTGCCCTTTTCACGCAGTACAAAATCGCCTTCTTCAACCTCTTGATGCCCCAAATCTCCAGGTACATGCCGTGTAGGTATCAGGACACACCATGTATTTTCCTTCCTTTTGTCAACTTCTGTTATAAGACACGCTGTGTTTTCCAGAACACACGTCATGTCGTAGTGCATTTCAGCCAAACTTTAGGAGCAATGGCTTCGATCAAGAAAAAATCAATGCGATACATAGGGGAGAGCTCATCATCAGCCCCAACCTATATCTCCACAACCCAATTCAGGGTGACCAAAATTGAGGACCCCACATACAATTCCTCATTTCTCGAAGGGTCCTCCCTACACATTTGGTTTGTGAGAAAACCATGACGGTATTGGGATTCAAGGATGAAGTCAAAGAGCATCTAAAGGAGTTGGGTCTCAAGTACATCTGTTGCACGCTAAGAAACACATACCCTCACCTTGTTTATGAATTTCTTAGTACCCTTAAGGCAGAAGAGGACCCGAATAATCGGATTGAACCATATGCTTTCATTCACTTTTGCCTATTGGGGAATAGCTACATAATTAGTTTCAAGTAATTTTGTGATCTTCCGGAGTGCCACTATGAGGGCGCATTAGCTTACCCTCTGTCTTTTTACAGCGATGTATTCTAGAATGGAATCAACGATGAGGAGAGACATGAGGCCAAGAAGGCTAGGGTAACAACCATCCATAACGCAATCTTTAGATATGTCCACCAACTTCCTAACACAAGTTTCTTTGCTAAGAAAGAAACCCAAGGTGTGTGTGGGAAAAAATATTCATTCTTTCTGTGGGGTATGCTATATGATTTTCAAATCAATGAAGGGTATCTCATTATCAATAGGTTCTTTGATATAAAGAATATCAAGAAGAGAGAGTCTAGTGACATCATGTGTGGGAGACTGATCACACACCTAGCTAGAAATCTTGGTGCATACTTCACCGATCTAGAGGCTGAACCAGGAAAGAACCTGGGGGATATTCAGTATCTTGTTTCCTATGGTCTGATTACTAGGGTCCTCAATGATGATACCAAGTTCATAAAATACATTGATGATGGCGATCAGTA
Organism: Alisma plantago-aquatica; assembly: GCA_963693085.1. Classification (NCBI taxonomy): domain Eukaryota; kingdom Viridiplantae; phylum Streptophyta; class Magnoliopsida; order Alismatales; family Alismataceae; genus Alisma; species Alisma plantago-aquatica. The sequence continues at coordinate 870,101,307 of OY856411.1, read as the reverse complement.
TATTGAGATGCCTAACTTGGAGACAATGACCCTAACAAACAAAGACAACTGGAAATTCACTGCTTTTTTCCCACGATGACAATGCTCCTGATGAGACAGCTATTCCTGATGCACCTGTTGTAGCAGCCACAACTCAACCACCTCCCTCCAGTGGCACTCAAACTGAGTACACTTGGGTTGTGCCTGATGTTAAGCATCTCTATGGCTATGTTCAGTAACACTTTGACCATATGGATAGTCATCTTAATCTGATGGGTCTGCAAATTTCTATTATGCACGGTATGGTCTAGAGGATGGATATGTGGCACATTTCTCAAAAGCACTATCCCATGCCTCAACCTCCACATCCTGCACATGCACCACCTCATCCAGAGCCCACTCCAAATCCAATGCCAGTTGATATTCCTAATGGTGATGACTTGCTGAACTAATACTTCCCTACTGATCACGAGGGTGCATGCCCTTCTTGTTGATTTCCTCCATGATAGGTAACCAATTGCTTCAACCTTAGGTTTGACTGATGCAGTGATGACACTATATATTCTAAGATTGGGGGGGGGGGTTGCAACCGTTCGGTAATGTAGATATATTTGTGTAGTTTGTTTTCATCATCTTTTCTTTAGTTCTTGTTTTTAGCTTCTATTTTTTCTCATGGCAAGTTTAGTATGGTGTGAGGCTTATCTTGTGTAATGAATTGTCTTTCCTCCTAGTTTGAACTATCTTGTCCTCCCTTTAAGAAATATCATTTGAAAAAATTGCAAAAGAGCATGCATAAATCATATAAAACTTTTTGGCCACCAACATGTGTTTAATTTCAAGTTAATGTTTCTAGCCTGAGCTTTCATCTTCTGTATCCTTGATTGACTAACACATATAATGGTAAAAAATTTGTAAATTTGTCAACTTTACAACACCACCTAGAACACAGGATGCCTTTGCCAAACCATTATTGATTTTACAACCACCCCTTTCCAGTGAAAAATTTTCAAACCAAATGAATGGAATCTAGCTAATGTTGCAATTCAGTTAACTCTCCTTTATTTTAGAAAAAAAAAGTGTAACTAAGATCAATTAAAAATTCCTTTTGGTTCACTTCACCTTAATTACCCCATAAAATATGGCTTAAACCACCCACATGCCATACTAGCCTAGTGTAAGTTTGATCTAGCCACGACAGTTAGGTGATATGTCCTAAAAAGAGGGTAAATACCCCAACTGACACTCCTCATGTGCATAATCCTACATTAGCATACGAATGGCAGAACCCCTAGTTCAATATCTCATCTTTTGGGAAAATAAAGAGAGAAAGCTAAAACTTGTTAACATTAACTAAAATTCCATCTTGTGCATCCTTAATATATGGAAGTTTTTGTTGCATATTCACTAATTGTTTGGCTTAGTCATCCAAGTTCCATTTAGTGTCGACTAGTTGATTGTTTCATTTAATTTGTTACCACCCTTGCTGAAGTTAAAATTTTCTTCTTGGTTGACTTAGTTGAAATCAAGGCTATGAATATAAACCTGATGATTATGGTTGGTTTGGCCTCATTTACATCTTTCATTTCATTTGATCTACGCTTAATCTTGTCAATTCCTTCATTTGTGTTTCTATGTTCTTTTTGCTTGAGGACAAGCAATAGTTTAAGCTTAAGGGGATTTGATGTGCACATTTCATATCCACTTTTTGCACACATTCGCACACAAATTCAATTCATTTTTCCTTCCATTTAGCCTCTAATGATACTTAATTTACCATCTTTTAGTTATTTTACTTGTTGCATGATGTTGATCATAGGTACAGGTCAACAATGATAAAATGAAGATAATCCAACCCAAATCCGACCTTAGTTGGATTCTCCATTGATTTGCAGCTGATTCAGAGTTGATCTTGAAGAAACTGTGCAAGACATGTCATTTTTTTATTTGTACATGGCGTGTAACTTTCCAAAAAGGGCTCACAAAGCAAAGCACACATTGTGTGTTATCTAACACATGAGCATGTAAGCTTCTATAGGCCTTCGTCTGCAAACTAAAGAGCAAAAGTCATGTCGTGTCATCATTTAGACACGATGTGTCTGCACGAGCAAAGGCCAAAGTTCAACTTTCTACCAAGAGCACGGGTGTGTGTTTATTAACACGTGACATGTACCACCTGCCCAGATCGAATCTAGTTGTAGATACACGGTGTGTCATTGTTGGAACATGTCATGTACTTATTGTGAGAAGCATTTCAAACACCAGTTACGCTACGCCACACGACATGTCTTTACAAAGACACGTCATGTCTTTATAAGTTTTCTATAGATTTTGAAAGCAACTGCCCTTATTTTAAAAATGAGTGCAGCCACTTGGGGCGGTTATCACTCTTCATTTGAAGCATATTTCTATGGAAGAGAGTTGTAGAGAAAATTAAGGGTATATTTAGTGAAGAAGAGGAGGTTTCTTGAGAGATAACCTCATTTCTTCATCATTTCTTGCCTTCTCCTCCTCCAAGGGTGTAGCTAAGCTTCTCTACTCCGGGCAAACTTCTCGAGAGGGAGGATAATCCAAGTTGGAGCTGCTAAAGGGGTGGAACTTTGTCCTCAATCTGGATTTTTACTCCTCCTACTTCATCCTTGGTTACTTTTAGCTTTTTTTCTCTTACTCATGGAAAATACTAAAAATTCTATATTTTACTTGTGTTTCTTCATCATGTGCGAGTAGAACCTTTGTTCTTGGACATGGGAGAGTAGAACCCATGCTATGACTCATGTGAACTCATAATTCATATCTTTTGATAGTTATTTGGTTCTCCATGCATTTCTATGTGTTTTGCTGCTTGTATGCTTGGTTGGCTACCATTTGTACATGATTTATGCTTCTTTATGCTATTCAAGAGAATGTATGAGGGAGTAGGGAGTAGATCTTAGGGCAACATGTTCTTGACCATGGGAGTGGATGGAGAGTGTTGAGGATCCAAGGTTGTGTTCAAATCTTAGGATTGGAATGGGAGTGCTATGTGAAGATGAGAACTGTCTCATATCACCGGGAGGTGAATGATGACAACAACCTCCTTGCAAATCTATTAACATATCTTATTTTATGGTTACACATGATATGATAGTATGGTGGTGAAATCTTATGTCTAGGACATTCTAAAATCTGATCTTAACCTTTAAAATTAAGCTTATGTTGTTACTTGTCTTTTATTTAATTGCAATCAAACTCAACTATTGTAATCCAACTTAGATTGTTGAAAATTAGTTCTTTTGCACCTAGCTAACCTAGGTCTCTGCTATTTGACCTCAACTACAATTGATCCCGTATACTTGTGGGTGATTGACGAGTTGAGACATATAAGATTTAAAACTCATTTGCCTTAGGCATTCAACAGTGGGTTGCCCTACCTTAACCCCCTACTTTCTTTGAAACTAGGAAGATTCTCGCCATTCTAAAGAATGTTTACTCTCCCTCCAGTAAGAGAACTTGTAATATAATTTAAGCTATGGGGGAAGGCTAACATATTTTATTGTATTCATATTAAATGGACATGGCATACGGTCATAGGCTTTTGATAGATCAATTTTAATGGCCATGTAGGGACCTGATAGAGGGTGGAGCATATTGTGAATTAGTTCTTTTACCAGTATAATATTATCTGAAATGTTATGACCAAGGAAAAATGCAATCTGAGCCACAGAATCCAAGATGGCATGTATGGCTTTAAGCACTCAACCAAAATCTTAGGTGTGAGCTTCAAACCTACATTATTTAATGAAATAGGATGTATCTGAGATCATTATGTAATAGTAGGCATCTTTGGTATTAAAACTAGATTAGCATTACACATATTTGAATGTAAAGGAAGTCCCAATAAAGCAGATCAAACTGAAGTAATAACTGAATTCTTGATAGTGTTCCAATTGTGAATCATTAACTTAGCATCAATGCCATCAAACCAAGGTGCCTTATTACACACCATATGTTTTAGATTCATAAAAATTTCTAATGCAGAATCAACTAACTTTAATTTGACCACATCTATTTGAGATAATGGTTGAAAATGAGCAGGTGTACTATGTAACCCAGTGAGTATGATCAGTAGAACTCCATGATATATTTTTGAATTGTTGTAGTACCATTTCCTTTCTAGAATTAGGTTTAGTAATCGAATGTCCGCTAAAATCATCAACAAAATTAATTTTGTTTTTACATCATATGTACTCTATGAATGCATACTAGAAAGATAAATTTTGATCACCCTCTCAAAACCATGTGATATGAGTATTTCTCATGAGATTAGCACATTCTTCTGTGAGAATAGATTGATGTTTTATATGTAATAAAGTACAAAGAGCATCTTCATCTATATTATATAAAGCTACCAATATGTCTTGTAGTCAAGAAATATCAGTGATAATGATATGTTTATGTTGTTTTGCTTTCCTCATAGTTGTAAGATCCCAAGAAATAAGTAGAGATTTTATGTTACTTATAGAAGATAAGAAATCATTATGGGAGGGAAAAAGAAAATGTAGAGATTCTTTGAAATCAAGATTTCCATTTCATGAAGCCTTTGCTCTAAAAACATGATTATAAGGATGTCTATTATTGCTTTAAATGAAGAGGATGATGATCCAGACAAGTATGTGGCAAATGGTTAACAATGGCATCCATAGAAGAATGTATTTAGTGTGAATTCACCAAAACTCGATTGAGTCTTTCATGTAGTCTTCCTTCCCAGTAAGTTAGGGGAAATCCAAAGAATCAATAATCTGTTAAATCATCCTATATTATAGTAGTTGGAAATAATGTTGCTTCATTGTAATTGAATCATCCAACACCATGTATCTCATAATCCAACAACATGTAATTAAACTCACCCATTACTGCCCGTTGTCTAGATATGGATAGTTGTAGTCTTGTAAGGTGTTTCCATAATAAAGAATAGACATTAGGGTTAGGATGAACATAGAAAATAGTAAGATAATATTTTTCATTTGCACAATAGTGAGAAACTTCATGTGACTCTCAATCAAACGAATATTGCAAAGATGCATCTGCCACTAAGTCAAATCCCACAAGAAAACCCTCTTGCCTCAATATTATGAGATGCATGGAAACCAAGTTTATTAATAATAACATATGTAGTAGTACCTAAATCCATGGTTCAAGTAGAGATACAATGGGAGGTTTATTGTGGCAACCCCTCACCCTTAAAGAGATTACTCAAAAGCAAAGAACGATCAATCTTAAATAATCACATCCCTAGAAGGAGGCAAAATTAAAATTGATTTATTTCCACCAACATAATCAAGAGCATTTAAATAAAGGCCGAAAATCATGCATATATTCATTTATTATGCCAAGTATCTTTTAGAATTTCTATGTGGCCTAAACCACAACATATATACAAAAGAATTCTATCCACATATACCACCTATACAAGCATGAGAATGCTACCAAAATCTTGAGTTTATTGAAACATCGCATACAAACTTTCCCGCACAGACCTGAGAGTACATGGATGACTCTAGGACACACTAGACATCTAAACAAACATTTCTAAGGTTCATCATCACATCTCCTCCTCACTACCACATGTCTTCCACTATTGCTTCCGATCACCTAAAAAGATGTCATGACCCACAAGGTGAGACTCATGTCCCTAAAAGAGATATAACTCTCCATGATGCTTTCTGATTACAACAAGTTAAGTAATTTAAATAGACAGTGAATATTATATAATAGAATAGGAACACCAAATATAAAACTTCCTTATGAGTAGATTTAACTAGATTTTTATTCACATGATTGCAAGGCTAACATTATTCTCAAAAGAGTTAACATCATAGGCATAACTATCATTATTAGTATGACTTACATCATAAACATAGTTAACATCATTAGTAAGGATAATAGTATAAGCACAGATAACATCAAAGCATATCTAATAGCATAAGCATAAGTAGCAACATAAGTATAACTTAACAACATAAGCATGACAAGAAACATAAGTATGACTAACAACATAAGCATGACTAGCAACATAAGTATGATCAACATGAGCATATCTACAACACAAGCATATCTACAACATAATCATATCTACCTTTTTTATTGCACTATCCATCATCTATATGTGAAAGAGGCAAACAAGGGTTATCATCCAATGTGTATCATTGTATAACCCTAATTAGATATGCTACACGGCTGTAATACATCTTTTATTAAGCCCTAGGGAGTTTGAGGGATACCACTTAGACTCCAACTAGCCACTGTAAAGTACTATCTAGTTCTATAAAAGATCTAGGAGAGCTAGAATCCTAAGATTTCTTCCCCTAGGCCAGTGTGAGTCCGTCGCAATGACATATTTAGTAAAGATGCAATCATTCTAGTCTTCCCTTGGTATATAGGCCACGACACTAGTAAACCAGGTTATACAAAACCTTATCATCTGAGGTACAACTGCAACCATCCTTAATCACATCACGTGTACATATATCTAAGATACAGTCTCGACCACTCTCAATCTGAGGCATGACCATCCTCCAACCTTGGGATTATATTGACAAGGACACACAATCACTTGCACCCACATATACTAAAAATAATACAACTCTGGGTTTCCCTTATGGAATACTCATTTCCCCATCTAGAAATTTCTAATATTGGAATGGTTCTACAAGACATGGCACTACATGATTAGGGTTTCACTTGATTAATTATCTCCAATTGGGAAAATTAAGTCTAAATCATACAAGTTTGACATACAAAACCCTAATTCATTTCTAACAAACATGTTTACATAATAACTCTGGAAGATAGAAAATATATGAGACATATTCCTCACAAATCAAAGGTGTATTTGTCTAGATCCTGTGATAACAGGAGAGGTCGTCTAAGAGAAGTTGTGGGCATGCAGGAGGGAGTGTTTCCTACCAAGTACCTTAGTATACCTCTGTGTGGGGGCAAAGCAAGGGGCAGGGATTTCCAGGTGTGTGTTGATACTCTCTGTCAAGTGGATGGGCATCAACCTTTCTATGTTGGGAAGATTGGTTCGTGTTAGATCCATTCTCGAGGGCATGATCAGATTTTGGTGTATGCAGGCCCAACTTCCGTCTTTTGTTTTAGAGAAGATGAGAAGTGTGATGACCTCTTTTATATGGGGGGTAGGTCACATTGTTGCTTGGAGTTCAATGGTGAGGCATTTTAAGGAAGGGGGCTTGAATGTTTGCGACCCGACAGACATTGACCGAGCTATTATTGTTAAAAGGATTGATAAATTCTTAAGAAATGATTCTAGCTGGAGCAGTTGGATGCATGCTAGGTATGGGCATGAATTGCAGTTAGAAGGATAGAAAAATGTGTCCAGAACGTGGAGGAAAATGTGCTCTCTTTGGCCAGAAGTGGCTGGGTTGTACACACTTTCACCGGGAGGGTGGGAGCCTAAGGACACTCATATCGTGCCTTGGAAGGCAGATAGGATGGAGGGGACTTGCGTTCCCTGGTTCCCCTTCTTGTGGAATCATGGAAACATTACCAAATGGAGTTGATGTTCTTATAGGGTGGTTTTAGGAAGGCTGCCGACGAGAGACTGTATGGCCAAGTGGGGTCTCAACACTGAGGGGAGATGTCTGTTGTGCAGATTCGATGATGAGTCCCATTCACATTTGTTTTTTGAATGTTGCTATACCTGATACCTTTGGAGCAGACTATGGATGAAGATGGGTTGGGGTGGGTATGCCCCAAATCTCTTTATGGAGGGTATCTATGTGGTGTTGGACCGGACCAAAAACAATATCGGTCTGAGACCTTTTGGGGGACTTTTCTTTTCAGGTCTTTGGTATTTTATTTGGAAGGAGCGCAATAGTAGGCTCCATGGGAAAATGGACACTAATGTCCTGGGCTTATTTGATACGTTGGTTAACTACTTGAGGCTGGCTTTAAAAGCCAGACCGAAGATTGGTAGAGGGGTCAGTAGGGTGACCCTGGCCCGGTGGGATTTTGTAGTTTAACTCACTTGTATAGTATACGATGGCTTCCACCATCTATATGCTTTTTTTATGGTTTAGTAATATTTTACCTTCTCCAAAAAAAAATCACATGGTACTAGTTCATTGCCATCCATGAGACTATACACTTTATCACACCATCACATGATATAAATCCATATCACATAATTCCAGGGTACCAACCCTTATCAAATATAAAAATGATTACACTTCCACTAGGTCTCAAATCATGCCCAAAGGTCATTTAGACCATTCACATAATCTCAAGCAAGAACATCATTATCCTTCAAAATCTTTGTGAAAGGTTCCCCAAAACATCATCATTATACTAGTAGTACACAGATTCAATATAATTGCATTAGGGTTTAGGTTCAACAAGGTAGATTGAGTTAACATTAGAAATTGGCACTCAAGAGTAAACCATCAATTTGTACACATATAAAGGCAAAATCACAAAACTTAGTACTTAGAAACTCCATCAGATCATGGATATACCTAAACCAAAACATCACCATCAAATCATGAACCTCCAAAAAGGCCATTGGATGTTATGTATACAAAACCATTAGATTGTATCATCAAACCAAAAATCATTGGATCAACAACTAGATGAAACATCATTTGATAAGGCTAGGATAGACATTGGATCATGGACCTAGAAGGGCCATCTGATCTTGGACCTAGAGGTACCACCAAATCCTAACCTAGGTAGACCATTGAATGTCAACACTAGAAGGACCATATTTTGTTGACATCAGAAAACTCATCGGTTTTGGACATCAGAATTACCATCGGATGTGGATACTACGAAGACCATCGAGTTGTGACACAGTGAAACCATTGTTTGTGAACACCCAGTGAAAAAATCTTTTGTTGAAAAGTAGAGAGACCATCATTTGTTGACAAGCAGAGATATCATTGTTTGTAAACTCAACAGAACCATTGGTTGTGAATCATAAAATCATGGAACCAATGAAACCATTAACCATGGATCTAGTGAAACCGTCAACCATGGATCTAGTGCAACCATCAAGCATGTCAAAGAGAGGACATCAAGTCATGACCCAGTGAAGCCATTGGTTGTCAACACTAGGTGGAAAATAGATCTAAAACATTAAGCAAAACCATCATTTGGTAGAAGGGAAAAACCATCGATTGAGAGCACTTAGGTGAACATCAAGACCCACATTTGTAGAGTAACCATATCATCAGTTGTAGGAACAAGAAAAGGTTCAAAATATAAACTAGGTCCAAGCAATCAGTTGGCATAAAGAGTCAAACCATCAGATCTTAAAGCAAGGTAGAAAATGGTCCATGAAACCTAAGGAAAGCCATCACTTGAGGGAACCAAAACCATTGATTTTGACATGCACGCAAGGTCTAGAGTTCCACTTCCAAGGAAGAAAACGTGCAAAAGCTTTAGAGTTACATCAAGAAGGATTATCTACTGAAGATCTACCACCTAAGATTGAACCCTAGGAAAAGATAACATCTTTCTACTTAATACTACATCTTAGAGCAAGATCTTGTACATGCAAGCTAAGAGTAAGCAATAAACATGTAGAAAGTTATATAATTCCCCTCAAAGATGATGAAGAAGGTCCAAGAAGCAAGGTACATCAAAGAGAGAGAGAAGAAATCCTAGCTTTAGCACACCACACGTCCAACCTAGCTCCTTATTCCAATAACAAGCAAACCCTAAGTCTAAGAAGAAGAGAGAAGTGTTCTTCAACATCTAGTATATTATCCACCAAGAACACCATGGATTCGACCAAGAAGGAAGACAGAAAAAGGTAGGGTAGAAAGGAAAATGAATATAAGAGGAAGATATTACTTGCTTAGGTCAAGAAATAAGCTAAGGAAGCTCCAAACGACCAACAAGAGGGTACATCCAAACCCTAGGTGTACATGCAAGCAAGATCGACGAAGCTTCTTCTTCCTTGAGCTCCTTCTTCTCCACTAAGCAAGAGGGATGAGCTCCAAGAAGCAAGAAGAATAAGAGAGAGTCTAAAGAGCTTGTTTGCATGAAGGAGAGAGGTATATAAAGCTTATGGGAGAGAGAAAGGAAGGAAGAGGTGTCAAGCCATGCATGTCATGTGTTCAAGGTAAAACCATCTCGTCCATGAAAATATAGGTCAACCATCAAATATTAACACCAGGAGGACCATTAGATATCAACCTTAGAGAAACCATTGACCTCCAATAATAGGTGGTCCATCTGGTCATGCCTTCACTTGGCCACAAGAGCAAAACCTAGCATCACCATCGGCTGTGAACCTCATTTGGTGAACCATCAACCTAGGTTCCTCAAGAGGGAAAACCATCCAACTTAAAAAATCAAGAGACCACCATCTGATCCCACCACCTGAAGGTGGACCATAGGATCCCAACATCCAAAGGAAACCATCTAGCTAGGGCATCTAGGTGAGGAAACCCTAATCTCAACACAAGGTTAGATGTTACCACTAAACCAATGGTGCAACATGGCATCCCAAGGTACAAATATATAAAACATGATATGAAAAAATGTTAGGCAAAACAAGCATGTGAAAAATTACAAGAAAACACCTAGATATGGGAAAATTGCATAAAAGCCCTCATAAACGCATATGTTGCATAACTTACTCCAAAAGTGTCTGAACTGGACCAGACTTGAAATTTAGCTTTATCACATGATATAAAAGCACATATTAGGGTTAGATTAAGATTTTAAGAATCTAATTCAGGTAAGAAAGCATGTTCAACCATAAATCAAGGTTAGGGGTCTTACAACCATAAACTTCTAATAGGGATTTTGCCCTCAAAATCTAAGGAAAACAAAGATAGATACCTCCTATGAATCTCATCCTCTAACTTCTACAAGGTTACTTCCATCCCCTAGTGACATCACAAAAACTTCACTAAAGTTATGTCCTTCTCCCTCAACTCTTGTGTGTGTCATTTAGGATCAACATAGAATCATCCACATAAGAAACATACTCATCTAACTTCACCTCCATTGTCTATATCACTTGCCTTGTACTAGGGTGACACTTACTCCACATGGATCATAGAAATTACTATACAACATGTGCCACTCTGGTGTTAGCTCTGACTAGGAACTGTAGTTGATTACCATGGTTTTCAATGTATGGTTTTTGTTTCTCTTGAGTTGCTTTTAGTTGTTGCTGAATTATGATGACCTTCACTATCGACTGTTATAGTAACACACCACTTCAAAAGTTGATACCTTGTTAGATTCTATCCAACCAAGAGTGTCCTACATCACCTACCATATGCATGTTCCCAAAGTTTCATGTTTAGACTCCTCTAGTGACTATTGTTGTTAAGAAAACTCAATCAAACTCATGTGGGAATCTTTTATCTATCTAAAACTATAAGACATATGTTCTTAAAAGATTCTCCAATCATCCACATGGTTCCTTCCGAATGTCCATGTGTCCATATATGTGTAAACTTCTAATGTATCCTTGTAGGTTTCTAATGTTTCTTCTTGGTTTACTGACAACTATAAACTTGACTATACTTGTGCCATATCCTATTTCACACTTGGCTGCCATTGCATGTTCTTCAACTTGTATACATCTGTGTATTGCCACATACATCATATGTGTAAGGAAATGAGTCTCTACAGATACTATTTTACTTAAATAATTAGTGTTTGGAACCATTTTCTGGTGGTGGATACATACTTTCCTGTCAATTAACCCATGGAAGCCATCATGCTTCTTGTTGCGCTACTCTGATCTCATGTCCTGCGTCATGGTATCATCCACTTGTACTTCTCTATCCTACTATAGCATTGTTGGTATGGCTTGTTACTTCTCTCTCTTGTTGTAGCTATGTCCATGATTTTATCAACTGAGATACTTCTGACTTTACATCCTTCTATCGAAGTGGCACCAACATGTCTAGCCTGTGACATTTCCAGAGTATAATTGTACTTTCTCTACAATGTTGAGAAAGATAACTTCCTATCTACTGCAACAACTTACACATCTTCCTTCCTAGGTGACCGTCTATTGTATTGTCATAGTCCTTGATTAGTTCCATACACTATCTTTATCTCATGTTAACTCTTGCTCCAAACAATGTGCTCAAATCTTCAGGGCTAACACTACATCGAGTAACTTCTAGGTCATGGATTGGATAGTTACCTTGTATTTCTTAAACTATCATGAATAAAAAGGAATCATATCCTTGTCCTACATTTCCATGCATCCTAAATATCCTTGAAGCGTCTTAGAAGATGACATAACCTTTTCCTTAGTCTTAGACACCTTAACACTGATATACTTGTCAAATTTTCCTCTAGAAACTGAATAGAATGCTGACACATGTCATCCCAAACAAAAGGCACATCCCTCCTAGTGACTTAGACCTAGGAAACTTTGAATCTCACTCAGTGCCTTTGGTCATTCCACTCAACACTTGTGTTCACCTTCTTGGATCTAAATCAACACCCTTACAGACATATCATTTTTCAAAAATGACACCTTGGTGAGTATAACTTGTACATTGTGGACTTGGTATATAACTAGTGCCGCATTAACAACTCCAATGTCTTGCAAAGATGCTATTCCTATTGTTGAGCAATTTTTGGAGTTACATTGGTGTGTCATCCACAGAACCCACCAAAACTAATAAGGATACAGTATAAACACTTTGTTCATCAAGTCCATCCATGATGCCGAAGATAGAAAATAGGGGACAAGGGTGGATATATGCACCATAAGGTGGCCAAAAGCTACAAATTTCCATGTCATGATGATACCAGATTAATATGGATGCTAAGTGCAACAAATTAGAACAAAGTATATCATTAAGGTCCAAACAAGTCATATATGTACAATTAAGATCATTAATGAGAAATAGGGTGATTAGGACTTCCATTAGGATCACAAGGTTATAAAGTTACTAATATAGGGATTATAGGGTAGATTAAGTAACAAAGATCCAAGTTTTATCATCAACATAATTAAATCTGATCAATCATAGTCAAAGGTCACATTATAAGCAAAACACAAGGATTATAAGCGTATTCAAGTTATGGAACCCTGTTTAGGTTGTATATGTTCTCGAGATGATTAATTTGATATATAATTTTGTATGTTTTGGCTAAGGGAGTAGATATTTATCAATTTTATAAATTGTGTATTACAAATATAGACATTTGATTCTTTGGTGTTACCTTTGATATAAGCATCAATTTTTATCTGTAGATCATAGATCCTACGATTCACATCCTACCTCACCTACAAGCATTAGAGTGTGGGTCCCTTAGCCACACAGTGCCCAAATGTTCATCGATCTCCCCTATCTCATGCGGTAAGTGATCACCTTGGTAGGTCTGAGGTGGGCCTCCAGGATCCCTTGTGCGGCCCGGTTGATGTTGGGCGGCCTAGGAGCTAGACGTGGTCCACATGGCGGTGTCTCCTTCATCCCGACCCCATTGCTGCACAGACGCACCCCTATTTCCATGAAAAAATAGTGCCTGAACAGGGGTTGTTGTCTAACGTTTTCATCACTACTAGCCAACACCTGGAGGGGGGAGAGGAATAGATATGGTCGAGGAGGTCTCCAGCCAATCCATGGCTGCAATTGATCTCACTCTCACTATAGGAAGACATGAAGGGTGGGTGGGTCTGCTTCCAATGCCAGAAGGTCTTGTTCCTTAAATAGGGAATGCCACACAACTCCATGGATTTTGCCTAGCTCAGCTTCAGAAGTTAGATGGTCTTTGTGGCATTCATGTGAAGACACTGATGGACGGGGAAGGCCAGAAGGAAGCTAGAGCTCAATGCCCCAAGGTGTTGGTGGCGTCTGACAAAAGAACACAGAAGGAGATTTCTAGCTGCCAACCTAGCATAGAAAGGGAAAAGAAGGAGGAAGAAAGAAGGAAAAATGAGCAAGAGTTAGAAGCGATGCTATCAATGGAGAAGGGGGGTTAGGGATTGGGTCCTTGCCTCCACCGTAAGATGTGTTCCATCTTGCTAGATTTGGCTGGAGGAGAAAGAAGAACCTCCACACCTTATGATTTTCCCCCAAAGATGAAGGGGGAGAGGGGAAAGCAGCTAGGACGCACACTGGCTGGGCCCATGGACGACCGACCTAAGAGTAGAGGAAAAGAGAAAAATGGGAAAAGAACATGCCAAATTTCATAACGCCATAAATAGAGTTTTATGGGTCCAATTGACGTGATTTTTTCATCAGTGGATACATAATCAAGAGATCTACAACATGATATATACTAGAATACCAAAAGATCATAGTGAGGAGGTTCAATCTTAACTACAAGATGACCATAAATTTAAGTATGGCTCTTGTTTCATTTCTCAAATTAAATCCACATATTGGGAAATTGGTCATAGATTTATCCAATTTGGGGCATCACCACATTCTGACTATGGAATTTAGATCACATTGAAAAATATGACACTTCATGAGAGAGAAAGAGTATAATATAGGAGAGAGAAAACTAGGTTGTCACATCCTTCCCTACTTAAAAGAAATTTTGTCCTCAAAATTCATCCAAGATCATCGTTGAAGGTCAAAGTCCATATTCATCATGTCTTGGGCAACCAAACTCAGGTGTCAAAGCAACCACCACCATGGGGTTCACACTTAGGTTTTCTTAATCAAGAGTGTACCCATCCCCATTATATACATACTACCACGTGTTTAACATGCTATTACATCATCTTTGACATTAGGGTTCCATAATCTTTATCCTTATTGCATTAGGATTTTTGTTCAAGTTTTCATACAATTCCAAGGTGTGTTATCAAATATATGCCATCAATTTCTCAAATGAATTTGTTCATCATCAAGACTTTCAAACGAGACTATCATTGAACATGTAATTCATCAAATTTCATGTATCTTTTAGTTCTTTTTCTCAAAACTCTACCAACTCTTATCAATTATGTTCATTTCTTTTTCGTCTTGGGTCTAAAATCAAGAAATTTATTCATCATTTGTTTTCAAGTTAAGATTCCAAGAGTATCATCATATAAAGTTAATGCTTTCAAATCTACATTTTTTATGTAAAGTAAGGTTTTATACTAGGTATACCTTGTGAGAGTGACTTATACATACTTCGAGCTTTTCTTTTTCACATACGTGAGATTATTTTCATGCATCATGGATCATCTTAGGAACAACATTATCATCAACATCATGGTTTCATATTCATCTCACTTGTATTGTTATGGAGCTCCATCATCTCATGTCACTCAAGCTAAGACCTATCTAAGACCAACTAGACATGCTAACCGCAACCATCTACCCATAACAAAATTTTCTACCCAACTTTCAAGAATCAAGGGAAATCACTAGATTCCTTTATGTACAATCAATAACCCAAGTAAGAGTATCATCATGTAGATCACACATAATGTACATCATATTAGGGTCTAGGGTCATCTCCCTCACCCATATAGAAGTTGTCATATATTCAATTGCCTCTTTCTCTAGGGTTAGATATTTTAGTAGGAAATCTAGGGTTCAAAATTTTCAAGGGAAGCACACACTAGGTGACTCAACTCATATACTTAGAAGTGTTATATCTAGGGACTCATAATCATGTATTTCTTCATTCATACTTTCAACATTTCATTTGTTTTGGAAGTAAGGAACTCTAACCTTCTTCCGTGTCAGGTCAACTCACACCATGAGTTCACCCTTGTCGTATGCCCCAAGATAGAGGCCCTTCTTTCAAAAGAGGGTTAAGTCCTATGCTAGTCCTAAATAATGCCTCACATATCATATCTCAACATGTACATGACTAGGAAAAAGCAAGCATGCCAACCCACTAGCTACATTTAGCATATTAACCAAGCTATATATGTTCAAACTTAGTGCTAGATTAGCTATGATTGTATGGTAAAACTCATATTGTAACATCAAAACATACTTGGTCCTTCTAAAAACAAACTTAGGTCATATTAAAGCAATATCATATCATCAACATCAACTACAACATCAACATTGACATCAATATCATCATCATCATGTGAATCATGCTCATCATCATCATTATCATCATCATCTTCTTAGGTCATCTAGGCTAATTACTAGCCTAACCTTTATCATGGCTATATACAACTCTAGATACTACAACTATGATCTAAACTCTCTCATCTTGACTTATGTTACATATCTTTCTTTTAGGTTACATGGATACTCACGGCCAATATGTGTTTGGTAACATTTTTCATAAGTACATATACTAATACTTGAAATAAGTTTTCTCCAACATGAAACAGACGATGGAAACCACCATACTACATTCAAACAAATCCAAAACCAAAATGAGTTACCACACTCATTACAGTCTAGTAGCATGAAACCTAGAGAACTAGCAAGAACATGGTGCACACCTGTGTAGCTACCCTAAGCACATGCCTCAAACATATGTCTAGGGTTGTAAAAAGATCTCCCTTTTCTCACCCTCCTGAACCTGCAACCCATACTATAGGACAGAAGGAGGAGAAAAGAAAGGGTTCTAGGGATTACACAAGTCTACACCTAGTTGTGGACCATCTAGGTTCTAACCTAGAGGCTAAGTCAACTTAGTCCACAAAGGAAAACTAATTAAGTTTATAAGTATGATATGTAAGGTTATGTTTAGTTTGTGTTTCATGTGAGCAATGTTTGGTGTAGTTATTGTTCATGCTCTGATACCATCTGTTATGGAAATAGAATCCCAACCCCACAAACCAAACAAACACCAAAGACAACATGTGGAAGCATGGAGTGCTTAGCATACATGAACAAATAAAAAGATAAAAGAACCAATCATAATCTCAACATTCAACAAGTATTATTAAGCAACATTGTTTATTACAAGCTTTCAGTTACATGTTCAGGAGTACAGTTTTACAAGTCTGCTCATGTATACTAGGGATCTTACAACAAGTACACCTGACATAGCTCACCAAGCACATAAAATTCTAGCCATTTCCAAACCTATAAAATACATGGAACAAGGCGGGTCAAGCACACGAGGCGTTGAGTACAGGGCTAAAAGATACATATATATAAGCTTTGCATAATTTGAAAATATTTGCAGAAGTAAACAAACAAGAATAAACAAGTAAAGCATTTTGCAAAGAGAGAGCTTGTGTTTTACATCATTTTACTCCAGTATACCAACAACATCATATATCATAAGGCCTTTTACTAATTCACGTCATAAGAGTCTGTAAGGGAGCTCAAGATTAGCTAACCCTTTTATCGACTTGGCCCGCCCTATATTGACAACTCAAGTAGGATGCCCAGCCTTGTGTCCTTACCCTGATTATATAAGAAGGTGCACAAGGTTTGTGAGTTTCTATATTATGTTTGCAAGTTATAAAACAATGGCACGAGACAAACATTGAGTACAATACTAGAGTACTACATGGAATTATTTGAGCCAGTAAAAAAGCATACATATGTATTGGATTTCAAGCGAGAAAGCCATAGTCATATAATTATTTAAAGCCCATACCTGGTTACAAAGATTCTTAACTTATCATAGCCTTGACCATATAGCCATAAGCCACGCCTAATTAAGCATAAGGTTGCATACATGAATTATATTGTCATCATTAACCCTAATTTTCTTTGTTTTAGGGTTTTTTTTCAAGATAGGTTCAACATTGGTTACTAGTGAATTTGATGATTTTGTATCGATTTAGAAATCATCATGAACGTGGCGTTCAAGTTTCATGTCATTTTGAGGTTCCATGCATTCTATATCACCATTTCATGATTCATGACACATATGTACATTTTAGGGTCCAAAGACTCATAATATGGCTACCAAGATAAGGGTTTATCAAGACAATGGGTCCAAGCATAGAATATGGTTTATATAAAAAATATAGGGCATAAGTAACACATTTAAAGTAGGGTGGATGCCTAATAGGGTCTAGGCATTAAGCAACCAACATGGGGTACTGACATTCAATTATACATGGAATCATCATAAATAGTTCACTTATGTCATAGGGTCTAACATATGAATTATGTGAGATATCCACATCAAGGTGGTGATAAGGAAGGACATTTCATGATGTATAATGGAAGGATGAGAGATCAAGGTCAACATCACATTTAGGGATACAAGGAAGATAAGCAAGCAACATGGGTCACATAAGGTATTAAGGATTACACACACCATCATGAGTCAAGAGGGTCAGACCTTAGGCATTTGAGCCATAAAACATCACAAGGTTATTTATTTTATATATCCAATAGAGTTACATGCATAAGTTAGGTCAAACCCATCATTGGTTCAAGGTATACCCAAACACTCACATCAACGAGGTACATTCAAAAGCATTAGATGCCATAGAGACAAACATACCAAATAGGGGACAAGGGTGGATATATGCACCATAAGGTGGCCAAAAGCTATGAATTTCCATGTCATGGTGATACTAGATTAATATTGTTGCTAAGTGTAACAAATTATAACAAAGTATATCATTAAGGTCCAAACAAGTCATATATGTGCAATTAACGTCATTCATGAGAAATAGGGTGATTAGGACCTTCATTAGGATCACAAGGTCACAGAGTTACTGATCTAGGGATTATAGGGTATATTAAGTAACAAAGGTTCAACTTTAATCATCAACGTACATAAATCTGATCAATCATAGTCAAAGGTCAAATTGTAAGCAAAACATGGGGATTACATGTGTATTCAGGTTATGGAACCATGTCTAGGTTGTATATCTTTTCCATATAATCAATTTGATATATAATTTTTGTATGTTGTGGGAAGGGAGTAGAGAGTTATCAATTTTATAAATTGTGTATTACAAACTATAAGCATTTGATTCTTTGGCATTACCATTGATTTAATCATCAATTTTTTTTCCATGGATCATAGATAAGGCGGTTCACATCTCGCCTCACCTATAGGCACCAGAGTGTGGGTCCTTTAGGGACACGACACCCACATGTTTGTCGATCTCCCCTATCTCATGTGGTAAGTGATCACCTTGGTAGGTATGAGATGGGCCTCTGGGCTCCCTTGTGCGGCCCAGTTGATGGTAGACGGCCTAGGAGCTAGACTCGACCAATGTAGGGGTGTCTCCCTCATCCGACCCCATTGTTGCACGGACACACCCCTCTTTCCATGGAAAAATAGAGCTAGGGGATACTGTCTGGCTTCTTCAGCACTGCCATACAGTACATGAAGGGAAGGAGTGGAAAGAATATGGTCAAGGAGGTCTCCAAAAAATCCATGGCAGCAGTCAATCTCACTCTCACTGTAGGAAGTCGTGAAGAAGGTCAGGCGGGTTTTCGCCCAATGCTTCCAGGTCTTGTTCCTTTAGCAGGGAATGCCACACAACTCAATGGATTTCACCTATCTAGGCTTCAAAAGTTAGATGATCTTCGTGGAAGTCATGTGAAGACACTGGCTGGTGGGGAAGGCTGGTCGGAAGTTAGGGCTCAATGCCCCAAGGTGTTGGTGGCGGCCAATAAGAGAATAGAGAAGGAAATTGTTAGAGGCCAGACCTAGCATGGAAAGGGAAAAGAAGGAGGAAGGAAGAAGGAAAAATGAGCAAGATTTAGAAGAGAGGCTTTAAATGGATAAGTGGGGTTAGGGTTTGGGTCCTTGCCTCCACCCTAAGATGTGTTCCATCGTGCCGGATTTGGCTGGAGGAGGAAGAAGTCCCTCCACACCTTATGATTTTCTGCAAAGAGGAAAGTGGAGAGGGGAAAGCGGTTGGGACACACACTGGCTGGGCCCATGGATGGTCAACCCAAGAGTAGAGGAAAAGAGCAAAATGGGAAAATAACATGCCAAATTTCATTACGCCATTACTAGAGTTTTATAGGTGCAATTGACATGATTTTTGCACCGGTGGATTCATAATCAGGAGCTCTATAACATGATATATATACTAGAAAGGTAGAATATCATAGTGAAGAGGTTAAATCTTAACTACAAAACAACTATAAATTAAAGTATGGCTCTTATTTCATTTCTCAAATTAAGGTCACATATTGGGAAATTGGTCAGAGATTTAGCTGAATTGGGGCATCACCACATTCTAACTATGGAATTGACATGAAGTTGGGAAATATGACACTTGATGAGAGATAAAGAGTATAGTATAGGAGAGAGAAAAGTAGGTTGTCACAGTAGCATCTCCCTACTGATCAACAATAATCTATCCTCGACAATAGGAACTCATTCTTCAAGGTGATCTCATTCAGTTGGCTGAGAAGCCATGCATAACATCATAGAATCACCCTTATTCTTCTCAACTACACTTAGAGGACCTCAACATCAAACTCTCTATGGGGAAAAAGATCTATAGGAATGTCATTTGGAAAGTACCTCCAAACTCATGCACCACTGGTATGTCCTGGATACTAGTACTCATCACCTTAGTATCCACTACGTGTGCTAAGAAGAACACACACTCTTGTCTTATCAGCTTCTCTGTCATCATAACCAACTCAAAACAAGTAGGATGAATCTTCCTAACTTCTTGGAAGACTCAAAAGGCATCCCCATCACAAAACATCATGATCTTGAAACTATAGTCTAAAACATCCATGTGTCACACCAAGATAACACCCTATTATTACATCAAATCCATGCATACAAAGTGGCATAAGATCCAGTTGGAAGTTGTATCATGGAAAATAAAGATGCAAAGGAAAACACATCTCTCGCAACATAACAACACTCTATCCAAGGGGTTTACTAGAAAAGGGTTTTTGTTCCTACCATCATCATGCAAGTTACAATTTTTATGTATCATTTTCTTTTTCATTTGGGTTCCTTGCCGTCAATATAGGAATTATCATGATTATTGTACTTCATTGTTCTTTCTTGTTGACGATTTATCATTCTTGTGTGTGTTCTCTCATGTTATCTTGTTTCTCATTCACTTACCAAGGGGTATCTCATCATATTTCACATTTTCTCCATAGCAAGGATCATCTACCTTTAGTTTTTTTATGTGTGATGATAATTTTACATTAACACATATAAATTGGTCTGAGATTTACTTAGGATTCACATTGAGTCATTTCATTAACACAGGTTTATCTATTTTTTTGCTTCATTATCTTTTAGAATCATAGTTTTTATGAACTCTTTGTTATCTTATTTGTATTCATATTTAAGCTTCATGGTGTCGTATCTTTGTCTTTAATCACCAAACATTCATGTTTTGATGGGTTACAATATCATTTTCATCTTTCTTTAGGGTAAGATTAATAGATTTTCACCATGATTTCTTATTTATTATGCTCTTTAGATTGTTTTGAACCGACTATTAGATCAGAGTAATCGGAAAGATAGCAATCTAAGAGTTCCACATTTACCTTTTGTTCAATAGCTGAATATGTGTCCATGGCATCAAAGTATTGAGTTCAGATGGTATGCATAATGTTCATGTCATGTCTAGCACCTAGACACCATCCTAACCCTAAGTCCTATGTCCCTATAGACTGAGTGAACCTAAAGATCAGATACCAACTAAATGTGACAATCCATCACACTAAACAAGATTGATCAAAACCAAAGCACGGTCAATCACTAATTAACCACATCCCTAAAAAGGGGAAAAATTAAAAATGATTTATTCCACCAACATAATCAAGAACAGTTACATAAAGGCCCAAAACCTTGCATACATTCATACAATATACCAAGTATCTTTTGCAATTTCTCTTTGGCCTCAACCACAACAAATATATATAGAAGAATGTTTTCCACGTATACCACCTGTACAAGCATCAAAATGCTACCAAAAGCTTGAGTCGATTGAAACATCATATACAAACTTTCCCACCCAGACTTGAGAGTACATGGATGACTCTAGGACACACTAGATGTAAATAAGGCTAAACATCCCTTTACTAATAATGGTAAACAAAAGACCAATGAATATCAGCAAAATTTAAAACATTGACTATATTAAATTTCATAAAGGCTACATCAAAATTTAATCCCAATAAGGGTGTACATGATATATACAACAAAAGGATATAAGATAGAGGGAAACTAAACTACATCAATCTGTCTCCAAGAAACAACTTTAAGAGATAGGTCTAGAAGTAAGCATGAACTCCTTATTCCTAATCTTAGGATGACCCACCATGCTCCTTTTGCACATTCTGATCCTAAACCTGGGTGGTTGGGATCACCCAACAAGAGAAGAAACAATGTATGTGCCAATTGAGGAATAAGAACAAATAAAGCATAGTAAGATGTAAACATGCAATAATCATTCAACTATACTAAAGAGAGTCAAGAGTATGAGGCTTTTAACAAATATGAATTCTGCCCATTCAAATAATAATAAAGTTTCATGCATGAATATTAATATGACCAAAATAGCTAAAGTAGGGTTGAGGCACCTGCCTAACCTCAACCAATATATATATAAAAGTGGGGAGCGTAAACACATTCCCCTAGGAGAAAAAATGCATGCCCAACTATGGGAAGTTGTACATAAGTACACTACATTAGTTAAATAGTCAGTAATTCACCATGCTAGAAAAAGAATCATATGTCAGAGTAAATTATGAAATATTGTAGAGGAGTCTAAGGCCCAAGAATTAATTGAAGTGCATGTCCCCAAAAGGCAATGAAAAAGATCAAAGGCTAAGCATATGACTCATTAGGAATATTAGGGTTGGATTATAAAATACCCAACTGAAGGGTGAAGGAATGCACATACTCACATATGAACATAAGCACATACCTCAATGTAGAGTTCTAATAATCAGTTTCACCAACTTTGTTGTATCCAAGACCACTTTAACCTAATCACAATATATATGTATGCATTAGGGTTTCATATATCATAAAATGTAAGAAAACCCTAATATTGGACCATCTAGGAAAACCTTCAATTTTGGACTCAAAACTTAGACCAATTGATCAATTAGATTATACTTATTAAGAAAACATATTTATTTATTAAATATGGAGTTAAAACGAGTTAATTACAAATTTTAGGGTTTTTTATATAAATAAATTAGTGTTAATAATAAATATCAATACATAGATGCAAAACATGACATGAAAGTCCTAAAACATATTCTAATCAAAAAATGTTTCCAATGACTATTTATATGTATTTTTCTGATAAAGAATCAATTTATTATGAATATTTGAAAACTGACCAATCCAAGGAATCATATGTGTGACATTAATTGATCAGAAAATAAAATCGATGTAAATAAGACACAAAATGACAATACAATTTTAGGCGTGTGTGACAATTGATCACAGATGTGAGGGAATTTTAGTCATTTAACAATGAAATAAATCTTACAGACAGGGGGAAATCCCCAGAATACCCTTGCGATGCAAATGAACCAATTAAACCTGCGGGGGAACTCAGGTCATTCACTGACCAAGTTTATTCCTCGCTTAGCCATGATGTGACCAGGCTGCCGGAAGCACTGAATTGCCATGCCAAATCACGACTACAGCCTGATCTCACAGAGTCATCCCCTAAAGGTTCCCCAGGCTACACCAAACTTGGAAAACCAAGATTTAGGGTCTGTGGTGTCAGATTTCCATAGCTCTTGTGTTCAAAACTAGTGAGAAGCAGTGTGTTCAAGTGCCACAAGAGTTGAGAAACCTACAACGGAGGAAGGCGAAGCTAAAACCAAGGTTTTTGCATTAAAAGGGCCACCCGAGGGCCATGGCGGTGAACGCCAATGGGGTCCAAAACTTATCAATAGGATATGGTGAGAGGAGACAAACTAGGACCAAACAATGAAGCAAAAGGAAAGAAGGGGTTGTATGAATGCTAACCCAATCATCGATTGCGTGGAAGTAGATGGTGATAGCTGAGGTGAAGTCGAGGTCACCGGAGTTGCAGATCAAGTAGGTCTGGGAGTTTGGGGTAGAAGGAGGTGAAATTGGGTGAGGAGGAGGAGGTCTTGAGGTCCGATGGTTCCTTCAGGATCTTTAAATAGGAAAGGGGATCATCTTGGTGGTGTTTGTAATCTTGACGTGTAGAGGAAGTAGAGCACTAGATTGGGCGTTTCTCCCATAGAGAAATAGAGAGGGAGAGGTAAGGCTCGTTAGATTCAGGGAATCCTTATGGGTTGAATGGTGAAGAGACCTTGCAAAACTATTATGAAACAAGAGAGAGAGAGGGATTGAGGAGCCAAAACCTGTGAACTGCTCTAGACCCGTGAAATGGCCAGACGTAGGAGATGGGGTTTGGTCCGTTGGATCATGTGCTAGATGAGGCACAACACATCACAGCTGTTAGATGGCATGATTGAAGACCAGCAATGCGTGATAGGAAAAATAATGTGGGAATTTAGGTTTAATTGCTCGCATTGATGAAATCAAACTCAAGACATAGCCAAACTATATTCAAAACTCATTTAATTCATTTAAAGGGTCAAACATTGACCAAATGAACCCAAATTTGGACCATAGGCTCATATTAATGTCTAGAATAATTCTATACATTAACATTTTCGTTTTACACAAGTTGTGACCCATAACCACTATATTGGCCATATATATATATATTAATGTATTAAAAGGGTGAATTATAAGAAAATACTTTCTAATTAAATCTTTGAGTAGAAATTTGAGATATACATCATTTACTAACTCAAGAGTCATTACTCACCTCAATATTCTCTTTTATTCTATGATTCCATATAGGATGAGAGAAAAAGTAAAAGAGGATTATTATTCTCATTAACTAACTCAATTACACATTCTCTTGCAATCCTTGTCCCAAAAGTCCATAGAAAACTCCAAACTAATGTAATCTAACCATTATATCACTTTAGTAGTCATTTTGCATTTTTTACTCTAATGAAAATACTAATTGAGGCATTTGTGCATAAACCCATATGTTGGCATCAATGTGAAACAAATATATTCCAAACCATTAAAAATACTCAATTTCAACATTGAGGACAAAAATGATAGAAAAGATAGGAAAATTTAGGAAAAAGGCCAAAAAGAATATGAAGGAAATGAAAAAGCTTGAAAATGGGTTAAATTGCATATAAACCCAAATATCAGTATGTTACCCTAGACATCTAAATAACGATCTCTAAGGTCCATCCCCACAGATCCTCCTCACTTCCATAGGTCTTTGTCGCTACTGTCGATCACCTAAAAAGATGTGGTGACCCACGAGGTGATACCCATGTCCTAGAAAGTGATATAACTATCCACAATGCTTAAGATTACAACAAGTTAAGTAGTTTAAACAAATATGGAAGATTATGTAATAGAATAGGAACACCAAATATAAAACTTCTTTAAGAGAAAATTTAACTAGAGTCTTATTCACAAGATTGCAAAGTGAACAAAATTAACAGAAATTAGGTGTAGTTAACATCATAGGAAAAAATATCATTATGAGTCTGACTAACATCATGAGTAGGGCTAACAAGTATAATCATGGCTAACAACAAAGAATATCTAACATCATAATCATAACTAGCATCATAAGCATGACTTAACAACATAAGCATGATGAGTAGCATAAGTGTGACTAACAACATAACCATGACTAGCAACATAAGTATAACCAACAACATAAGCATATATACAACATTAGCATATCTACAACATAATCATATCTACCTTCTCTTATTGCACTATACATCATCTATATGTGATACATGCAAACAAGGGTTATCATACAATGTGAATTGTTGTATAACCTTAATCAGATATGCTACACGACTGCATTACATCTTTTATTAAGCTATGGGGAGTTGGAGGTATACCACTTAGACTCCAACTGACCATTGCAAAGTGAATTTAGTTCCATACAAGATCTAGGAGAGCCATAATTCTAAGATCTCTTCTCCTCAGTCAGTACAAGTCTGTCACAATGACATATATAGTCAAGCTACAATCGGCCTAGTCCGCGTCTGGTATATAAGTCATGATCACTAACCATTATGTCCAAGGTACAACGGAATTTGTCCGCAATCACATCATGTGTACATATATCCAAGATACAACCTCGACCTCTCTCAATGTGAGACATGACTACAACCATCCTCCTATTGGGAAATATGACATCATATAGGAAGCATAAACAAAAAATTTATTGACATATTTCCCATTAACCATCAGATCGTGTCAATAACTATGCAATGGGAAGGATGGTTTCATGAAAATATACCTGGTCTTGGATCAAGTCCAACAACAATGCTCGTCAATGTAGATGCACACACTATCTTGGATGGTGTCTCTACAGCTCCTAGTTGCATTGGGACTCATTTAGCTTCTCCTACACAGACAGCAGACCCAGAAAACTACTGAAGTGACTCCTCTGATCTCACCACAGACTGTGAGTTGATGTTACCCTCCTAGCAGTAAATAATTTGGATAGTCCTTACGCCAGGTGTCAGTCAATTCAGTTTCCAAAAAGAAGATGTTCAGGGTAACCTTAGAGACTTGGAATTTCTCCCCGACTATCATAGATGTGAGGACTACTTGAGCATTAGGTGGGGTAAGAGGGTGTCATAATTCCAACAAAAATTTGCATAGAATTCGTGAATGACTTTGGTGCTTGTAATGGAATTTTTATAGCACACACGTTCAATACCCAAGGATGAGAGATGGTGGTCGTACAACAACTCTGCTACTTGATCTATGACCTCTTGTCTCTGTGGGTGTGGCTCAAAAAGGGCACGAAAAGGAAAGGGGTTCCTAGGAAGAAGCTCCTTATACCTATTGAGAGCCTCATTTGAGACGAAGAAAGTGTCATCAAAGGGAATCAAGTGAGAGTTGGAAGAAGATGATGTTGCATTAGTTGGGGTGGCCATCTTTCTCCTATTGGACGCCATGGAGATGAAATGGAGAGGATGGAGAGAGAAAAAGCTAAGGAAAAACCACAAAAACTCGTCCACACACCTAGGGTTGATAGGAAGAAGGTCAAGGGAGGTTGAGTTAGGTAGAACTAGGGTTAGGGAGAGGAAGATCGAGGCTAGGGTTGAGAGCTTGAGGGAGCTAGAGGTTGGATCGGTCAACTTTTCTCTAGTTGAGAGGGAGAAAAGTCAGCTGAACCTATCCTAAGTATGCTCCAGCCTAGACATTGGTCGAGTTCTGTGAGTCAGAAACTCGACCGACAGGCTCTTTAAAAAAGCTCTCGGCCACTGATCAGTCAAGTTGGCAACTCGACTGATGGTCAACCTGACCTAAAATTAGAAATTATAAATTCTAGCCATTAGAGTGATAATTAAATTTATTTTTCAAGTCCATTTTGCATTTTAAACATACATAGGCACATATCATTCATCATTGGGTACTATTTTGTGATAAAACAAGTGTTTTCAAAAAATACCCAAAAAGGGAGAAAAACAAGGCAAAAGGAACATGAAAAACTAATTTTTAACATATTAGTAAGCAATGGTGATCAAAACGTAGACAAATCATATATGATAGATGACAACTAGCAAGAAGGAATATCAAATTCATTCAAAGTAGTTATGAGCAATTGAGATCTAATAAATTTAAATTTCTCTCTAGCTAGAGGTTGAATGAAAATGTCCGCCAACTGACTTTTCATGTCCACATGCATGATACGATATCCTTTTTGGCAATGTGATCATGAAGAAAATGATGGTGAACCTCTATGTGCTTAGCTCTACTATGAAAGATAGGATTATATGACAAGTTAATTGCACTAGTATTATCACAATAGATAGGAGAATCATCAAAATAAATGTTAAAGCCTTGGAGCATTTGTTTCATCCATAGGACATGGGCACAACAACTCCCAACTGCAATGTATTCAGCCTCGGTGGTTGATAATGCCACTGTACTATGTTTCTTGGAGAACCAAGACACCAAGCATGGTCCTAGGAGAAAGAAAGTGCCACTTGTGCACATTCTACCAATCAAGCACATTGCATAATCCACATCACTACAAGTAGTAAGAGTAAAGTCCCTTGACTTGGGATACCATAGTCCAAAATTTTGGGTTTTGGCAAAGTACCTTAAAATCCTTTTAACAACTATAAGATGTGATTTCTTAGGATTTAATTGAAAGAGAGCACACAAGCCAACACTAAACATTATATCAAGTCTAGAAGTATTTAAGTAAAGTAAACTTTAATCATACCTCTATAGAGATTCTCATCTACATTCTCATCTTGTTCATCCTTATCAAGTTTGGCAGTGTTTGACATGGGTGTGTCCATCGATTTGGTGTTCTCCATCCCAAAGCACTTAAGCAGCTCACTTGTGTACTTGCCTTGGTTGATGAAGTTCTCATCTTTAGTTTGCTTGATTTGAAAGTCGAGGAAGAACGTGAGCTCACCCATCATACTCATTTCAAACTCACTCTGCATAAGATCACTAAATTCTTTGCAAAGATCAAGGTTGTTCTTCCAGAAATGATATCATCAACATATATTTGAATTATAAGAAAATTGTTAGAAGTGTGCTTTAGAAATAAGGTAGAATCTACTTTGCCCATTATATACCCATGATCTAACAAAAAGTTCTTTAATTTCTCATGCCAAGGTCGAGGTGCTTGTTTGAGTCCATAGAGAGATTTTTGCAACAAATAAATATGGTTAGGTAAACTATCATGTTCAAAGCTAGGAGGTTGTGCAACATACACTTCCTCCTCAATTGTACCATTCAAAAATGCACTTTTAACATCCATTTGATAAAGCAGAAACTTTTATAACTAGCAAAGGCAAGTAATATATTAATGGACTCAAGTCTAGCTATAGGTGCATATGTTTCATCAAAATATATACCTTCCTGCTGATTGTAGCCTTGATCCACTAACCTTGCTTTGTTTCTTACCACTTTGCCACTTTCATCGAGCTTGTTGTGGTAGACCCACTTGGTGCCAATGATCTTTCTATCACTTGTTCTTGGCACTAGGGTCCATACTTTGTTCTTTTCAAACTGCTCCAACTCTTCTTGCATGGCTAGGATCCATCCCCAAGAGCTTCTTTGACATTCTTTGGCTCGAGTTGTGAGATGAAGGCATTGGCTTGTTATTTGTTGAATGCAGCCCACATCTTCACTCTTTCAAATGGATCCCCCAAAATTATCTCTTTTAGATGATTCTTTGCAAATTAGGGAGTTGAAATCTTCTTCTCTTCATCTTTCTCTTCTTCTTGAGTGACCACCTATTTTCCCTTTTGGGTGATGTTGAGCTCTTTTAGGATAGGAACTACTTCACCTGCAACATCATCATTTGGAACAATATCTTTGGGAATCACTACTACAGAAACAACATTCAACGTCGCTTTTAGCGGCATCGGTTTTTTATTAACACCGACGCTGGTCCCATTAAACATCGGTTAATAAGGACATCCGACGTCTATATTTGAAGACCAGCCAGACATGGGTATCGCTTTTCATTCAGTGTCGGTTGAAGAAAATAAACCTTATTATTTAATAATGCTCCAATTGTGAGTGATGCAATGTAAGTGAGCAAATACATGTAGTGGATATGTACTCATTAGCCTAGAAACCCGTCCAAGATTTACTCATTAGGAGTAAATATTGGATAGTACCCAGTTTGGGACTGTTCTTGAACACCTAATCTCACTTAGGATGTAAGTGTATAATGTGTATTGGTTTTTCAAGAAAATTTCGGTAGCATTTCCCTGTTTGTTCTCTAAGTACATATGTACTTGGAGAACAACGGGGAAATGCTGCCAAAATTTTCTTGAAAAACCAATCCACATTATACACTTACTAGTTCAATAATGGGATAGGTGGTACACATTTATTATATATAAGAATGACAACACATGTATTTGTTGGCCTAAAGTTTTAACCATGCAAAAACTCTAATCTATTAACCCTAGACCCTAATCTTGTTGTAATATATACTTGTTTTCTCTTTGATCATAGAATGGATAAATCATGGATGTCCATTTGCAATCTCTGCACCCCATAGTTTATATCTGGTCTTGACCAGTTTATTAGATTTTTTGAGGAACATAGGAAACAACCTGGAGATAGGTTCTACTGTCCATGTAGGCATTGCGGTAACAACTTGAAAGTCAACACTAGTGATGAAATCAAAAGTCATGTCATGTGCAACGGGATTATACAAGGCTATACAGAATGGCACTGGCATGGAGAGATTTCAAACTCGAAACCAGTGGATGTCGATAGCAGTACTTGTGTGGAAGAAGAAATTGCCTCTGATTACGTAGATGTGAATGAACCAGTTCCAGTAGACATCGTTGATGCGATATTGGATAGTTGTGGGGTAGAGCACACTGATCCACCTCCCATTTTTAGAAACATTGTGCATGATGCTGAGATATCATTATACACATGTTGTACTAAGTTTACGAAGCTTAGCTCTATGTTGAGATTGTATAAGCTGAAAGCTAACAATAGATGGAGCGACAAAAGCTTCACATCATTGTTGTCTTTGTTGAAAGAAATTTTTCTTGAAGGAAACAAGCTGCCAATATCAACATACCAGGTAAAGAAATTGTTGTGCCCAATGGGAATGGATGCCAAGAAGATACATGCATGCCCGAATGATTGTGTATTATTTCAAAAGGACTATGTGGATTTGAAAGATTGTCCAAAATGTGGTGCGTCACGGTATAAATTGATGAATTCGGGGGAGTCCAAAACTGGTTCTCCTGCCAAGGTGATGTGGTATCTACCTATAATATCACAGTTTCAACGCTTGTTTGCCAATCCGATAGATGCAAAGAATTTGATCATGCAGATGTTAAGAAAAATAACGATGGAATCCTACGACATGCGTCTGATTCCCCACAATGGAAGAAGATTGATCTATTATACCCTGAATTTGGTGAAGAAGTTAGGAATCTAAGACTTGGTCGTTGTACATATGGGATGAATCCATACGGGACATTAAGCATCCAACATAGCACTTGGCCAGTCATGCTTGTTATATACAATCTTCCTCCCTGGTTGTGTATGAAAAATAAGTACGTAATGTTGTCGTTGTTGATATCGGGCCCTAAACAACTTGGAAATGATATCGATGTTTATCTTGAACCTCTAATCGATGACTTAAAGAAACTCTGGGGTGAAGGTGTGATGATCTATGATGCTTCACGAAGAGAGACATTCATTTGCATGCTATGTTGTTTTGCACTATTAATGACTTTCCGACATATGGGAATTTGTCTGGATATAGTGTCAAAGGAGCTAAAGTGTGTCCTATATGTGAAGAGAACACTGATTCAACAAGACTAAAACATGGCGGTAAGACTGTATATCTCGGTCATCGAAGGTTTCTTAAAAAATTCCATCTGTATCGTAGGAAGCGCAAAGCATTCAATGGATTGAATGAGGAACAAAGTGCACCTAAACCTATACCAGGGGAGGTTGTTTATGAAAGAGTAAAAGACTTTGTCAATGAATTTGGTAAGAGATCACAATGTAATATGGCCACACAGAGTGAAAAATCTTTATTCAAGAAGAAGTCAATATTTTGGGATCTTCCTTATTGGAGTTCTTTGACAGTCAGGCATTGTATCGATGTCATGCACGTTGAGAAAAATGTCTGTGATAGTGTCATTGGTACTTTGTTGAATATGCCAGGTACGACTAAAGATGGGATAAAATCCAGACTAGACCTACGTGAAATGGGAATAAGGTCAGAATTAACAGAATTACGTGAAATGGGAAATCGGAAACATACTTACCTCTCGCTTGTTACACATTGTCTAGAAAGGAGAAGAAAGCTTTTTGTGAATGTTTGGTAAATGTTAAGGTACCACAAGGTTACTCATCCAACATCCATAAATTGGTATCAATGAAAGATATGAAGTTGATAGGTCTTAAATCTCATGATTGTCACACTCTAATGCAACAAATATTGCCTGTGGCAATTCGATCTATATTGTTGAAGCATGTAAGGTTTGCAATCACCAGACTTTGTTTCTTTTTCAATAGTCTGTGCAGCAAAGTTATTGACCCTGATACTCTCGATAATTTGCAAAGAGAAGTGGTTGTTACCCTATGTCAACTTGAGATGTATTTTCCTCCGTCATTCTTTGATATCATGGTACATCTTGTTGTCCACTTGACTAGGGAAGTGAAAATGTTGGGACCAATTTTCTTGCATTGGATGTATCCCTTTGAACGATACATGAGCATTTTTAAAAGTGATGTTTGAAACCGTTATCGGTCTAAAGGGAGTATTATTGAGGGTTATGTGGTGAGAGAGGTTATGGATTTTTGCAATGATTTTCTCAGTGATAATGACACTCCTGGTAATGACAAGAATATTGAGGAGCAATTTGGCAAAGGAATTTTGGGATCATGGGTGAAAGTAATCAGCCGTGAGCAGTTGGAACAAGTTACTTGTATATTTTACACAACATGGATGAAGTGAGTGTTTATATCGAGGAACATACCAATTGCATGAAGAGACAATATCCTCGAGCCAATACAATGTGGCTTGCTAGAGAGCATAACAAGACATTTATTAAGTGGTTCGAAGAGAAAGTCTTACATCAACTATCTCAAACACCAGATGATATTACTGAAACTATCAAATGCCTCACCTTTAAACCGAAATTGACTGTTATGTCTTATGAAGGGTATGACATTAATGGATTCACATATTACACAAAGTGCCAATATGATAAGAGTGTCATCCAAAACAGTGGGGTCACCCTTCAAGCGTTGACTATGTTTTTTGCAAGTGCAAAGGATAAGAGTCCACGTGAAGCTAAAATGTCATATTACGGTGTCATTGAAGACATATGGGAGTTTGACTACATAGATTTCATAATTCTGCTCTTCAAATGTAATTGGGTTGATAACACTAAAGGAGTTATAGTGGATGAGTTGGGTTTCACTTTAGTGAACTTTGAAAAGATTGGTGAGAAGGGTGAACCATTTGTATTGGCATCACAGAAGAAACAAGTATTTTATATCGATGATCCTGCAAATGATAAATGTTCGGTTGTTCTTCATGGTAAAAGACAGTTCATTGAAGATCCTATAGATGAAGAAGAGTACTATGATAAGTATGATGACTCCAGTCCATTCTCAGTTGGGTTGCCAACACCAACAAATATTGAAGCTTATGATGACTTGTATGTGCGCGAAGATCACAATGAAGGATTGTTAATTGATAAAAAATCGCAATATTAGAGGCATGTTTATATTTTTTTTATATGTTTTATTTTTCTAAATGTGAACTTTACAATGTTAATTACTTTACAATGTGAATGTGAACTTTACAATGTGAATTTTACAATGTGAATTACTTTACAATGTGAATGTGAACTTTACAATGTGAGCTTTACAATATGAATTACTTTACAATGTGAACTTTACAATGTGAATGTAAACTTTCAGATGGCCATGATGATGATTACCATGAGGGTGAGGACATCAATGCACCGCCTCACTATGTAAGTTTTAAAAATATATATCATATATTGATATCTATATGTCCATTTCTAGTTATATCCTGTAACTGTGTTTATTTTTTCAAAATTTTAGGTTGATGATGCAAATGTACCCTCTGAAGCACTTGAGGCACTTGATGACAAGCACCAAAAAGTTGACAAGAGAAGGGGCATCACTATGATGAGGAAGTTAATAGAACAAATGGGTAATGGACCCAAACTTGTTGTGGATTTTGATAATGCAGGAAATGCACTTGGAGTGAATCACAATTCGTTTGTTTCATATCTTGGGTATGTTACTCGTAGCCATTGCAGTTGTAAGATAGATTCTTGGCATAAAGTTCCTAAGGAGAAGAAAGATGTAATATGGAAGGATTTATGCATGAGTTATTATTAATTTGAAATTCTATTTGTTAGATTA
Source organism: Alisma plantago-aquatica (assembly GCA_963693085.1). Classification (NCBI taxonomy): domain Eukaryota; kingdom Viridiplantae; phylum Streptophyta; class Magnoliopsida; order Alismatales; family Alismataceae; genus Alisma; species Alisma plantago-aquatica. The sequence continues at coordinate 870,067,524 of OY856411.1, read as the reverse complement.
CTAATTTTTTGGATACTAGTTAATAGCAATTCTATTTTGTAGAGTAAATTTGAATTGGATGAAAAGTTGCATTGTAAATGTGTGATGCAACGTTGTGGGAGAGTCCTAAGGAACTATAGGACAAATCTCACCCGAGAATACATAAAAGAAGGTGATAAGAGGAAGAAGAAAGCCACAGAACAATGGAACTTCCTAGACCAAGAAGAATGGGACGCATTTGTTGCTTCAAGACAAACTGATGAATTCAAGGTATTAGGCACCACCCCCAATTTAATTAATATATGTTGTATTCACCTATTCAGGATTAACATTTAGTATTACTAACCAAATGATTAATGTGCATACTAACTAGGTCCTCAGTGAGGTGCAAAAAGCAAGGCGTGCACTGAATGTGCATGACCACACAATGGGCCCAAAGGGGTATGCAGGCATTCACCAAAGACTACAGTATGAAGCTAATGCTCAGTCTGCTGCTACTCAGGAGTCCTCTACTATAGGTAGCACACCTCTACCTTGCCATGATGTCTGGATAGCTGTAAGGCAAAATAAGAAGGGAGAAATAAGGAAGCCCGCAACTGCTAAGGCGGCTGCAAAAATGGTAAAATACAACTCTTACAACAATCGTTCAAATATTGATTATTTGTGGTGTTTACTTAATTACAATTTTTTGTTTTGGCGATTAGTGGGAGCTGCACGAGCTGAGGAAACAAGGAAAGTTCATCCCTGAGGGCAGTTGCTCTAGGTAACCCAGAGCATCCTGGACGTGTTAGGGCTGCAGGCGCTGGTGTGGGCATCAAAGCGTTCTTTGGGCCATCCCAGTGCAAACATATCCCAAAAGCGGGACTTTCACAAGAAGAGGTAACCTATTCTTTCTTTATAATGTTATTGTAAAAGAGAATTCAATAATCAGAAGCTAACATTTCTTTTATCCATGTATAGGTAGATAAGCTAGTTGATAGGAAACTCAAAGAAGCATTGAGCAAGTGGCAGACATCTCAGACTGCCACTCAGTAGATAGTACCTATGGCGTCCCGCTCTACTCCTACTGTAGAGGTTGGGAGTAATCCTATAGACCCACCACCTAACACATCCAATGTAAGTATTTTTATGACATAATAACTAGTCTTTTCAAGATGATATGTTTTCAAGATGATATGTATATATGTATATAACATTCTTTACACAAACATTTGTAGGGGTTGAAGCCATGTCGTCTAAAATGTAAAGAATTTGTCGTTGCAGAGGCGTCGACTTATCCATCCCTACTAGGGGAAATGTTTCATGGGTCTCCATTACCAGCTGGTTGGGTTCGTGTGAGCCCGCTACATATATTCCCCAACTGGATGGATCTTCCATTGCCATATGCCCACCCAGATTGTGAAACGCTTGGTGAGGAAGAAGGCGGAGTGATATTGTGGCCAAAAGTAGTTGTCCTCTATACTGAAACTGTATGGTAAATTTACATTACATTAAATTGTTAGTGTGTGTATATGATGTCAGTTGATCTGAAATTATATATATATATATATATATATATACATGTTAAAAAGAAGACACCCACAACATCTAGGCCTCCACCTCCACCTCCTACATTACCAAGTTGGGTTCCACATGATCTACATGTCCCGTTAGGTCCTGATTGTAGGGGTATGGCAATATGGTTAGGCGAACATGATATAAATTGCCCTATAACTGTTTCTATAGATGCAAATGTTGTAGGTCAATCATACAAAAGCAACCTATTTATCCAAGATATTTTGGAGTTGATTCGATACGATTGGTTGAATACATCTGTGATAGAGCTATGGATAAGGTGAGATCTTCTTTATACATCCATATACCTTGTGTAGGATCTGGTGATCCGGTTTCTTATTTATTAATGCATACATAATACATGTTTTGCAACTACTTAGATAAGATATGTGCATATTTTTCATTCGAACATGTAGGATTTTTGATTCCATCTTTGATTAGTCTAGTAGATAAAGACCCTTCGTCAGTTCAACAATACTGTTGTGATGCTTTTAGAAGTTTTTGCTCAAAATAAGAAGACGTTTATAATAGCTCCATTCAATGTGGAGTACGTTTACTTTGCTTATAATTTGGACTTAATAAAATTACATTTTTATTGTGGATTTTGAGTTATTAATTTTTAACTTTTTTACCTCAAGTGGTATGCATTGGGAGTTACTAGTTATTGTCCCCAAGACGTTCAATGTATATTATCTAGATCTTAAGGGGACTAAATTGAATTCAAGATATGGACACAAAATGAAAATGGCATTATTCCGATGAGAAATATTTCATTTTCATATCTGTTAACATATGTTATTACATTACTATTTAATTATGCAATATACTGTGTTACATTAACATGTAGGGGCTTAGATGAGTTCAAAAAGGCTGGAGGAAAGGTCCCCAGGAAAAAGAACCAGCAAATAACTTGGACAAACGTGGAAGTAAGTTCTCGACTGCAATGTATATATTATTTATGTGAACAGTTCTTAATTAGTTATATTTTTTAATATTTTGTATGTTTTAATTTATAGTGTGATATACAAGACAACGGATGGGCATGTGCATACTATGTGATTTGTTTTATGCACATGATTATCAAATATGCCGCAGTGGACAACGATACCATTCCTGAGGTATTATATATAGTCTCATTAGATAATATCTAATATATCACTCTTATTTATAGCTCATTAATTATATATATACATCATTCTCTTTGCAGGTGCTTAAAACTGACTACACTACAGGAAAGGCCTTACCAAATGTACATGCTCCCTATATGATGGGAGAATTAAATGAAGTAAGAGAAGAATGGGCAACAACCATACAAGTAGTGGAGGTTTTAACATATAATTGGGATGTTGATAGCGAATAATGACTAAAGAATGATATTTTGTAAATGAATTTATGAATTATAATATGTGTGAATGTTTCTACATGTCTGAATGTTTCTACATGTGTCTGAGTGAAAATGAATGAAACTGTTGGTTGATATATGAATGTTTCTACATGTGTGAATGTAAAAATGAATGGAACTACAGATTGCTACATGAATGTTTCTACATGTGTGAAAATCGAATGGAACTGTAGATTGCTAAATGTGTGAACATTTATGTTGTTAATTTTGCAGGTTTGTGGTATGTTGTTGGTTGATATCAATGGATGTCGTAAAACATGCAATTCATAACTGAACTGCAGGTTTCTCATCCTGCAACAAGCCACAGCAGGTCTGTAGACTGACAGAGAAAAAAACATAAAATAGGCATTGGTTATTTGTATAAAACCGACGACAAATGGTTACAGTGTCGGTTTCCCTACTAGTAACCGATGTCGATTTCCCTAATGAGGCCGAACACCACGGCCGTGCTGGCCAGCACGGTCGTGGCAGCGGGCCAGACATCACGGTCATGCTAGCCAGCACGGTCGTGGCAGCGGGTGAGATGGCATCAGTTATCACTAATAAACTGACGCCGATAGTGCCCTAGATGGCGCCCTTTCTGTGGCGTTAAGGTATATGGCATCGGTTTCAAAGCTAATAACCGACGCCTATACCCCCTGCTGGCGCATTTTTGGTGGCGCGTGAAGGTTTGTGGTGTCGGTTTGAGAACCTACGCGTAACATTTAGGCTTTTAGCGGCACCCACATTGGTGTCGCTTAAAAACCGACACTGAAGGCCTTAAAAAACCGACACCGAAGGCCTTAAATAACCGACACTAAAGAAAAGCCTTGTAAAGATCAATATTAAACACTCTATAAGCCTTACTAGTAGTGCTATAGCTAAGAAAAGCCTTGTAAGATTTTAGATCAAACTTTTCGAGAGAATCTTTCATATTTAGGATAAAACAAAGTCATCCGAAAATATGGAAATACTCGATAGAAGGCTTCCTACGACGCCATAGGTCATAGGGGGTTTTCTTCAAAGAAGGATGTGTAAAAACTCAATTTTGCACAAAACATGAGGTACTGACGGCTTCGGCCCAAAACTTCTTTGGAGTGTGATAATCTAAAAGCATGGTCCTAACCATCTCTTGTAGTGACCTATTCTTCCTCTCTACAACCCCATTTTGTTTGAGGTGTTTAAGGTGAAGAGAAGTTATGTGCATAACCAAATTCTTGACAAAAACGTTCAAAAAGATAATTTTCAAATTCTCCCCCATGATCACTATGGATGGAAACAATGCGGAAAGAGGCTTCATTCTCAACTCGTTTATAAAAGCTTGATAAAACATCAAGTGTATCACTTTTAGAAATGAGAAAGAAGGTCAAAGTATACCTAGAGAAATCATTGACAATAACTATCACAACAGTCGACAAAACTGTTACTGATTAAGAAGAATTAAACATTAGCAGTGGATTACTTAAAATCACTAAAAATTAAAACCATTTTCAAAGAGATCCATTTCTAGGAAACTCTTATAACAAGAACCAACATATTATATATATATATATATATATATACATTCTCGTCCACAAAGTACATACCATATACCTTCTCTTTTCGAGGATTACATATAATAGTTGTTCTGTTAAAATCTACACATAAGAATCATAAAACCTCAAGGAATTCTATGCCAAAATCTCAGATCAATCATAAAATCACTAACTACTAACTCCAAGGACTTGAGAGTACAGAGACAACACATAAGACTCATATCTACAAGACACGACAGTTAGTATCTCCACCTGAGATGTTATTGTTGTCCCTATTTCTGTTGTCCTTCCCTTATTGTATGGTTTCCACCTCCTCATCCTCGTCCACCTAAAAAGGTTGGATCCCACGGGGGTGAGACAATTGAAATTGTCCCAGAGAGAGATATAACTCTCCGCCAGAAATATTATTATTGGCAGACAAATAGTAATAAACTGAGCAGAGGAATCTCTATTGAATAGCAAGATTTAATCATTATTAAGCAGAATAGATCAATATCATATTTTAAAGCATTATGACTATGAATGATAAATTAGTAAATCATCTATCCTTTTTAATAAGGAATACGAAGAACATGTATAATATATATCCATTTAGGATACCATAAGTAATGTAACATCAACCAATGATTTCCGTAATTTGTCCTTAAGAAAATATGCAACACGACTAATTACATTTTACAATCACACTTATGCCCTGAGGAGATGAGGTATACCGCTCATACTCCAACCGACCGCGACGGCGTAAAGCATCGATTCCATACCTAGGTCAATGGAAGAGCCAGACTCCGTGACCTCATCTATCTTAGTCAGTGTGAGACCACATGTAGGACATCTAGTGTCTCTACTAAATAGCTTTCCAGGGTATACTGGAAACTTTGCTATAGAGCTATAGCGACGGAAGCACTCTCTTTGGAATCGAGAGATTTCATGTTTATCTCATATCGATCTTCCATTAATCATCATCGGGAGATTCATGATACATCCATCCCGGAACATATAATGAAGGATTGAGAGATCTCGTGTTTATCTCACATCAACCCCACATTAGGGCGTAAGGATATTCACGCCCATCACCCCCACATATTCAAAAATATGCCCTCCAGGAGATCCCATGGGAAAACCTATTTCACCATCACCAACTACTGACGATGATGGATCTATGACCAGGGCTCTACATGATAAGATTTCACTTGATTATTTAAATACATTACCATATTCTTTTAGCATCAATCAAGTTTTCAAACAAGAATTATTATGCCAAATGTTGTAAAGAAACATGTAATACTTCTATCAAGTATCTTTCAAAACTTTATAAAACATTGGGATTTCAATCCCTTATCTCATTACTGGGAATTCACATCCTTCAACAATACCATCATCAATATCATCATAACGCTTACTGGATCTGGGTATTCAAACCCTTAGTTCATCACTGAATATGGTTACCACTATCAGGTAATTATTACTTCCAGGTCATCTGACCAAGGTATTCAGGATACTTGTCACACAAGCATCTCACATAGCTTACCAGACATATTCAATTTCTTGTAACCTCTCACTAGGCAACAAATAAAGTAATGGATCACAAGGCCCATTAGCATCATAGCTCATACCTGTTTATGCTCATCAACTCATGATACCTGCATGGTCAGTATACTTGATAACAACCATATCAATTACACACCAATATTATGCAATACAAAGATAACATCACTATTCCCTCATTATGGTTAAGGTTTCCCATCCTTATCAATTATGGTATCACATGACATCACCCTATATTAGGGTTTCACATAACATCGCCCTATATTAGGGTTTTCACATAACATCACCCTATATTAGGGTTCCACATAACATTACCCTATATTAGGGTTTTACATAACATTACCCTATATTAGGGTTTTACATAATATTACCCTATATTAGGGTTTTACATAACATCACCCTATATTAGGGTTTGGGGTTTCCTATTCCATTTCAATTAGGGTTTCTCAACCCATTACCCAAGTTTAGGGTTAGGGTTTATCATTCTTCTCGATTAGAGTTTCATGATCACATTATCAAAGATCAAATCCTAATTCAAAACTCCATGCATCTTGGAGAATGCATTGAAATTATAATTAATATCTAAAACCTAAATCATTACTCCACATGTCTAGAATTACATAATACCTTCATGAGTATTCAATTAAACTTATGTATTGTAATTTTCCTTATTGATTAGGGTTTCCATTCTCCATTGATTAGGGTTTTATGATTATCTCATTAATCCAAACCCTAAGTTAGTGCTTCCACATATCTTGGAGAACATAACATTATTTGAGTATTTAATTATACTTGTCATTGTTCCCTATACTAGGAACACACATCATCATCATACCTTATTAGGTTGACTTAACCTTTCACTATGTACATACACCTGTGCTTGTCATAGTGTACTGAATCTATTATTTTCATATGCATCAAGTGATAATCACTCTAATTACACTAATCACCTAAGCACTTTAGAGATACTTTCATTGAAATTACCCTTGAGATACTCTTCAACCACTTAAGGGGTTATTAGTACTTACATAGTTTGAATCAATTAGACCTTCAAATGGTCTTGGACCAATTGATCCTTCAAACGGTCTTGGACCAATTGACCCTTCAAATGGTCTTGGACCAATTGAACCTTCAAATGGTCTTGAAGACCGTTAGACCTTGAACGGTCTTGGTCTCAACATCCTTAAACAGTCTGAAGACCGTTAGACCTTAAATGGTCTTGACCTCTAGCTCATCAAACGGTTTGAAGAATGTTAGACCTTAAACCATCTTGGTCTAAAGCCTCAAACGGTTTGAGACTGTTAGACCATAAAATGGTCTTACTCTTTAGTCCCCCTAACGGTTTGAGACTGTTAGACCTTCAAACGGTCTTTCTCTTTAGTCCCCCAAATAGTTTGAAACTGTTTAGTCCTCAAACAGTCTTGATCTCAAAATCGTTCAAATGGTTTTGAACCCTTTACTCACCAAACAGTTTTGAAGACCGTTAGACCTTCAAACGGTCTTGATCTTTAGTCCCCTAAACTCTTTGAGACCATTTAGTACTCAAACGGTTTGGGACCGTTCGGTCAATTCAGAGTTGAAACTGATTGAACCTAAATTAGGGTTTGACATCGATTGATGTAGGGTTTTGAAGTCAATTGAGTTTGGTTCTAGGGTTTCATAACCAATTACATTTGATTGTTTGAAGTTATTAGGTCATAAGACCAATTGATCCTTGAATCCACTAAAAATGTTTAGCCTCTAACAGTTTGAAACTGTTTGACCCCTATCAATTTTGAAACCGATTGGTCACCAAACGGTTTGAAAACCATTTGGTCTCTAACGGTTTGAAACTGTTTGATCAACCAAAAGAAAATTTTTGCTTCTGATTTTCTTGAGGTGTGTGCTAAGATGATGTCATCATCATCAAGCTTCATACCTCTGAATACTACTGTAATATATATGAAAAATTCATCAATTGTTCAAGAAGAAAACAAAGGATCAACATATGATGAGAAATTGAAATCAATAATAACATTGATGGGTTAAAATAATATAACCCACCTTCAAAGTAGATTCAAGATTCACATCTCTAATGGTGAAAGAATCTCCTTCAACTATCCAAGGTTCGTTTCCAACTCTTTGGACGCAAAAGATAGCCAAGGTTGAGCATTGGATAGAAGAGAGAAGAAAATCAATGTTGAAATCTGATTTCAACCTTCAATTCAAGGTTGAATATGATCATGGAGATTACCTTCAACTTGGGGAACGTTTTCCTCCTGCTCCTAAGCTCCTTGTTCATTGGACAAAGCAAGGAAAGAAAGTGGTTTGCAAAATAGTCTTTCAAGTAAGGAGAAAGTGGAGTATATGTAATTGATTTTCTAAGAGAGAGAAAGTAGGAGAAAATTCATCCACTTTCTTGCCACATGCCCCTCCCTTCCTTGCCTTTGAAGACATCTCCGTTTTCCTTCAATATCCTCTCAATTATACTTGAATTAAAAGCAACCACTTTAAGCACCTTAATCATTATAATACTATTATCCATTTTTAGTGGACATTACTTTTTAATTAACAAATGTGAGTGGGTTTCTTCACCTACTTGGGATATTTCGGTGCAACTTAAGGAATTTGAACATCCTTGCACTATAGGATTTCAACCACATCCTTTTTAGTTGATGGTCACTTCAATTAATATATTTATTTTTGCTACAAAATAAATTAGGGTTTCAATTATGCTTAAATCTTGATTATTTTATTATCAAGATTATCTCTCTTCAAAAGTAATTCAAACAAGACGCCCCTTTCTTTTTATTTTCTCAAAATTATACCAAGAAACAGTAGGGACATTCTTGAGGTGGTATTTTACATATTCAACCCTACATTTTGGGTGATTTGCAAATTATACCAAAACTAGCATTCAATACACGAGCATTACTCAAACAAGCTCCTTCTTGGAACTTAGGCTTGTGGAAGACATACTTCAACATCATTCTCATTCTTATGATGGTATAACACTTGAGGAACATTTATCATGTAACATTTGTAAGGTAACCCCTTAAATTTGGTAAATTGCACTTTAGTCCAAAACAAAGGAAAATTGCTCAAACAACATTCAATCGGGACCAAACTTGAAACATAAGTGCTTCACATTATAACAAAACACCTTAGAGGATTATATTAAAGTTCTAAGAAACTTTATTAGACAAAACAAATAGGGTTACCTCATAACCCAAGTCAGGATCGTTACAATAATAAGGCAATACTTAGAACCATAAAACGATTGAGTTCTCATTGGTCCTAATAGATCAATGTGAAGAAGTTCAAGAGCTCTCTTGGTAATAAGGACTCCTTTGGATTTGAATGAGGACTTGGTTTTCTTTCCTTGGGTACAAGGTTGGCAGTGCTCATCCTTTTCAAAATCTAATTTGGGAAGTCCCTTGACCATTCCTTTTTGCTCAACTTCTTCAACTAATGCATATTTACATCACCAAGCCGACGATACCAAAGAGAAGTATCATTCAAATTGACTACTAACACTATCAACAACAGGCTTAATAGAGTCAAGAATAATAACATAGAGATTACCACTTCTAGTTCCCTTATATATAACTTGATAGGTGAGGGAATCTAGAATCAAGCATTCAAAGGAAGTAAATAACACAAGGTGACCATTGTCACATAACTAACTAACACTAATTAAATTTTGATGTAGGACATCCATAAAAAGAACATTCTTGATACACAAGGATTCACCTACATCACCTTCACCTTTGACTTTACCTTTCTTGTTGTCCCCAAATGTAACTGAACCTCCTTTCTTTTTAGTGAAGTTGTTGAAATGGCTTATATCACCTGTCATATACTTAGTGAATCCACTATCAAAAATCCATCTTCCTTTTTCTTGCAATAAAGAAGAGTGTCAGTTCCCAACTCAAATGTTGGGATCCAGAGTTAGCTTGGGGACCCATTTCATCTTTGGGTTGGTACCCTTAGGCTTGTAAGGACAATAATTAGAGTAATGTTCATCACACTTGCAATAAGAACAAACCATAGGATTCTTAGTTCTGGAAGACTCTCCAAAAAAGAAAGAAGTATCCTTGCTCTTTTTCTTACCTTTGACTTTGTTCTTGCCCTTTGGTGCTCCCCCTACAAATCCCAAACCACTAGTAGCACTTTGTTTGGTATAATGGTCAAGGATTTCATTTAGTAAGTTTTTCCCTTTGAGGAATTTTTGTAGAGAGGCCCTTAGTCTATGATTATTATCATTAAGAGATATGATAGTAGAAGACAAACTAGCAATATCATCTCTAGCATGAACAAGGTTTGCCTCAAGATAGAGGGTTTTAGTCAAATAAGAATCTTTCTCAAGAGAAATAGAAGCAGTATAATTACTAGGAAAGATAGATCCAGAAGATAAATGATTAACTTGACCAAGAAACCTATCATTTTCAGATTTAAGAACTTGAATTTCCTTAAGATAAACATCTCTTTCATCCTTATGAGCATCAACAAGAAGTTCAAGTTCCTTTAGGCACTTTTGGTTATCTTCCTTAAGAGTTTCAATATTCTTAAGATAGACACCATTCTCCACCTAAACTCCATTGTATTGGAGCTCAAGAACAAGATATTGGCCTTGCTAGTTATCAATGCTCCCAAGATGAGTTTTCTCATTAAGATCAAGAATTTCAAGTTTAGCATACAAATCATCAACAATCTTTCCTAACCTTTATCTTTTAGATTTACACTTAGCAAAAGAAGAATGGGTAGAAACAAGCATATCAGTAATAGCTTCCTTATATAACCCATGCAAGCTTACCACACTTACCTCACCAATTTCTTCACTAGTAGAGTCCATTCGAATCTTGAGCTACTTGAGGATGAAGCTTCTGAAGCTGCATGAGCTACATTCTTGTATATTTTCTCCTTCTTGTCCTTCCTCTTGTACTTTCTCTCCTTCTTTTCTCTTCCTCCTTCTTTGAGCTTCCCTTGTGGTGTGACTTTCTTGACTTGGGACATTCACTCTTATAGTGTCCCTTTTATCCACACTTGTAGCATCTAGGAGTAGAGGAGGAGGTTTGCTTTCCCCCGAAGTGCTTGCTCTTTATGTAGTTGGCTTCATGCTCACTTGGGCCATCATCTTCACTACAGGAAGAAGGAAAAATATGGTAAGCAAGTTGTTGTTGATGGATGACCACCTTCACTTGTTCTTTGAAAGCACTATCTTTGATCTTCTTGGATTCCTTCTCTTCTTGCTTGGCTTCTTCTTCTTGCTTGTCAAGCCTTGGCTCATGAGCTTGGAGGTTTCCAATGAGCTCTTAGGTTGGGATGTGACCAAGGCTCCTCACTTATTCAATGGAGGTCACCTTTGACTCCCATCTCTTTAGTAGAGTCCTCAAGATCTTGGAGTTGATTACACCTCTATCCAAAGTGTTGCCCAAAGCAACCAACCCATTGATGATGACATTGAGTCTTGAGTACATCTCCGCAATCCCTTCTTTCTTGCCCATCTTGAAGTTCTCTAGAAGGTTGTTCAACATGTAGATATTAGACTCCTTGACTTGCTTTGTGCCCTCATAAGTGATGAACAATTTGTCCCAAATCTCATAGGCAGTGTCCCAAGATGAGATGTGGTTGAACTCCGTTGGGGTAAGGGCTTCATAGAGGATGCTTATGGTTTTTCCATTGAGCTGGGCTTCTTTAAGTGTAGCTTCACTCCATGTTGTAATAGCTCTGGTTGGCTCCTTGTATGGTGTGACCATCACCTTCCACATATCAGAGTTCATGCCTTGCATGTAAAATTTCATGCACCTCTTCCAATAGAGGAAGTTGATGTCGTCGAAGACTGGAGGACGCATGGAGCAGTCTCCCTCTAGGTTGTCACCCATCTTCTCATCTCATGGGAGATTGTTGGAGAAGATCCTTGGCTCTGATACCACTTGTTGGATCTAGGGCTCTAGAGGAGGGGGGTGAATAGATCTTCAAAAATTATCACAAGATAGATTAGACCCTTCAAATTATATCAATCAAAACGGATAGCTTAAGTGAAATTTGAAGTCCTAACTAATAAGCATAGAAAGGATGAGAGAAAATGAAACAAGAACTTGGATAAGGTCATTTAGAGTGGTTTCACTCTCCAAACTAGGAGAGAGTCAATCCACTACCTAGAGAGGTCAACCTCTAGGACTTTGCAAGTGTTTTCCTTTATATATTCACCAATAAGAGTTACAACACAAGAACCATCAAAGGACTTACCTATCCAATATAAATAGTCTTCAACCTTACCAAAGACTTACCCACTTTGTAAGAGTCTTCTACCTTCTTCCAAGGACTTACCTACTCTTACACAAGTCTTCAGCCTTCAAGGGATTACCCACTCTTCTTGGATCTTCGGCCTTTGCCTTGTCCTTCACTTGGAATAGATTTTCACCTCTTCTTCAACATTGAAGAAGAACAACTACAACTCCACCGTCACTTGGAGTAGCCTGCTTCACCTTTACTTCTTTGAGAAAAGGGGTAGGGAAGATGGAACGGAATGAGAGATTTACAAGCACAAGGAAGTAGCTCTCTTACAACTGGCCTAACTCACTCATAATCACAAAATGCTATGTAAATGATAGATAGAAAGGGGATCAAGGAGTTGAAACACACTCAACTATAGCAAGGACGTAGAATAGAATGAGAAAACTTTGAATGAACTCCAAGGGGCCCTAATTATAGCTGGGGGTGTTCCCTTGAGTGTGGGATCACTTAAGGGAAAAATATATTTGTTTTCCAAGTTGCAACAGATCTATTCTCACTCAAAACAACTCACCAACAATTATAATCACTTTTTCTACATTTTTGTACAGTACATACAATCAAGTTCTAATAAAGGTAACTCGATCGATCCACTAAATGACAAAGCCAATTTTCAAACTATCGGTAGAGTTTGTTCTGGCAAACTCAACCGGTGAGCTGAAATCAATTTTTCTCAGTGAGTCAGTCGGTCAAGTTCTATGAGTGTGCAACTCGATCGATTGGTCTCTTCAGAAAATCCATCACTGGATCGGTCAAGTTTCCAACTCGACTGATAAACAACCTGTGAATTTTTTTCTAAATTGACATTTGTGTGATCAAACATTGGAATTAAGTGTCCCTAATTTTTTCTCATCTTAGTTACAAGTCATATCATCAATACAAGTGATTACAAAAATCATATAAGGTCATTTGGAGTGATTTCCCAAAACACACAATTGCATTGCTTTTGACTTAAGCTTGAACAAGCTAGGGTTTGGGTAACTTGATCCTTTTCATGTACCTAAAGTCTACAATCAATCTTGAACAAACATATTAGATACATAGGAATGGAATGGTTAAATCATTATTAAGATATGGACAATGTAGAACTCTCAAGTCAACACCATCGACCTCCAACAAAAGGTGGTACATCGGGTCATGCCTTCACTTGGCCACAAGAGAAAAACCTAGCATCACCATCAGTTGTGAACCACACTTGGTGAAACATCAAACTAGGTGCCTCAAAACAAAAAACAATCAACCTTCACACATCAAGTGACCACCATCAGATCCCACCAGTTGAAGGTGGACCATCAAATCCCAACATCCAAAGGAAACTATCCAACTAGGGCATCTAGGTGATGAAACCCTAATCTCAACACAAGTTAGATGTCACCACTAAACTAAAGGTGCAACAAGGCACCCCAATGTACAACTAAATCAAACATGATATGAAAACATATTTGGTGAGCATGTGACAAATTACAAGAAAACCCCTAGATATGGGAAAATTGCATAAAATGCCTCATAAACACATATACTGCATAACTTACTCCAACTATGTCTGAACTAGACCAAACTTGAAACTTAGCTTTTGACATGATATCAAAGCCCATATTAGGGTTAGATTAATGTTTTAAGCATCCAATTAAGGTAAGAAATCATGTTCAACCATAAAGCAAGGTTATGGGTCTTACATTTATGATGAAGAACCATGTCTTTAACACAATTTACCCTATTATCATGTCCTATTCCACAAAACTTCTAGCATATAGTATTCATAAATGAAATTTTATAAGAATAGGAAGTGGTATCCTCCTCATATGCTGAAGCATCAACCCACTTTTTTGTTTGGCTTCTGGTCTGATATGGGGGATGCTTCATTGTTTGACTAGATCCTCGTGTTTCACGCCCTAATTTACCAGATAAATAAGGAGGTTGTATAGGTGAAGGATCCTTTAATGGTTCAAGAATATCAAGTATAGGAGAAGGATCATATTGTGAAAGGCAAATAATTTCATCAATGTCCAGATCAACCAGTGAATGAACTAGAATATCAACATGAAATCTATTAGAAGTTACTGGCATTATAGGTTGAGTGGCCATATGGGTAATAGATGGAAAATTTGGTACAACATCAGTAGCCTCAATTGTAGGTATCTCCTATAGTAATGTATCTGATATTGAAGAAGGTGCCTGTTTTCACTTTTTTTATTCTAACTTTTTTGGTTGGATGGGTAACAACATGGGTGGATGACAAAGGATCATCTTTAGTACATTCCTTTGCTTGTAAATCTTCATTTTCTAGAACAACATACTTATTCACTCCTGGTTGTATCATAGTAACCTTTGGAGTAGGCTTTTGCTACCTGAGTTGTGAATGTATCGAATGTATGTTCTTACCATAAAAAATCTGCCATTTCTTCATCTTCCAACCAACAAAACCCCAACACCATCATTGATCTGAGTCATTGCAGTGTTTTTTGTTGTATTGCATGATTGTGAGCATGATTCACTAGAATGACCCATAATGAAACAATTTGAACAACTTGAAGGAAGTGACTCATATTCAACCTTGTAATCATAACCATTGATAATTACAACATTTTAACTCATTCTGCAGTATCAATTTCAAATGTTAGCCTTGTAAATCGACTGTGAGTGAAATTAAATGTATGTTCATCAATCTTCACTAGGCGACCCAACACTTCACCAATTCTATTGAATATAACAACAATATAAAAATAAATTGGTAGATTTATGAAACGGGCCAAAGAAAAAATATAGGGAGGAAGTCCAGAAGTTGGCACCGAATTTCCAGACCATTGACTGACTGTCATGCAATATCCAAAGATTGACCATGGCCCTCCAATGAGAGCATCCATGAAGTCTGCTTCCCACATTAATTGAACAACATAATGGTTCAAGGAATGTTCATACATCTTCCACTGGGTAGTAGGTATCCAAAGAAGTTGAATGCCAACCTATAATGTCAGATAACCAATTTACTCAACAATAACTGCAACTCTGTAAGTGATATGTAAAATATCATATGCTTTTGGAGCAATATAGAACTCTAAAAATCCACGTTCATTAACTAGATAAATATCATCAATGTTAACTATTTCATGATCATCATCATGTAGGATGTAGTTAGACATTGAAGGAGGAGAATTTATGTTACGATATGATATTATAGGTGTTGTAACTATAGATGATGTTTCACCCAAAGTATCCAAATGATGATGAATTTATCTATATTGAGAATCTGGAATCCTGTCTAAACTTAAAATTGAAGAATCTTTGAGCAAGTACGATGATGATGAAGACTAAGATGATACTCCTTTCTTACCACTATAGTGGAAATGAATACTGACTTCTATAAAGCAAATTTGAAGTAGAGACTCTTCAATAGATTGTCCATTGAATTAGGATTTGGAAGTTCTATGTCTTCCTGGGAGTCCATGGTAGTTGCAGTCGAAATTTTTCTTTTTGTTGCAGAGAGAATACACCATCATTACGTCTACCAATTGATGGATGTGGATTTTTGATTTGGTTATCTCTAGAATCTCCTATCCACCCTCGTCCATGTTGCCATGACCATTAGTATAGTGGTAGCCAAAATTTCCTCTTATACCACAAGCTAAATCCATCTCACGAAGCCCTCTCAGAAACTCCATCTACAAATCTTAAGTTTGTTTATATTTCTCTTCAATTTATCTTTTTTTTCTTTCCTTTGATTGTTTCCTATCCCAGGCCCTAATAGAATCCTTGGCTTCATTTAAAACATCATCAAATTTAGGTTTCTCTTCTAGCCCCTTCTTCTTGCCGTATACTATACTAGAATTGTTTAGTGGTCTTATCCCATGTTGGACAGGTGCTCACCATATCATCATAAATTCTTGTATAAATGAGGCATTGGTAGTATCTCTATTAATCTCTCTTGAAACATCTTATGTTTATACATGAACCTCATTCCCAAATATCCCAGATTAGAGAGGTCCAACTCCATCAGTGTGTTTTTGAAAATTTTCACTTTAGCATGATTGTAATGGATGCTTCCACTTTTTTTTCTGGGGCTAATGTTGTATTGAAATTTCCAAGAGCAATCTAGAGGATATTGAAGCATTCCCCCATTATTGATAGGTACTTACACATCAACTTCCTCACCTAGGTTTGTGGGATAACATAAACAAAGGTAATAAAATATTTGTTCTTAACTTTGTAGGTAATGAATTGTCTATGGATGAATATGAATTTGACTTTGCATTGATATGCATCCCATCAAACATATATATTTCTTGTGAAACCTCTTTCTTCCAATGTATGGGAGTTCTTTAAGTGTAGAGTTTAATTGTATTTGTAGCTAGATCCACACTTATTCTTAGTTCAAGTTTCACTTTAACCTTAGGCTTATGCATTTCTATAAACTCCTTAGGGGATGACATCTGTCATGATTCCTGATCCCTCTTATATTCCAACATAGAATATAAACCATAGAAACTAAGAACAAAAGGAAGCACTCCCAATTCCCTATGGACCTATTCTGAAGTCTCAAGGGAAATGCACCATTCTCCTCCTCTTCCTTCATATCATTACATTCTCCTCTCCACATATTGCCTCCATATTTTCGTTGTGAAGTTTGTGACTTTTCCTTCTTTGTTCATTATGTAGCTTTCTCAAAGGATCTTAATCTTAGATCTCCTTCCCTTTCTTTCCTCCTTGTTTGAAGAGGTTGAAGTATGATCCTGGTTGTACTTTCCACTGGTGGGTTACTATTATCAAGTTCCTCATCCTTTCCTTATTCTACATTCACATCTACTTCTACATGAGTTTTCTTGTTAAGCATCATCAACCACACCCATGCTTTGATTACTAGCTTTTGAGCTCTTATTAAGGTTTGCACCTATCCCATCTTCTTCAATAATAATCATATTTTGAACAAGATCTTTATCCTATCATGGATTACTTCATCAATGGTAGGATTTTAAAATGTGTGAGTAGAAGCAGTATTAATGCATGTTGCATTAGTGGTGTTGCCCTTGGATTTTCCGCAACACATGTTTGTAAAATCTTCTAGGATAGTTCCCTTTTGATATGTTGTTTCAACACTCTTCTTATAATTCCACACCTTTTTCCTCTTTCCTCCATTTCCATTTGATACAACAGTCACATGTGTTTCTTCATTAATTATCTTTTGATCCTCTACATATCCTTCATTAGAAAGATTAGAAACTATAATTACTCATAGGTATATTTGTTGGTTTCTCATCTTGGTTTTGTTGTTTGACTTGTATCCTAGCTTTATTTCCCCTCCCTTTCTAATAATGCCACTTATCCTCTTTCTCAAAATGTACCCCTACTAATTGTGTTTCCATGCCTGAGCTTTCCCATTGATCTTGATTTATCCCCTTAAATTTATAATATTTATCCGCATGTCCCACTCTCCCATACCTACTGCATGTATCTGTTACATTTTATACTCCATTTCATATTTGATGTCATTTATGAGGATTGAAGAACATAGAGGTTGAGTAATATCTATCTCTATAACCAATGGGAAAACTTACTTCTTGTCTAACATACTATATGCTTATTAGTTTTAATTAGTCTCCATAAAGAAATCCATGTGTATTCAAACAAATTCATCACATATAGGTGGGACGTCCAAGATACACACTCATGCCATGATATATTTGGGTATATCCTCTATAGGCTTGAAGGTTGGATACTAGTTCCAGACAGCCTAACAACATCCACACAGCTTCCTGCCCCCTATAATTGCATTTTCATATTCATACTTGGAAGATAGTTGGATAACATAATGTTGCAGATCTAACTTGTACATATCATATCTTCCTTTAGGGTTAAAAAATAGTTTGATGTGATATCTCATCATCATAAAACACTCTAACCCCAAAAAGAAAATAAACACTACATACTTCCATGTCCATACTAGGCTATACTCCACCTTAGGGTCAATGTTGATAGAAGTGCACCCATCAAAGCTACTCAATTCGATGTATGCAAGTTCCAAAAAATCCACAAACAAAATTTTGTAGAAAACATCAGTGTTGTCACCTTGGTTTGAGTGATAAGACTTGTATCCCCCAACTACTACATTGAATGAGATTTTGCCTCCCATTCCCCCATCCACTTTTGGTACCTCCAAGGCCTAAGATTAAGGAATTGTAGAGATTGGTATTCTGCTAGATTCAAGATGCCCTGATGGGTCTCTTATATCCATGTCATGTTGTAGATCTACTTTTTTGATATCCCCTCATTATTAAATATAGGTAACTTCAGGAACCAAAACCAACAACTTACACCATACCATTATCCTCCTTAAATCATTTATCAAGTTCCTTCCTTCACCCCTCCTCTAAATCTTTAGTGTGCACATGTTTCATTCAATATATTCTCTTCCTATGCGGCCATGGCCCTTGGCGCCACCACCATGACGCCCCTCTAGAACCCCTTCCCAAATCCATTTGTTTGAAGTCTCTGATCTATTGGATGTGTTTGGAATGATGACTTTGGTATAACTATTATATTGTTGGATTTAACATAATGAATTTGATATAAGAAATTAATAGAATTATGACTATATGCTTCTATTTTAGTGAAATAATTATATTTTCTATATTTGATGATTTAAGAATCACTAAATATTGATTACTAACATTATGATATAAATATTTGGTATTGCTAATGTTGTACTTGGTATAAAGTTAAATATAACTACCTTTATTATACTTTAAATCAATCTCATTCGATATAGACAAGGTCTTACATTGTTTTCACTTGTACCCTTATTCTCCACAAGTGCACCTTAAAATCTCTAGTATGTACTTGAAGGTACATAAAGGTAATGATATGCGTGAAACTTGATATGAACACATTATATAAAGCTTGATATACCTAGCAGACTATTCTAGATATGATTTTTCCTATGTTGTTAGCAAGTTTAGTAATTACACTACTTGTCCTAACACTAATATTTATAATACCTTCATTTAAGTTGTGGGGTATCTTAAAGGTACCACTTCACATGGAATTGCATGCTTTAGTTTTAATAGTGTATTTTGAAGGACATACAAGTGCAAATTAGATTGAATATAATGAAATTAAGTCTACCAGTGGTTACATGCTTTTCCTCGATGGTGTAACATTTCTAGTAAATCCACCAACAAAGATATGACAACTAGATATATTATACATACTGAGTTTATATATCTATATATATATCTTGTTGTCAATCTGATTATTTTTGAATCATTTCAATGGATTTACTTAAGCTTTGTAGTTACTTCCTAATATTTCCATCAATTGTGATAATATGTCAGTCTTAAACAAAGCTAAACAATCAAAGTGAAACTTAAGAAAAATACTTATGATATTGAGGCATGAAGAGGTGAGGACATCACTAGCAAAGGAGTAACAACCCTTCATCTTGTAAAATCTACATTGAATATTACCGATCCTCACACAAAGGGACTATATAGAGACATAGTACTTAGTGTATCAAGGAGTATATGTCTTCTACACATGACTTGGTCACCATGGTGGTAATTCTACAATTCCAAATTGGAGATCTCATGAGGATTAATGCAAACGGATAACCAAGATGTGCTAATTTCCAGATAGAAGTGTTATACCTAGGAGTTTTACTCTAGACACTTCAATGTGTTAGTTGTTCTTGAATGCTTTCATTGTATATGAAAAGATTTATTTTTAATGGGGTCAAGCCATATGTGGAAAGGTGTAGGAATAGAATGTACATCCTTGGAAAATCCTACTATTTGAGTGTAACACAACTCAGTTGGATATTATTGTTGAAACACTCATGAAATACATTCAAAGGATGGTCACAATGCACACAACAATTTGAACATGTCCTCAAACCCTTTTATGTTTGTATTATTTATTGGAATCTAAATAAAAAAGTTTAGTTTGAGACATAGTTAACAACACCTACCATGATATAGATGAATTGTTTTTGGGAAAGGTTCAAAGTTGTAAGCTACCTATGTTGTTTATTAGGGTTATGATATGATTTTAGTCCTATTTTGAGGTATTTTGAAACTCTTGGACAATTATAGTTTGATGCCTCTTACTTATTAAGTAAAATGGCTCCACCTAAGTATGACTAGACACTAAAGGTCATGTAGGCCTTGTAGGGGCATTGAAATTACAAGATTGATTATGCTTGCTGGTATGTTGGGATTTATAATTATAAAATACACACACACACCCTATACGCCCACCTCACATAAAATATATTTATTGTTTATTTTCACGATGATCTCATTTTTTCAACTGGAAGCCCAATTCAAAGAAACTATGTTTTGTCTTAATTAGAATGCTAATTCCATATTCTTCATTTTCATTTCAACTATCTTTGGAAGCCACTAATTCATTTTAGCAACATGAATGCTAGTTTGAAAATGGGGTTTCCAAGAAGTCATCAATCTTGTACTTGATCGTCTATGCTAATATTACAATAAAAAGAAATATTTATTGATCAAATACATGTTGTATCTAGCTAATTTTATATTATATTCCTTTGCAAATTCAATTGTATATATTTTTGGCATGAGTGAATAACTTGTATTCTTTTCTGCATCCATTCCATCAAATATTTTTTGATGTGGTCAAATAAACTATGTATAGCCAATATTTCTTCTTGTTTGATGGGATACACTTGTATCTGGATGATGAATCTCATATTTGATTAAATATGTATGTCCAATTTTTACATTTTTGACCAATTATGAGAGTCCTTGTGTCACTTTTCCTTGATTTGATTAGTTGATTACAATACCATAATGTTTCTTGTTACTAAAAAAGAGATCATCTAGGAGGAAAGTAGGTTAACCATGGTTTTACTTTCACATGTTTTTCTTTCTATAAATAAGGGCCAATTTCTATGTGACACACCATATACATTTGAAACATACATATGATATAATTATGATATAATTACATATAATATATACACATATGCACTATCTAAGCTTCTTGATATGTGTGAGTTCACTACACTTTGTACTCTTCTTCTTTCTACACCTCTCTTTCTACAACTTATTTAATCTCCACCTCAAGTAGTTTTCCACTACTTCTATCTCCACCTTACAACTGTTGTGTAGTCTAAAATTTCGAGTCATGTCTTTTCTCTTACAACATGTAAGGGCCACAGATGATCCGACACTCCTCGCTTGCTGGAACCAAGAAATACTACCAGCCAGAATTATATTTATAACTATAAATAAATAACATGGTAAAAGAGAGTTTTAGAAAGTTGATTTTGGGGGTAAAGGTAGATCAAACTATTCATTGTGACAAGGAGAGTTCTTTTCACCCCATTTCATGATCTAACTGTCAGTCTGCCTCCCAACTTCAATCACCTTCTAATAACTCACCTTTTCTAAAGTAGTAAGTAAATGTGGCATAACTATGAGTGGAGACCAACAAACATGAGGTCCTTACATGGACATGGGAATTTCAAGATCTATTGGGCATGCTCGTATATTGGAGTGCATTAAAATAAACACATACATGCACACCTTCAGTAGCCCACTCTCGTCCTTTCCATTTCACATCATTACATTGTGTGCATGCCATTTTCTCTTTTCAAAATTAGAATTTTTATTTTCTCTTTTTATTCAATGCACTTCCTCTTTTCATTTGAAAAACTAATTTCATATTTAGGTCATTCACTTGATTACCTTAATTTATTTCTCAACCTTCATTGTCATCTTAACTATTTTTTAATACCACTAATTACCTTGAGTGGCTCAAAACATCAGTTTGGATATCCAACCACATACAATTTGTTTATTTTGTACTCTATCACATACATCATTAAACTAGTCATATATAACTATTAAATGACCAAATACAACATTTTCTGGACATTGAAATAGCTATGCTACTTGACCATTTTTGTTATCCAGTTTTTGTCTTTTACTAGTAGCATCTGATTACCTATTTTTGTTACTCAATCGAATACAAATTTACTTGATACAACATATTTATTAATTGGTTGAATATACTTTTATATATATGAATGGATCTCCTATCCATTCAAGTATTCTTGTCAAAATTTAACATATATGGCAAATTATAATAGCCATTTTGTCATGTCTCCTTAGTTTTTCTGGTTGAGTTTTTTGGATTTTATATCTTCATTACATGCAATAGCAATCAATTGCAATTTAATTAACATGTTTACAAGACAAGGTTAAGATTCATATAAGAAATGTAAGGAAAAACAAAGCACGAGAAATAATAATAATAAAGGCTTAAAATTGTCAAAATATATTCTCTAGTGACGAAAAGAGATGTTAAATAAAGAAATCAATGCTTTGGTATGCACCATATGCGTGTAGTTATTTCAGACTTGATACAATCACAAACCTATAGAAATACATCATCTTACTCATGCATTGACATTAATCAATGACACCACCGATGCATCTGAATGGTTATTAGGTATCACCACCCAAAAGATCACGTATAGAGGAAGAGAGGGGATGGAGAAGTTTTCTCTCACATCAAAGATAAACTCCATGAGAAAACTCATAGAAGAAGTGAAGAATGCAGAAGGCAACCTGTGATAGGGCTTCAGAACAAAAACAACAGCCACTTTGAATTGTATGATATCTTTAACCATAATGTCAGGGGCCTTATTTATAGCACTACCACATTCAGTCTTATTTCACATCTGATGCAATCACACAATCACTTTTCTTGTAAACATAAGTAAAGAATGGGAAGCAACTTTTTAAATTTATTGAAAAAATAATTAAGTAATATCTTGTTTTGCAAAAAGAGGTAGAAGATGGAAGACAATTCCCACAACCCATGGCCCACATGCCTATGCCCAATCTTAGCCCAAACCGACAAGACACGATGTAGAGAGGTGAAGCATGACATGTAGATGCATTCATGTGGTGACCATACCCACCACATCAATGATTATACCCCCTAGAGATTTTAGATACTAGTGTCACATGCAATCCTATATATAAGGAGAACTATAGGTTTAGAAGTGGGAATTGTGAGACTAAACCTTCTTCCCATTTTCAAAAAGACAAAAATTACTTTTTCCTCCACGCCCCACATGTATAAACTACATCTACATTAGTTTTAACCCATACTAGCTAATATTCTTTAAGCTAATATATCTAACAATCCCCAACAAAGTGTAATGTATATTGCTCTCTATGATTCAATTCTCCATGTGCTATTAATAGGTGCATTTTAGCTTGAACCATGCCCGAGTTATCCAATGTAGACTCTCGTAGGAACTAGGAGAACCAACACATTGAACTTGAACCTTGGGTGCAAGAATATAGGTTGGTAACAACACAATAAAGACATTTGAAATAAAGAAAAATTCCATGCATCCAAACCAAGAATCATGATTGATATTAGAGAACAACACAATTACCTTGTTGCGGTCTTCATAACATCAATCACTTAGTTGAAGTCTTCAAGAATGTACTACTAGCTCCCTTTCCTAGGACTTGACATCATTCAAAGACTAATCTCCTACTAACTTGTAGTCATGGCACCACTAACATGTTTTCAGGGGACATATACTCAGAGGCTAAAAACATCAAGTAAATGACATAGTGTTAACTTGCTCAATGGTATCTCATATTCACCATAATGAAGCTGATTTGTGGGA
Organism: Alisma plantago-aquatica; assembly: GCA_963693085.1. NCBI lineage: Eukaryota > Viridiplantae > Streptophyta > Magnoliopsida > Alismatales > Alismataceae > Alisma > Alisma plantago-aquatica. The sequence continues at coordinate 870,043,580 of OY856411.1, read as the reverse complement.
TCTCCACTCTTTTGGGTTGGGTTTCTACTGCCTATGAAAAATAAGGAGTTCCACTACCATCCTTAACCTAGATTTCACAACTAAGGTTAAGGTAATACCTTTAGTCAAATGTTCAAATGTATTTTCTTATGTAGCTACGTTGTTTACAACCACAACACCATTAGACACTAGCTCCCTCATAGACTTCTATTTGATTGGTTGTGTCTATGTTTTCTAATTTTGTTTAGAACTACTTACCTCAACTATAGTTGTTGTGTTATCATAGTAAACTAAAATTGTCGGAAGAGGCTTCTTTACCATAGGTAAACTGGACATAAGTCCATGTAGCCATTCAACTTCTAATCTAATTTAATCTAAAGCATAAAATTCACCATCAAATGTGGATTGGCACAATATAGTTTGTTTCTTAGACATCCATGTAACAACACCTTCTCCCAACATGAATATATGTCCCAAGACACCAACACTCCTAGAGTTCATGGCAATCTAGCTTGCATCACTATTCATTTGACTGTAGAAGGACTCTTGCAATAATTCAGCCCAAGGGGTCCCCTTGATATATGTCAACACTATGTCAAGATCCTCCCAGTGGGTCTTTCCACAACTAGTGTATATATTTTCCTTGCTCTCAACAAACACAATGTTAGGTCATGTGCAGTTCATAAGTTACATCAAATTTCTAATAGTCTAAGAATAACATAAATCAGACACAAGAACTCCAATATCATTCTTGAACAAGGACTTGGGTGAATCATATTGAGTCTTAATTGGTTTATGTGATGTGTATTCAAACCTCTCTTGTGGCAAAGCATTCAAAACATGCATCATTAACTAAGAGGAAGCGATCACTAACATCGAATTACTGAAAATCACTAAAAATTAAAACCTTTTTCAAAGAGATCCATTCATAGGAAAACTCTTTCAACAAGAACCAATGTATTACATTTACATCCTAGTTCATAAGTACATATCTTGTACCATCTATTCTCAAGGCTTACAATATCAACTGCCTTGTTAAAAGCTAAACACAGACAACATAAGAACCTCGAGGCATCAAGCCAGAAACTCAAAAAGATTCATTAAAAGCACTAACTATTAACTCCGAGGACCTGAGAGTACAGAGACGACACATAGGACATCTATCAACAAGACACGACAGACAGTACACTCAACATGAGTTGTTACTACTATCCCTGCTGCTGCTGAAGTTCTTCCTCTACAAGATTGTTCTCAATCTCCTCTGTGCTCATCCACCTAAAAATGTTGGATCCCATGGGGTGAGACAATTGAAAATTGCCCCAGTGAGAGATATAACTCTCTGCCAGAAACATTATTATTGCAATTTATAATATGAATCAGAACAGATGATAAGCAATTTATATCATTCTCATCTTCAAATATTGCAACTATCTATGATATAGCATTAAAACATCTCTTCTCTTTATAAGGAATAGGAAGAACATGTATATCATTTATCTATTATATTAACTCAACATCTCCTGCTTTTCTCATGATACTCATTACTCTGATATGTCACCCATGACTCTTTCTTGTTTCTATCTGATGGCCTTAGCCAATCTACTAAACAGGTATTGGTTTATACTAGACATGAGAGTATACATCATCATGTCTTGTTTAGGCATTGGTCCATACCAATCCTATATAAATATTCCAGGCATTGGATTATACCAATCATGTAGAACTAGTATGAGAATTGGACTTATGTTGTTCATGTGTATCCATTCCAAGTATTGGACTATGCCAATCCCAATTATTCCAGGTATTGGACTATGCCAATCCTGTGCAACTATTCCAGGTATTGAACTATGTCAATCCTGTGACATTATTCCAGATATTGAACTATGTTAATCCTATGCAACTATTCCAGGTATTGAACTATGCCAATCCTGTGACATTATTCCAGGTATTGAACTATGTCAATCCTGTGCAACTATTCCAGGTATTGAACTATGTCAATCCTGTGACATTATTCTAGGTATTGGGTTGTGATCAATTTTGTGCAGTTATTCCAGGTATTGGGTTAATACCAATCCTGTGCAGTTATTCCAGGTATTGGGTTAATACCAATCCTGTGTAGTTATTCCAGGTATTAAACTATGCCAATCCTGTGACATTATTCCAGGGATTGGGAACTAATCCTATGATATTATTCCAGGTATTGGGATTTAACCAATCCTGTAATATTATTCCAGGTATTGGGATTTAACCACTCCTGTGATATTATTCCAGGTATTGGACTATGCCAATCATGTGCATCTATTCCAGGTAATGGACTATGCCAATCCTGTGTATCTATTCCAAGTATTGAACTATGTCAATCGTGTGCAACTTATCACATATTATCACATCTTGTCACCTCTCATTAGGCAATCACCATTCTCATGACTTAAAAAGCACATTCAACATCTTGGAACCTCTCACTAGGTAACAATTAACATCACTCTTTAAGAGCGAGATGTGACATCTTTCTATGATGTCTTGAAGCATTACCTTCCTTATTACTTTTAACTTACTTAAATTGATCATCTTATGTTGTATTAAGGTATTTCCCATCTTAATACTTTTATTCACTAACCTATCACTTTTATCATAAAGTGCATAGGCCATAGAACACTCATTAGAATTGTCCAACTATCTTCAATGATATGAACTCATCTCAAGTTAAAGCATTGTTTGCTATAAGGTTACCTATAATCAACCATTTGAGATATTTCACCTTTATAAAGCTTTATCCACTATTTTATTATTAGGGTTCTGGTTTGTCATCATATTGCCCAAGATTAGGGCTTCATGTATTATAATTCAAAATTAGAGTTTCACATACCTTCACCCTGTATTAGGGCTCCTCATCATACCATTGCATAGGGTTTCACATGGCATCACCCTCAATTAGGGTTTCACATGGCATCACCCTCAATTAGGGTTTCACATGGCATCACCCTCAATTAGGGTTTCACATGGCATCACCCTCAATTAGGGTTTCATGATCACTTCATCAAAGATCATACCCTAAAATCTTAATTTATTCATATTGAAAGTATTTGAGGCTTATCCATTACATGATTACCATACATGTATGGATTCCTCTCTCTCTCATCCTCTCTAGGATGTTGACTATGTCAAATTTGGATAAATTAGGTCAACCAACCATTTAATTAAATACATTCAATTAGGGTTGACATAGTGTATTAAAATATTGCTTACTTAAGCTTTAGGGATTAACTCATCTAGGGTTACCAATTACTTATCTTTGAGATAAATCAGTAACAACCATAGGGTCATTTTATCTTTCATCACCTTAGGTTTCCAATTGACTTAATCACATTGCAACATCCAAACGTTCTTGACCATTGATGCTCCAAACGGTTTGAAACCGTTTAAGAAAAACAATAATGAAACTGTATGGACAATTTATACTTGAAACCACTTGGGTCTCCAAACGGTTTGAGACCATTTGGTCTCAAATGGTCTTGAGACCATTTAATCCCAAATGGTCTTGAGACCATTTAATCCCAAATGGTCTTGAGACCGTTTGGACTCAAACGGTCTTAAGACCGTTTGGTCCAAACTCTCTCAAAACTGAATGGACCAAAAAGGTCTTCCATCACTTTATCAATTCAAGATTTCAATCATTAAACCATCTATCAATTGAACCCCTAATTTATTCTTCAATTGGACCATTGAATCACCCTTCAATTGGACCTTCAATTAGGGTTTTGAACCCATTTTAACTAGGGTTTATAATCAAGAAACCATCAATTAGGGTTTTGAAATAGAGGAACCATCAATGGTTAACATTGTGGAACTAGTCCAATTGAAATCATTGGATCAACATCAAACCATGACATGACCTGACCTCAAATGGTCTTGAGGTCGTTTGGATGACCTCCAAACGGTCTTGAGACCGTTTGACTCAAAACTTTATTGAAATTTGGGAAAATCAATTAGGGTTTGCATCATTGAATCGATCATCAATTTAGCTATTTATTGTATTTCAATTTGATATCACTGGATCTTCAACCATCCAATCATACTTCATCATAGAATTCTAAATGGTCTTGGTTTACCTCCAAACAGTCTTAAGACCGTTTGGGTTACCTCCAAATGGTCTTGAGACCATTTGGGTTAGTCAACCCAAAGATTAAATCAATCAATTTAGAATTTCAACACTCAACCCAATTAGGGTTTCTAATTGGAGGATTGTCCATATATTGAATTAATCAATTTGATCCATTATATCATCATCCAAAATGTACTATGATTATATAATTCTTTTTCTTTTAATAATGTGAGTGAGTTATCCACTTCCTTTAGATATTTTCGTGCCTTTGCAAGGAACATAGTCGTCCATTATTTTTCAAAATCATACCTCACCTTTTTGTTAAAGGGCTCTTCAATTAATATATTTATTTTTGCATTATTATTGAAGTAAAGTTCCAATTATGCTTAAATCTTGATTATTTTAATATCAAGATTCTCTCTCATCCAAAGTGATTCAAATGAGATGCCCCTCTCATTTATTTGCTCTAAATGATGCCAAGAAACATTAGGGACTATTTTGAAGTGGTAATTTGCATATTGAACTCTGGGTTTTGGGTAATTTGCATATTGCACCAAAACTAGGTTTTAATGCACAAACATTGCTTTATCAACTCTTTCTTGGTACTCAGGCAACCACAAGCCATACCTCTACATCATCTTCATTCTCATGATTCTTTAACACATGAGGAACATCGTATCATGTAACATTTGCAATTTAACCCCTCAACTTGGGTAATTTGCACTTTAGTCCAAAATAGACAAAACATTATTTCAACATTGTTTAAAAAGGACTAAATTGAAACATAAGTTCCTCTTGAGCCTTAATTACTTTTCAAAAAATAATATCAAGCATATAATTATCTTTCTTAAACAAAACACATAGGGTTAAGGCACAACACGGGTCAGGGATGTTACATCTCTGGTTTCTTCTCAATATAGTGGGACTCAGAGAGTTTAATATCATCATTAGACCTTGTGATATCAATCCCAAAAATCACATCAACGATGCCCAAATATTTCATCTTGAACTTGCCACATGAGAATGATCTTATCTCATTTACTACTTTTATATCATCTCTATACAAGCATAAAATGATGAATATATCATCTTGTAGTGGAAAAACATCACTATCATTAGAAATGAGGCCAAAAGATGATATCACAAAATCAATTTCTTCATTTGATTTCTTAGGGCTTTTTTTAATCCATATAAATATTTACAATTTTACACACTTTTGACTCATTCCCATATCCCAAAAAACCATCAGGTTGTTCCACATATTTCTCCTCTTAAAGATCACTGTGTAAGAACATGATCTTCACATGCATTTGATGGATAACATGATTATAAATGGAAGAAAGTGCTATGAGCACATGAATTGTGGTCATGTGAGAAATAGGAGAATTAGTATCAACATAGTCTATTACCTCCCTTTACATGTACCCTTTGGAAACTAATCTACCCTTTTTTACTTGTTGATTGTCTCACCTATATTAAGTTTCTTCATAATGATCTATTCTCATAAAAATCAACCAGGTAACAAATCCACCAACCCTAAAGTTTCATTCAAGAGAATCGATTATATTTCATTAGTAATGGACTCCTTGCAAAACTTAGATTAGGGGAAGACATATATTTTTTGAGGGATACATGATCATCCTCAACATTGTAAGTCAGGAACTCACTTCCAAAGTCCTTGGATGACCTAGTCTGTTTAGTTCTCCTTGGTTTAACCATTTCCTCAGAATCATCAAATTTAGAAATGGTATGCTTTGTGTCCCCCCCATATTTGTCTTCCTTCACATGTGATAAAAAATGAAACATGTTGTATATGGATCCTCTTGAGTAACTTCCATGGAAATTCTCAAGCAAAATATTTTGAAAAAACATAACTTATGTCTACGTAAACCAAGAAAATGGCATCTACTATTTTGAGTTTCAATTTCTTCCTTTTGGGTTTAGGCACAAGCACCTTGCAAGGAAAACCCACACTTGAAGATATTTGATAGTTTCCATCAGGCCTCTCCATAACTCAAATGAACTACTCTCTATTGTTTATGGGGAACTCCATTCAAAATATGGCAAGACATATTCTAAGCTTACCCCATATAATGTTGAATATACCTAAATATTAAGGCAACGTATTTACCATGTCTATAAGGGATTCGATTATTACATTTTGTAACCCCATTGTATTGTGGTGTATAAGAATCACTAACCTCATGAACTATACCACATAATTGACACAATTCCAAGAAATAAATTGAGGTATACTCTCTTCCCCTATCATATCTTAATCTTGTAAGTATTTTGTCAGTTTTTTTCTTGTTTCTTTCATAAATATTTGAATTATTCTAATTTCTCATCTTTTAAGAATATAGATGTAACAATTTTTACTAGGATCATCAACGAAAGTTATAAAATAATGTATTTGATCCCTAGTTGCAATCCTATTAAATTCACAAATATCATTATGTACTAAAATTTAGGATTCATATCCATATGAACATTTTTGCTACATAATTTAGCTTGTACATAAATTTTACATATATTATTACCAATGTACGATTAGGGGTCAAATCTAGGATCATAATATGTTTTATCTAGCCAACACTCACATGACCCAAATGTCAATGCCCTGTATCAAACGAAATAAGACTTAATAAAATAGAATTATCATTCAAATTTAGAACAAGTTTGAAAACTGGGTTGAACATGAATCTTAAACTAGTTCTCTAAATCACATAAGTACCCCTTTTCATATAAACCATCTCAAACACAAGTAATAATTACTTTATTACATTTACAATCTATTCGTAAACTATCTCAAAATAATATTGTACGACTAATTATATTGTGCCAAATAGATGAACATGTCTGACTTTGTGAAGAGTCATAATATCTTTGGAAGGAAACTGGAGGTCTACTAGTCCTTTTCCTTTGACCTCTACACAACATGCATCGTCCAAACTCACAGATCATCCTGAAGAGGCCTCGTAAGACATTAACAAAGACTTATCAACAATAAAATGTATATTAGTCGAGTATCTATAATCTAGTAAAGCAGTCTAAATATAGGGAGGATTTTAGGTTTAATAGAAACATACCCATCATTGAGGTTCAAAGAAGTATTTATCATGTTGACCACCACCTCATCAACTGCAAATGTAGTAGCTTTGTTTGTCTTCTATGTAGGACAATGTTTGTTCTAGTGGCCATCATGTACACAAGTTCAACAAGGTTTGTCTTTTGATTTTTTTTCTCTAATGTTTTACCTTAGATTTATGTATATTCTCATTTTTCTTATCTTTGTTCTTAGTAGCCATAATTTTTATAATAAAGTTGACATCAATAAATACATTGACCCCCACCTCTTTCAACTATTCATCCCTTTCTAAAGTATGTAATATAAGTTTACTTAACTTTATGTCACCCTTCTTGTGCTTAAGATTCATGACAAAGGTGTCCAAGACTTACAAAACTTTTCAATGGTAGACATAACAATATAACTTTTTGGTAATTTCATATCCACCTTTGAGATTTCATGACACAAGAGTTAGAAATCATGTATCTCATCTGAAATAGATTTACCATGGACCATTGATAATTTAAGAAATTTTGAGACAAAATATTGTTCAACATACTAATTTTTTATTTTTATATTTCTTATCTAAAGTATATAGTAGAATTTTAAATTTATTATAGGATGTTTGGGGTAAACATAATACAACTTATTTAACAATACTACGTGAATATGTCCTCTACACCCTCATTCAAGTCAACATTTTTTTCCAATGTTCTTAGTAATAGTTTCATCATTTTTAGGTTTGTCTTTTTTAAAATAGTCTAAAACTTTATTATTCTTAGCCAAATTTTCATCCCGCTCTACCAACGTGTAAAGTAGAATCCATCACAACTTTTATGATACTAGAAATATGAATCTTAGGATGATAAACACCATGACCAACTATGTTAAATAATGATATAAAATAATTTCTTAAGGAATGTTGGATTCTAGATTGTTGTAACATGAAATAGCATTTCTATTCAATTAATAGTTTTACATGCCAAGTTTAAGATTCAAATAAGAAAAATAAGGACAAACAGAGTACGGAAAATAAACAAATAGAGCTCGAAAACTCAAACCAGATTGCTCTTTTGACAAAGAGAGATGTTACTTAAAGAAATTAGCACTTCGACAGGTACTAGATGCACATTGTTCTTCCAAACTTGACCCAATCACAATCCTATAGAAAGACTTCATCTCACTCGCATGTTGATGACAATCAATGATACCACAGGTGCAACTCAACGGTCGTTAGGTACTACCAACCAACATTTCACGTCAAGAGGAAGAGATGAGACATAAATGTTTTCTCTACACAAGAGACATACTCCACGAAAGAGCTCACATAGAAAGCGGTGGTTGTGGATGACAACATACAATAAGGTTTGAAAATATAAACGACATACACTTTGAGTTGTCTAAAATGTTCAATCATAATATCAGTGACACTTTATTTATAACACTCCCACACTTTAACACAATCGCACAATCACTCTTGTTCACATAAAAAATACAATTATTTTAAAAATAATTAAATAATTAAATAAGTAGTTATCCTGTTGTGTGAAAAAGAGATAAGAGAGAAGATAATTTCACGAGTCACGTACATGTGTCCGACACAACATGACTTTGTGCGTTCATGTGCATGCGTGTGTGTAGTTAATGTACACGCCACAAAGGTGAGCATACCCTCACTTAGAGCTTTTATGCACTAGTGTCACATGTACTTCTACATATAAAGAACACCAAATCTTTAGAAGTGTCCAACATGTGACAAAACCTTCTTTCTATTTGCATAAATGAAAAAAAAACTACTTTTTCATGTACATCCATGTATACTAACTACACCTATATCGGGCTTAATTTGTGCTAACTAATATTAGCTATGATAATATAGCTAACATAGTCCAACACCATTAAGTTTCTTGATAATAGAAGAGAGTTAATCTAGAAGGAAAATTGACCAATCCAGGACCTCCTTTCGCTTAAAACCTATTTTTTTTTCCGTTTGACACACTAGAAACTTCTTAAACATACATACTAATAGAATGACATATGAGATACACACATTTGATTTCATCTATCACTATTCTTTGTTCACTGTAGAAAGGAAGAAATTTTAAATTCATCGAAAAATCAAGGGCATAACTCATTACATATCGACAAAGAACTAATTCACACATATAACAATGTTATCATTAGGGAGATGAAGACTACACATACGATACACTTTGGGCTACGTTTGTTACGTGGTGAATCATGGTGATAGTGAATGATGGTGAAACAAAAATATTGTTTGTTTGCCATGGTGATAGGGAATCATGGTGAATCCATAGTGAATCCGTGGTGAATTTTGATCTATTTTTGTCCCCATGAAAAAGCATGGTGAATCGTGGTGAATCATGGTGAAAGAAGCTTCTTTCAAGACTCCACTACTTATTTAAACAAATGTACAAAAAAATATTCTAATAAATGTGTTTCTTACTTGTGTAGGGTATTTTTTATAAAAAAAAATTCTCCTCCCCATCACTATAACTATATAACAAACAACATTTTTAAAAATTTTCACCATCACCATCCCTATCACCATGCACATGTTATCAAACAACACATTTTAATAATTTTTCTATCACCATCACCGTCCCTATCACCATCACCATCACTATCACCATCAATTTTATCACCACGTACCAAACAGAGTGTTAGAGACTAGACGATCAAACGATCAAGACAACACATTGTGGTAATTTACAAACTTCCAAAAGATTATACTTATCATCCTAAAGGCTTATTAAGGAGTGACTTCCCTTTTAAATTTCACATTAGCAACATCTAAATATATTTTTTATTTACCTTGTAAAAACACTCTACTCCGTTTATTTATTTTTCTCCATGTATCAGAATTCGCGGATGCGATTCAAACCTATGATATTAAAGAAAAACAAACCATAAAAGATTATACACATGCGATATCTGAGCTCTTTAATGTGAGTTCACTATGTGTCACGATCTTCTTCTCAATGTGCTACAACTTATTCGAGCTACATCCGATCTGATAGCTTTTTGCACTACTTCTATCTCCCATGGTGCAACCATTGCACGATCCGCAGCATTGGCGGAGCCAGAAAAATTAATCAAGGGGGGCACCAATAACATAGAACTTTAGCTGGAGATATTAGGTAGGACACTATATACAATTTTATAGAAAATATTGCCTAATTTCTCTTGTAGTTATGTGTAATTACAAAATTCGGGTGAGGCCCGTGCCTACCCCGGCCACCATGTGGCTACGCCACTGCCGCAGTTACCAGGCACGTTTTGCTCTGATGACTATGGATAGTTAGACAATGCTCTCTTATTCGCACCTGAAAATATCAAGGAAATATACTACCAGTCACGACAATAATCACTTTAACACTGTCTTTATCCCAGGCTATAAACCTTTTTTATTTCCAAACTTAGTTTTACCGAGTTTCGATTTTTCCTACACTAGTAACTGATTTCATATATGAATGAATTTCTGCCCGCTAGTGTTACATATAAGATTTTTCCTACATTATTAACTAATTGCTACATTGTCTAACAGATTGTTAGTTATATTTCGCAGAAAACTTGAGGAAAATGTAATTACTGGTTAACAGTTAGGAGGGTGTTGCAGATCTAATGGATATTCTGAAGAGTCTTTTTGGACTGTGCAGTATACTTTGAACTCTAATAAGTAAATCCGTTTTCTACCTCAAATGTCTTGAATTCAAATTAGTACATCCAACTTTTGCTAGCTATTGCAATGTAAGTATCCAATACATAGTGAAATCCAAACATAAAAATTGATGGACCAGAGTATCACATAATAAGAAGGTAGTATGACTGTGAATGCTGGTGTTTATTCGGCACGGGAGGCCAGCTGGTAAGGTATATTATAACTGAACTCGTCTGTTATCACATAAAGTGGGTCTTTATTAGCATGCAGTGGACCCTGATTGCTAATTTGAAGGGAATGGAAGAAAATGCGAGAGTAAAGAAGGAAAGTAAGAGTTTTTCTTTCCCACCGAGTGCTTTCAGCACACCCACATTTACCGCATAAGTGGCCCTCTTTTCGGGAGGACTCAGAATCATATATGTATAAATCCTTCATTGTTCTCCTAGCATCACAACGCCCACCAACTTTCTTTCATTATAAACAGTTACGCTATCGACAATCATCTGTGTATTTGCCCACACACCCGATTTTCGGGAGCCTGTAAAAGTCTGATCTCAGCCATTTTCTTTCATGTAAATTAATTCTACATCAATTAACTCCATGCAGAAGTCTCGGAGTTCTCTCTCCACTCCTCTCTCCAGCCCTAATTTTTGAAATTTCATTTCTTCTCTTGTAACTCCTCTCTCCAGCTCCATTCCACCCCAATAGTATTCCTGTACTGGAATAGTTTATCCGCTTCCCAGCTCTCATCAAAATGTAGTCTCGTATTGTACGCTCAAATTGTTGTCTCGTATTGCACGTCTCGTACTGTACGTCTAAATATATTGTTAAATGATGTTAGTAGCGTATATCTCGTACTGGAGTATTGTATGCGATTTATGGAGGTATTGTATGTGGTTAATATTGTACTTCTTGTACAATATGTTTGTTAGTAATGTACTTTTACGCAATTTTGACAAATGATGTTATTGTTGTATGTCTCGTACTGTACGTTTTGTTTTGTACGCGCTAGGCAAGGCGCCCCAAATTAGGCACACAACCTATTACGTGCATTCTGTGGGCGTCTAAGGCCTTTTAGGGCCAAATTAAGCCATTTAACGGTTAAGTTAGCATGGATAAATTTTGGATTTGGTCAAATTATATAATCTTAAGTCAATTTATGGTTGAAATAAGTCTGATTTAGACAAATCAGGTCAAATTTTGGAAAATTAGGAGAAAACATGTCTGATTTGGGTCAAATTGGTAAGTCATCATAGCTTGTTTGTTTTAAAAAATTACTACCTTATATGTCTATTGTTCTTGCTTCCTTTTCTATTCTTTTTTTATCTTTTCTTCTGCATTTTATTACTAAATTCTATTGTTGCTGTATTTTTTTGTGAGTTATTCCTCCTATATCCCCTCATAAATCCTAGTATTTTTTTGTGAGTTATTCCTCCTATATCCCCTCATAAATCCTACTACTACTGTACTTTTTTTTTCATAAATTTTGTTTTCTTCTAATCCTCGTTTATATCACCTATTCTTCGTAATGTTGTTGATGTTGTACTTTTTATTTTCCTTTTTTAACATCACTTGTTCCTCATGATGTTGCTGATGTTACTAATATTTCTTTTCTTTTCTTTCCCATCCTCCATTTCCTCTCTACTGAGTTACAACCTCTTCCCACCTTTTTTTCCTATTTTCTTTTATTTCTTTTCTACATTCCTGCTCCAATTGTTGTTGCAGGCATATTGATATTACTTCCCTTTTTTCTTCCTACTACCGTCTCCTGCTACTAGTCTCATTCTACCCTCTTTTTATGTTTTCTATGTGGTATTATATGTAGTATATGTGTATAATAAGAAGCAAATTAACATACTGAAGAAAAAAAATGCCCAGAATAGTCTAGGCGCCCGCCTAGGCGGGCTAGGCACCCCTTGGGACATGTTGACCGCCTAGCCGCCTTGACAACTATGAGGGATACATGTAATATACGGTTGTTAGTACAATACGTCTGTACATCTTGTATTGTACGTAAAAATTGAGTTAAAAATGATAATGATTATGCATGCACAAATATTGCAATATATAATATTGTGTAAAATATTGTATATATTATTAAAATTTAAAAGCTATATTGTTGTGTATATATAATGACATTAGATGTAAAATATAAAATAAATTATTATAAAAAGTATCAACATGTGCGTACAGAGAAATCGGAAGGTAATAGAGTTTTAAAAAAAAATAGAGGGGTAGCAATGAACGAAAATTTGAATTTTAATTTGAGACGGAATTAGATATTAGAAGTAAAATATGTGGGAAAGGAGATATATAATTACACATTGGATGTGTTTTGCATAACTTTTACATGGGCAATGAGCAGCTGCATATGGGATATTTTAGGATGTATTAAATCTCGGCTTTTCTCATGCACCGGTTATGTCAGCGATAGATATATAAGTTACAGTGGCTAGAATTTTCCTAAACATAAGGCTTTGTCAGCTTAATTTTCCTTCCCTCAAATTGCACGCATACTCGTTTTCCACGTGAATCCAAAGCAACCAGCGGCATTACACCGCCGGGTTCACCAGTTCTGACACAGCTTAAATAGCCGAAAAGGTCGGAGGAACACCAGTGAAACACAGTACTTCTCACCAAGCAATGAACCATATATGTAACAGAAAGGTTAGATAAGAACCTGTGAAGAGCAGCTACTTTACTCTCTCCAACTGTGAAACCACGGGTCCCATCCATCTAACCGACAAGGGAGTAGTTTTGCCATCTATCCCGGGTCCAACCAGAATGCGAGTACTTGTAGTCCATAAAGGCTAGAGAATTATAATTACAACCACCTCCACTAACCCACCAAAGGTCGTGGGCGCAACTGACATGCACCTCTACCTGGCGATCAGATGCTATATATCTGTATATATTGCTCACGGTCTACAAACATTCGCCGCCACAATCATCTGCAACCTGCTGAGTCTCCTGGCAGTGTGTGCTTGTTGTGAGACTACAATGACAGCTCTTTGCCACCCACCGTCGTCAACTACCCTTTGGTGCTACTTGGCCAGCATAATCTTGCTCTCTGCAGTTGCTTTCTCCAGGGAGGTATATGTTCCAGTCACCACCACCACCACCACCACCACCGCAGCCAAGCATCAGCCGCCGTCTGCCCCGGCCGCCACCACCCCGACCACCACCATCTACGGCAAGGGGAAGAAGGACACGGCCTTCGGGCAGGAGAAGGCCCCGTACTTCCCCGGATTCGGCGGGTTCCGACCAGGCCCTATTAGGGGGTTCAGGCCAGGTCCCATCCCAGGATTCAGACCCGGCCCGATAGGTGGCTTCAGGCCAGGCCCCTTGCCACCGATTGGAGGCTTCAGGCCAGGCCCAATGGTGCCCATAGGTGGCTTCAGGCCAGGCCCCATGCCACCCATCGGAGGCTTCAGACCGGGCCCGTTACCCGTTGGCGGTGGCGGGTTTAGGCCAGGGCCCTTTGGGAGAGGAGGGTTCAGGACGGGTAGGGGGACTGGCGTCCAGCCCGTAGGAGACTTGTACGGACACGGCGTCGGGCCAGCTCGGCGCGCAAGGTACCTCCCTGGGGGCGACGACACCTTCCTCCCCAACCCTGGGATCTACGTCCCCAACCCCGGTCGTGGAGGAGGCGGAGGTGTGCCTTGAGACTTGTCGGTTCGTCATCGGCAGTTTAACAAGTCTCGGCAAGATCCTGCAGTGCTCAGTCCAGTAGGTTTAGCTGCAGGAGCAGAAGCTTCCGGTTGACATGGGTAGCTGTAACGTACGCCGTGCTGCAGTGCTTTGGTTTTTTTAGCTCGTTTAGTCCTGTTCCACAATAAATCAGGTATTCTTCATTCCAGCCATCTGTCACGACATTGTTGTAGTCGTCTCCAATCCTGTTATCGATAGTGATTACTAGTGGTTCTGTTATCATGTTAAATGCCAGAGCTCTCCGGCTTCGTTTTGGATTTACACCATTGCAAGTGGAGCATTTGAAGTTAATGCATCTATCGTATATATATTTTAATGTGATGATGTAGTTCATCTCGTTCCTCTAATCTTACAATTCAGAATTTCATCTACTAAAAATTTGATTAGCAATTGCAGTCGAAAATTTGGACGAAGAAGATAATACACAAGAGACAAGAATAAGATGAAATAGAACGGTGCAGCAAAAAAAATGACATAGTACGGTGAGGAGCACCCAGTCACATATGTTGAACTCATGTATTTCTCCTAGCAATGGTGACAAAGGTAAAGGTATATTGTCATTACTGTAGGTTCTCAAGTATATCTCTATTATGAAAGAAAACAACAACTAGAAAAGACGTAGAACTAGAGAGGCGTAAGAGGTTGTCATAATAACTTTCTAAAGAACAGAAAAGAGAGGAACACATGTGATGATGGATATGGAGGTCTACATATATGTTAGGGGGCACCAGTTCGTACTATGCAGTCAAAATTGAACTTGACCCAGCGATTAGTTGGATTTTTAATTTAATTGAGTAACATTTCTTTTTTTGATTGACCTCCTGCAGAGAGGAGGTCAAATTCGTGGATTATTCAAGAATCAAAGTCGATTTGCTTTATAAAAAGAAGAGATTAATGAACTTCTATGAAATAGTTTCACGGGATTCACCCAATTGACCTAATTATGTTTCCCCACACACTTGATCGGTTCATGGCCTACACACTAGGCTTGCACACATAATAGAAATTAGACTAATCATGTAAGATACCTTGGAAGTATTTGAAGTAGGTTTTACCAACATGCTAGTAAAACCCTTGTTCCACTTCAGTTCATCCTATTTCGAGGATAGAATGATAAGCATATACTAGTGGGCGTGGTAGCATGAGTGAATTCCATATTGTACAAGAGACATATTGGTTAGTTTATCTCACAAGGTAGGGAACCCAAGTTTGCTACGAATTATATAGAATGGGAAAAACAAGTTGGGACACATGGCCTACCATTTGACCCAGATAGGTTAAATGTCAGATCAAGTGGGCAATGATGCTCTTTGCCACTCAACCTAACAACATGTCAAGTGGACAAAGCCTACTCATTGATTCATTGACACAATATATATACCGCATATCCCATGTCATTTTTCAATTTTCATTACACTTGGTCTTTATTTAACTAATTCAACATCTTTTATGAATGAAATTGAACTTCAGATAAAATTTAACTTCATATAAACCATACAAGTTTGGGTATTAACTCATTTTTTGAATTCTCTTCACCAATTACAAACAAAATATGCCTAATTTATCATTTAACTTATCCACTCACTCAAGCACATCATCAGAGAAGTTATAATGAGTTTGAGTTTATATCACACATTTCATCTAACAATTTCAAAAGCATAAAATTCTAAAAGATGTGGCCAAGTTAATTTCTAAATATTAATGTTGGGTTTTAACCTCAAAGGATTTCCTTTTCCGGTTCATGTGAAATGTCTAAATGTAGATTAAGAAGATTTCGTAATTCAAGTATTTGGGTTTAACATCAACGTTCATTAATTCCTTTACCAAACTTTGGAGAGTAGTGTGACAATATTTGACCAGAAAGAGCATTTTCAAGATAAAATGAAGCTTGAAATAAGACTACAGAAAACATCAAATAATGCAAATGTATAACGTCATAGTTAAACTCTAGTTTTAATGTATAATCAATCAAATTATAGTTTGATCACAAAATGGAAAAAAATTAAGAAAACCTAAGTGAAGAGTGCCTTACCAAGGAAAATGCTATTTTACAAATTTGTATATGGACCCTCAATCAGATTATTGCTTGGCTAACATCATGTACCCTCAGATTGACAATTTGAATAACCTAAAATCCAAACTCAAGTTTTGCATATTTAGAGAAAAGGCTCCTTAGGGGTTGGGTCTGACTTACTTATAAATAGGATTTATCCATCTGAGTGTCATAATATGCAATAGTGTAAATTTACAATTCTTATATTCTTAGTCATTAAAGTAAAAAACCAATACAACACACATTTTTACTTATATAGATTTGACATAAAAGTTAAGATGTCACCTAGCTTTTTATAAATTTCATGATATAGTTGTAAAGTTTTTGGAACATTCATTATAATGAGTCAAATACAAACTGTGAATTACATAGAGTTGTTGATAAAGTAGATATGTTTTCATGCCAACAATAGTGCAATTCATTATGGAAATGTTGATGAAATTCCTATAGTAAGAGTTTTATTATTATTTTTCTCTTACTAGCCTAAATTTTCATGATTCATCTATGATTTGTGATAGTGTGCTCCCCTTGCATGTTATACCACTTGGGGACTACATCAGGAAACAAATATTCGGGGGTGAAACTACAATCTTAAACACACTTTCTTTGACACCAAGAGATTTAGGAGATTTCTAAGGAAATAAATTGTCCCATTACAAATTATGGCTAAAGTGGTAGCATATATAACACAAACCACGATCTAAAAGACTAGTTATGATATCGTACATTGATAGTGGCCATTTGCAACAACATAGTAAGAGAGAGATATACTACTACAATTTTTAAATACTATGGGGTATGTACAAAGAAAAAAGTGTTGGGTCGGAGGGCTCTACATTGGGGGGGGGGGTGAATGGAGCTTCAAAACTTGCACAAAAATAGTTAGACCTTCAATTTACTTCAACTAGGCATAATTGCAAATAGTCAATTTGATGGCAATCTAAACATGCATAGCAAGGATGAGAGAAATTAAAACAACCAATTAGACAAGTTGTTTTAAAGTGGTTCCACTCTCCAAACTAGGAGAGAGTTAGTCCACTACTTACAGAGGTCAAGCTCTAGGATTTCTTAAGTTTGTATACTCCTTATATTCACTTATAAGAGTTGCAACAAATGACCTTCCTTTTTTGGGACAAGGATACCCAACTTCCCTTTAAGTCCAAGGGATCCAACAACCTTACAATAAAGATCTTACTTATCCAAGAGCTAGTCTTCTACCTCACAAAGGTCTTACCCACTCTTGCAATTAATTGGATGCCTTCACCAAGGTCTTCCCCTTCTTACAATGAGTCTTTGGCCTTGAGGCTTTACCCATTCATCTCCTTGGATCCTCCTCCTTGATATCCTCCACTCAGAGAATCTTAAAGCACCTTCTTCTACAACTCTAAGAAGCATGAACCTCCTCGTTGACTTGGAGAAGCCTTCATCAACATGATCTTGAAGAAAGGGATTGGGAAGGAGAAGCTTTGAGAGCTTTTACACATGTACAATGAGGAATATCTCTCACACACAACCTATCTCACTCATATGGATGAATTGTAATGTAAGAAAGATAGATAAAGGGAATCAAATGGACTAAAAGCACTCAACTATGACAAGGACCTTGAATATAAAAAATAAGCAACCTTAGAATGAACTCCAAGAGGTCCTATTTATAGTTGGGGTGTCCGCTAGAGTGTGGGAATACTTATGAACGTTATCTATCCATTTGGAGGGTTGCAATGGATATTTTTTGAGTTTTGTAACACTCCAACAGTTAGATTCATTTTTATGCATTTTCTGTACAGTACATTAGGTCGAGTTTCAATAAAGATAACTCGACTGATCCCACTATGCGAAAAGACCAATTTAAACCATCAGTCAAGTTTGTCGTGGTGGCAACTCGACTGATCCACTTAAATTAGTAATAGAGATCGTCAGTTGAGTTATGTGGATGGACAACTCGACTGATTGAAATCATTCTCAAAATCCATCAAGGATTGATTGATATTGTAACTCTACCGATGAAGTGCCTGTGATGAATTTTCCAAAATGATATTTAAGTGATCAAATGTTCGAATTAAGTGTCCTTGACTTTTTATCATATGAGTTACAAGTTATATCATCAATACAAATGATTACAAAATTAATGTAAGGTGATTTGGAGTGTTTTCTCAAATTGCGCATTTGCATTGATTTTGACGAACTAAACCAAGCTATGGCCTGAGCAATTTGATCCTTTTCATGTACCTAATGCCTGAAATCAATCTTAAAAACATATTAGATACATATCAATGGAATGGTTAAGTCATTATCAAAATATGGGCAATGTGTAACACTTAGGTAACATTCTCCCCATTTTTGACAATGACAAACCATTCATAAACATAATTAAAAGGATATGAAATTTAAAATTTTACCTTTAATAAAGGATGTGAGAGTTAAACCTTTTACCTTGTGAATTGTAAGGGGATACATGATAGAACAATATGAATTTCTCCCCCTCAATTCATACTTACCTAATCCTACATGGTTAGTCTATCCACAAATAACCATAGTAGATATACATACTATATGGTCCTCTAGCAAGTCACATGATATATAGATAATTGACAAGAAAAGGATCATATAAACGTTAAAAACAATATTGTTGAGAGCACTTCTACCCATTTTTCATCTCAAAAATATAGTGAGGTTGAAGAGCTAAAAACATGTCTTCTCCAAAAACACAAGCTAAAGAAATCAACCACGTATAACACACATCAAACAAAGACGAAGCACAAAGAACAAGAAATCTAATTTCATAATCAAAATATGTGATAACATATCACAAACTCATAAGATATAGTCAAACAAAGAGTTACGGTACATAAAATTAAGATTACAACACTAAAACATGTTCTCACAGAAAGAGCTACAAATCAACGATAAAACAACTGGTGATAAAATAGTAAGCCTTAGATACAGTGCCCAAATGTCTTAGTACATAAAAGTCTAAAAAGATAGATATGATAAGCACCTAAAGACTAATGAACTAAAACATCTAGCCAACATATATGATATCTATATCAACAATGTCATCATCCACATCATCATCATCGACCTCAGGCTCGTAGTCCTCATCTCCATCTGAAGGTGCAGTAGAGACAACATCATCACCTGAGGAACCAACAGAGCAGTCATTAGAACCATCCTCAGATCCATCATCCTTGGTAGCCTCATCATCATCAAAAACATCCTCAATAGATTGGTCATGCATTTCCTCATCAGTAGGAGGACCAAAACTACAACCAGGCCATCTAGCATTCTGCTCCTCCCAAGACATGCCAAGAGCAAGTAACTCATGTTCCTACAGGAAGGTGGGAGCAGAGGTCACAAGACTGGAAAGCAAGGAAGCAAGAGGGCCAGTAGGTATAGCTAGAGGAGGAAGCACACCAGGGAAAGGAACATGTCCACCATCAACAACATGTGTGGCAGTAGAAGTAGTAGGTGGTGGGGGCAGGGTAGAAATGACTATATGCATAGGAAGCATAGTCATCACTTGGGTATGGCTGGTAGGAGGGGTAAGGATGGCTACATGATAGATTCATGGTATACATGATCTAACAGAGGTTCTGGTGGAGGTAATTCTGAACTTGAAGGTTGTACGCCTGTTGGTGTATCACATAACCTATAATGGTTTCATTTGACATCAAGAAAGAGGCGGTCAAGTCAAGGTGGAGGGGCCTGGGTGAAGGTAGATATAGAGGCTCCAAGTGTGGTAGAGGAGGTAGGTAGGAAGATCTTCTTGATCATGGTTTCACTAATGCAAACTCCTTTCCGACTAGCTTTATAATTGAAATCATGGAAAAGAGATTTCTTGGTAGCAAAAGTGAAAAGACCATAGATCAAGCTAGGTTAGGGTGGGTGGGTACCATGAGTGTTCTTACCTGAGTCAAAACAGGTCATGTGTTGTAGTATATATCTTGACCATTTGACTCAACGTTCTTCAAGAGAGAATACATGATCACAACAGTGTTTTCTGTAATTTTCATTTGGTTTTTCTTAGGATGGACATTGCATTTAACCACCAATGCAAGCAAACGGTTCTTGAGATCACGAGAAGAAGATGACAAGATCGACTTCTTCCTATAGGGTGCCTGAGGCTTCTTCAAAAACTTATGGATATCAAGAAGAGTAAGATTAAAGTGTTTGTAGAAAACCTTGGGGTCATGTAGGTCAAAATAGTTAGGGTAATCCTTCCTCCATGTGTCAGTGATCTCATTTCCATTGAAATAAATGTTCAAAGAATCTTTAGAGATTGTGAACTTTGTCTCGACAATCATGGAAGTGGGAATTACCTGGCTATTAGGTGGTGGCACAATTGTGTCATAGTTCCATTGAAGATTGGCATAGAACTCATGGACCGCCTTGGTGCTAGAGATGGAATTGTGGAAGCACATGCATTCAACACACAATGCACTTAGGTGATGGGTAGAAAACAACTTTTATATCTCCGAGATAACCTTCATCGTGTGAAGACAAGGCACAAATAGAGCTCTGAAAGGAAAGGGGTTCCTAGGAAGGAGCTCCTTATACTGATTTAGGGCTTCAGAGGAGATAAAAGAGGTTCCATCAAAGATTAGAAGTACAGGGTTAGAGGAAGACATGTTAGCTCCACTAGGGGCAGCTCTCTTCCTTCAGTTGGATGCCATGAAGTCAGATTGAGAAGAAATAAAAACCAAACGAGGGAGATATCCTCATCAACAGGCCATCTAACCACCTAGGATGGGTGTGGGAGAGGTAAGGAAGGGGATGTGAAAACCTAGGGTTGGAGGGTAAGGGAGCTTGGAGCTAGGGATTGGTTGACTTTTCTCTAGTTGAGACAGGGAAATATCGGTTGAACCCTTTTTAAGTTTGGTCCATCTCGGCCATCAGTCGAGTTCTGATTTTGGGAAACTTGACCAATTGGGTGAAAGCACTTGACCTGAGCCTCAGATCGGTCGATTTGGCAACTGGACCCACAAGTATCCTGTCTAAAAACTTAAAATTTTAATCCCTAGCCTCTAGGGTGCAAATTAAATTTATTTCTTTATCATATTATGCATTTTAGAAATATTAAGGAACATTCCACTCATCATCGGGTACTATTTTGCGATAAAATAGTTGTTTGTGAAAAATACCCAAAATAAGATGATTCTTAGTATCCACATGCATGATATCAATATCCTTTTTGGAAATGTGGTCACGAAGAATGTGATTATTGACCTCTATATGTTTAGCTCTACTATGCAATATAGGATTATAAAATAAGTTAATTGCACTAGTATTATCACAATAGATAGGAGAATCATTAAAATGAATGTTAAAGTTTTGGAGCATTTGCTTCATCCATAGGACTTGGGCACAACAACTCCCAGCTACAATGTATTCAGCCTCGGTAGTTGAAAGAGCCACAATGCTTTGTTTCTCAGAGAACCAAGAAATTAGGCATGGTCCTAGGAAGAAGCAAGTGCCACTTGTGCACTTTCTATCAATCAAATAATTTGCGTAATCAACATCACTATAAGAAGTAAGAGTAAAGTCCCTTGACTTTGGATACCATAGTCCAAAATATTGGGTTTTGGCTAGATACCTCAAAATCCTCTTCTAGGACTTGATTGAAAGTGAGCACACAAGCCAACACTAAACATTATATCAGATCTAGAGGTAGTTAAATAAAGTAAACTTCCAATCATACCTCTATAGAGCTTCTCATCTACCTTTTCTCCTTCTTCATATCTGTCAATCTTGGCAGTTCTTGACATGGGGGTGTCCATTGTCTTGGTGTTCTCCATCCCAAAGTGCTTAAGTAGTTCATTTATGTACTTGCCTTGGTTGATGAAGTTCCCATTCTTTGTTTGCTTGATTTGAAAGCCAAGGAAGAACGTAAGCCCCCCCATCATACTCATCTCGAACTCACTCTGCATAAGAGAACTAAACTCCTTGCAAAGATCAAGATCAGTCCCTTCAAAGATAATAACATCAACATAAATTTGAATGATTAGAAAATTATTAGAAGTGTGTTTTAGAAACAAGGTAGAATCAACTTTGCCCATGATATAGTCGTGATCTAAAAAAAAGTTCTTTAGTTTCTCATACCAAGCTCAAGTTCTTATTTGAGACCATAGAGAGCTTTTTGCAACAAATAAACATGGTTAGGCAAGTTTTCATGTTCAAAGCCCAGAGGTTGTACAACATACACTTCCTCATCAATTGTATCATTCAAAAACATACTTTTAACATCCATTTGATGAAGTAGAAAATTCTTGTGACTGGAAAAAGCAAGCAACATCCTAATTGACTCGAGTCTAGCTACATGTGCATATGTTTCATCAAAATCTATACCTTATTGTTGATTGAAACCTTGAACAACTATCCTTGCTTTGTTTGTTAGCACTTTTCTAGTTTCATCAAGCTTGTTGCGGTAGACCCATTTGTGGCCAATGATCTTTCTATTACTTGGTCTTGGCACAAGAGCCCAAACTTGGTTCTTCTCGAAACTACTCCAACTCTTCTTACATGACCATGATCAATACATCATATTTAAGAGCTTCTTTGACATCTTTTGGCTCAAGCTTGGATATGAAGGTGTTGTCTTCTTGTTCTTTATTGTAGGTAGCCATCGTCTTCACTCTTTCAAAAGGATTGCCTTTGATTGACTTACAAATGGTATCATATCCAATTCCCCTCCAGTAGGTGGGGCCCTCATAGGCATGTGGCATGCCAGTCTTGAACCGTACGGTCTAGGAATGTAGGAAAGGATTGTCCATGGTTTACGTAGCCACCCTTGCATTGGTATTCCGTGATCGGGAGCTGGGTGTCCATGGGCCATTGTGGGTCTGCACTGAAATGGGGTCAGATTATGAGGCCATATAGTTGAGCCTTGATGAGGACGTCAAGAGTCTAAGTGGGAGGGATTGTAACATCCCAGGATTTGAGGCCTCAGATAATGATCTCAAAAGAAATGATTAGACTACCCATATCACCAAGGTGCACCTCCTTTTCTGGGAGCCCATCTCTAAAGAACTCTGTAGTTAAGCGTGCTCAGCTTGGAGTAGTACTAGGATGGGTGACCAGTTAGGAAGTTGATCTTGGCTTGCGTGTGAGTGGACAAAGCATGCAATTAAGGCTAGTGGTGGTCTGTGGGGCCAGTCGTCATTCCTAAAATTTTGCTAGAGCCTTGGGCAGTGGGCCCGGGTGTTACGGGTAGGATCCTTCTTTTCTTCTTCATCAACTAACACCTCATTTTCTTTTTCACCAATGGTGAGCTCTCTCAAGTGAGGGATCACTTGATCTACAATGTCATCATTAGCATTCTTGGTAATAGAGGGGTTAGTCTCGATAAGTCTAACATTGATAGATTATTCTACTTTACACAATTCAATGTTAAATACTCTATAAGCCTTGCTAGTAGTGCTATAGTCAAGAAAGAAATCCTTGTAGGATCGAACTTGTCGAAGGAACCCTTGGTGTACAAAAAAAAAGACAACCAAAAACATGAAATAAGTCAATGGGAGTCTTTCTACCATGCCATAGCTCATAGGGGGTTTTCTTTAAAGAAGGATGAGTAAAAACCCATTTTTGTACAAAACATTAAGTACTAACGGATTTGGCCCAAAACTTCTTTAGAGTATCATATTCTAAAAGCATAGTCCTAGCAATCTCCTATAGTGACATATTATTTCTCTCTACAACCCCATTTTGTTGAGGTGTCAAGGTGAAGAAAATTTATGTGCATACCCGAATTCCTCACAAAATTGTTCAAACAAATCATTTTTAAACTGTCCCCCATGATCACTATGGATAGAAACAATCAGACAGGAAGCTTCATTTTCAACTCATTTGCAAAAGGTTGAGAAAACATTAAGAGTATCATTTTTTGAAACAAGAAAGAGATCTAAGCATATCTATAAAATCATCGACAATCACAAGACAATACTTTCTACCACGAAGAGATTGTGTATGCATTGGTTCAAATAGGTCAATGTGATGAATCTCAAGAACTATTTTGGTGCTAAGAACTTCTTTAGATTTTAAGGAGGAATTGGTTTTCTTTCCCTGGGTACAAGGTTGGAATTCCTCATCCTTTTCAAAATCCAATTTAGGAAGTCCTTTGACCCAACCCTTTTTTCTCAACTTCTTCATTTGATGCATATTTACATGACCAGGTCTATGGTGCCATAAAGCAATATCATTCAAATTGGCAACAAGACATCTACCAAAAATACGCTTAATAGATGTAAGAATAGTAATGTAAAGATTACCATTTCTAGTTCCCTTATATATCACATTGTAGGAGAGGGAATATAGAATTAATCATTATATAGAAGTATATAGAACAAGATAACCATTATCACAAAGATGACTAACACTTATTAAATTATGATGTAGGCCATCCACAAGAAGAACATTCTTGATGCATAGTGAATCACTTACACCACCCTCACATATTACCTTACCCTTGTTGTTGTTCCCAAATGTCACCGATCCTCCTTTCTTCTTAATGAATTGATTGAAATGGCTGATTTCACCCATCACGTGTTTTGAACAATCACTATCAACAATCCATTTGCCTTTTATCTACAAGAAAGGAAGATAATTGGTGCCCAATTCAAACATTGGGATCCAGGGTTAGCTTGGGGACCCACTTCATATTTGGGTTAGCCCCCTTCTCCCTGTAAGGAAAATAAGTAGAATAGTGGCCATCACTCTTACAATGAACACAAACCACATGGTTCTTAGAGCCAAAAGACTCTCCACGGAAGATTGGAGGTCCCTAACTCTTCTTCTTACCTTTTCCTTTGCCTTTTGAGGAACCCACATATCCTAAACCACTCGTACCACTATGTTTGCTGGAGTGATTCAAGACTTCATTTAGGGACTTCTTCCCTTTGAGGAAGGTTTGCAAAGTGGATCTCAATATGTGATTATCATTGGTAACAGTGACACCAATAGAAGATAAATAAGAAATATCATCATTAGCATGTAGTAGGTCGGCCTTTAAGTAGATGGCTTTAGTCACATAAGAATCTCTTTCCAAGGAAATAGAAGTAGCTTCATTGCTAAACAAAACAAATCTAGATTATAGATCATTAATTTGAGAAAGCAACATAGCATTTTTAGTTCTAACCAGGACAAGCTCATCAAGATAAATTCTATTTTCATCCTTAGTAGTATCACAAGCAAGCTTAAGATCATTAATTTTAGTTTCAATCAAAGCAAGCTTATCTACTAGGGCTTGGTTTTCTTCCTTAAGACTATTGATGTTCTTAAGGTAGACACCATTCTCAACTTCAACTCCATTGTATTGGAGCTCAAGATCAAGAAACTACCCTTGCAAGGAATCAATGCTATCAAGATGTAACTTTTCATTTTAATCAAGAATTTCAATTTTAGCATACAAATCACCAATGATCTTAGACAACCTATTTTTCTTAGATTTACATTTGGAGTAAGAAGAGAGGGTGGCATTAAGCATATCAATAAGAGTTTATTTGGATAACTCATGCAAGCTTACCTCACTTACCTCACCAATGTCTTCACTTGTGGAGGCCATGAGTTCAAGATGGTATTCTCCTTCATTGGAGCATGGGTCACTAGAGGAGGATTCCTCCCAAGATTCATGAGCTACATCCTTGCTTCTTTTCTCCTTCTTATCCTTCCTCTTGCACTTGCCTTCCTTATTGTAGTCATCCTTCTTCTTGTCTCTTCTCTTTTGGTGGCTCTTCTTGGTCTTTGGGCATTTATTCTTGTAGTGTCCCTTTTGTAAACATTCATAGCACCTAGGTGTTGAGGATGAGGAAGACGTTTCCTTGAAGTGTTTGCCCATGGAGTAGTTTTGTTCATGATCACTAGGGCCATCATCTCCACTTGAGGAGAAAGGAGAGGACCAGAAAGCAAGCTGTTGTTGGAGAATCATTGCATCCACTTGAGCTCTAAAGGCAGTGTCTTTTATCTTCTTTGATTCCTTCTTCTCTTTCTTGTCATCTTCTTCTTGCTTGTCAAGCCTTGGCTCATGAACTTGAAGGTTGGCTAAGTCTCCAAGACTTCTAACTTCTTCAATTGAATTCACCTTAGGTTACCAACTCTTGGGAAGGGACCTAAGTATCTTAGAGTTGATTGCCCCTCTATCCAAGGGGTGTCCCAAATCTACAAGTGCATTGATGATGGTGTTGATCCTTGAGTTCATGTCTTCCACTCTTTCCTACTTCTCCATCTTGAAGTTCTCAAGCATCCCATTGAGCATGTAGATCTTAGACTCCTTGACTTGCTGGGTGCCTTTATATGTGATGCACAACTTGTTCCAAATCTCATGGGCCGTGTCCCAAGATGAGATATAGTTGAACTCAAAGGGAGTGAGGGCAGGATAGATGATGATTATCGCCTTGGAATTGAGCTGTGCCTTCTTGACTATAGCTTCATACCAAGTAGCTACATAACATGTTGGCTCCTTGTATGGAAGAATCACCACCTTCCATATGTCGTAGTTGGTCCCATGAAGGAAGAACTGCATCTATCATTTCTAATAGAAGAAATTGGTGCCATCAAAGACCAGAGGCTCATGGAGAGCCTTCCCTCTAGGTTGAGGAACCCAAGTATGTCACCCATCTTCTTGTCTCATGGGATATGTATTGGAGAAGACCGTGGCTCTGATACTACTTGTTGGATTAGAGGGATCTAGAGTGGGGGTGAATAGAGATTTAAAACTTGCACAAAAATAGTTAGACCTTCAATTTACTTCAAATAGGCATAATTGCAAATAGTCAGTTTGATGGAAATCTAAACATGCATAGCAAGGATGAGAGAAATTGAAGCAACCAATTGGATAAGCTATTTTAGAGTAGTTCCACTCTCCAAACTAGGAGAGAGTCAGTCCATTACCTAGAGAGGTCAATCTCTAGTATTTCTTAAGCTTGTCTACTCCTTATATTCACTTATAAGAGTTACAACAAATGACCTTCCTTTTTTGGGACAAGGATACCCAACATCCCTTTCGGGCTAAGGGAGCCAACATCTTTACAATCAAGGTCTTACCTATCCAAGATCTAGTCTTCTAGCTCACAAATGTCTTACCCACTCTTGCAATCAACTGGAAGCTTTCACCAAGGTCTTGCCCTTCTTGAAATGTGTCTTTGGCCTTGTGGCTTTACCCACTCAGCTCCTTGAATCTTCCTCCTTGATCTCCTCCTTCACTCAGAGAAGATTGAAGCACCTTTTTATAAAACTCAAAGAAGCATGAACCTCCTCCTTCACTTGGAGAAGCCTTCATCAACATGATCTTGAAGAAAGGGATTGGAAAGGATAAGATTTGAGAGCTTTTACAATTCTACAATGAAGAAGCTCTCTCACTCACAACCTATATCTCTTAGATGGACAAACTAAAGTGAAAGCAAGAGAGAAAAAGCGGCTCAAATGGAATAAAAGCACTCAAATATGGCAAGGACATTGAATAGCATAAATGAGCAACCTTGGAATGAACTCTAAGAGATCCTGGTTATAGCTAGGTGTCTACTAGAGCGTGGGAACACTTATAAACATTATCTAGTCATTTGGAGGGTTGCAAATTTTTTTTTTGAGTTTTGCAACACTCCAATAATTAGATTCACTTTTTTTGTATTTCCATATAGTGCACTCGATTGAGTTTCAATAAAGATAACTCGACCAATCCCACTATGTGACAAGACCAATTTAAACCATCGGTCAAGTTTGTCATGGTAGCAACTCGACTAATCCACTTCAATTGATATTGGGCAGAGAGATCATCGATTGAGTTCTGTGGATGGACAACATGATCGATCAATATCATTCTCAAAATTCATCAAGGATCAGTTGAGATTGTAACTCGACTGATCGATATAATTCTCAAAATCTGTCAAGGATCAGTCAAGATTGTAACTCGACCGATGAAGTGTAGTGATGAATTTTCCAAAATGATATTTAAGTGATCAAACGTTTGAAGTAAGTGTCTCTTCTTTTTTCTCATCTTAGTTATAAGTCATAACTGAAATACAAATGATTACAAAATTCATCTAAGGTGATTTAAAGTGTTTTCCCAAATTGCACATTTGCATTACTTTTGACTTGAGCTAAACCAAGCAAGGGCTTGAGAGATTTGATTCTTTTCATGTACCTAATGCCTAAAATCAACCTTAAACAAACAAATTAGATACGTATCAATGGAATGGTTAAGTCACTATCAAAATATGGACAATGTGTAACACTTAGGTCAACAAAAAGTGTGAAAATATCATAGAAATTCATGGTTGTAAATTTGTTAACATCAAGAAGACACTAGTGCATGGACATCTTAAACTTTCAAGACTTTCAGAAGCATATCATTCTCAACTAAGACTTTGTGAGGGTGTTAGTATTCAATTTGCTTTTGGGATAAGCTAATACAATTTCTATTTAAACCTTTTAGTGTAGAGAATAAACCTTTAGTTAAGAAAATCTCCTTTCCCCACCTTTGAGTATTTTGCTACTTATCACAATGTTACCCATTCAATAGAATGATTTCCATAAACTATAATTTTCACAATAATAACTATTGATACCTTTGTGTTGAAGAGTACCCCCAATGACATTCAAGGACATGCTTTTAGATTCTTAGGAATGCATATTTTTTCTCCCATGACAGTTGTCTTACATGTAGCTTCTAACTGGATGTATAGATGATGAATCATGACATTATTGTTTGTAGGTCTTAATCATGGATTTTTTTCTCTTTTTTCTAGCATCACCTATGAAGATAATATAGTTTTATACATTCATTCACTATTAAAGATTGCCAATTTTATGTTACAATCTTGATATTTCATGGTTGGAGTTGATTGAGGAACATATTGATTTGATCAAAACAACATGTACATGAAATCATTTTTTTTGGGACTCAAATTCAATTCTTAAAGCTTGGATTTAGTTGGCATCCATGTGAAGTATTCATTATAGTTGTGAATGAAAGCTTTCTATCAAATTCTATATAATGTATTTTTCTGACAAAATATAGTAAACATGATTTTTGTTATAAAAGTAGAAAAATAGATTAAGTAATATGGGGTGTTTTCTATAATGTAGAACTCATTTTCTATTCATTTTAGTAGAAATCATGTTTTATAGAAACTTCAAATATTCTATTAAAGTCTATAGAAATTGAGTTCTTAGCTTACATTACATATTTTATGACATCAAAAAATGAATTCATGTTACTATCAAATATGGGAAACTAAATATTTGGTGTGGGATGCCTCAAGTGAAAACACAAATGCCTCCTCTAGTTTCACGTTTCAATGATTCAATGTATAAGTTGTCTTACACAATCTTGAAAATTGATCTTTTCGATATTCTAGCCATGTTGATTGAAACCAAATTCAACTTCATCTTGCATTTGCTAATGAGTTATGGGGTTTCATTAGTAGTATATGCTACTTTAATGGAATATACTCTAGTTCATGTTTTTTAAATAGTAAATTTGTGAAACATAATAGCTCATAGCTTTATACAATATCATTGTATAACAAAATTTCAAGATATGACTATTCACATAATTCCTTTTTAACATATATCCATATCTCTTCTTCATCCTTTACTTATAACACACACCCCCTAATATCTTGATAAAGCTTTTGATAACATCAGTATTGGCATCTCCCATCTTAAATCAATTAATCTGGGACCATTCTTCCCTTTATGGTTTACTTTAGTATAAGATATCATTTCACCCCAGAATATATATAGTATCTATATCTAGACTTATGGTATATATAGATGCTATATGTGTAATGACCACATTTGTGCTTAATTGGTAAACTAGGGTTTACCTGAATGATTACATGCTTGATTAGATTGAACATTGTTTAGACTTGATTAATGATAGTAGATGAATTGTGATGTTTAAAATATAAGAATAAACTCTAACTATGATTTTAGTTTGAAGAATTAGGGTTTGAGAAATGTAAACCCTAATTGGAAAAAATTAGGGTTTTGATAGTACATGAATATGGAATTTGATCAGGATAGCAGTGTGGTAAATGATTTTTCATATTTTCTAATTTTTTTTTATTTAATTGAATTTTGGATATGATATGGATAACTCAATCATTAATTTTGGAGAAAATTTTTAGAATATTTGAGTGTGCTTTGAATGTGGCTCTCAGTCAAACTATACTTTGACCAAAATGCTGACAGAGTGCTTTTTAATAGTGTAGTGTTTTATTTTTAATTATTTATTGGTAACTCCAAATTATCTCAAATTTTAACTGGAGAACTAAAACTCAATCATAAACAAGATTTAAAATTTTCACAATTTTTTGATGCGTTTAAACTCTCTCAGTAGATGAATTATAGTAATATTTTTATGATAGAAAATTCAGTTGAAATAAGAGAAAGTATAGTGAGGGGTCAATGTGCAATTGACCCAAGCAGCTCAATTTCTCTATATGGTCAACCTAACACATAAGGAGCTCTCAAAATTCGTGATTCAATCCAAAGAAACATAATCCTTGAGAGAGAGTTTGGGTTAGAGAGGATGCTGACCTAGGGTTTTGTAGTCTGAGGAATCATGAAATCATGTAAGTTTAGCCTCTTTGGATATAGTTTCATGGTGAATCTTCTCTCACATGTCAAGATTCCGTCCCACCTATGATTTGATCTGAAATGGTGTCAAAACTTCCCCTTTTCTCACTCTTTCTTCATAATCCCTCATTTTTAGGGTTTCTGAGTTGAAAGGAAGAAGAATGAGGTGAATTGCAAGGGATTTGATATGAGATCAAGATTTTTAGGGATGAGCTGTGTTTTTAAGGTGTTTTTACACCTTAGGGTGAGTGGGAACATACTTTAAATAGTATATTGCATGAAAAATTGGTTAAATCATCCATAATCTTTAACTGCTTAGTATGCGACTACAAACCATGAATTGTGTGTTTGATCTAAGTTGTCACAAAATGATATGAAATGGATTCTTCCTCCGTTTGGATGAATTTTAGTTGATAAAATCACATTAGAAATGTATACAATGCAACCTAATGAGAATTCCCTAAGTATTCACAGAGGTTATAAGAGTAAACTAAAATATAGGGATTTTGTCTCTGACTGAAATTGATGTATAATTAAATAGAGAAATTTGTTTATTTGGATCCCCTTGGTTATGAATGATTGTTTATCAGAATTCATAGTACATATATGTCAGATATTATCTTGGATTTCATTTAAGGTGAATAGTGTTTGTTTGATATCTTAGTATAGAGGGGAAAACCCTAGATGCGAGGAAAATTGGATATTTGCGAATAGATATCGTGAAATCCATTTGAACGGATTTTCTTGACATGATAGATTTTATTTATTCAATTATATTATTGATGCATGTTATCTCAGGGAATGGCATGGAAACCCAAATTCATCTCAGTTCTAAGGTTTCATACTTATATTGATTTCATATGATTTTTTGATAGTAGTCTTTATTCAGTGAATGTTTATGTCGCATGAAATCCTTATGAGAGCCACTTGATAAATGAATGAGGTAAATGAAACCCTAAGGATAGGGTGTTCAATGAATTAAGCATTGTGATTACCATGTTCTCAGTATGAGATTTGGTGATGCTTAACAGTTCAGTTGTGGTAAATGTTATCAAATGGTCTATGAAACGAATGGTTTATAGAGATAAACTAAGATATGTAATGTGATGATTGAATTGTGAATGTAAAGAGTGAATTAGACATGTAGATGCCCTGAATACTATAGATTCCCTATGAGAGGTCTACACAGTAGGGATGAAACAACCTAACCCTGGCATTGTCCAGTATATGGGGGTCAGAACGTACTAATAGGTGGTACGTGGGGTGAAGCCCTAGTGGAAGTCTCCTTAAAAAGACACTATGTAGTGTTCAACATCAACCAGAGATCTTGGTGGCACTAGAGTACAGAAAAGCCAAAAGGTGGCTTGACTAAGGCTAATAGGTGGCTTGAATCACTGCCTGAGTACCCAGGTTGAGAGGTGGAGTCTGAGATATCCGACCGCTCCCATGAGCCGCCGAGAGGCAGACGTGCCAAGGCCCACTGCAGACGGGGTCTTACTCGAGAGATAGGCTTAGGAACCCGGGCATGCTTTTAATCCTTGTACAGTGAGATAGTAGCTTGCTGCGATTCTTCCACATATTGTGGTACACCTCATGTGGGTTCAGGGCATAATAAGATGAATGAGAGGTTAAACAAGTGTGTACAATTACTCAATTATTCTTTGTATGTTTCTATTATTAGTTCTCTTTGAAATTAATCAAGCATGCTCATATATTGAGTTACTCTTGTACATATCTAAAGTATCATGCCATATTTATGATTGTCAATGTTTAGACTCTTTAAAGCTCACTACTATTATAATTGATATCAGTTGCTCAAAAGTATATCTGTAATTATATCAGTGCTTTAGATTGTTTCTTTATAGTAATCATTCACAGAGCGAGTAGGCTCACCCCTCTACTCACAATTTTTAGGGATATCACATGGACTTGAAGAAGGTCATTGCATCATAGTAGATTTGCCACAAGAGTTAAGTCTGAGTATAGTTAAGTTCAGTCGGTCCTTATCACTCTAGGTCCTTGTAAAGAAATAAGAGAGAGTTGTAAATGATGATGTATAACATTATTCCTCTTTTAGCAATATATGTGAATCAGCAAGGCTTATGTGCTTAAAAGTATGAGAAACATAATGAATGTTCATACATGCATTTTTTTACTATTGAAATCAGATTAGAGAAATAAATGTTTAGATTCCCTTGTAAAGTTAGTTTATGTGGTTCAATGCGAGAAAACAAAGTGCTTGCAAATGAAGAAAAAGTTAAGGGTGATCTTTGTATTACGTTAAATCCTCAATTTATGCCCTAATCTCGTGATTAATGGTGATTGTGAGATCGGGGTGTAACAACTTAGTATCAGAGCGTAGGCTGAGTTGTCAAGGACCATTAAGTTAGTAGGTTAGAGTCATAAGTGTGGCAGATAGGAGATGTTATGGTGTTAGATATGGGGATTTGAGTATTTGGATATCCTGGCCCGGTATCTGATTACTTGGATCAACCAGTATAAAGCTACTCTGTCTATTCTTTCATGTATACCCTGTCCAGGTATACAGTGGAAGGATGGTCTAGAGAGGAACCCTAGATATATTAGGGTTATAAACAAGATAAGTAACATGAATTAAGAGCATAAATATAAAATGAGATAGAACTTTCATTTCATATTGTTGTTTTATTGGAGATGAATAGAAAAGCTCATATGTGTTTGAATTCAGATATTCAGTATTTTGAAATATATATGGGTCTTTAAGATTTGTTGTACACTATGTAGTTGTAGCATTTATTGATTAAATTCTTTGTATCAAGTAGACTAGAAATGATCTTTGAATGAGCTTTCCTAAGTGGATAAGTTTTCTTCCACACATTTGGGATGAATAGGAGTTGAGTAATCCTGAGTAGCTCTTGGCTTTAGGACTACATGTTCGGCCTGGTCCGGCTGGCAGGATGCATTACTGGGATCTAAGGACTCCTATTAGTAACATAACAAGAGTAAATTCTGGATAGATTCGATCCAAATTCTAGTATGAATGTATATACTCTAAGATTTTGAAGTATAAGGGAAAGATTGGGATAACTAAGAATCAATTGGAACTGATATCTGAGATCCAACTTTGGGGCCTCATATGAGAAACCCTTAATTGGGAATAAAGGAACACGACACAAGGTTCAAATTAAGTTTAATTATTAGTATTATATGAACTCTAAATATGAAATATGGAAAAGATATGAGAAAAGTATGTAAGGGGCCAAGATAGTTAGAATCAATCACGATGAATGGATTATATAACCGAGTATAATGTTTTTATGTACTCCAAAGCAAAGGGAAAATAGAAGAAAAGAGCTAAGTATACAATAAGAACATAGAAGTGAAGAGTCTTTAGAAGAGTTAAAGTGAAGAGAACTAGATGAGCATGTCGATCATAAAACTAGGATAATAAACTTAGTTGAAACAAAGAGAAATGTTGGAAATAATGAGCTTGATTCAGGAATGAGGGCTATGATATAATTGAGAGCATGGAATGTATACCTTTATTAATAAGTTAATACATTCATTCTTACTACCTTTGGATTCTAAGTCACTATAGAACAACAAACTAGTTTCTAAAAGAAGAACAAAAGTGTAGCTAAATAAATGAATAAGTCATACAAAGGTAGACTATATTCAGGAAGGAAAAACTTGATTGAAAGAGAAACTATGTTTCACCCATGCATGAGCCATTTGATTTAAAATGAAGTATATGTAATGTATTAAACATGAGTTGAAACTATTAGAGAGATTATTGATGTAGAATTTCAACTTCACATTAGTAGAAGGATAAAAGGAAATATATGCAACATGGTATACTTGATCATACACATAAAAAAGCAACATGATCATAAGAGAAAACTAGAAGTTAAAGATGACATGTGGAATAGTAGTATATGGTAAGGGGATTATGGAAAGTAAAGAAGGGTTTGAAACATAATGGAGTAATATAGATTATAAAAGAAAGAGGTTGTGAGATTCAAGAAAGTGCTAATTAGTCAAGTATCCATGTTGATAATTAATTAAACCTACATATGAGAAATGTATTATTGAATGTTTGAAGATAAGAATTGTAAGTCTCAAAATCATCTTCTCTTTCATATCTTCCTTAATGAGAGCAATGTGAGAATGAAGTGATAAGAAAATGAATCATATATGATGCATAACCACCATGGTCGAGAGATCTAGTGAATGTAATAATGACAAACAATATGATGATGAAACCCTAGCAGGGTAATTGAGAATGTCATCTATCTGAATAGGTAAAGTAAGAGAAAGAAAATTCAATTGATAAGATAAGAAAGACCTTAGTAAAACTTGTGAGATCCAAAGTTTGAATTTCAAATTATGGGAGAAAAGTCACATCACAATAACGTCATGCTTCTGTTAAGGACCAAAACCTAGAATGTTTAGAGTTGTAGTAGTTTAAGGGATGTCAATAATGATTTGACCTTGAATACTAGCATCTCTATAAAACAAGATCATGAGATTTGCACTATGAGAAGTAAACTAGCACTGATAGTAATCTAGGGTTTAAAGATAGCTAATATGAAAGGTAGATAAACAATATGGAAATGATTTAGAGTAAAGAGTAAGATATAAATTTGAAACGTAACAAGTGTGTTTTGAACAAAAGGAGAAATACAATATGAGTGAAGTGCGATATGAGATAAATTCTTGCAGTGATAGAAAGAATGATGAATAATATATTTGTATCTTGTATGTTTCAATTTTTTAGGAATGTTTAATCTACATAATTAAAATGAGAAGGATAAGTAGCAAAAAGTAAGTAGTAGTGAATGAGGAGAGAGATAAGAGAAAACAATGGCTTTTAGTAATATGTGAATTTTTTTTAGAAGTATAATTTGTTGAAGGCATATTAAGGGATGTAAATTGGTTCTACGTATGATTTCAATGTACATGTGCAAGCAATATGTTAATTAAAGGTGTCTGATAGTTGTAGTCATTCATACCAGTAATCCATCATAGTATTGTACAATTGTAGTATGGTGATATGGGTTGAATAATGATGAAACAAATGAAGGGTTACCCTGAATAAGGTAGTCTTACCTATTCACTCATATGAATAGAAGGGATGATAACCATAATGTATTTATATGTAACCTTAATGAGGTATAGCTTGTTATACCTAGCTTTCATATAATTAAGTGATGGTAATTGGGTATGAATAGTCCTTGAAGGACTAATACAATCATGGAGTACTTTGTTATTGTTGTTGAAACCCTAGTATGCTATAACCCGATGGTTACACCTTGAATTATGTGTGGGTTCATACTTGAGAATAATATGGAATGTGATGGTAATGCTTCACCTTATGCATCCATGATGCAATGGGGATGTCGTGAGTAGTATTGTACAATTGCTGTTGAATCAAGTCTTCCAACTCACACAATAGTAAAATTCAAAAGAACAAGGTGAACTCTCTTTTGTGACTTAGAGGTAATACATAACAATAGTACATATTGAGCCATATGAATTGAGATAGTTGGATCAGATTATCAATGTTGAGGTAACACCTCAAGAGTATAAAAAAATATTGAAATGGTTGTTTCTCTCTCTATCTACTATGATTGATTGTGGAATAGAGAATTTTTTTGTTATCATTGAGAACTATTTTAACATGTTGTGATTGGAAAAGAAATAAAGGACTTAACATTAAAAACTACATTCAATTATAATATACATGAATGTAATGACATGTAAGATTTCAGAAGCTTAAAATAAACTTTGAATATACTTTGTTTGTGTATTTATGTTTCAGGGACGAAAATTTTTAAGGGGGTGAGAATTGTAATGACCACATTTGTGCTTAATTGGTAAATAAGGGTTTACGTGAATGATTACATGCTTGATTAGATTGAACATCATTTAGACTTGATTAATGATAGTAGATCAATTGTGATGTTTCAAACCTAAGAAGAAACTCTAACTATGATTTTAGTTTGAAGAATTAGGGTTTGAGAAATGTAAACCCTAATCGGCAAAAATTAGGGTTTTGATAGTACATGAATATGGAATTTGATTAGGATAGCAGTGTGGTAAATGATTTTTCATATTTTCTACAAATTTTGTATTTAATTGAATTTTGGATATTAAATGTATAACTCAATCATTCATATTGGAGAAAAATTGCAGAATATTTGAGTGTTCTTTGAATGTGGTTCTTGGTAGAACTATACTTCGACCAAAATGTTGATAGAGTGCTTTTTAGCAGTGTAGTGTTTTATTTTTATTTATTTATTGGTAACCCTGAATGATCTGAAATTTTAACCGAATATCTAAATCTCAATAATAAACAACATGTAAAATTTTAAAATTTTTTGGATGCGTTTAGACCTTATCAGTAGATGAATTACAATAATATTTTTATGACAGAAAATTCAGCTGAAATAAGAGAAAGTATAGTGAGGGGTCAATGTGCAATTGACCCAAGAACCTCAATTTCTCTATATGGTCAACCTAACACACAAGGATCTCTCATAATTCATGATTCAATCCATAGAAACAAAATCCTAGAGAGAGAGGGAGAGTTAGGGTTTGAGAGGAGAAAGTGATGGAGATGCTGACCTAGGATTTTGCGGTCTGAGGAATGATGAAATCATGTAAATTTAGCCTCTTTGGATATAGTTTCATGGTGAATCTTCTCTCACATGTCAAGATTCCGTCCCTCCTCTGATTTGATCTAAAATGGTGTCAAAACGTCCCCTTTTCTCACTCTTTCTTCATAATCCCTCATTTATAGGGTTTCTGAGTTGAAAGGAAGAAGAATTGGGCGAATTGCTAGGGATTTGATATGAGATTGAGATTTTTAGGGATGAGCTGCATTTTTAAGGTGTTTTCACACCTTAGGGTGAGTGGGAACTTCCTTTAAATAGCATATTGTACGTAAAATTGGTTAAATCATCCATAATCTTTAATTGCTTAGTATGCAACTACAAACCCTGAATCGTGTGTTTGATCTAAGTTGTTGCAAAATGATATAAAATGGATTCTTCCTCTGTTTGGATGAATTTCAGATGATAAAATGACATTAGAAATGTATACAATACATGCTAATGAGAATTCCCTAAGTATTCACAGAGGTTATAAGAGTAAACTGAAATATAGGGAATTTGTCTATGACTGAAACTGTTGTATAATTAAATAGAGAAATTTGTTTATCTGGATCCCCTTGGTTATGAATGATTGTTTATCTAAATTCATAGTACAAATATGTCAGATAATATCTTGGATTTCATTTAAGGTGAATAGTGTTTGTTTGATATCTCAGTAAAGAGGGGAAAACCCTAGATGCGAGGAAAGTTGGATATTTGCGAATAGATATCATGAAATCCATTTGAATGGATTTTCTTGACATGATAGATTTTATCTATTCAATTTTATTATTGATGCATGTTATCTCAGTGAATGGCATGGAAACCCAAATTCAGCTCAGTTCTAAGGTTTCATACTTATATTGATTTTATATGATTTGTTGATAGTAGTCTTTATTCATTGAATGTTTATGTCGCATGAAATCCTGATGAGAGCCACGTGATAAGTGAATGAGGTAAATGAAACCCTAAAGATAGGGTGTTCAATTAATTAAGCATTGTGATTACCATGTTCACAGTATGAGATGTTGTGACGACGGTCGCCAAACTGACAAACAAATCGTCATTAATTAAGTGGACTTAAACTTAAACAGTGGATTAACAAAAATCACTAAAAATTAAAACCATTTTGCAAAGAGATCCATTTCTAGGAAAAAAATTTAAGGCAGAAACAAAACTTTATATACATCATTGTTCACATTGTACAGACATTGTACCATCTCTTCTCGAGGATAACATATAACAGTTGCTCTATCAAAACACATATTGGAGAAACATAAAACCTCGAGGCATTCAAGATAAAATCTCATATTATTTATGAAACCAGTACGAACCAACTCCAAGGACCTGAGAGTACAGAGATGGCACATATGACTTCTATCTACAAGACACGACAGACAGTACACTCAACCTGAGCTGTCACTTCTATCCTTGCTGCTGTTGATGTACCTCTACAGAAAGATCTTCGCCACCTCGTACATGTCCACCTAAAAAAATGTGGATCCCACGGGGTGAAACAATTGTCCCAGTGAGAGATATAACTCTCTGTCGACCATATTATTATGATAAATTAAGCATTTATAAACTGAGCAGAGGTTCTCTTTATGTGAACATGCAAGATAAACCACCGTATGAATAGACTGAAGTAATCTCCTTTCTTAAGGAGGACATTGCATCTACCCATGGTAGAGTTATAAATCATCTATCTGCTTTGCAAGGAATGTAAAGAAGCATAAATAACATCTATCTACTAAGATGTATAACTGAATTGCACATCAATCAATGTTTCTCATATTCCATCCTTAAGAAGATATGCTACACGACTGATTACATTTTACAATCACACTTAAGCCCTGAGGAGATGAGGTATACCGCTCATACTCCAACCGACCACGACGACGTAAAGCAATGGTT
This sequence comes from Alisma plantago-aquatica, assembly GCA_963693085.1. Taxonomy (NCBI): domain Eukaryota; kingdom Viridiplantae; phylum Streptophyta; class Magnoliopsida; order Alismatales; family Alismataceae; genus Alisma; species Alisma plantago-aquatica. The sequence goes on along the minus strand of OY856411.1, from coordinate 870,003,869 downwards.
CCATACATAGGTCAATGGAAGAGCCGGACTCCATGACCTCATCCGTGTCAGTCAGTCCGAGACCACATGCAAGACATCTCGTGTCACTGCTAAATAGCTTTCCAGGGTATACTGGAAACTTCGCTATATAGAGCTACAACGTCAATTGCACTCTCTTTGGGAGAAAAAGATCTCATGTTTATCTAACATCCATCCCAACCTTCATCATCGGGAGATTCATGATACATCCATCCCGACACATATAATAAAGGATTGAGAGATCTCATGTTTATCTCACGTCAATCCCACATTAGGGCGTAAGGATATTTGCGCCCATCACCCCCACATATTCAACAATATGCCCTCTGGGTTATGCCGCAAAGCAACCCATTTCACCATTCAGATAACACTGACGCTGAATGGATCTATGGTCAGGGCTCTACATGATAAGATTCCACTTGATTAATTAAGTACATCACCGTATTCTTTTAGCATCAATCAAGTTTTCAAACATGAATTATTATGAAAAATGCTACAAAGAAAAGTGTAATACATCTATCAAGTACTTTTTAAAACTTTATATAACATTAGGATCTCAATCCCTTATCTCATTACTGGGAATTCTCATACCTTAACATTATCATCATTATGATTACAGATCTGGGTATTCAAACCCTTAGTTCATCACAGAACATTATTATTACCTCTAGGTCTTAGGACCAAGGTATATTTGATACTTGTTATACAAGCATCTCACATGGCTCACAAGGCCCATTAAGTATCTTGTCACCTCTCACTAGGCAACAAATTATCACATGGCTCACAAGGCCATTACATCTTGTCACCTCTCACTAGGTAACAACTTATTCACATGGATCACAAGGCCATTGCACATCTTGTCACCTCTCACTAGGCAACAACTTATTCATATGGCTCACAAGGACATTACACATCTTGTTACCTCTCACTAGGAAACAACTTATTCATATGGCTCGCAAGGCCATTAATCATTATACTTGTTATACAAGTATTTAACATGCCTTACAAGGCTTATGCAATAAGAGAATTACAACCTTCCCATGATTAGGGTTATGGTTTCCCTTTATAACCGATTAGGGTTTCATGTTCATATTATTAATCCAAACCCTAATTCATTACTCCACACATATAGGAGAATATATTGATATCATAAGTATTCAATCATACTTATTTATTCTCATCATTTATTATTAAATGATTATCAACACAATGTATGAGTTCCTCTCTCATCCTTACCAGAGTATGATTACATCATACTTTATTAACTTGGATTAACCCTTTCTCAAGGTATGTTAGCCTACACTTATCAAAGTGCATTAAGCTCATTACATCTCAATGCAACAATTTGCATAGCACACTTCATGTGTTACTCATCCAAGTATATTGGATTTAGGGTACATCAAGGTGTATCAACCTTGAGGTGCTGGATGTGATATCTATCATGTCTTGATGTATTACTTCCCTCATCACTTTTAACTTACTTAAGTTCATCCATTTATCTTGTATTAGGGTATTTCCCATCCTAATACTTTATGCACTTAATCTATCACATTGTTCATGGAGTGTATATACCATAAGTCACACACTTGAATTGCCCAACTATCTTTAATGATATGGGCTCATCTCGGGTTAAGGCATTATTGATATAAGGTTGTCCATTATCAACCACTTTTGATGTTTCACCTATCAAGGTATTAGCCACACTATTACTTGGTGTTACACTCATCACTTCTAAGAGTGTCTTACTCTCACCTTTACAAGGTGTCTTGGGTTAGAGGTGTGCATATGTTCATCATATCGGGTTGTAGGTGCATAGACACCACCATATCGGGTTGGAGGTGTATGAGCACTCACCATATCGACTAGAAGTATATGAACACCAATCATATCGGGCTAAAGGTGTTTGTATGTATCACCCATGTCATGCATGAGGTACTAATACATCACCATGTCGGGCTAGAGATGCATTCAATCACCATATCGGGTGGCTCACCATCTAGGGTTGGCCGTGACGGATTAGGGTTTGCCATATCGGGCTCAACCCAATATTCAAGTCAATAGGAGTGTAGGGCACCAAACCATATCGGGCTTATACAATCAAATGTTAAGTTGCAACACCCATGTCGGGCAAGAGTTGATTGTGATGGGCACATGGTACATATATGTGTCACCCTTAATGTTTAAGGGGTATCAACTCATCGCCATGTCGGGATACCATATCGTCTAGGGTTGTGTATCGTGCAATCCTGTCGTGCAAGGTCATGTATCGTGCAACCATATCAGGCAAGGTCATGTGTCATGCAACCATGTCATGCAAGGTTGTGTATGCCTCATGATACTAAGTACCAATGATGTATTAAATGATCATATCATGCAATAGCACTGTTACTCTTCACTTATATCGGGTTACCCAAATTAGGGTTTCTTGTCAACTTACAAGTATACAATTAACCCTTGTATCGTACATGGAGTCTATTCTAGACTTCCTATCATGCAAGCATCTTGTTCAAGCATATCATGCAAACATCTTGTGCAAGATATACCCATCTCCGGTTAGAACTACTTGTATATATGCTTGAACCCAATATTACTTTTACAAAGTGACACCATCTTCTTCAAGCTCTATACCTTTGTTTTAACTGATATAATTCATGGCAACAGGTATAAGCAACTACTAGAACTCATAATTTCATCAACTATTTCAGGAAATTTCGGATTAAAAGTATTTCACTAATTATATCAATTTAAGTGAAGAATAATAACATGGTTAAGTTCAAGTTATATAACCCACTTAAGAACAACTTCAAAGCTCCAAGCTCCAAAGATCCACGTTCCTAAGGTTGAAGATGACTTATCAATGGTCCAAGGGTCGTTCACAACTCCTTCATATACAAGGAATCACCATGGATAAGCAATTGGTGAAGAAGAAAAGAAAGGAAGATCAAAACCCTAAAATCATGCTTCAATCCAAGGTTGAAGATGATTATGGCCTCACCTTAGGGTTAATATTTGAGCTCCTTCTTGCTCTAGAACCTTTGCACAATACCTCACATACCTTGCACGATATGACACCACTTGTGGCCGATATCCTCCTCACTTGGGGCCAAAAACACTTCACTATGGCCGATATCACCCTTCTTGGCCGATATCACCCTACTTGGGAGATATGGTCTTGCCATGGGTGATACCTCAAGGCCCATGCACGATACCACAACATCCCTTCACGATATAGGAGCTATATGCACGACACCTTACGGTAGGTTGGTGGTAAGGGTCGAAAAATTGCACCAAGGGGTGAAACTAGGGGTATATATACTTGTTGTTCATGAAGGAAGGTAAAAGTGAGGTGTCATCATTTTGAGCTAGTAGGTGCCACATGTACATGCATGGATGACACGCGTTCATGCATGCATAAACATTTATATTGTCTTGCAAAATGGTTGAGGGTCATCTAGAGATGCAAATTCGTCCATTACTTATCCATTTGAATAAGATATATCAATTAATTCATCACTTTATTCACAACTCATCACAACTTTGCTAAGGAAGTTGCAACTTGAAACAACTCACCTCCTTGAGGTTCTTTGCATGATACAGCCTTTTCCAAGGGTTCAAAAAACGATATGAGACTCCTCCTATGGCTCCTTGGCCGATAGGCACTCATATATATGCTTTTCAACTTGATACAACTCAAGTTAAGCTTTCATATTCAACCGTTTTCTTGGTCATTTCATCACCAAGATTACCATCATTCATAAATGATTCAAACATGGTGTCTCCTTATTTCTATCTCCTCTACATGATTCTAGGATGGAGTAGGGACACTATAGAGGTGGTAATTTGTATATTAACCCCAAATTTTGGGTAAATTACAATTTGTACCAAAATTGGTGCACAAGGTACCTGCATTGTTCAAACAAGTTCAAACTTGGAATTTGGGCTTTCCAAAAGCCACCACTTAGCATAATTCTCTATCTTATGATGCTAAAACACATGGGGTACATTCAACATGTGACATTTTGCATTATAGCCCCTCAATTTGGGTAAATTGCACTTTGGTCCAAAACAAAGGAAAATTGCTCAAACAACATTCAATCGGGACCAAACTTGAAACATGAGTGTGTCACGTGATAAAAAAATAGCTTAGAGTATTATATTAAAGTTCTAAGAAACTTTATTAGCCAAAACAAATAGGGTTACCTCATAACCCAGGTCAGGGTCGTTACAAGTTATGAACCCCTAACAAGGATTTCGTCCTCGAAATCCCAAGTAAAGGAAGACATATATTATTGATTCATCATATCATCAAGTCTCCAAATAACATCTTAATACCATGGAGATGCCATAGAACTTTGATCAACACAAAGTTCTTCCACACAGGGTTATCATAGAATCTGTCATATAGGACACATACTCCATTGTCCTTTTCATTATTGACCATAGAGTCAACTCTATGTCAGGTAACACTTTCCTTAGTCAGAGAAACATTATACATACCTTATTTAACTCAGGTGTCAAACCTCACTAATTTGTAACCTTTCCCAACTTACAACTTTATGTGACATGATTCTTGATTATGGGGAGTCTTCCATATTCCTCATTTAGTTTAGCATTTCACTTCCAAGGAAAGACCAGAGTTACATTTTGTCACCCACTTGTGACTACAAGTCTTATCATACATATGTTGTGCCATCTAATCTGTTGACACAACACCAAAATTTTGTACTTCTTGTACCAACTATCTCATTAATTGTACATAAGCTTTTCATAAAGGGAGGTTACTTATCAATTAAGAACTTATCTTAGAGTTATCTTTAGACGTTATGTATATGTTGCCTTAACAAATCTAGGTAGGGGTATTCTATGGAATTATTTTTAGCTTGATAAGCTTTTCCCACAATGATTTTACAATTGTTCCTTCAATTAGTACATCCTTATCGATGTTATTTTTATGCGGAGCATAAACCCCTAACATGTGATGTCCATACTATTTTATGTAACTAGACTGATTTCACAGTTGGCCATTCCAGGTATCCAACATTAATCATCTAAGTAGGAGTTATGTTTTTACTTTCCATACCACCTGATGTTTCCTATATACTAGAATTTCTTACCTTGGTATCCATCACATGTGTCGAAAACACATCACATCCTCATCTTTCTTTCATCTTGGGACATTACTTGTTACACATATCTTTATTTGGAACCAAAGTCCAAGACAAACTGATACTTTTCTAAGTATCCATCAATGGATTATTTCTAATCCATGCACATCAAGTGTCATATTACTCACTTGATTGCCATGTCCCTGAAAGGAAAGAACACAAAGAAACATATTCCTCTTATCACCCTATCATTACCCAGGGTTGTTTATCAAAGAGGAGATTATCATCTCCTCTGATTATTGCATGAACTTTCAACTGTTCATGAGTCATTTACTCTTGTTTCATCCTAGGTTCCTTACCATCAACATAGGAATTATAAGGATGATTACAAATCATTATTCCTTTCTTTGTTATTGTCTAACATGTTCATGAGCATTTTGTGATTTCATCACATTTCCCATTTCCACATCATGGGAAAAGATATTTACTATTCACACAGTCTTTATCAGACAGGGATCATCTCCCTTGTTCTCATTCTCTTATCATGAGGATTATACTTTTTACTTCCACATACACATAGATTGATCTGAGATCATCTCAGATTCCATTTATTGTGCTTAGTATGTGATAAAAATATCCATACCATATTTACAGTTTCATTATACTCACTAGATTGTCTCAAAATGACTACTTGATCAGAGTAATCAGAAAGATAACAATCTATGAGTTCCATACTTACTCTATCTCTGATAATTATATACCTGGCCAGGGTATACAAGTACTGAGATTAGGTAGTATGCACTTTGTGTACTATCATATTTCTTACTTTTCGTATCATCACAAACACTTGATTTAACATTCCTAGATTTTCTCCAGGAATCACTTCTATATCTCACCCTCTTTCACACAGATAAGAGCAATTATAGAACATTTAAATGAATACTGAACATAATATAAATTCTAGTTCTCATCATTTCTTCCCTATGTCCCCATAGGGCAATCAATAAGGAATTCAATAATAGCAATCCTTCTTATGATTATCAGGTAAAATCAAAATAAAGCATATAAGATCTATTTGACTGTTACCCCTCACGGTCATTTACCGCTTCAGGTTGACTCAACACATAGAGTCTAGTTATTTCATGTTGTTGCTCTTGCCTTTTTACACTATTAGGTTGTAACTTTCATAAGCCCTACCGAGCCTACCTCAGTTTTTGAGTCATTTCCTCCCTTCTTTTCAAAGAAAAGAGTTTAGTATGCTCAACATGTCCATATCTATAACATGTCTTGTCCTCATACCAAGGTCTTATCAGTCTTATAGCTGATGTAGAGACTAAGCCATGGGTTCTTACATGTGGAAAGTTAGGACCTTTGCCTTTACTTAGTGGCTACTGCCCTGGTACACTAGGCATTTATTGCACTGATGGCACCAAAAACTTTGGCTTTTTAGAACAACTAGGCAAATGTCTCTAGAATTGTAGTGACATTTCCTTAATTCTTAGCTTATTGCCCCTCCTTGGGCACTACCATCATAGATATACTATCTGTATACACTTATGGAAGAGTCTACTTTCTCGCCATATGTTAATCTTTCCCACATTTTCCATTGTTCCAACATGACTATGTCATTCAGGAACCCTTTCAAAGCCCAAAGTTTTTGCATTAAGGACTGGTAACCTAGGTTGTAATGCTAGTATCCAGTCTACTATATGTATCATTGTTATCTTATCTTACCCAACAAGAGCATAAACATATGATTCTCTATCCTGATCAGATCATGATGGGAATTCTTAGGTTCTCATTCTTTTCTTGCCTAATCCCTTACACCTCTTCTTGGTGCAACAACATCGCCCTCAGCAATGTGTCCCTCGTGTTCTCCAGTCATTTATAAACTTTACCCTTTCTTCTGCATAAGCGGAAGTCACTATAGGGTATACTGGAGGACACTAAAATAGACTCAACACCTTAGTCCTATGTCTTTGTAGACTCAGCGAACCTTAAGCTCTGATACCAAAACTTGTGACGACGGTCGCCAAACCGACAAACAAATCATCATTAATTAAGCGGAATTAAACTTAAACAGTGGATTAACAAAAATCACTAAAAATTAAAACCATTTTGCAAAGAGATCCATTTCTAGGAAAACTCTTTAAGGCAGAACCAAAACTTTATATACATCATTGTTCACATTGTACAGATACTGTACCATCTCTTCTCGAGAATAACATATAATAGTTGCTCTATCAAAACACATAATGGAGCAACATAAAACCTTGAGGCATTCAAGCCAAAATCTCAGATTATTTATGAAACCAGTACGAACCAACTCCAAGGACCTGAGAGTACAGAGACGACACATACGACTTCTATCTACAAGACACGATAGACAGTACACTCAACCTGAGCTGTCACTACCGTCCCTGCTGCTGTTGATGTACCTCTGTAGAAAGATCTTCGCCACCTTGTGCATGTCCACCTAAAAAAAATGTCCCACGGGGTGAGACAATTGTCCCAGTGAGAGATATAACTCTCCGCTGACCATATTATTATAATAAATTAAGCATTTATAAACTGAGCAGAGGTTCTCTTTATATTAACAAGCAAGATAAATCACTGTATGAATAGAATGAAGTAATCTCCTTTCTTAAGGAGGAAATTGCATCTACCCATGGTAGAGTTATAAATCATCTATCTTCTTTGCAAGGAATGTAAAGAAGAATAAATAACATCTATCTACTAAGATGTATAACTGAATTGTGCATCAATCAATGTTTCTTGTATTGATCCTTAAGCAGATATGCTACACGGCTGATTACATTTTACAATCACACTTAAGCCCTGAGGAGATGAGGTATACCGCTCATACTCCAACCGACCACGACAGCGTAAAGCATCAGTTCCATACATAGGTCAATGGAAGAGCCAGACTCCATGACCTCATCCATCTCAGTCAGTCTGAGACCACATGCAGGACATCTTGTGTCACTACTAAATAGCTTTCTAGGGTATACTGGAAACTTCTCTATATAGAGCTACAATGTCAACTGCACTCTCTTCGGGAGAGAAAGATCTCATGTTTATCTAACATCCATCCCGACCTTCATCGTCGGGAGATTCGTGATACATCCATCTCGACACATATAATGAAGGATTGAGAGATCTCATGTTTATCTCACGTCAATCCCACATTAGGGCGTAAGGATATTCACGCCCATCACACCCGCATATTCAACAATATGCCCTCCAGGTTATGCCGCGGAGCAACCCCTTTCACCATTTAGATAACACTGATGCTGAATGGATCTATGGTCAGGGCTCTACATGATAAGATTCCACTTGATTAATTAAGTACATTACCATATTCTTTTAGCATCAGTCAAGTTTTCAAACATGAATTATTATGACAAATGCTACAAAGAAAAGTGTAATACATCTATCAAGTACTTTTCAAAACTTTATATAACATTAGGATCTCAATCCCTTATCTCATTACTGGGAATTCTCATCTCTTAACATTATCATCATTATGATTACAGATCTGGGTATTCAAACCCTTAGTTCATCACAGAACATTATTAATACCTCTAGGTCTTAGGACCAAGGTATATTTGATACTTGTTATACAAGCATCTCACATGGCTCACAAGGCCCATTAAGTATCTTGTCACCTCTCACTAGGCAACAAATTATCACATGGCTCACAAAGCCATTACATCTTGTCACCTCTCACTAGGTAACACCTTATTCACATGGCTCACAAGGTCATTGCACATCTTGTCACCTCTCACTAGGCAACAACTTATTCATATGGCTCACAAAGCCATTTCACATCTTGTCACCTCTCACTAGGCAACAACTTATTCATATGGCTCACAAGGCCATTGCACATCTTGTCACCTCTCACTAGGAAATAACTTATTCATATGGCTTGTAAGGCCATTACACATCTTGTTACCTCTCACTAGGCAACAACTTCTTCATATGGCTCACAAGGACATTAGTCATTATACTTGTTATACAAGTATTTAACATGCCTTACAAGGCTTATGCAATTAGAGAATTACAACCTTCCCATCATTAGGGTTAGGGTTTCCCTTTATAGCCGATTAGGGTTTCATGTTCATATTATTAATCCAAACCCTAATTCATTACTCCACACATCTAGGAACATATATTGATATCATAAGTATTCAATCATACTTATTTATTCTCATCATTTATTATTAAATGATTATCAACACAAGGTATGAGTTCCTCTCTCATCCTTACCAGAGTATGATTAAATCATACTTTATTAACTTGGCTTAACACTTTCTCAAGGTATGTTAGCCTACACTTATCAAAGTGCATTAACCTCATTACATCTCAATGCAATAATTTTCATAACACACTTCATGTGTTACTCATTCAAGTATATTGTATTTAGGGTACATCAAGGTGTATCAACCTTGAGGTGCTGGATGTGATATCTATCATGTCTTGATGTATTACTTCCCTCATCACTTTTAACTTACTTAAGTTCATCAACTTATCTTGTATTAGGGTATTTCCCATCCTAATACTTTATGCACTTAACCTATCACATTTATCATGGAGTGTATAGGCCATAAGTCACACATTTGAATTTCCCAACTATCTTTAATGATATGGGCTCATCTCGGGTTAAGGCATTATTGATATAAGGTTGTCCATTATCAACCACTTTTGGTGTTTCACCTATCAAGGTATTAGCCACACTATTACTTGGTGTTACACTCATCACTTCTAAGAGTGTCTTACTCTCACCTTTACAAGGTGTCTTGGGTTAGAGGTGTGCATATGTTCATCATATCGGGTTGTAGGTGCATAAACACCACCATATCGGGTTGGAGGTGTATGAGCACTCACCATATCAGCTAGAAGTATATGAACACCAATCATATTGGGCTAAAGGTGTTTGTATGTATCACCCATGTCATTCATGAGGTACTAAGCCATCACCGTGTCGGGCTAGAGATGCATTCAATCACCGTATCGGGTGGCTCAACATCTAGGGTTGGCCGTGACGGATTAGGGTTTGCCATATCGAGCTCAACCCAATATTCAAGTCAATAGGAGTGTAGGGCACCAAACCATATCGGGCTTATACAATCAAACGTTAGGTTGCAACACCCATGTCGGGCTAGAGTTGATTGTGATGGGCACATGGTATGTTACGTCTGACTCCTGAAAACAAGATCAACTAATTTAAACTAATGCGGAAGTGATTAATTAGCAGAGGAATTACTAAAAATCACTAAAAATTAAAACTTTTTGTAAAGAGATCCTCGAACGGTAAAACTCTTACATAAATAAACAAGGTAAGTTATTTACAAGCTGATCCATCATTACATATCTGTAATATCATATCTCGAGAGTCATAACACTGACTGCCCTGTTGAAATGTACATGAGCAGTAGGATTATAATTATTTAACAGTAGGCAATTCATTATATAACTGACTGGAACAGTATAACTTATGCAATCATTTCAATTATAATTTGATTGAATAGCAAGTCGTACACTTAATAAAGAATATGAAGCACATGTATATTACTTGTCCAACAAGGAATCAATAAACAATGTATCATCAATCATTGTTTCTCGCAGTTCAATCTAAGAAAATATGCTACACGGATGATTACATTTTACAAACATAATTATGCCCTAAGGAGATGAAGTATACTGCTCATACTCCAACCGACCATTCTGAAATCGCAATCGGTACCATACATAGGTCATCAGAAGAGCCAGATTTCTAAGACCTCATCTTCCTCAGTCAGTGTGAGGTACAACATGCATGACATCTTGTGTCTCTGCTATAATAGCTTTCCAGGGTATTCTGGAAACTTCTCTATTAGAGTTACAGTGGCATGCTATACTCTCTTTGCCATCGAGGGATTTCTTGTTTATCTCTCATCGATGCGACATTAACAACATCATCGGGAGATTAGTGATATATCATCCCAGCATATACATATAATGAAGGATTGAGAGATTAAATGTACATCTCACGTCAATTCCCTCATTAGGATGTAAGGATATTTGCATCCATAACCCCCACATACTCAAAAGTATGCTCTCCAGGTGTTCCCTTAGGAAAACCTGTTTCACCATCATTTAGCTTCTGATAATGATGGATCTATGGTCAGGGCTCTACATGATATCATTATACTTGATTATTTAAGTACATTATGGCATTCTTTTAGCATCAGACATGTTTTCAAACATAAACCAATAAGACAATTGCTATAAAGAAAGAGTACTAATTGTATCAAGTTCATTTCACATCTAGTTAACATTGGGATATCAATCCCTAACCATCTCATCATTTTTATTCAGGAATATGGGTGTTCAAACCCTTAGATTACCAAAACACTTGTGACCAAGTATCATACTGCCCTCAAGTCATTTGACAGTATAAACAGAATAATAGCAATGCTGACATTTCATATAGTTCATATAGCCTATCAATCTCTTATGTTACCTTTCACTAGGCAACATAACATATCATTACTTTCAAAGCTTATAAAGTGATTTCAGTGATTATGAAATCATAGATCTTACCTGGCTATGTTCACCATTTCATAAAGACCTGCATAATTAATACATTCGATAATAGGCACATTACCTCAATATCAGCACATTGCAAAACAAAGATAACCTTACAATTCAAGGGTTGTACCACTATGCCCTTACTAGGGTTAGGGTTTCCCTTTTTAATTCAATTAGGGTTAACCAACCCCTTTAGCTTAATTAGGAATAGTGTTTCCTCATTTCATAATTCAAACATTGAGTTTCATGCTTAAAAGCATAACCCAGAATTAGGGTTTACTGTTCACATCATCACATTACTCTAGATTAGGGTTTACTATTCACATTTCATCACATTACCCTAAATTAGGGTTTACTATTCACATTTCAATGAATTGAGATCATACCATCATTATGTATTAAGATTACTTCCATTATTACCCTCAATTAGGGTTATGATTCATTAACCATCATAATTAGGGTTTCATGATCTCACTAACATGGATCATACCGTAATTAGGTATTCATTCATATAGGGAATTCATTACTTGATTAATCATTCATATATGAAGTCTACACTCTCATCTTTCTATAAGTTGATGTTTGCATCACCCTTGATTAGACTAAGTCAATTCAACATTGACATCATGGGTTATGTCATTACTATTGTGATCATTAAGGCTTTACTCATTCAAAGAGTACCAATCACTTTATTCCATCAAGGATACCTTTGTAACAATCACCACTGATTATAACATACATTAATCAACTAATTACTTGGTCCCTTAATCATTTTAGGTGTCTATGAGGTTTAGGTTAATCAACTACTAAACCATCTTGACTACTAAGGCATCAAACGATCTTAACCTTTTTAGACCTCAAACGGTTTTGTACACTAAACCTCCAAACGGTCTTGGACAGACCTTGAAACTGTTTGGTGTTGAAGACCATTTGGTCTTGTTGACTTTTGAAATTGTTTGGTAAAGTGCACACTCAAGACCGTTTGCCCAAGATGGGGTGAAGACCGTTTGATCAATTTTGACTTTGAAACCGCATGGACACAACCGACCTTGAAACCGCATGACACTAAACAGTTTGGGATCGTTTGGTCCCAAACGGTCTTGAGACTGTTTGGACCCAAACGGTCTTGAGACCATTTGGTCAAAACCACCTCAAAACCGCAAGGACCAAAAAGTGTCTCAACCACTTCAATTGTGTTAGGGTTTCCAATGTTGAACCCCTCAATTAATCATGCACTTGTTAGCCACTCATCAATTGAGTCAATTAGGTCAACCCTCAACTGATTTGGCACTCAATTGACCCTCAATTGATCATCAATTAGGGCTTAGATCAATTGGATTAGGGTTTGAAATCGATTACCCTTCAACATACTTTAATGTGAGTCTAACTGATTTGAAATCATTGAACCATCATTCAATTTGATCATGACCTGACCCCAAATGGTCTTGGGATCATTTAGTTGACCTCCAAACGGTCTTGAGACCGTTTTCTCAAGTCAAAATCAAGAACTAACTCAACCAATTAAGGTTTGACTCATTGAATTGATCACTAGATCAACAATCAATTACACTTCAACTTGTTACCTTTAAATCTTCAACCACTTGACCATAGTCAACCCTAGACCTACAAACGGTCTTTGGTGACCCCCAAATGGTCTTGGGATCATTTTGATATCCTCTGAATGGTCTTGACACCGTTTTCCCATTATTTTATCAAAAACCAAGTCATTCAATTAAGGTTTGAACCCTAGGTTTGGTCACCAAATCAGCAATCGATTATTCATCAACTTGATATCATTGGACCCTCAATTGGTCAACCCTACTTAACCCTAGACCTAAAAATGGTCTTGGATTATCACCAAACGGTCTTGAGACCGTTTGGATGATCCCCAAATGGTTTTGAAACCGTTTGGGTCACTCAACCCAAACTTCAACATAACTCAATTATTGAAATCAGCAATTGACCCGATTAGGGTTTAGGTGGTTGATGGGCCTTCAATTGGTGAACCATTTGGAATTAATTGATGATTTTTGGTAGGTAATTAGTATACATTATTCTCACCAGTCCTCCAAATTGTCAATGCCTGGTCAACACCTCCAAACGGTCTTGGACCGTTTGCTTCCATGCGTTCTTGTGAAAGCGTTTGCATTCAAACGGTTTGAAACTGTTTGCTCCAAACGGTTTGGCAAACCGTTTGAGAAAAGTTGGGAGACCGTTTGCTAAAGTAAAACTTGGATAAACATAGAGATTAATGTCATCATATTCTACCACAAGAACAGGGGATGTTCTTCACGGAAATGATAGCAAGAACACACAAAGGTGTCTAAAGAAGAAGTACAAGCAACGATTTAGGAAAGAAGGATGCAAAAATAAAGGTTAAGGGTTTAGAGTTATAAAATCCACCTCTAGGTATGATCTAGAGCTCCTAGATTAGTAGCTTTAATGGTGGCCTGAGCTCCAGTAGTTGTCCAAGGTCTTTCCTCCACTTTTTGGATGAAGAAGATGGCTAGAAAAGAGAATCGTGTGAAGAAAACCAATAATCCAACCTTGTTTTATGGTTTCCACCATGAAATTGAGATAGATGATGATCAAAACTTACCAAGTCAGTGAGGTCATCCTTACTCTTCTCCAGAGCTCTTACTTGGTCGGCCAAAGCAAGAAGATAAGGAAAAGAACTAAGGGAAACAATCCCTTGTGTTGTTGGAAAAAGGTTCCTTATATATATTTATGGGTTTTTCCAAGGCAAAGAAAAAGATTGTTATCTCTTTTAATTCCATATTGTTTCCACCAAAACTTCCTCCACTATTTGGATACGTGGCCACCTTCTAATCTCATGCAAAACTCCTCCACTATCCAAGGTTTAAGGTAAAATAAACCAAACATCTTAACAAGTTATATATTAAAGGGCCATTTGCTTAAATCTTGATTATTTTAATATCAAGATTATCTCTCCTCCTTGATCATTCAAATGAGGCACCTTTCTCATTTTCGTTGCTCTATGTGATGTCAAGAAACATGAGAAATCCTCTATAGGTATATTTTACATGTTGAACCCTAGGTTTTGGGTAATTTGCACATTACACCAAAACTAGGTTTTAATGGACAAGGATTGCTTTACAAGCTATATCTTGGTGCTCAAGCTTGTGGAATCCATACCACCACATCATATTCATTCTTATGATGTCTCAAAATCATAGGAACATCTTAACATGAGCAATTTTCAAGTTAACCCCTCAACTTGGGTAATTTGCACATTAGTCCATTATTAACAAAACAATGTTTCAACATTATACAAAAAAGGACTGAAATTGAAATATAAGTTCCTCAAAAGCCTTAATTACATTTCATAGGATAAAAACAAGCATGTAATCGCTTATTTAAGAAAAACATCTTGGGTTAGTACATAACCCATGTCAGGGATGTTACAAATTATCCACCCCTTACAAGGATTTCGTCCCCGAAATCATTAGAAAAACATATTAAGAGAAAAGAGTAGGGTATTTCCTCATCATCTCTTCCTCTAGTTCCCACGTGGCTTCTTCAATGCCACGATGATTCCAGAGGACTTTCACAAGACTTATGTCTTTCTTTTTTAGCTTTTTAATTCTCTTGTCAAGGATCAACACAGGTCCTTCAATATAAGATATATCATCATTCAACTCTACTTCCATAGGTTGCATAACCGATTCTGTATCAGGATGACATTTCCTTAACATGGAAATGTGTAACATTGGATGTAACTTCTGCAACTCTGATGGTAACTCTAGCTTATAAGCTACCTTTCCAATCCGTTCAATGATTGGATAAGGCCCCATAAATCTAGGAGCTAACTTTCCTTTCTTCCCAAATCTAAGAACTCCTTTCCAAGGTGAGACCTTGAGATACACTCTGTCCCCAACCTGGAATTTTAAAGGTCTATGACGCTTATCAGCATATGATTTCTGCCTATCTTGTGCAGTCTTTAATTGTTGTTGTATTATCTTAATCTTCTCAATGGTCTGCTGTACAAGATCAAGACCTAAAAGTTGATATTCACCAGTTTCATACCAACATAAGGGAGATCTACAACGTACACCATACAAAGCTTCATAAGGTGCCATATCAATGCTGTGTTGATAGATATTGTTATAAGCAAACTCTATCAAACTTAGGTGCAGATCCCAACTTCCTATAAACTAAAGGACACATGCTCTGAGCAAGTCCTCCAAGGTATGTATAATCCTTTCTGATTGTCCAACAGTATGAGGATGAAAGGTTGTACTAAACCTTAATTGTGTGCCTAAAGATTTATGAAGTCGCTCCCAAAAACGACTCGTAAACTGGGGACCTCTGTCAGAAACAATGGTAACTAGGACTCCATGCAGCCGCACTATCTCATCTACATACAACTGTGCCAATTCCTCAGCAGAATAGGTTGTTTTGATAGGTAAGAAATGTGTTGTCTTTGTCAACCTATCAACTATTACCCAGATGGAATCATGACCTTTGGCTGTTCTAGGTAAACCAACCACAAAATCCATGGTCACATGATCCCACTTCCATTGTGGTATGGGTAAAGGTTGCATTGTTCCTGCAGGCTTCTGGTGTTCAGCTTTAACTTGCTGACACACTGGACATCGCAGAACAAACTCAACAACGTCCTTCTTCAACCCAGGCCACCAATACATATCTTTCAAGTTTCGATACATCTTGGTGCTTCCTAGATGCATAGCATACATTGAAGAATGAGCTTCCTCCAGGACTAACTTCCTCAAGTTATCCACATCCGGTACTATCATTCTACCATGATAACAAGCTACTTGATCATCTGAGTCATGGAAACCTTCTCGTGTCTCACTACCATACTCTAATCTAATATGTTGAACTGCAACATCAACTTGCTGTGCTTCCTTAATCTATTGTCTCAGAGTAGGTTTTATGTGCATCCCAGCTAACGACCCTGATAAAAACGATACTCTTAACTGTACATTGTCTTGTCTTAAGGAGATAAGAATATCCCTTCTAGAGCATACCAAAGAATTCAGTTGTGCTTTATCTAGGACTGGTGTTGCTGATTTCCTACTTAAAGCATCAACAACCACATTGGCCTTCCCTGGATGGTAATCAATTATGCAATCATAGTCCTTGATTAATTCCATCCAGCGGCGTTGCCTCATGTTAAGCTCATGCTGAGAAAATATATACTTAAGGTTCATATGGTCTGTGAAAATCTGGAATGTCTCTCCATAAAGATAATGTCTCTAGATTTTCAAGGCATGGACTACAACAACTAGTTCTAGATCGTGTGTCGGATAATTCTCCTCGTGTTTCTTAAGCTGTCGAGAAGCAAAAGAAATCACTTGTTTATCCTGCATTAACACACATCCTAGTCCATTCTTAGAGGCATCACAGAAAACTATATATCCTTTTCATTGTTCAGGTAACACAAGCACAGGTGCACTTGTCAACCTTTCCTTCAACATCTGAAAAGATTGCTGACACTTGTCACTCCAGGCAAAAGGAACATCCTTCCTGGTCAGCTTAGTCAAGGGTAAAGCTATAGAACTGAAGTTCTTAATGAACCTCCGGTAATAGCCTGCCAACCCTAAGAAACTACAGATCTCCGTCGGTGTCTTCGGCTGCTCCCATTGCAGGACAAATTCTACTTTTTTAGGGTCAACACGTATACCTGAAGCAGATATCACGTGTCCACGAAATGAAACTTCTGGTAACCAAAACTCACACTTGCTAAACTTAGCATATAACTTATGCTCTCTTAGAAAAGTTAGAGCCCGACGAAGATGTTGTTCATGCTGGTGAGCTTCTCTACTATAGATCAGGATGCCATCTATGAAGACAACAACACATTGATCGAGATAAGGCCGAAAGATTCTATTCATGAGTTCCATAAATGCAGCTGGTGCATTTGTTAGTCCAAATGACATAACAGTGAACTCATAATGACCATACCTTGTCCTAAAGGAAGACTTAGGTATGTCACCATCCTTAATTCACAGCTAATGATATCCCGACCTCAAATCTATTTTTGAGAAGATGGTTGCACCATGCAAATGGTCAAAGAGATCATCAATCCTCGACAGAGGATACTTATTCTTTATTGTTACTTTATTTAACTGTCTTTAATCAATGCATAACCGCATTGACCCATCTTTCTTTTTAACAAAGAGGACCGGAGCACCCCAAGGCGAAGTACTCGGTCAGATGAAACCCTTCTTAAGAAGCTCTTGTAGTTGTTTCTTGAGTTCTGCCATCTCAGCAGGCGCCATCCTATACAGTGTTTGTGCTATAGGTTGCGTGTTCGAGATTAAATTAATCTCAAAATCAATCTCTCAGGGCGGAGGTACACCTGGAAGTTCTTCAGGAAATACATCTTCAAATTCCCTGACTACAGGAACTTCAGCAGGATTAGGACTCTCCATGGTAGTATCTACCACATGGGCCAAGAATGCATAACATCCTTGCCTCATCAACTTCTCAACAACCATAGCTGACACCAAACATGTTGGAAGAATCTTTCTATCTCCTTGAAAGATCCATGTGTCACTATCATCTGTGAACACAGCTTGCTTGGACTCACAATCTAAGACAACCCTATACCTTTATAATGTATCCATCCCAAGGATTACATCGAATCCATGCATCATAAGTGGTATAAGATCCACTTGAATGTGATGATCAGAAAAGAAGAGAATGCAGGGAGAACATATCTCCTACAACACAGCAGATCCCATCAATGAAGTTTCTAGCAACAAATCATCTGTTCTATGACTTGTAGTCAGGTTGCAATTAAGAATCACTCTTTGAGTGATAAAGGAGTGTGTAGCACCCGGATCAATCAAAACAGATACAATGCAAGATGTAGACATATCAGAATTAAACAACTCCATCTGACCTGCTACAACCTGAGGGTTGATCACTGCCTCAGGTGGATTCATCACATAAAACCTCACTATTGCTTGTGGTAGATTCGGTGCTCGATGACTAGGTGTCAATGATCCAGCTTGGGACGCTTGTCCACGTCCTCTAGCTCCTCCTGGAAACTGTCTCCTTTGAGAACCTTGCTGACTCTGCCTTTGAGGTTGAGTCACACTCACTTCTCTGGCTCTACAATCTTTCATCAGATGCCCCACTTTTCCACATATGTAACAGCTTCTGACCCCTTGCTGTGGCCTGGTTGGTCCTGTAACTGACATAGATGCTGAGCTACGAGCTCCTTCTAAAGGTAAGCTTCATCCTCTACCCCTATTTGATGTCCACCACGTCTGGGTATTGAATCTAGGTGGTGGTGTAGGTACAGAAAACCTCGGTTTCTTTAAACCTTTGGATGAAGATCCTTGAAACTGGGGGTACATCTTCTTGTTCTTGGTCTGTCACTTCTCTGAAACAGACCTTTCTATCCTCCTGACCAACTCCACAAAGATAGAAAACCTTTCCCTGTTCTCCAGAGCAGACACAGGGGTGGTCAACTCAGCATTTAACCCCTTCTCAAAATTCCTAATCCTTTCTTCATCTGTAGCTTCCCTATGCGGACAGAACCGCAATAGCTCCATGAACTTAGCCTCGTATTCGCTAATGTTCATCGGTCCTTGTCTCAACCTTTCGAACTGAGAGATTTTCTCATCCAAGAACGTCTTAGGGAAGTATCTGTTGATAAATTCCCGTTGAAAAGCTTCCCATTCAATCTCCACACCTGGCCTTTTCTGTTCCTCCATGGTCCACCAATGACCAGCACTCCCTTTGAGAAGGTATACAACATGTCTAACCTTCTCATCTTCTGGGATGTTTAGGATTCTAAAGGCCTTCTCTAGTTCAGTTAACAAAAATCGACATCTACTGAGTCAGCTGTTCCCACATACTCTATGGCTCCAACCCGGCGTAGTCGTTCAAACATCTTGCCGGATCCTTGTCCTTCTGGATGGGTAGGTGCTCTAGGTACATGTGGCATCCAACTCACAAAAACAAGATTAACTTAAGTGGAAGTGAATTATTTGTAGCGGATTACTGAAGATCACTAAAAATTAAAACTTTTTGCAAAGAGATCCACACATAGGAAATCTTTTCCATCAAGAACCATTGTATAAGATTCACATTCTGGTTCAATGTACATAACCTGTACCATCTCTTTTCAGAGACTACATCATCAGCTGCATTATAAACATTATATACATGCAACATATGAATCTCGAGGCATTAAGCCAAAACCTCAGATCGATTTATCAAAAACACTAGCTAAAAACTCTGAGGACCTCAGAGTACAGAGATGACACATAGGACTTTCTAATTACATAACTTGACAGGCAGTATCTCCACCTGAGATCTCACTGTTGTCTCTGATGATATTGTTGTTGTCCTTTCCCTGTATTAGGATTTCTGCTCCTCTGTCCGCGTTCACCTAAAAAGTTGGATCCCACGGGGGTGAGACAATTGTAAATTTCCCCAGCGGGAGATATAACTCTCTGCCAAAACATTATTATAGCATCTTATTAAAATAAACTGAGCAGAAGGATTTATATATATAATCAACAGTAGGTAAATCACTGTATGAACAGAGTGAAGTAATCTCCTTTTCCAAGGAGAACATTGCATCTACACATGGTAGAATCATAGTTCATCTATCTACTTGTAATGAATACAATCATATATGAATAACATCAATGAACTACAGATATATAATAGAAATGTAACATCAGCCAATGAATTTCCATATTCAATCCTTAAGCAAACATGCTATACGGCTGATTTCATTTTACAAACACACTTATGCCCTGAGGAGATGAGGTATACCACTCATACTCCAACCGACCACTTCAAAGTCGAATTCGGTACCATACATAGGTCTATGGAAGAGCAGGATTCCCATGACCTCTCACATCCCGGCCAGTGTGGGACAACAAGTAGGACTGTGTTAACTGCTCAAGATAGCTTTCCAGGGTATACTAGAACTTCGCTATAGAGTTACATCGTCAACTTCACTCTCATCGGCCATCGAGAGATTTGTTGTTTATCTTCATCGACCCGACATAAGTATTATGGGGAGATGTGTACAACATCTATCCCAATCATCGGGAGATTAGTGATACATTCATCCCGACACATGAAGGATTGAGAGGTTTGTTGTTCACCTTCCCTCAATCTCTTCACCGGACGTAAGGATATTTTTCGCCCATTTACCCCCACATATTCAAAATATGTGTTCCGAGTTTTGCCGCAGAGCACCCGTTTCACCATCACTTGTTCCTGACGATGATGGATCTATGGTCAGGGCTCTACATGAATAGATTTCACTTGATTAATTAAGTACATTTTCATATTCTTTTAGCATCAACCAAGTTCACAAACAAGACTTATTACAACAATGTTATAAATAGACGTGTACTACTTTCATCAAATACTTATCAATCTTTCAAAGATCTTGGGAACTCAGTCCCTCATTTCAATACTGGGAATTCTCATCCCTTTACATTCTCATCACCATAATCATATGGTTCTGGGTATTCAAACCCTTAACTCATCATTGAGCATCATTACCATTTATTAGGTAACTATCACCTTCAGGTCATCTGACCAAGGCATTCATGATACTTGTTACACAAGTGTCACACATGGCTCACAAGGCCACATAATATCTTGTCACCTCTTTCTAGGCAATATCTTACTCTTATGACTCATAAAATACATGCACATTGTTACTTTCATTAAGCAACAATAACATCAAGGCACAAAAGGCCAATCAACATTTATTATATAAACGTCACAACTCAAACTTGGCTATATTCATCATCTCATAACATCTGCATGGTTATCAGACATGATGAAAATCATACAAGATATTCATCACATCATGTGATACAATAGTAACACCATTACTCCTTTCCCAGGAATTAGGGTTTACTATCAAATAGGGCTTTTCATTCCCTTTACTTAAAATTAGGGTTAGGGTTCCCCATTTCTCACTAATTAGGGTTTCATGATTACATTATCTGTCCAACCCTTAATTCACTATTCCATACCTCAGGGGCATTCAAAGATATCATAAATGATTATTCAAGATCATTACTCTCATCATATAGCATTAATGATCATCAATTCCGGGTATGAATTCATTTCTCATACTCATCATGGTATGATTACATCATACTCATCATTTGGGCTTAACCCCATTCTCAAGGTGCATTAATTCAACACTTATCAAAGTGCAACAACTCATTACATTTCATCGTAATAGTTGTATAACACACTTCATATGTTTCTTACCCAATTATATAGGATTTGAAGTGCATCAAGGTATATAAATCCTGAAGTGCTAAATGTGATAACTATCATATCTTGGTGTATCACTTTCTCATCATTTCAGAGTTTCTTGAGTTAACCAACTTATCTTGTATTAAGGTATTTCCCCTCTTAATACATTTCATCACTAATCACTCACCTTTAGCGTATAATGCATAGGCCACACATTAGAATTGTCCAACTATCTTTAATGATATGGACTTGTCTAATGCTAAAGACATTGCTTACAATAAGGTTGCTTATAATCAACCATATGAAATGTTTCACCTTTATAAGGAGATTCCTTTTATTTAATCATTAGGGTTTCTTTATACCCTTACTTAAAATTAGGATTATGATTCATTGTCATATTGCCCAGGATAAGGGATTTATGTATTATGACTTCACATTAGAGTCTCATATTCTTTCATCCTTCTTAGGGCCTCTCATCACAACATAGAATTAGAACATCATGTGTTGTTAGTTCTTAATCAGGGTTTCTCATGGAATTTCCCTCAACTAGGGTTTCACATGGAATCATCCTTAATTAGGACTTCACATGGAATCACCCTCAACTAGGGTTTTACATCGAATCATCCTTAATTAGGACTCCCAACATAGTCACCCACAATTTGGGTCTATTAACCATCTCTATTAGGATTTCATTCGATTATCCATAATTAGATATTCACTATTCATCCCAATTAGGGTTTTACATCCCATTTCCCTAAATTAGAGTTTCACTTATCATTACCCTAGATTAGGGCTACATCCTTACCCTAGATTAGGGTTTCAATCAGAATTGCCCTCAATTAGGGTTAGAACTCAATAGCCCTGACAATTAGGGTTTATGTTCATGATTAGGGTTTCATGATCTCTCTACTTAAGGATCATACCCTTAATCACCACATGAATCATATTCATGTATGAATTCATGCTAACATTTTGTCAACTTGATAAGGTCATAACATCCCTTCAATCAAGTACATACAACTATGATTAACATAGTGTACCAAGTCATTGATCCTATAAGCAATTAGGGTTCCTCCCTTAATTGGCACTAATCACTTAAGTACTATTAGGGTTTCAACCTTCGTACCTTCATTGATTATCATTACTAATCATCATTGGATCAATGGATCATTCATCATCTTAATTCTCAAGAGATTCAATCACATTGGACCTCAATTACAATAAGTGTCCAAGTGAAATAACCAATTGAATCCTCAATCAACTTTTACTACTTGAGCCCCAAACGGTCTTGGTCTTTCAAAGTTCAAACAGTTTGAAACCGTTTGGTAAAGGTGGTGCTTGAGACCGTTTGCTAAAGCAAGTACTTGAAACCGTTTGCTAAAGCAAGTTTTTGAAACCGCATGGGCTCAACCGGTTTGGGATCGTTTGGTCCCAAATGGTCTTGAGACCGTTTGGCCCCAAATGGTCTTGAGATTGTTTGGACTCAAACATTCTTGAGACCGTTTGGTCCAAACCTCCTCAAAACCGCATGGACCAAATATGGTCTCAACCAATCAAATTGGATTAGGGTTTCCAATGTTGATTCCTTCAATCGTTGAATTCATGGAACCAATCATCAATTGGACCTATTATCATATTTCAATTGAGTTAAATAGGTCAAACTTCAACTGATTTGACCCTCAATTGACCCTCAATTAGTCATCCATTAGTGTTTGAATCAATTTGAATTAGGGTTTGGAATCGATGATCCTTCAACATTAATCAATGCAAGATTAGTTACCTTGAAACCATTGAACCATCATCCAAATTGAACATGACCTGACTTCAAACGGTCTTGAGGTCGTTTGGATGACCACCAAATGGTCTTGAGACCGTTCTCCCATGTTAACATCAAAATCCAAGTCAACCAATCAGGATTTGGATCATTGGATTGATCACCAAATCAGCAATTGATTACACTCCAACTTAGTATCTTTGGATCTTAAATTACTTAACCATACTCAACCCTAGACCTCCAAACGGTCTTGGGTGACCCCAAAACGGTCTTGAGACCGTTTGGGTGATCCCCGAACGGTTTTGAAACCGTTTGGGTCAATCAACCCAAGTTTCAAACTCAATCAACTTGGAAATCAACACTTAACCCGATTAGGGTTTTGGTGATTGATTGACCTTCAACTCATGAACCAATTGGAACTAACCAATCATAATTGATGGGTCATTAACCTAGATAATTTTAAACAAAACTACAAATGGTCAACCCTGGTCAACACCACCAAACGGTCTGAAACTGTTTGGTCTCATGCGGTTTGGTGAAACCGTTTGCTTCTAAACGGTTTGAAACCGTTTGCTCCCAAACGGTTTGGGAAACCGTTTGAGCAACTCAAACAAGACCGTTTGCCTTGGATATTTGGAGAGGTGTGTGCTTATCATCTTCAAACTCTAAACTCACGAAACCTGCTGTGGTTTCCATGGTGATTGCATCCATCAACCAAATCAATTATTGTAAATGTAGAAATGATCATTATTTGATAAGGAATTGAATGCAATAACAAAATCAAGGGTTCAAGTTATAAAACCCGCCTCCAATTGAGCTCCAAAGCTCCATGTCCATGGAAACAATGGTAGATTCAACTCCTTTCACCATTCCAAGACTCGTCCTCAAGGTTTGAGTGAAAAGGAATGGTTAGAATTGAAGAGGAGATCGAAATAGGAAGAAATCCATAATTTATTTTCGATTTCCACCATGGAATCAAGGTGAAATGGATCAAGAACCTTACCAACAGGTTGGGGTATTCCTCCTGATCCTCCCAAGCTCCCTTGGTCGTTTCCCAAGCAAGGAGAAGAAGTGGGGTCGAAAAAGCCTTTCATTTGGCTTGTAAAAGGTCCTTTTATAAAAAATTCAATGAGAGAGAATATACTTTGTAAAAATCCATTTCATCCCAAAAATATGGCCGCCTCTTCCCCCTCATCTTCCTTAGGAACGAGGATATCTTGTTTTCCTCTTATTCCTCTCAATTATCCATGATTTAAAGAAAAGCAAATCAAGCACCTCAAATCATATAATATTAATACCCATATGTGAGTGGATATTTCTTTTTCTTATAAAATTGTGTGTGAGTTATCCACTCCCTTGGATATTTTCGTGGTCCTTGCAAGACTCAAGGATGTACACACACATATGAATCCAACCATTTTAATTTTGGTTGAAGGCCATTTAGTTAATACATTTATTTTTGCCCTAAATTGAATTAGGGTTTCAATTAGGCATTAATCTTGATTATTTTAATATCAAGATTCTCTCTCCTCCAACTTAATTCAAATGAGGCGCCCCTCTCATTTTATTTTCTCTACATGATGCCAAGAAACATTAAGGACCTTATTGAAGTGGTAAATTACATATTGCACCCTAGGTTTTGGGTAAATTGCACATTACACCAAAACTAGGTTTTCATGCACATTCATTGCTTTATCAGCTCTTTCTTGGTATTCAGGCTTCCATAAGCCATACCTCAGCATCATTTTCACTCTCATGATGCTTCAACACATGAGGAACATATTATCATGCACAATTGCACTTAAACCCCTCAGCTTGGGTAATTTGCACTTTAGTCCAAAACAAACAAACATTGATTTCAACAATGTTCAAAAAGGACTAGAATTGAGACATAAGTTCTTCTCGAGGCCTAATTACTTTTCACAAGATGAGATTAAGCATTTAATCACCTTTCTTAATCAAAACACCTAGGGTTAAAGTATAACCCAGGCCAGGGTTGTTATAGTACATGTATATGCATCCTATCAGTCATATGTGTCATGGCAGTCATGAACTGCCCGAACATGGCTTGGAAGGCTGGGTTCCCCATTTCAACTGGATTGAACTGGGGTGGTTCAGGTACAGGTTCCTCCCTTTCTTGGTCTCTTGCACCTTCTCTAGGTGCAGCAACACTACTCTCAGCAACATGTTCCTCGTGTGATCCAGACATCTTTAGTTTTCTCTTCTCCTCCTAAATGAGCAGAAGACACTATCAGATATACTGGAAGACACTAGAACAAACTCTATAACCTAAGTCCTATGTCTCTATAGACTCAGCGAACCTAGAGCTTTGATACCACTAAATTGTGATGTCTGACTCGTGAAAACAACATCAACTAATTTAAACTAATGCGGAAGCAATTAATTAGCAGCAGAATTACTAAAATCACTAAAAATTAAAACTTTTTGTAAAGAGATCCTCGAATGGTAAAACTCTTTCATAAAGAAACAAGGTAAGTTATTTACAAGCTGATCCATCATTACATCTCTGTAATATCATATCTCGAGAGTCATAACACTGACTTCCCTGTTGAACTGTACATGAGCAGTAGGATTATAATTATTTAACAGCAGGCAATTCATTATATAACTGACTGGAACAGTATAACTTATGAAATCATTTCAATTATAATTTGATTGAATAGCAAGTTGTACACTTAATAAAGAATATGAAGCACATGTATATTACTTGTCCAACAAGGACTCAATAAACAATGTATCATCAATCATTGTTTCTCACAGTTCAATCTAAGAAAATATGCTACACGGATGATTACATTTTACAAATATAATTATGCCCTGAGGAGATGAGGTATACCGCTCATACTCCAACCGACCATTACGAAATCGCAGTTGGTACCATACATAGGTCATCAGAAGAGACGGATTTCTATGACCTCATCTTCCTCAGTCAATGTGAGGTACAACATGCAGGACATCTTGTGTCTCTGCTATAATAGCTTTCCAGGGTATTCTGGCAACTTCGCTATTAGAGTTACAGTGTCATGCTGTACTCTCTTCGCCATCGAGGGATTTCTTGTTTATCTCTCATTGATGTGGCATTAACAACATCATCGGGAGATTAGTGATACATCATCCCAACATATACATATAATGAAGGATTGAGAGATTAAATGTACATCTCACGTCAATTCCCTCATTAGGACGTAAGGATATTTGCGTCCATAACCCCCACATACTCAAAAGTATGCTCTCCAAGAGTTCCCTTAGGAAAACCTGTTTCACCATCATTTAACTTCTGACAATGATGGATCTATGGTCAGTCTCTACATGATATCATTATACTTGATTATTTAAGTACATTATGGCATTCTTTTAGCATCAGGCATGTTTTCAAACATAAACCAATAAGACAATTTCTATAAAGAAAGAGTACTAATTGTATCAAGTTCATTTCACATCTAGTTAACATTGGGATATCAATCCCTAACCATCTCATCATTGTTATTCAGGAATATGGGTGTTCAAACCCTTAGATTACCAAAACACTTGTTACCAAGTATCATACTACCCTCAAGTCATTTGACAGTATAAACATAATAATAGCAATGTTGATATTTCATATGGTTCATATAGCCTGTCAATCTCTTATGTTACCTTTCACTGGGCAACATAACATATCATTACTTTCAAAGCTTATAAAGTGCTTTCAATGATTATGACATCATAGCTCTTACCTATCTATGTTCACCATTTCATAAAGACCTGCATAATTAATACATTCGATAATAGGCACATTACCTCAATATCAGCACATTGCAAAATAAAGATAACCTTACAATTCAAGGGTTGTACCACTATGCCCTTACTAGGGTCAGGGTTTCCCTTTTTAATTCAATTAGGGTTAACCAACCCCTTTATCTTAATTAGGAATAGTGTTTCCTCATTTCATAATTCAAACATTGAGTTTCAAGCTTAAAAGCATAACCCAGAATTAGGGTTTACTGTTCACATCATCACATTACTCTAGATTAGGGTTTACTATTCACATTTCATCACATTACCCTAAATTAGGGTTTACTATTCACATTTCAATGAATTGAGATCATACCATCATTATGTATTAAGATTACTTCCATTATTACCCTCAATTAGGGTTATGATTCATTAACCATCATAATTAGGGTTTCATGATCTCACTAACATGGATCATACTCTAATTAGGTATTCATTCATATAGTGAATTCATTACTTGATTAATCATTCATATATGAAGTCTTCTCTCTCATCTTTCTATAAGTTGATGTTTGCATCACCCTTGATTAGACTAAGTCAATTCAACATTGACATCATGGGTTATGTCATTACTATTGTGATCATTAAGGCTTTACTCATTCAAAGAGTACTAATCACTTTATTCCATCAAGGATACCTTTGTAACGATCACCACTGATTATAACATGCATTAATCAACTAATTACTTGGTCCCTTAATCACTTTAGGTGTCTATGAGGTTTAGGTTAATCAACTACTAAACCATCTTGACTACTAAGGCATCAAACGATCTTAACCTTTTTAGACCTCAAACAATTTTGTACACTAAACCTCCAAACGGTCTTGGACATACCTTGAACTTGTTTGGTGTTGAAGACCATTTGGTCTTGTTGACTTTTGAAACTATTTGGTAAAGTGCACACTCAAGACCATTTGCCCAAGATGGGGTGAAGACCGTTTGATCAAGTTTGACTTTGAAACCGCATGGACACAACCGACCTTGAAACCACATGACACTAAATGGTTTGGGATCGTTTGGTCCCAAACGGTCTTGAGACCGTTTGGTCCAAACCACCTCAAAACCGCAAGGACCAAAAAGTGTCTCAACCACTTCAATTGTGTTAGGGTTTCCAATGTTGAACCCCTCAATTAATCATGCACTTGTTAGCCACTCATCAATTGAGTCAATTAGGTCAACCCTCAACTGATTTGACACTCAATTGACCCTCAATTGATCATCAATTAGGGCTTAGATAAATTGGATTAGGGTTTGAAATCGATTACCCTTCAACATACTTCAATGTGAGTCTAATTGATTTGAAATCATTGAACCATCATTCAATTTGATCATGACCTGACCCCAAATGGTCTTGGGATCGTTTGGTTGACCTCCAAATGGTCTTGAGCCCATTTTATCAAGTCAACATCAAAAACTAACTCAACCAATTAAGGTTTGACTCATTGAATTGATCACTAGATCAACAATCAATTACACTTCAACTTGTTACCTTTAGATCTTCAACCACTTGACCATAGTCAACCCTAGACCTCCAAACGGTCTTGGGTGACCCCCAAACGGTCTAGGGATCGTTTGGATATCCTCCAAATGGTCTTGAGACCGTTTGCCCATTATTTTATCAAAAACCAAGTCATTCAATTAAGGTTTGAACCCTAGGTTTGGTCACCAAATCAGCAATCGATTATTCATCAACTTGATATCATTGGACCATCAATTGGTCAACCCTACTTAACCCTAGACCTCCAAATGGTCATGGGTGATCCCAAAATGGTTTTGAAACCGTTTGGGTCACTCAACCCAAACTTCAACATAACTCAATTATTGAAATCAGCAATTGACCCGATTAGGGTTTAGGTGGTTGATGGGCCTTCAATTGGTGAACCACTTGGAAGTAATTGATGATTTTTGGTAGGTAATTAGTCTACATTATTCTCAGTAGTCCTCCAAATGGTCAACGCCTGGTCAATGCCTCCAAACGGTCTTGGACCGTTTGCTTCCATACGTTCTTGTGAAACCGCTTGCATTCAAACGGTTTGAAACCGTTTGCTCCAAACGGTTTGGCAAACTGTTTGAGCAAAGTTGGGAGATCGTTTGCTAAAGTAAAACTTGGATAAACATAGAGATTAACATCATCATCTTCTACCTTAAGAACAGGGGCTGTTCTTCATGGAAATGATAGCAAGAACACACAAAGGTGTCTAAAGAAGAAGTATAAGCAATGACTTTAGGAAAGAAGGATGCAAAAACAAAGCTTAAGGGTTTAGAGTTATAAAACCCACCTCTAGGTATGATCCAGAACTCCTAGCTTCATAGCTTTAATGGTGGCTTGAGATCCAGTAGTTGTCCAAGGTCTTTCCTCTACTTTTTGGATGAAGAAGATGGCTAGAAAGGAGAATCGTGTGAAGAAAACCAATAATCCAACCTTGTTTTATGGTTTCCACCATGAATTCGAGATAGATGATGATCAACACTTACCAAGTCAGTGAGGTCGTCCTTCCTCTGGTCCAGAGCTCTTCCTTGTTCAGCCAAAGCAAGAAGATAAGGAAAAGAACTAATGGAAACGATCCCTTGTGTTGTTGGAAAAAGGTTCCTTATATATATTTATGGGTTTTTCCAAGGCAAAGAAAAAGATTGTTATCTCTTTTAATTCCATCTTATTTCCACCAAAACTTCCTCCACTCTTTGGATACGTGGCCACCTTCTAATATCATGAAAAACTCCTCCACTATCCAAGGTTTAAGGTAAAAGAAACCAAACATCTTAATAAGTTATATATTAAAGGGCCATTTGCTTAAATCTTGATTATTTTAATATCAAGATTATCTCTCCTGCTTGATCATTCAAATGAGTCACCTTTCTCATTTTATTTACTCTATGTGATGTCAAGAAACATGAGAAATCCTCTAGAGGTATATTTTACATGTTGAACCCTAGGTTTTGGGTAATTTGCACATTACACCAAAACTAGGTTTTAATGCACAAGGATTGCTTTACAAGCTATATCTTGGTGCTCAAGCTTGTAGAATCCATACCACCACATCATATTCATTATTATGATGTATCAACATCAGAGTAACATATTAACATGTGCAATTTGCAAGTTAACCCCTCAACTTGGGTAATTTGCACATTAGTCCATTATTAACAAAACAATGTTTCAACATTATGCAAAAAGGACTGAAATTGAAATATAAGTTCCTCAAAAGCCTTAATTACATTTCATAGGATAAACAAAAGTATATAATCACTTATTTAAGAAAAACACCTAGGGTTAGTACATAATCCAGGTCAGGGATGTTACATGGTACATATATGTGTCACCCTTAATGTTTAAGGGGTATCAACTCATCACAATGTCGGGCTACCATATCGTCTAGGGTTGTGTATCGTGCAACCCTATCATGAAACCATGTCAGAAAAGGTCATGTGTCATGCAACAATGTCATGCAAGGTTGTGTATGCCTCATGATGCTAAGTACCAATGATGTATTAAATGATCATATCGCGCAATAGCACTGTTACTCTTCACTTATATCGGGTTACCCAAATTAGGGTTTCTTGTCAACATACAAGTATATAATTAACCCTTGTAACGTACATGGATTCTATTCTAGACTTCCTATCATGGAAGCATCTTGTGCAAACATATCATGCAAACATCTTGTGCAAGATATACCCATATTGGGTTAGAACTACTTGTATATATGAATGAACCCGATATCACTTTTACAAAGTGACACCATATTCTTCAATCTCTAGAACTTTGTTTTAACGAATATAATTAATGGAAACAGGTCTAAGCAACTACTAGAACTCATAATTTCATCAACTATTTTAGGAAATTTTAGAATTAAAAGTATTTCACTAATTATTGCAATTTAGGTGAAGAATAATAGCATGGTTGAGTTCAAGTTATATATGCTCCAAGATCCAAAGCTCCACGTTCCTAAGGTTGAAGACGATTTATCAATGGTCCAAGGGTCGTTCAAAACTCCTTCATATACAAGGAATAACCATGGAAAAGAAATTGGTGAAGAAGAAAAGAAAGGAAGATCAAAACCCTAAAATCATGCTTCAATCCAAGGTTGAAGATGATCATGGCCTCACCTTAGGGTTAATATTTGAGCTCCTTCTTGCTCTAGAACATTTTCATGATACCTCACATACCTTGCACGATATTCAACCACTTGTGGCCGATATCCTCCTCACTTGGGGCAAAAACACTTCACTATGGTCGATATCACCCTTCTTGGCCGATATCACCCTACTTGGGCGATATGGTCTTGCCATGGGTGATACCTCAAGGTCCATGCACGATACCACAGAATCACTTCACGATATAGGATCTCTATGCATGATACCTTAGGGTATGAGGGTGGTAAGGGTCGAAAAATTGCACCAAGGGGTGAAACTAGGGGTATATATACTTGTTGTTCATGAAGGAAGGTAAAAATGAGGTGTCATCATTTTGAGCTAGTAGGTGCCACGTGTCCATGCATGGATGACACGTGTTCATGCATGCATAAACATTTATATTGTCTTTCAAAACGGTTGAGGGTCATCTAGAGATGCAAATTCTTCCATTACTTATTCCTTTGAATAAGACATATCAATTATTTCATCACTTTATTCACAACTCATCACAACTTTGCTAAGGAAGTTGCAACTCGACACAACTCACCTTTTTGAGATTCTTTGCATGATATGGCCTTTTCCAAGAGTTCAAAAAATTATATGAGACTCCTCTTATGGCTCCTTGGTCAATAGACACTCATATATAAGCTTTTCAACTTGATACAACTCAAGTTAAGCTTTCATATTCAACCCTTTTCTTGGTCATTTCATCACCAAGATTACCATCATTCATAAATGATTCAAACATGGTGTATCCTTCTTTATCTCTCCTCTACATGATTATAGGAGGGAGTATAGACACTCTAGAGGTGGTAATTTATATATTAACCCCACATTTTGGGTAAATTACAATTTATACCAAAATTGGTGCACAAGGTACCAACATTGTCCAAACAAGTTCAAACTTGGAATTTGGGCTTTCCACAAGCCACCACTTAGCATCATTCTCTCTCTTATGATGCTAAAACACATGGGGTACATTCAAAATGTGACATTTTTCATTATAGCCCCTCAATTTGGGTAAATTTCACTTTGGTCTAAAATAAAGGAAAATTGCTCAAACATCATTCAATCGGGACCAAACTTTAAACATGAGTGTGTCACATGATAACAAAACACCTTAGAGGATTATATTAAAGTTATAAGCAAATTTATTAGCCAAAACAAATAGGGTTACCTCATAACCCAGGTCAGGGTCATTACAGATGTGGTGATGCTTAACAGTTCAATTGTGGTAAATGTTATCATATGGTCTATGAAACGAATGGTTTACAGAGCTAAACTAAGATAAGTAATTTGATGATTGAATTGTGAATGTAAAGAGTGAAATAGACATGTAGATGCCCTGAACACTGTAGATTCCCTATGAGAGGTCTGCATCGTAGGGATGAAACGATCTAACACTAGCATTGTCCATTATACGGGGGTCAGAACGTACGGACAGGTGGTACAAGGGACGAAGCCCTAGTAGAAGTCTCCTTAAAAATACAGTATGTAGTGTCCAACATCAACTAGAGATCTTGGTGGCACTAGAGTATAGAAAAGACAATAGGTGGATTGACTAAGGCCAATAGGTGGCTTGACTCACTGCCTGAGTACCCAGGTTGAGAGGTGGAGTCTGAGATATCCGACCGCTCCCATGAGCTTCTGAGAGGCAGATGTGCTGAGGATTTCTACAGACGGGGTTTTACTCGAGAGATAGGCTTAGGAACCCGGGCATGCTTCTAAGCCTTGTACAGTGAGATCGTAGCTTGTTGTGATTCTTTCACATGTTGTGGTACACCTCATGTGGGTTCAGGGCATAATAAGATGAATGAGAGGTGAAACAAGTGTGTGCAGTTATTCAATTATTCTTTGTATGTTTTTGAATTATTAGTTCTCTTTGAAATTGATCAAGCATGCTCATATATTGATTTACTCTTGTAGATATCTAGTGTATCATGCCATATTTATGATTGTCAATGATTAGACTCTTTAAAGCTTACAACTATTTTAATTGATATCAGTTGCTCAAAAGTATAATTGTAATTATATCAGTGCTTTAGACTGTTTCTTTGAAGTACTCATTCATTGAGCGAGTACGCTCACCCCTCTACTCACAATTTTTAGGGATATCACATGGACTTGAAGAAGGTCATTGCATCAGAGTAGATCTACCACAAGAGTTAAGTCTGAGTATAGTTAAGTTCATTCGGTCCTTGTCACTCTAGGTCCTTATAAAGAAATAAGAGAGAGATGTAAATGATGATGTATAACATCATTCCTCTTTTTGCAATATATGCGAATCAGCAAGTCTTATGTACCTAAAAGTATGAGAAACATAATGAATGTTCATACATGCATTTTTTTTACTGTTGAAATCATATTAGAGAAATAAATGTTTATATTCCCTTGTAAAGTTAGTTATGTGGTTCAATGCGAGAAAACAAAGAGTTTGAAAAAGAAGAAAAAGTTAAGGGTGATCTTTATATTACGTTAAATCCTCAATTTATGCTTTAATCTCATGATTAATGGTAATTGTGAGATCGAGGTGTAACAATATGATTCTAATATTGTGCCCCATTCATATTTTTAATAAAAACATATGCTTTTCATGAATGCATATTCATTCATAGTTTTAGTTGAATTTACAGCTTAATTTTACATTCATTTTCATATTTTTACTTTATAGCTAGCTTATATTTAGGTCTTCTTGGTTTTTTGTTAATATGTAGGATTTTAATGTAAATCCATGATCTTCATGGTAGGTTTGAAATTCATATCTCACGCACTAGTGCATGATACGGTTAGACCTGTCAAACTGGGTCAAAACCTATGGGCACCCATGGGTGGACCCATTTAGGTTGGGTTTGGGTAATGAAATTTTCCACCCGTTGAAAATCACCCAAACTCATACCCACATGTTCACATAGTGGGTTTCACGGGTGACCCTAGGGCACCCGGAGGTGACCCAATTAAATGAAGTCAATACATTTGTATACATATTAGCACATACATACTAAAAGATTTTGTGTATTTTGCACAAATTAAATCTTTAACTTTAAGCGGAACAATTGTTTTCTCTTTTATATGTGTTTGCAATAGATAACAAGTACTTGTAATATTATGACTGTATAATTCTAAGTGACACAACTATCTGTTACTTTTTGTGATATTAAAAAAACATTATTTTTTTATTTTACATCGAAATAGGACACTAGCTACAATTTTTGCTTTTTGCAAACATAACTCAAAAAGATAGTCAATTGGTTTGACATCAAACATAGTAGTTTCATTGTGTTTGACAAAAACAAATTTACGAGTCATTTTAGTTATTTTTTATAGTGCTAAGGGAAGTAATTAGCAACTTATTGTTGATTGAACACATTTTATATGGGTACCCCAGGTCAACCCGCAACCCGTTGGGTTGGGTTTGGGTGTACTTTTCTTACACATATTTAGAATTGTATCTTTTTGACCCACACCTTCTACACCCGTACCTACAATGATCCAACCCAAACTCAATCCGTCCACCTATTTGACAGGTTTAGATATGGTCGTCCTGCTAACGGACTAACATGAATAAGAAATATTTGAATAAATAGACCATATTTTCTTTGATCCATCCCCTTCATTGGTTGATGCCTCATTGGTGAAGACCCCACAACACATGCCAATAGCCCCTTTCCACAGGGCGAGTTTGCATCTTTTAGCCATTCTATCAGTTGACAGTCGATGGAAGACATTTTGTCAATTTGCTCCTTTTGTCACTCCTTCAGTTTTATGTAAACTCCATCTATCTACTATAGTTTGGCCAACTTCGTCAATGGATAATTGACTTGTACTCAACAACTAACAAAAATTCTTCGTTCCCTTCTAATGGTCATGCAATCCTTTCTCTACCGATGGTCCTCTTGACCTTGTAGGATTTTTGGGATAGGAAGCACAACGAAATATTAAACTTTTCTTTCCAAAATTTTAGTGCCAACGAATCCATCATAGCTATAAAACTCCAGTATATAAAAGACCAAAAGAGGTATAAAGGTGATACCTTTGTGCACACTTGTTGTCTAACCACAATAAACACCTTTTGTCGGTGACGATCAACAGATTCAAATATGAGTTAATAATCTAGAGATTCAGATGAAAGAGAAAGAATACAAATTGTCCTCTTCACAACAACCTTTTGTCATCTTGTAGAATATATACTACAAGCCTCTGTTTATCGTGCCTTAGCCTCTACTTTGTTTATGCGATTGAGGGAGGACATGGTACACCACTTTGATCTACCCCGTTGAAGAGGAACATAAATTGTGGACATACTAGTAGTTCCGGAACTTCCTTTCTTCTCCTATCTTGAATAGCAGCCTTAGGGTTTCTCTTTCTCTTGTGGAGAGAAAGAAGACGGCCAACTTGCCTCACAATGTGTCTCAAAGATGTATCTCACCCTTTTGGGCTTGAGACTTGTTGGTTACGTATTGGCCGCAACAAGCCTCGACAAAATCAGTGCGGAGTTCAGTGGTACAGCTGCAGGAACAGAATACTACAATTGACATGGGGTGAGTGTAGTGTACGTATGTCGTGCTGCAGTGCTTTGGTTGTTTCTTAGCTCGTTTAATCTTGTTTCACAATAAATCAGGTATTCTCCATTCCAACAGTCTGTTACGGCGGCATTGCTGTAGCCGTCTCCATTCCTGTTATGGTGAATATAATTAACGATAGTGACTACTAGTGTTCCTGTTATCAATGTTAAGTGCCCAGAGCTCTTGGGCCTAGTTTTGGATATATACCATTGCAAATGGAGCATTTGAAGTTAATACATCTATCTTATATGTTTTAAAGTGGGGTTGTAATTCATCCCATTCCTTTAGTCTTGCAGTTCACATTTTCATCTACTACACATTTGACCGAAAATCCCCCGGTAACCCTTCCTATGTATGTAGGACCGCACTCATTCTCCAATTTAACAGCATAACAATTTGCCTGTCCACTACTTCATTAAGCCACTGCAATTGCCATTATCAACATCAACCACCCTTTGTGTGTGCATGTCTTGTGTGGGGATTGCTTTAGAATGAAATCGTAAACCAGATGCTCTGAAGCAGTCAAACAAACTGACATCAGACCCCATATCAAAATGAAAAGCAAGCAACTTATACCGATTTCGGAATCAACCTCAGAAGTGCACTACAAAAAACCTTTAAGGTACTCGGTACTGGTATGAGTTGTTTTGACGAGAATTCCAACAAATAAGATAGTACTCAAGAAACAAGTATAAGGAGAAATAGAACGGTAGGAAACACCCAGTCACATATGTCGGACTCATGTATTTTTCCTAGCAATAGTGACACAACGAAGATTCAGTACTAGAAAGGAATATTGTCATTACTTTAGGTTCTCAAGTATATCTCTATTATGAATAAAAAAATAAAAAAGATGTAACACTAGAGAGGCATATGAGGATGATATGATAACTTTCTAAAGAAAAAGAAGAGAGGAAGTTATATAATGATGGATATGGAGGTCTACTTATATGCAATGGAGTACGAGTTCATATATTAGGTGATTATCGTAACATGCGGCCAAAAATTGAGTTTGACAATGCCTAGAATCAGAACCTCAATTTATTTTCCCATGCACTTGATTGGTCATGGCCTACGCACCAGGCTGCATACATAATTGAAAGTAGATTAATTATGGAAACTTCCATGGATGGGTTTGAAGTAGGCTTTACCAACATGCTAGTTAAAGCCCCGTTTCCCTTCGACTTATCCTATTCTGAGGATAGAACGATAGTCATATACTAGTGGGTGTGTTAGAATGAGAGAATCTGAAATTGTACAAGACATATGTAGGTTAGTTTAGCTCCCCAGGTAAGAAACCCAAGTTTGCTTCGAATTATATAAAATGGGAAAAATAGGTTGGGGCACTTGGCCTATCATTTGACCCAGATTGATTTAACGGTTGATCAAGTGGACAATGATGCTCTCTACCACTCGACCTAGCAATGGATCAAGTGGATAGATCCTACTTATTGATTCACTAACATCATATTTGATATATACATAATCTCGAGTAGTTTTTATGATGAAATAATATTTTTAAAACTCTAATCCGTTGATCTTCTTAAACATCTCGTGAATAGTTCATAAATAAAATTTGAGCCCATTTGGACATTTATAGGCCATGTTATAAAGACCACAAAATAGTGCATTTCAAATTAGTTTCATGCGTTGATTTTGATGCCCTCAGATGAGTGACTTATACTCATCCAAATGGACTCAAAATTTATGTGTAGTCTAATTATAGTATGACAATTAAGATTAATGGTGTACATTTTACAAAAAAAAATAATTTTGATATATAAATGACACTTGAGTGTACCGTGCGATTTGTACACTCGAGTGTATTCTAGCGTGACTTTATATATATATAGTCAGACTAGAATACACTTGAGTGTATCTAGAGCAGAATACACTCAAGTATTTTTTCGTGATTAAATATTATTTTTAGAAATCTCATCCATTGATCTTCTTAAAAATCTTGTAAATAGCTCATTAATAAAAAATTGAGCTCATTTGGACATTTATAGGTCATGTTATAAAGACCACAAAAATAGTGCATTTCAATATTAGTTTTGTGCATTGATTTTGTTTCCCTCGGATGAGTGACTTACACTCTTCCAAATGAGCTCAAATTTGTGTGTATCCTAATTTTAGTATGACAATGAAGATTAATAGTTTACATTTTACAAAAAAATAGTCTTGATATACAAACACCACTTGACGCACACACCTGATACCATTTTATAATTATTTTTTTACGTAATACTCTTTGTCTGATTTCAACATGCTTTCATGAATGAAATTAAACTCCATATATCTCAAACGAACTTGGATGTTAATTCATGTTTTCAGACTTCTCTTTCACCAATTACAGACAGAATATATCTAATTCATCATTTAATTTAACCACTCACCCTAACGCAACATCAGAGAAATTATAATGAGTTTGAGAATTTATATCAAACATTTCATCTAATAACTTTGAAATTATAACTATAAAAGTTACAGTCCAGTGAATTTCTAAATATAGATGTTGGGTTTTAACATCAATGGATTTTCCATTTCCAATTTATGTGAAATGTCTTTGTGTAGATTAAGAATATTTAGTAA
Organism: Alisma plantago-aquatica; assembly: GCA_963693085.1. NCBI lineage: Eukaryota > Viridiplantae > Streptophyta > Magnoliopsida > Alismatales > Alismataceae > Alisma > Alisma plantago-aquatica. The sequence goes on along the minus strand of OY856411.1, from coordinate 869,965,076 downwards.
TTCAAGTATTAGGGTTGAACATCAAGGTTAATCAGTGCATTAACCAAATTCCCGATTGCTATGTGACAATATCATACCAAAAAGAGCATTTGTAAACTAAATTGAAGATTGAAATAAGATTACAAAAGTATCAAATATTGCAAACATTCAACATCACAATTTAACTATAGTTTGACTATATAATGAGTCCAATCAAGAGTTTAATAAAAAAATATAGGAACACCTAATCAAAGAGTGTCATACCAAGGAAAGGCTATTTTCAAATTTTGTAATTGGACCCTCAGTCAAATTATTTCTTGGCCTCACCTCACGTCCCAACGAACTGACAATGCTAATAACATAATATTTCAACTCAAGTTTTGCATATTTAGAAAAAGGCTCCTAAGGGATGGACCTGACTTACCTATAAGTAGGATTTGTGCATATAAGTGCCTAAATGTGTAATGATGCAATTTTAGGATTCAAATATTCTTAGACATTGAAGTAAGAACCAATAAAATATAGAAAACTACATGATACATATATGAGGAAGAAAATCAGATGTCACCTAGCTTTTTATAAATTGAATATTTTTTTTAAATTTTTTTGAAACATTCATTATAATGAGGCAAATACAAATGGTGAAGTACTTGGAGTCATTAAAATAGTATATTGACCTTCATGCCAACAATACCACAATTCCTTATGGAATTTTTTATGCAAATTCAATAATCTAAATTTGACGATTATTTCTTCTCTTACTGGTCTAAATTTTCATGATTGATCTATAATTTGTGCTTGTGTGATCCCCTTTACATGTTATACCACTTGGCGACTACATGAAGATTCAAGCAATCAGGATTGAAACTACGATCTTAAACATACTTTCTTTGACATCAAAAGATTTATGAGGTTTTTAGGAAATAGAGAGTCTCATTACAAATTATGATTCAGGAGGTAGCACATATGAGACTAGACCATGATCTAAGAGACTATTTATGATATTGTAAATTTATAGTGGCCATTATTAATAATGCAATAATATATGAATCAAACACTACAATTTTTAACTACTTTACAATATTTACATAGAAAAGGTATAAATATCTCTTCGGGAAATTCATGGTTGTAAATTCGTTAACATCAAGAAGATACTAGTGCATGCTATTATTTTAAACTTTTAGGACTTCCAAAAAGCATAACATTGCTAGAAAGAAATATGTAGAAGATGCTCAACTAAGACTTTGTGAGGATGTTCGTATTCTATCTACTTTTATGATAAGCTAAGACATTTTCTACATGAACCTTTTATTGTAGAGAATAAACCTATCATTAAGAGACCTTCTTTCCTCACCCTTGATATTCAAATACTTATTACATTGTTTCCCATTAATAAAATTCTTTCTGTAAGTTATAATTTTCATAATAATAATTATCAAAGGATGGATAGCTTCACATTGAAGAATGTTCCCGATTTCATTGAAGGACATCCTACTAGATTCTTGGGAGTTTATATTTTCTTTCCAATTACATGTTGTCTTATCAGTGGCTTCTATCTAGGTGGACATATCATGCATCAAGATGTTATCATATGTAGGTCCAGTCATATCATTTTCTCTCTCTTTTTGCTAAGATCACAAATGAAGAAAATATAGTTCCTTACATTCAATCATGACTATAGATTGCCAATTTATGTTACAACCTCAATATTACATGATCATAGTTGATTGAGGTTTCTAGTGATTTGTTGTAAACAAGATGGACATGAAATCATTTTTAAGGACTATTATTCAATTCTAAGAACTTGAATTTAGTTGGTATCCATGCAAATCATTCATTATAGTTGTTAGTGTAAGATTTCTATACAATGCAATAAAATGTGGTTTTTACTTAAAAATAGTAAATGAGAATTTTGTTACAAATATAGGAAAAAATAGTAGATATTATTTTTTTACAAATATATAAAAATATATTATGTATCATGGGATGTTTTTATTTATTCTAGAACTCATTTTCTACTAATTTTATTAGAAGTCATGTTATATATTAACTTAAAAAACTCTTCAAAAGTCCACTAAATTTGAGTTCTTAGCTTATATTACATATTGTATAATGTCTAAAAATTTAATTCATGTTAGTACAAAATATAGGAAAAAATATTTCCTATGGGATGCATCAAGTGGAAACATAAAATCCTCCTCTAGTTCCACATTTGATGGTTCAAATTTGAATGTGTCTTACACTATCTTGGATATTGATCTATTGGATACTTTCCAGCCATGTTGAACGAAACCAAAACCAACTCCATCTTGTATGAGGTAATGATTTGTACCATTTTCTTAGTAGTATTTCCTACTTTTATGGAATATAGTCTAGTACATGTTTCTTAACTAGTAAATTCCAATTAACCATAGCAGCTACTAGCTTGTACAATATCATTCTATAATAAAATTTCAAGAAATGGTTGTGACCTAGTTTCTTTTTAAATATATTCATCTTTCCTATTCATTTATTATTAATAATACACATCCTTATATAATGATAAAGTATGGGTAACATCAGTATTGGCATCTCCCATCTTAAATTAATTAATTTGGGACCGTTGTTCCCATTACTTTTCCCTTACTAAAATATCATTGTACAAGAGAGAATATCCAAAATCTATATCTAGATTTGTGGTTTATCTGGAGGCTAAATGTTCCTACCATTGGTGAATGTCGTGTTCTACTTAATTTTTAAATAAACCGACTATACTATATATATAGGTTGCACGACAAGTAGGAAAAAATTAATTACACAAACCAAAACATGAACACAATAGTGACATTCAAGGTAAACAAGGCACATCAAGCACAAAAAAAAATGTGTGGTTGTGTGGGTAAAATGTTAGGGGGAGAAACATGAGTGAACTAAGAACATTTCAAAACCACACAGGTGAAATATGGCGGGTGGAAAACAAGCATCCATATATAGTATCAAATCATAAAGGGTGAGAACCTCTTAGCCAACCTACCTTGTGAAAACAAAGGACGTAAAATATATACACTAGATCCAACCACTACAGATGTGAATTTTGTTGAAAATCTGGTTTATTTTCCTATTTAATGACTTCACTTCATTTGCAAATAGAAGATAAAAATCCATACTCATATCATTGCAATAATAGTGACAAAATTTAAAAGGAAAGGTGTTGATGAGGTTTGATTTTAGATGATATATTAGTTCTTTAAGCCCATAAACTCTGCAGTATGCTAGTGTGTTTCATGGAGAACCAAGCACATACGTGCAGGTGAGTGCAAGCATTCCTATTGAGGATTCTATGGATAACTTTTTGTGATGCAATTTTGGTTCTTATACAAAGAAGTGGAAACAAATAGAGGAGAAAAGATGAAAATAGAAAATAGTATGCTTAACAATGTGTACATTTTTTATATCTAAGAAAAAAAATGAGGGGCCATAGTGCTCACATCGAAGCATTTTACTCTCAAATGGAAGTCAGTATTTACTAATAAGCCCTATGGTGATGGTGAATTCAATAAGGAATTCAATAATATGAAGATATCTTAATGTAAATGGAGATATGAGTAATTCAAAAGAAGTGAGTTTAAGCTTTTGGACACCTCATAGAGTTCCCCCAAAATTAGGAGATATAGATATTCATAGGAATGGATAACCGATTTATGAATAATAAAAAAGAAACATGTGGGAATCCAAAACTGACAAGGTAATATTAAAAATTTTAGAGGAAGGACAGAGGATGATGTCTTGATCTATGGGTATGTTAGGATTGAATGGGATGGGTCCATGAAAATGGAATTGATAAATGATACCACCCTCTCTATACCATGGATCATAATAGAATTTGTTCATGTAATGAACATCTAGAGAATGATATCAATGTTCTTAATGATATACCAATTTCCGTTAGGTAATGCCAAAATTGAGCATATTGAAATTTTTGGGAATTTGGTCCAACGAGGCTTGTTTAATATTTCTGTGACCTAATGTCATCAAATGTTGTCTTAAGAAGTGGTTTATTGGAGATCTATTGTGAATGGAAGGAAATATTTATGTGCAAACATAATAAATTATTGTACCCAAACATGAGTGACTTTTGTGATGCCTATCCCTATCATCTGGAATTTTTTTTCTATCATATCCCTATGTGTTTCTTGATGGGTTTAGGAATTAGGATACAATTGAGAGAATATTATGGAGGAGATGTAAGAGAAGAGTTTTAGAGTGTGTTTTCCTTTGTTGTTGATAAAATTCTATTTTCATGAATCAAAGTTGTGTTCCACACTATATAAAATAGGAATCTTCGTTGAGCCCCTATGTTCAAGTGAGGATTGGGTAACGCCAAATATGTGATGGGAGAAACTTCCTCTTTACATAAAATAATGTGACAATATAGATCCCCAAAGTAAAATCACTAATAGAGGATTTGACATAATTTATCTCAAGAGAAGGTTATTGGAAGAAACCTCATATATTGATGATCATGATTACATTGACATCTAGAATTTTAACAATGATGAGGGTTTCAATAGAAAACTATAGATTGTTATGTTGAATTAGGTTTTGGAAATATAGGGACTTATGAAGAATATTTAGGCTATCAATTTAACATTGGAAATACCTTCAAAAAATTTAAGCATGGAAATGATGAGAATTCTTAGTGAGAGAGAATCCCCTTATCTAAGTCCATTACTACTATTGAAAGAGAAAAATGTTACAACATGGAGTCTTGTATGTATTTATACATATATTTGAATACATATAATTGATTGTTAAGGATATACTAGAAAGATTCATGTCTTGTTTGCAAGTTTTGGTTTGAGAATGTAAATTCTCCATATGAAAGGGATTTCATGTGTTTTACTATTTTCAATAATCCATTAATAATTATTGGCTAAAGATAGAGTGGAAAATTAAATAATAAAGGAACTTCCAAAAGTAATGGACAATGGGTGATTAAGGAAGGGAATTTTTTGAAAATTTCTTGAAAATATATGTTGAAGATGATCAAAATACATATTTTGATAATAAATTGTACTTAATGAGAAAACATACCAATATAAGAATTCTTGCAAAGTTTGGGTAAGAAAAGGAGTTATTTGATTCCTTAAATAAATCAAATAAAGGGAATACTTAGAGACAAAGAAAATTACTTTTAGTCTTCTTATCTTGTCCTATTTCCCAAAGAGACTTTTGATTATTAAAAGATTTCCTTTCAAATTTGGGATCAATTGGTTAAAGGAAGAGGGGGTTATGAATTAATAAAGTTTTCCCTAAAGTAAAAGAGGTAATTCTTAATGTATTAGACGTCACTATTTTATTCAGAATAGGAAACCTAGGGCCCAGCCCTTTTTTTATTGTTGCATGCCTAATGACCCCAGGATCATGGATCAATAGTCTAGAGATCATCTCCCACCTTTGAGTGGTTTGAGAAACCATCTATAGGGATCCCAATAATCCCTTTCACACCTCTCTATCTCAATCAATGCATATGAACACCTATAAATACTCTCAACATATCCAAGAGGGAGTTCTAAGTGTGTCCATCCTAGGTTTAACTCCCTTTGGAAATCAATTAAGACTTTCCCAAATCACTGGCATAGATGGTGCCCAACCGTCAAAGCCATGGACAATATAAGGGATAGAAAGCCTCAACGAGGCTAGTGCACCCTTAACAAGACCCTACATGACCAAGGATCATCTCCCTACCTTGAATTCAATCAACATCCTTGATCCTTCATCTCGTCTCCTTGCTAGACGACACAAAAGGGGACCTATTTCATTTCCTACTACCTTGTCCATATTCAGACAATCCAAGATTATCAGTGAATCCGATAAGGCAAGGAAGAGAAGACTACTTGACTGCCGCTCAAGGCTGCAAAATTAGCTAAGTCAACATAGAGGTTGACTCAACTCGTAGTCTATTCGCAACAAGGAGGCGGGCAAGGAGGAATACCACAGAGAGAGAAAGATGACTTGGACCCTCAATCCTCTGTGTTAAGGTGAGGGAAAACCCGAATTTCCTCACTTTTTCTTTCACCCTACCAAGCTGGCATGGGCACTGCCATGGCGTGAGCCTATTGGCTCGGTCCCAGCCCAATGGAGCAATCGAAAATCCATTTCGCCACCTATGTGGCGAACCTGGTTGGCCCAAAGGAATTACTTTTGCAAAAATCCTAGTAACTAATTTATATCCAAATATGGAGAATATATATATATATATATATATATATATATATATATGATTTTGATCAAAAAAATATGAGGAATACAGTAAAATTGGTTCCATGTTCTAATTCCCACTCGAATTCCAAAAGTGCATAAAGATGCAATCTTTAATGTAATCTCATACATATAAACCCTAATTTCATAAGATTAATGAAATTGATGAATTGATTATAATGGATAATGTCTGAGTTAATTAGATAAAAAGGGCACCTTGGATCAAATTTTAGGTTAAAGATAATTCCTATGTTGCTAAAATTAGAGTTTACATATTGAAAAGCTTTAAAATATGAGAACTAGGGTTTGGGAAGGCTAACCCTAATGAAACCCTAATTTGACCCCACAACCCAAACTTAGAGCCCAAGTCAGTCTTAAAGGATATTTTGTGAACTTAATAGTAATACTTGGGTGTTATATATTAATTACATGTTGATTTCTTCATTGGTTGTATAAGATATTATTAACTTGGAAGTTAAGTCATCTTTGAAGGAATGTATGTGGTTATGCCAATAAATACTCTACTTATTGACTTCTGTCTTTCTGAGGTTTCTCAAGTGGATTGCAATTTTGAACTACTTTATTTTTTATTTACTTCCTGCAATCTATAAAGCCCCTATGAGTATCATCTTATATAAATGTAAATTGCTCGAACCCTAAATAAATATCTCTAGTGGGTTAAAAGGCATGAGGTGAAAGAAGTCATTATGGGAATGACTGGTGATTAAGATAGGAAAGGAACGTCACCACATGACAAGCCCAGAAAGGAAGACCTATAAAAAACCAAACCCAAAAAGGAAGTTTTTTTAATGTCCACTGTAGGGACCAAACCCTAAAGAGAGGGTTCCCCATTAGAAGGCTCCCTTAAAGAGATGGCACACCACAAAGAGTGAAATGATAAGGGTCAAGAAGTTAGAAAAGAAAATGCATGTTTAATCTTGTGATGATAATTGCTCTATGGATGATTATGTTGCTACACCTACATGGGTATATTTTGTCCCCCCCACATACTTAGTGTATCTTGATATACTGACCTCATTTTTGGTTTCACATCATTTAATATTAATATACAAATTTGTTGAAAGATGGAAATCCGAGAAGAAGGCACCAAAAAAAGATGCTTAAAGTTACCTTGTAGGATTATAGATAGTTATATTTACTTTATGTTGCAAGAAATAGTTCTCTATTCCTTGTGACTCTCTTGAGGAGGTTCTATCTTCATATTGTTATCAAAACTCCTTCCCATGAAAATTTTAATTACTATTGATTATTTACTAAACCTTGATCCTGGAATTTTGATAATGGCACTATCCCTCTTTGTTCAACTTAATCAGGGATAGCAGGGGGATGGGGGTCATTACACAAAAATTTCTCCATCAATCAAGGACAAGAAGAAACAAGATGACAAATAACTATCAATATATTTAAGGTGATTTGAAATAAAGTATTTATGGACATCCAATAGAAAATGTCAATGTGTTGTCAAAATATTTTTCAAAGTATAACTTGAGGCGATTAGATGATTGTTTTTCAAATATTTGAGTTAAATTATTCTATTAGACATCCTGAATCATACTATCTACCACAAATCCAAATTTCTTCTTAAAGAAAATGGACTGTGTCTTAGTTGATTTCATTAGGTTTTGTGTCTGATATTGTGGGACCCATTAATAGGATCTCGTGTAAATCAATATTTAATGTATTATGTATTTTCATGATGATATAATGAATCTTTTGTTAATGGTCTTATGATTATAACCACATGTTCCTTTTTGATTCATGTCATTGAGAATATTATGTATGTAGTCTTTCACACAATACTAAAATGTATCATAGAGACCCATATTGAAGTTGTCTAGTTCATATGATTTTTGTTCATTAAGACTCAAAACAATATAGGAGATCATAAGTGACATGAAATTCTTGGTGTGAGTTTCATGTTGTGGTATTTTGCTCAATCAGATGAGATCCTATTGTAATAAGTAAAGCTTATTGAAGTGACCTCAATCAAATGATATCCTGATGTAATATCCAAAACTTGTTGAAGTGTCTACCATGGTTAATAATGTTTCAAACATGTTGAGTAATGTGTTTTATGATGTAATTCCTATTTCATGATTCTATAATGTTGACTCCATTTGGTGTATGATTTCACCTCTTTTGCTACCTTTGCAAGTTTTATAAAAGAACTAAGTATTTTTATCACTTCCTCTGATCATGTACATTTCAGATTCATTCATAATTTATTTCTTATGTATCATCAATTATTTTATTTCAAATTTTGAGTTTTATACTCTAGAAAATTAGGATTGTGGTTAAATTTCATGGTAAGAAGGTATTGTATTTGGATTAATATTATCGTGAATATCAATGTATGCGTCTATTTTTATTGATTGAGGAAGGATGTACACTTCTTGCCCTAGTCATGTAATATCAAGACCAGGTAACTTAAGCTATTAGTTGTAGCCCATATATGGATAATGCCATTATTAGACTTTGGATGAGTCAACAAAAGTATTATCATATGAAATTGTTTGTGGATATAGGGGATGGAATGCATGTTTAGGATGGTGTTAGTGGTCTATGTTGATTTGAACATCACTGAGGGAATTGGCTAGCAAGTGATACTAGTGAGATGGAAAGAAATATATCAAGTATGAGCCACTAATTAGAACCATCAAACAATGTATGTCAAGTGTCTACAATGTTGATGTCGGGGAGTGGAGACTAATTGAGGAAATCATTCAAGATTTTCATGATCAAATAATGAGCATGTGCGACAAGTAAGGAGTAGTTCACAAAGTCAAACTAAATTTTTATAGAGTTCAAGTCACCTAAAAACATCCATAAGGAATTTATATAAAGTACAAATAGACAATGCAATGTATAAATTTTGGATTTATGTATGCGATACTAATTCATAGACTCCCATGAGAAATGAAGTGTTGTTGTTTATTAGGGTTTGGAATGTATTAGTATGTTCTAGGTTCCAAAATTAGCTTGAATACTTCTCACGTGTGGTTCCATATGACCATGAGAACACAAATACTATTGACAATAGGTATTTTTGCTCATATAAAGTATTATATTAAAACTCATAGTGTATAACCTAGATTCTGGAGAAATGCCAAAAAAATCAATTTTTGTCTTAATAAAGGAATAACATCACTAAAATCCTAATTTAGTATAAGTGAGGAATATGGGAAAACTTTAGTTATTATGTTGGATAAACCCTAATGGTTTATGGATCCAACTTGAACATTTGTATAAGTTCAATAAGGCCTCAATGGCCATGACAAATTGGTTGAAGGTGTATGGAAAAGGGTTGTAATCCAAGTTACATAAGTAGTTTATCTTAATTGAGCACATGGTAGAATAGAAACCTAGTCAATATGTTGTAACTCTTAAATGAAACCCAAATAAATTCGTAAAATGTTGGGTGAGGTATGTCATTCTAATTTAATAAATAAAAGTTTTCCAATGGGATACTTTAGAAAGTTTGTTTGAGGGTCAAAATATAACCCAAACAACCTTCAAATTGGAGAATAGCTAGCTTTATGGGGGACAAAGAAACCATCATGTTTTGGTTGGAATTGGGTATATTATTTGGAATATACTCAAACTTTAGATATAGATAAGCTTTTTAAAAGGAGGTCAACTAAATAATCCACTTGAGTGTACTATACAATCATATGGGGGTGTTATTATCCATTGATGGTATTATGCAAAGCCTAGATTTTGGTAGGTGCCAATATTCAATCAATTGGATTTAAATGTTATTAAGACTGATAAAACCTATGCTACATTCTTATCATGATAATATTTACAGTTACCATGGTAATTTAAGCTTATCCAAATGGGACTCAAATGAAATGGGATCTGAAATTGACCTACATGTGCATGAATTAGATTCAATTTTGATTGATAATTAATTGGAACATGTGCACAATTGTAAAGTTTGTAAATATGGTTGTGATCACATCAATTTTGATGCACTTTTCATAATAAAAATCATAAGAGATAATGCTTAGATGTTCAATTTTACTAATTTTAACTTCCATTCACCTATTGATAGTTTCTAAATCACCTTTGTTGATATTTGAAGGAGTTTGATACAAATTCGATGAAATTGATGAAGTACAAGTAATTTATCGACACACTCCAAATTGATGTCAAGTAGGATGCTCTTTAGATCTATCGAGCAAGTCAAACAATCATCCATCGAAGGATTAATTGAAAAACCTATCGAGCTAAGTTGGCAGACTACATCGACAAAAGTGACACTGATAGAACTCTGTCAGTATCAAGCTATCGAACAAATCCTCAAAAATCCTATCAAGGAGTAAATCATCGATATCACTTTTGACAGTCTAGATAATATATCATGTCGACACCTTTGTCAATGATTTTTTTAATACAAGATGGTTCCTTATGAAGAGACATCTCGATAGCACTATTGATGTCATTATTGACACAGACAAAGATTGATTGATCCTTCTCGAGATCATGCCTCATCGGCATTACTTTCGAGCGATAGACCTATTGAGGAAACACTTCATTGACATTGAGCATCGATAGGAAGGTCTATGCCACATAGATCACCTACCTTGACAGGTCGTAGGTCAAATCCTATAAATAGACCCTTAAAGTCTTGCTTTAAAAAGATTTGGGATACCAAAAGTCTACTGCCAAGTTCAACGCCAAGGACGAGAGTTGTCAACCAGTCTAGTTCTATCAACCTAACTATTGATCTCTTCTCTTGGCGACTCTTGACCGACAGGAGATAATCCGGGATCGAAGGGAGAAGGAGAGTTTTCGGCGTACCTGTCGACCACTTGCTTGTTCAACTGAGAGGTTGGTAGATAATTCAATCTACCTTTGTATAGATCCTTCCCTTTTCTTTCCTTATCATGACTTGTTTACACTGTTACCCATTTTTTTTCTATTGCCATGCATGTCTAAACTCCATAACTTAGGCTGGGGGTAGTCGTCAGGCCCTCCCAACCATGTAATTGTTCATCTTTCTATTTTATGGAATATGTTCTTTAAAGTTTTATTCGTGGACTCTTGTTTTATTACATCGATTGATGATTAGCTACTCTCTTCTGACATTTGATATGAATATTGTTCGAGAAAATGATTTTAATGATATCTGGAGTATAGGATAGAAATGATACATGAGAGTGAGGAGTTGCTATAATGAAATGTCATACGGTTTTCCATTAATATTTTGATTATTACCTCGAGAGAGATAACCCCATTAGATAGAAACATGTCCGCATCTCGAGAGAAGGAAGGAACAAATAGTTGTTTATGGCTATTTACAAAATGAGCAGAGAATATATACAAAATAGAAGTGAAGGTTTTATGTGGTTGTAGTTGGCTTGATTGATGAAGCCTAATCCAAGTTCCCTTTTATCGCAGTTTTCTCAAATAATCTTTATTTCTTCTTTTATTCTTTTTGCACTTACAATTACTGTTCAATTTAGAATAAAATTGTTCCTTAATCAAAACACAATCAACTTACTCTTTCGGTTAGATGAGACTAGCTAAGGTATCACGTTCTTACTCTATTATTCCCTTATATGTATGATCAACCCCATACTGCTACAATAGACTCCATATTTAGTTGTAGACGTCTCTTCTAGTTGGGTATAAATTTAAATTCAAATATCTTTGACTGGAAATTTTTTTTACACTTTTGGCCCACATAAAAGAACGATCAAATTTTGGCACTATTGGCAGGGATAAGGTGACGAGTCTGCTTTTAGTACTTGTGGTCTACCTAGTATTAGTCATTGTTTCTAAACTTCATTATTTTTTTGTTAGAATTCCTTTTAAAAAAATTATCTATTTTCTAGAATATTGCTTAAGTTTCCAGTCTTAGACTCTAATCCATTCAATATTTTTCTTATAGACAGTCAAAAATAATTTGTAGTCAACCCTAGAGTTCCTTGCTAAATTTTTAGAGGTAGATATCTTCCATGTTGACCCAATGGAGGCACATGAGCCACCCGTTGATCCTGAGAATAAGCCCTCTCTTTACTCATTAGTAACGGGGCATGTAAATGACAATAGAGACCCTATTGTTTTCCCTCACATACCGATGCCTATTTTTGAATTATACCATGGGTTCATCTTTATGATTTAGGATCAAATATTTAGAGGAAATTTTGTGGAGGAAAACCCTTACCATCATATAGACACCTTCAAAAATCTATGTGACACCCTAAAGATGAATAGGGTACCTCAAGAAGTTATTTATATGAAGGGTTTTCGCTTCTCTCTCACAGACAAAGACTTACAGTGGTACCTTTCTCAAAAGGGGGTTACATCTTGGTGACAACTGTCTGAAGCCTTTGTAAACAAATTCGATCACGTGGAGAAGACCATTAGGTGCAAGAACAAGATTACCAGCTTCAAGTAGAAACCTTCAGAAAGTCTATATGACACATGGGAGAGATATCAAGAATACCTAAGAGATTGTCAACGCCATCGGTATGAAGAAGGTTTTATTGTCACCACTTTCTATAAAGTCTTACCTGGCAGAAAGAACTTCTAGAAGTTCTACAACTGGAAGTGACTTTATGAAGCATGATGTAGAGACTATGAAGGAAATCATCAACAACATGGCCACACTCTAATCTGGAAGAGACTAAGATAGAAATTCTACAACAACCGTGTCTGCCGCTAATAGTAGTTCTCTTGATTCAAGATTATCAGAAAACCTCAACAACAAATTAGCCAATATCCAAAATATGAAGAAAGTCAATTCAAATTACTTTACTGAAGCAACCATAAAGTGCATTACTTTTGGAGAATGTGGTCATGGTAATGTGTCATATGTAAATTACAAACGCTCAAATCATCCTAGGTTTTCCTATGGGAATACTTCAATGGCAAAAAATTTAGATCAACTAAATGAATCATCCTAAGCCATGGGTAGGGGAAAAGGGCAAGCAGTGGGAAGAGGAACTCCACACAGATTTCAACAAAATAGACCTCAACCTCAAGGAAATTTCAATGGAAAAAGAGGAAGTTTGTTTCAACAACACTAGAAATCCATATCTAATCTAGAATCCTTAATTGAAAGGTTAGGGGAATGTGTGGTGAGAAACAACAACATCATTGCAAACATATAGAAATAAATGTTCAATGTAAACACCAGAATAAGTGATCTATAATCCCAAAATTAAATAATTGATCAGAATTTGGCTTCCATAGAAGCTTCAATCGGACAGCTAGTAGGGAAATTCCCTTCAAGCACTGAACAAAATCCAAAAAACAAAACTGCAAAGATAGCCACACTACATTATGGAAATGCATCCTCTAAACCCCAGCAAGAAGAATCTATTGTTGAAGATGAATCCACCAAAGAAGAATAGAATTTCCAATGACAAAGAAGTCACGAGGGGAAACTAACTCCATTCCTTTGTTGAGAACGCCTGATGTTCCTTCAGGAGCACCTTGTTTGCATTGTTTCATCAAAGCACAACTAGAAAAGAGATACAAAAAGTTCCTTGATACCATACAAAAAATACATCTGGATATTCCCCTCCTCGATGTCATAGATGAGATGCCTACATACGCCAAATTATTGAAGGATCTCATCACAAAAAAGAACAATCTCATCATGAAAATACATCTCTCATTTCTTATATGTCGACCCTCTGATCGACTGACCAGATCGATCATTTCCAGCCATCACCTCATCCTTTCTTTTGCCTCTACCAAGTTGACATGTATATGATTTTATTGAATTGATAACATTGTCTACCTCTTAGGAAAACTTCTGTCGATAGGAATGGCCACCCAATTAATTTATTCTCTATTGAGAATGCCCAAAAACTAAAGGATAGTTGACAACACTCCGGATCGATCTCGGTCTACAACGTTGTAGACCCCTCCAAATCCAATGTTTATTGACATATTAATCTTTTTCGACCTCGGTATCAATAGTGTAACGCCTGGGCCCACTACCCAAGACTCTAGCAGAGTTTTAGGAATGACAACTGGCCCCACATACCACCACTAGCCTCAACAGTGTGCTTTGTCCTCACTCACGTGCAATCCAGGACCAACTTCCCAACTAGTCACCCATCCTAGTACTACTCCAAGCTAAGAACGCTTAACTATGGAGTTCTTAGTGATGGGATCCCTGAAAAGGAGGTCCACCTTGGTGATAGAGGTAGTCTGATCATTCCTTTTAAGATAATTTTATCTAAGACTTCAAATCCTGGGACGTTGCATATGGGATGCTTTTGGCTATTTCGATCGACGATACCTTAATTACTGTTTCGATAGTCCCATCAACATTAGTACTCAACTGTAGTGGATAAATACTAATTATGTGCCAAATATTTGTTATTTTACAGTAATGGCTAAGCAAGGAAGTTCAGTCTTAGTATGGGGAGGTCCATCCAAGATAGGAGACAAACAACCTCATTTTGACCTTAGGGTTCAAAGCTAGACCTCCCCTTTCATGGATCCTTTAGACCTCGCAACAATGAACACTTGGAGGCATACAAGGTGATGAGATGAGGAACTTGCAAACTAACCCATTTCATCTCATCATCCGTCCTTGAGGAAATCAACATCAAGATAAGAGGTAGGGAGATACTGACTAAGTCCAACTTGGCCCATCTCTGCTTCACTAAGCCCAAAGCTTATGTAGCGGAGACAATGCAGTTCATATCCTCTATCCAAGAGGTCTCACCTCGACAGCTGAAAGTTTAAATCAACAACGTTGATCATGTTCTCACTGACCAGATACTGAAAGAAAATCTTCTATAGCTCAGAAAAAGAAGTTTCTAGGGCATCTGAAGGATTGCTTGAGAAAGAAGATTCCAACTTTCACGCTTCTAAGTACTGGTCACAATTGACAGGAAAAAAGAAGTACTAGTTAGGATAGTCCAAAGCATCTGTCGTACATTCTAGATTTTGGAGAATCATGCACAGGATAGTGGCGAGCATTCTCTTTACAAAGTTAGAGATTGGTAGCATTTATCTTGAAGACACTCTTTGTGCTATCCCTCATAATGGAAGGTTGACCTATCAATATCAGTCGCCTTCTAATAGACAAGTGATTACTTATTTGTTCCACTCCACAAAAAGAATATTTCATGGTGGTCTCATCAGACTTATCTACCAAGTATATGGAAATCCTCCTTCCAAACATTTTAGGGAAATGCAAGGTGAAAATTTCATCACAACAAAGTACTTAACATATTCTGGTATACACGTCCATTGTCACAATGTCAACCACTACTGGTTCACCAGGACCAGCATATCTATACTGTTACCAGATCTTGTTGATTACAACATAGAACATTTATTATATTTAGAGGAAGAAATCACTACACTTCTCAACAAATCTCACAAGGCCAAACCACAGTGCACATCATCTGACTGAGTCTGCCCTAAACCTGTCATTTTGAAGAAACCTCTATATAAGATATCTAAGGGAAGTGGACATGAGAGAATAGTTGATTATGACTTGGAAGAACTCTGGTCATCTCCTAAGCATGTCTATAACTTGAGGTTGATCCTCCAACCACCTCAAAAAGTCCCACCTCTATCCCAGTTGTAGTTTTTGTAAAAAGAAAACATCTTTCACCATCAAAAAGGAAGATAAAAGATGTAGTCGATGGACCATCCCAACATCATCACCATGATGATCTCCCTTATACTTCTCAAAAATCATAAATTCATTCTTCGTCTCCATATAGTAACAAAAATCCCAAGACTATGGGTAGGGCCTTTGGCCAAGAATTTGACACCATCAGTAAGATAACAGTTGTGAATATGACCTTCATTTCTAACCTTCAAAAAGATCTGTATAACATAGCTAAACAGGCCCAGTCTCTAGATCAACAAGTTAGTGAGTTTGGCAAAATTTATCACTATATGGGAACTCTTGAGCGCCTATTTAATGACATCCTGATGGTACAAAATCATATCTTTCTGCATATCACAAGACAAGAAGATGATCAAAAGTTTAACGATGAATGACATGATCTCCGATGTGAACAACGTCGTCAATTTGATGCTCATTCTGATAAATCTTCTTCTTCCCCATCTTCTTCTTATCATTCCAAACAGTGTGAACACCAATGTCGACCCAGTAGCTGATCAGTCTATCTCCCATGTGTCAGAGTCAATTATGGGGACCACTAAAATCTTGACATCAGACAACATCTCGTCCATCCCTCATTTTGCAACCTAGAGGGTTACCTCCCAGTGACACTGCACATGGTATTAGTTCATCTAAAGATATCCATGCACATTCATCAGAGAACATTCCACATCCATCTCCACCATCTTCTATTGATTCTTTCAAAAAAGTTATGGTGAGGAAGTTGGATGAGGCTATGCTCAATCTAAGCTCGATCTGTTCCCTCTTCAGTCGACATACTTCTGAAGAGAATATTTATGTTGGCCGACATACTACAAATCTAGATCTAGAAGTAGATGCTAACAACTCTTTAGACATTTAGAATGTTTCATCTGATGAGGATTATGGTGATATATCCATCTTTCTATCAGCTATGCCACCTAGATTATCCGATCCAATCTTTCTAAAACCACTCCTGCCACTTCCACCTCAACTTCATTTGAAGATGAGTGGACTTGATCCTAATTGTTTGAAAGGGTTAGTTGTCCATGATATTTTTGTATTACAGGACATTGTTGATGATCCACATGATGGGAGTCATATTGTCTACAATAATTGCTTGATCACTCTTTCTCATGGCTATTTTAGAAATATGTTTTGCAACCCTGCCAAGGTTATCAAGAATATGTTCACCGTCTTAGCATCAATATACTAAAGGATATCATGCCCAGTGATCAGGATTGTTCGTATTACAATGCAACACCATCCTTAGCCGACTGCTTTTTCAAGAAGTAAATGAATGCTCCAACCATTTCAACCCTCAAAGATAAGCTTGAGTTAAAGAAAACAAGAGTTATCTTGTTACCTTTTCATTCAAGGGGATTGTGGCTACTTTGCATCACTGATTTGAATAAACGCCAAGTCACACTTTTCAACACTTGCGTTGAAGAGCTGAATTTTTTTTACATGCGCTTCAAAGATCATGCTTCAGAAAAGCTTCCTCACATTTGTATTTGTCTACAAAGGCTTGTCCACGAGGTGTGTTATTATCAACCTAATTGGAACAATCATGTTATTGTGCCTTTAACCTACCTGCACAACCCAGACTAGAATGACAATGTCATCATCATCCTTAGAGTCATGGAAGCTCTCAATTGCGTAATACCTATTTGATGTTATGAAATGGAAGTAATCTATGATAGAGATTTCTTTCAAGATCCTGAACTCTTTGAGAATTTGTGGGATCTCTACCCACTAATTCCACAACATGTTAATGAGCCATTCCACACTATTTTACAAAAAGAAGAAGTTGACGAAGGGTAAATTACACCATCACCTCTTATCACTGAGCCTCCTGCTACTATTACAACAACTACAAAAGATGAAGAGGTTGTTGCTATACTTGAGTTCTTAGATGAGCATGAGTTGTTCCCCGTGTATGGTCTAATATCAACTATATAACCTACTTTTGAAAACTTTGACTACAATTCTTGTTGTGAACTCACATTTTCTCAGTTAATGATATTAATGCAACATTTTCAACCTGGTGCCAATCATGTAGTTTTCACCCGAGATGATCTTCTGGTCAAGAAAGATGACCATTTAGACACTCTTTAACCAAGAAGATGTTTATCTCATAGCCTCATGGTGGCTTATCAATCTATTATCTACCAAAATGTTGATGATGTCTATATGGCTGGCCCTGATCTTGTCAACGATCTCTACAAGAGCATTAATGGTCGTGAATAGGACCTCCTTCTTTGTCAGCTACATGATTCTATTCCTAGATATATTTTCAAACCCATTCTGCACAATGCTAATTGGACTTTACTTACTGTCTTTACTCATGAAAGGGAGGTTGTGCTTTATAATATTTCAGATGCCTCTTTTGACCTTGAAGGCTCTAAATATTCTGTGCTAATTCACAGTACACATGAAAGCATTGCTGACACATGAAAAAAAGAACTCATTCCACAAATTCAAGAATTTGGAAGTGGGTATGCTTCTCAAGAACCAAGAAGATGGAAGGTTCCCTGATTCTGGCATTGATGTCCTCAACAACGTCCAATATCCAATGATTGTGGCTTCTATGACTGGCACTAGATGTACACCAATGGAGTCCCCCATGCTGCCATAGAAGAAGCTCACAATGATAACTATCATTGCCTGTGAGGGAACTATGCTATGATGCTGGTCGAGTCTCCATGGGCAACAATGGACCTTCATTACGTGTTTAAATTTTATTTTCCTTTCTTTTTTACATTCTGAGAGGATAGCGTGTGTTGTAAGTTTAGGGGGTGTAATCCTGTGAGATAGGTACCTACAGTATCACAAGCATTTCTTTCTTTTCCCTTAATATTTATTTCCATAATTTCTTTATTTTCATCAATTTTTTAAAATTTTCTTGTGTAATGAAGATGCAATTTATGGAAAACTCCATCTACAACGAATCTAGTTTGATCTCAAACTATACCATTTTGCAAAATTACTAGATATCATAGAAAAAATATTTTTTGTTACTGATATAACTTTTTATACTTTTCCCTGAGCAAAGCGTCAATTCTTCCTCTATTTTGATTTTTAACTTTAAGTTGTCATGAGTTGATTCTTAAAAAAGAGTAACATAACATAAAGTCACATCTTGTCAAAGGCACATTTTCACAAAAACAAAGAAAGATCTACCTCATTTCTTCTTCTCAAAATTTTTATTCAAAACCCAAAAAGAATTAGGAGTGAAAAAGAATCTGAGAGATGTTCCATGAATAATAGACATTGTAACAGTGTATTGTTGTGCTCATGAACATAAATATGTTGATTTTATTTAGTCTCTAAAAACACTACCTCAATTCTAATGGTGTCCATTTAAAGGTATTGTAATCTGGGGTGGTGATACTTAGGATGTGCAATCACTGCTCTAAAACTATCTAGTTTGGAACGTAGGGATCACTTACCCATCTAAACGGACCAGTACTTGAATGACCTATAAGAAGAAAGAACATCCATAAGCCTTTTTTCTACCTATCTATTCCAGATAATATCTAGATGAGAGTGAAAGCTACTTTGAAAAAGTGACAGCTATACCAGAGACAAGAGTATGACTCAAAAATAAATAAATAAATAAATAAAGGAAGACTCTTTTGGCAATTTGACATTCTTGATGAAGTTAAATCATTTTATGAAAAAGTGAATAGTTTTATTAAGAGGATTGTATAAAAATTTGTTTTTAGTAATTTCTAGATTTTTGTTTACTAGATCAATTAAATAATGTTTCTATTAGCTTGAGGATAAGCTAAATTCTAAGTTTGGGGGAGTTGTTAACATCAATTTTGATCTAGTTTTCATAGCCTTTTTCATAATAAAAACCATTAGAGATAATGCTTAGATGTCCAATTTTACTCATTTTAAATTCCATTCACCTATTGATAGGTTTTAAATTAGTTTTGTTGATATTTGAAGGAGTTTGCACAAATTCAATGAAATTGATGAAGTATAAGCTATTGCTCGAAAACTCCAAATTACGGTCGAGCGGGAAGCTCAAAAGATCTATCGAGAAAGTCAAACAATCATCCATCAGAGGATTGGTCAACAAACCTATCAAGCTAAGTTAGAAGACTGCATCGACAAAAGTGACACTGATAGAACTCTGTCGGTGTCAAGCTATCAAACGAATCCTTGAGAATCCTATCAAGGAGTGAATCATGGATATCACTATCGACAATCCTGATAAAAGATCATGTCGACATTTTTTTATGAGTTTGAAGACAAGAAGGCTCCTATCGAAGAGGCCTTTCTATAGCACTATTTATGTCATTATTGACACAAACAAAGACCGATCGATACTTGTCGAGAGCATGCCTCATTGACATTACTATCGAGCGACAGACCTATCAAGGAAACACTTCATCTACATTGAGCATCAATAGGAAGGTCGATGCCACTTGGATCACCTGCCTCGATAGGTCACAGGTCAAAGCCTATAAATAGACCCTCAAAGTCTCACTTTTAAAAGATCTTGGACCCCAGATGTTTTCAGAGCTAAAAGATTTCTGCCAAGGTCAATGCCAAGGACAACAGCTATCAACCAACCTAGTTTTGTCGACCTGACTATTGATTTCTTCTCTTGGCGACTCTTCACCATCAACAATCCAATGGACCAACAAAAGATAAGCCAGGATCTAATGGAGAAGGAGAGTTGTGAAGGTACCTATCAACCACTTGCCTCATCACAGAGAGGTTGGTAGATCGATCATTTGATCTACCTTTGTATCGGTCCTTTCCTTTTATTTCCTTATCATGACTTGTTCATGATGTAACCCATTTGATTTTGTTGACATGCATGGCTAAACTCCATAACTTAGGTTGGAGGTAGCCGTCAGGCCCTCCCAACCATGTAATTATTCATCTTTCTATTTTATGGCATATGTTATTTAAAATTTTGTTCGCATACTCTTATTTTATCATGTTGATTGATGATTAGCCCCATCTTCCAACGTTTTATATGAGTATTGTTTGAGAGAATGATTTCAATAAGATCTAAAGTATAGGATAGAAATGATACACAAGAGTGAGAAGTTGCCATAACAAAATATCATACGGTTTTCCCTTGATCTTTTAGTTATTACCTTGAGAGAGATAACCCTATTAGACAAAATCTATCCGGATCTCAAGAGAAGGAAGGAACAAATAGTTTATTATGGCTATTTTCAAAATGAGCAGAGAATATATATAAAATAGGAGTGATGGTTTTATGTGGTTGCGGTTGGCTTGATTGGTTAAGCCCAATCTAAGTTCCCTTTTATCATAGTTTTCTCAAATCATCTTTGTTTCTTCTTTTGTTCTTTTACACTTACAATTACCATTCAATTTAGAATAAAACTATTCCTTAATCATAACAACATCAAATTACTCTTTTGGTTAGAGTAGACTAAGATAAGGCCTCACGTTCTTGCTCTGTTACTCCCCTTATCCTTGTGTTTGATTCTGTACTTCTACAATAGACTCTGTATTTAATTGCTGACGTCTCTTCTAGTCAGGTATAGATTTAAAGTTTGCTATCTTTGACTAGACAATCGTGCTTACACTTTTTACCCATTAAAAAGAGGGATCAGCTTGTTGATCCAAATTGGATCATAGGTCAAATATCATTTACTTTTGAATTAGGCCTAATGGATCATTTTTTATTTGAAATTTGTAAGTGTGGTGATTTGGGATATTAGTTGTTGTCAAAATACTATCTAGATTACATAAAATCTAATTCAGACATACCATGCTTAAGATTAATGAAGTAGACAAATTTTAGTTGGAGAACTCCCTTTCATTCATGAAATATGAAAGTATGAATAAAGGGAACTAGATAGAGTAGGTTAGACTTTTACCCACCTTTCTTGTTTTACACTAACCTTATGATTCTTGGCTGAGAAAATGGGAAAAAAGTGGGTATATATCCCCTCCTTTTGTAATCCCCAACCTAACATAAAGCAAGAAGAGGAGTAACTATATCACACTTCTTCATCCCTTTCTTGATCACTTAGATCTTACTCTCTTCTCTATCAAGTTCTCCCTTCAATCTGTCTCATCTTTACAAATCCTCATCTAGGGTTTGTGGATGGGGGAGCATAAATAACAAATACTCTCTCATTTTTTATGCACTGAGTTTTATTCACTTTTAATAAGACATTTTTCTGTGTATTTCATGCATTATTTCTCATTTTGACATTATTTATGTTTTGTTTACCATTATTACTCTATGAAATATTATTTCATCAAATGATAAGTTTTTACACTGAATAATGTCTATTTATCATATTTTATTAAGACTTATGTTGGTTTTTCATCATTTCAGGTAATTTGAGCACTCAAGGCTATTCAGTGCTATCGATATTAAATTCATTAGTATGGACTTAATGTGAAAATACAATAGAGAACTTAGAGGAATCTTAGTGCTACGGAGACATGCCTTTGTGCTACCAAGACACAGTTCAACGCCACCAAAGTGAGAAGTCAGGGCAATTGACTTATGTTCTAGAGAGGATCAATAGCTAGGATTTATCAACTTGGTGCTACCGACACCCAAGTCAGCAATACTGAATTTCATTATCAAAATAAGTTAGAACTCACAAATGTCAGCTCAGTGCTACCAACTTACATGTCGATGGTACCAACAGTTAGTGAAGCATTTGAGTCAGCCGACAACTCAGTGCCAATAACATCCAGTTGGTGGTTCCCACTTTTCATGATCAGTGCAGATTGAAGTTCAATCCAAATTTGATGGCTGGGACTTAATGATGGCTCGAGCCCAACTTATGAGGGGAGTTCAGCCAGAACTAATCATCATGTTCTTTCATGTTGCAACTAAGCATAGAGTTGAGAGAGGAGGATACAAAGGAGATGGACATGTACTGCATAATTTAGATACCTCTGAGAAGTGGATTTGCAACTAGAACGTTGTGGATCGAGGCGCTCATCAGAGAATATCATCCAAACCGGTTTCTCTAGGGTTATTCATCAATTTTCTCAATGTTTAAATCTTTGTCTCCCTCATCCTCTATATCTTTACTGATGTAAATCATGTGGGGCTTATTCCCTTATTCCTTAGGACCCATGAGTAGTTTGGTATTACATTGTGATTGATTTCTATGATCTAATATAGTTGTTTCTTTTAATTTGTGGACTTTAATCTATGATTGCTTAACAAATTACCTATGCTTGATCACTGTAGTTAATTTCTTAGACTGTTAATTGGTTCAAGAGAGGGATTAAGGGTTGGAAAGGTCATATATTTACATGTCTTATATCGTGTCTCAGGAGAGGGCTTATGGATGTGAAGGGTACAACCCAGAGGTATTGATAATGCAACTAGTTGATTCCTAAATTGCTACATGAGTGGGATTTGTCTTAATATTGGTAGTGTATTACGCTGCAGGAGTGGGTAGTACTTGCTACATGTCCTTAGTCTGGGGTTAAGGTTAAATGCATATTAATTAAATTGAGTTAAATGCAAAGTATACTATGGTGAAACTGTAATATTAAGGAATCCATCAATATGTGATCACTATCCACTTAATTTAGTTTTCAATTCTTGTAATTAGTATAATCAAACACCAATCACATTTTTCTTAGGCCTAGCTGATTAGGTTATAGTTAGTAGTTGTCTCTGGAGTACGTTTCTCTGAGTTTGACATTCAGGCCTCATAGGTTTATACTACTTGACGCGCACACTTGTGTTTTGCATGCATAGTTTAGGTGTGTCATGTTTTCAGCACCATTTCTAGGAAACGCAATTCCAACACTATGAGTGTTGTGACTAACCACTCTGTACCATTTATTTTTCTTTTATTTTTTTGCAATTTTTTTCTTTGAAATTGTGCACAATTGAAATTTTTTGATGTTGTCAATCCACTAGTATTTTGTGTTCTCACCTTCATATTATGTTTTAGGTACTAGTGTATGGTTCACACTCGAACCACTGACTATAAGGAGTCTCCTCCAACTATTACACATTAGGAGGAGATTTTTTGCAGGGCAAGAGAGTTTGGGGATTCAAATGAGAAGCTCATCCAAACCCCACGACCATAGGAAGAGAAAGAAGAAGAAACAATCTTGTCACAAAATAGTGATGACCATATGGAGGAAGTTCCTGAGGAATAGACAATCTAGAAGAAAATCAAAACATCCTCAACCACAACGCAACTTAGGCCAATAATAAGGCATACAATCAATGTGGGAAGTCAAAAAATAGATCCTGGACTAGTGGCACTGATTAAATCTTATTTGTTCCATGGCCATAGTATGGAGGACCTAATGGAAAACATCAACAACTTTTTGGAAAGTTCTGAAATGTTGAAGATCAATAGCGTCCCAGCTACAATGATCTACTTATAGCTATCCCATTATCATACAAGGCAAAAGCATGGTTCCTTGGCATCCCTCTACAGTCCATAGAAACTTGGGATGAGATGATTGATGCCTTCATTGAGTGATACTTTCCACCTTATAATACTAATGAATTGGTTGGAAAGATCCACAACATCAAGCAGCACATCAAAGAGTCATACTTAGAGGTCTAGGAGAGATTGTAGAACATGCTCAGAAGGTCCCTCATCATGGGATTCATCTGTATGGGTAGGTGAAGATGTTCTACTATGGCCTACATAAAGGGGAGAGGACTAGTTTGGATAGCACAGGAGCATGTTTCTTCCTAAACAATAAAGCTACTAGGTGTCATGAGATCTTAAAGGACATGGTCAAGAATTCATCATGGGGGCAGGATCAAGAAGCTCCAACAACAACTAAAAGTGTTATGGAATCATGATAATTCAAAGAACTTAAATCTCTTATGACAGACTTATGAGGAAGCTTGAGCAGAAATTTGGCACCTCATCTGGAGGTGAGGAGGAGGATCGCATGTACTTGTGTCAGCAATATCAACAAGATAGGGGTCCTTCTAAGATAAATAGAATTGAAGACATGCTAGGTAGGCTAGTGAATCAGAACAAGACCTTACTGGACCAGACAAAAAGGGTGCAACAAATTAAGATGCTCAAATCCACAATATTGAAAACTAGATCTCTTAATTGGCAGCGGAGTGGCCTCCATAAAGAAGCCCATTCAGCAAGGATTTCCTAGAAATATAGAGACAACTCAACAACATCATCACTTAAAATTTGTCTCTATACTCAAGGAACCAGAGCAGGTTAGTTAGGAGTTTCCAGAGCAACACACCCCAGAGTCGGATTGGGTGTATGTGCCAAAAGTTACATTTCCACAACCTATATGGAAGATCAGGAGGATGTAGAATGCCAATGCAATATGCTTAAACATGCACCTCAATAAA
The DNA here is from genome assembly GCA_963693085.1 of Alisma plantago-aquatica. Lineage (NCBI taxonomy): Eukaryota > Viridiplantae > Streptophyta > Magnoliopsida > Alismatales > Alismataceae > Alisma > Alisma plantago-aquatica. Next base: position 869,939,910 of record OY856411.1, on the reverse strand, counting down.
TACAAGGGAAACAAGAAGAGATAAGGATACCCCATCTTCATTGGTTGTGCAAGGCAAGGAACTTCAAAGTTCCACCATTGTTGTGTCCACCCCCTAGTTCCAGAGAATAAGACCGTGTAAGAAGCACACATGAAGGCTCTAATTCATAGTGGGGCAGTCACAATCAACAAGGAAGCACCCATAATTTAGAAGGAGAAACAACATGACATCCCACCCTGAGGTGACGTTCGAGATTCTATCATAGGAGGTGGTGTTGAAGCAAGCTTAGGGGAGGACATCCCTAATGTCCCCTAAATTCCTCATAATAAACGTGTAGAGAAGCCACATTTTCCATTCCCAGATAGTTTAAATCTGAGAAAGGAGGAAAAGCAGTTTAAGATATTCACAGATATCTTTTGAAATCTCCACATAAACATTCCACTTGTGGAGGTGATAGAACTGATTCCTGCATATGGAAGATTATTGAAGGATATCATCAATAAGAAGAGATGGATCAAAGATAAAAATGTCTTGCATGTTGATGAAGTGGGGAGTGGAATGATCCAGGGAAGATTTCTGATGAGGGGAAAATCACAGCATGTTTCTACATCCCTTGTTCTATAGGCACCAGACATTTTAAATAGGCACAATGTGACTCTGGGGCAAGCATAAATCTCATGCCTCTCTCTATCTTCTGGAAGATGGGATTAAAGAAACTGATAAAGACATCCATGGTAATCCAATTGGTGGATGGACTGATTGTGAGGCCATATGGATATGTGAGTATGTGTTAGTAAAAGTGGAAAAATGCATTTATCATGTTGATTTTGTGGTCATGGATATGCATGAGAAGTGAAGATTCGAGATGTTTATAGGAAGGCCATTCAAAGCTACAACTAATGTGATTATTTCCATAGTAGAGGCTACTTGACACTCATGATAGATGGTGATAGAGTGGAGTTCAGACTATCAGATGATTCTCCACAACCATCCTGTGACAACCTAGGATGAAGAATACCACCTTTTTGATTCTACAACATCAAACATGGGCACTAATGGGAGGCAAACCAATTTTGTTTCCATTATTTACTATCTAATTAGGTCTTCTCATTGTTTAAATTTTGTATTTGTCTTATTATAGGTTTAATTGATGTAAAAAAGTACCTTGTGTTGGTATGTATGCCCAGAGACGAATCGTATGATGATTGTAATAGGGCATTAGACACCCGATTTGATAATTATAAAGGTAATTCCGTCTTTTATGTTTGACTCAATCATGAGATGATGACACATGCATAAGTAGATGTCTAAAGAATGATGTGACTCGATGACATATGTCTTTAGGTTGAAGACCTGAACAATGAGATCATATGAATGATAAGAGTACATAAATTCTTGTTATATCCCTATTCAGATATTACTATAGATGCAAAATAGACGACTATAATACATAAGGCTAGAGTATGCGTTGATTGATGATAGAGTCTCATTAGCCATGATATGTGATATCAGGCCAAGCACACGAGTACATGTTAGAGAACAGTGTATCAGACATACCCACCTTGAGAGTGATACATGGATACCATGGAATGGTAGCCAAAATCAACTCTCATAGTGAAAGTGGTGATTATGGTTTTTAGACCTAAAGTCACTGCACTCATCACATGTCAATCGTTGTACTTTAACATCATCCAACATGACCTTGAAAAAGGGTTGCCATAAAGGTGATGCTCATGTACTCTTAACACATAGGGATTAAGTGTGAGTGATCTAGATGGGATTTTCCCCTCCTACATGAGAATTCATATCCAGACCACTTGATAAGTGAGACTGAGAAATGTATGGCCATACTCATTTGATTCAATATGTGATATATGAACTCACATGCATCTCAGATAGTCTTCTCTAGCTCAAGGAACATGGATTGAATGTTGAGAGGATGATTATTACATGCCTTGAGTTCAATCTGAATATCAGAGACAAAGGAAGTATAAGGTCATGGTAACACCAATCATAAATTGTAGGTTGAAGTTGTGCTCCAACTATCCAAATTACTTGGGTAGCAATGATGTGTTTTTAGACATTTCTCATTGCTTGTGATGTCATAAGTTGGCAATGGACATTTACTGCCAACGTAATTTGGGACCTATAGGGTCACACACATAGGATGCACTTGGAGTAGGAGTTTATTCATGAATGATGTTTAACTTGATTACTAAAGGTGTTTAGGTATTCAATTAAGTAAATGAGGTTCAAAATTGATTGACTAGACTCTGGACTGATTGGTTCAAGTGTTAAACCAATCAGTTGAAGTGTCATGTTAATTGGAATCAATATTGGTTGATTAATCGATGAACTGTGGAGTGAAATGAGAAGTTCACATAGTGAATCGACCGGTTCATAGGTCCCAACCGACCATTTCATGGGATGAACCGCCCGGTTCAATGGTCAATTTTGTTGGATCAAGGATTAGTGCTAACGTCATGTTTTGCATTAATAATGCATTGAATACCAATGCGATTTAGAACGAGAAACTACACGAACCAACCGGTTCATGGCATAAACCAAGAGGTTTGTGCATGAAATGACTGATTGGGTGTGTGAACCGACCATTTTGCCACTTGAAGTTTCAAAAAAATTGTAAATTCCGTCCTTTCGACTCCTACACAGACATAGAACCTTGAACCTAGCCTCTCCTATAAATAGAGGGGTACTGGGGCTTCCCAGACACAACAATAAAATCTAACAATTATTGTCCTCTCTGGTTGTGGTAAGAAATAGAGAGCCCGAGCAAGTTCTACCAGTAAAAGGGAGGAATAACAAGGGAGAGATAATTATGGGAGAGAGAATCAATCCTAGTAGATTGAAGTTTGAAGGTGTGACGCTTTCCATTGGCTCTAGTAGCATAACATGGAGTTCCCAATAGTTCACGTGGACTACTCTGTTGCTAGTTGGACACTGTCAACCTTCGTCTATGGTGTTACACCAGGAGGCTGCCGCTGAAAAATGTTTAATTGTTGCCTAAAGAAGAAGTTAGTTACTGCTTGGAGAAGAAGCACACTACTACATCAAGAGTTGTTGCTAGACTTCCTATAGTACCAGTCAAACTGACTAGGTTTGGAGATGAACCAATTATTTGAAGAACTAAGGAGGCCAATGACATGAGAAGACAACATATCAAATGGTGGCCCAACCAACTGACTGGAGGAGTCCATACGTCACGTGGACTGGAGGTCAGATGACCGATTTGAGAAACAAATTGACTGACCAGGAGGCCATCCTATCGGTTCAAGTGTTGAACCGATCTTCCCAGACTGGTTCATCACGGATCATTATCAACAACATGTTGTTACATATGGTCTGAACCTTATGTGGTGGTAATTCCTTGTGGCTCTAAGGAATTACAATAGGATGTCCATAACCATTTCTTGTGTTTATCATTGCATGTTTTTGTTGTGGTTATAACATGTATATGATACATACTATAAGTATGTGGTGATCAGATATGTATATGTATTTATATAAAATCCGTCAAATATAATATTAAGTCTTAGATGCTTTCCATAAGTGACACACATGAAAAATTTGATTGACCAAGCGTAGATTATGCCAAAGCATGGTGCACTATCCATATCGTGGAAGTGTGATGGTAGATATGTAGATATGCAAAAGCAGGGTGTATATTCTATCGCGTTGGCTTTTGGGTCAGGCTTAACTAAGTGATCTTAGTGCGATTAAGTACCTAGAAGCATGCAGATGGATTGTGACAAAGAGTTGTGCACACCATCTATCCAAGAGTTGCATAAGATGCAATTGACAAACATTGTCTACCTAAATAGTCAAGCTGTGGGTGATTGGCCAAAGCTGACTCATGATTTGATGAAATATGGCTCTTGGCTCTCTATGAAGGTTGTACACTGCAATCTTCCAAATTGATACGTGAGGGTTATCAATTTGAACAAAATAGTGGGGTGATAATTTATCAAAGTCCAAATTAATATTGTCAAACTTATCAAATCAAATTAATAAAAAATGTTTGACTAAAGTTGCAATATCTTTTGTAGAATCTAATGGGAAACACAAACATATCATCATTGAGATCAATTATTAAGAAGACCAAACTAAGCGGGACAAACTTCCATGACTAATACTAGACTTTGAGAAGGATTCTCAATGATGAGCATAAGCTCTATTCCCTGGATATGCCAGTGCCATAGGAACCTTCTACTGATGCGCCTAGGGCTGAGATGGATGCTTATTGGAAGCATGTCAAAAGTGTTTTGACATTAAGAACCTTATGCTATGTTGTATGAACTATGAGTTGCATGAGCAACATGAAGACATGGGGATTCTTGAGATGGTTACACATCTTAACAGTATGAACATGGATCATGCAAAGCAAGAAAGGTACAATGTCTCAAAGGCACTCTTTGAGTTCAAGATGATAGAAGGAGATCCAGTAGAGCCCCATGTGTTCAATATGATTGGACATGTGGAACATTAAGAAATATTGAGATTCTCTTTGAACCAAGAGTTGGCCACAAATATGATTCTACAATCATTTCCTGATTCATATAGTTAGTTTATCGAGTGCTACTACTTGAGTAACTTGGCTAAACACTATCTGAATTACTTGGCATGTTGATAAATGCTGAAACAAGAATGGAGAAGGACAAACTTGTAATGACATTCAGCAGAGCGAAGTCCAAGGAAAAAAGCAAGGCTAAGAAGACTTTTGAAGCTAAGATGAAGTCCAAATCTTCTACACTCAAAATGAGGGGAAAGGTAAGTGCAAAATGATTCTATCCTTTGCACTTAAAGGAAGTCAAAAGGAAGAAGAAATATGGAGATATCTACTTCATTACCTGAGAAGAAGTAAGCTAGAAATGTGCAAAGAAATAGTTGTTTCTGTTATAGTCAGAATCTGTCATTTTGCCTGATGGGCATGTAGTAAAACTAATGAATTGCTATTATGTACCTGCCATTAATGTAAACATTATGTATCTTTTGTGGACTTGAGTATTGTGAATAAATTTATGTTTCATTTTAAAAAGATAAAGATCTTTTATGGCAGTGGCCCTAATGTATCATAGTTTATATTTGGTAGTTCTGGAGACAGTTATGTATATTAAATGGCTCAATGACACAAACAATTAATAAATATAGAATTGTTATCTAGAGCACATAAACGAGATATGCATTTCTAGAATCTATACTGATGGTTATCTAGGCTCTTTTGGTTATTGAACCAATAGAGACATGCAAGTCTTATTCATTGAGTAATATGACAAAAGCACCTTTCACTAGATGTAGTAAGAGAGTGAATATTCTATTAGGGCTCATACATATTGATGTATATAGGCCTTTTTGAATATGTTCTAGAGGTGGTTAATAGTACCTCATCATATTTTCCGATTGTTCTCAGTAAATGTGGTAAGTTGTATTTGATGAAATACAAGCTTGAATATCTTTGAGTGTTCAAAGAGATCATGAATGAAGTACATAACCAGCTTGGTATAAGTATTAAGACATTTTGATGTGATCGATATGGAAATACTTTGAACCAAGAGTTTGAGAACCTTCTGGAGACCATGAAAATGTATCATGATGGGCTCCACTTGTAGCACAATGATAGTGTATCATGATAGTTTATCAGAAAGAAGGAATCCCTATTAAGTCATTGTATGATTATCGATAAATCTACAAATCTTCCAATTTCCTTTTTGGTCACATGATTTACACTAATATAATGTACCGTCTAAAATGGTTCAAAAGACACCATATAAGATATGGCATGGGAAGTGTCCCAATATGTCTTCTATAAAGATTAAGGATGAAAGCTTATATAAGAAAGTAGTTTTTTGGAAGGCTTTTTTCACAAATCACATAAATGTTATTTTGTCGAATACTAGTTTTATATTCTAATCCAACAACAAAGTTGTTTGTTGACTAGGATGGCTGAATTCTTGAAGAGGAACTTAATTCCAAAAGGAATGAGTGGGAGTAAAAGTAGAACTCAAAAAGTTTGAGATAAACAAGAAAACATTGAACCTAAAGAGGTACATTAGGAACAATGAGAATCACAAAATGTTGTGGAATCTCAAATTCCTTATGTAACACATAAAAACTTGTAGTTGTAGTAGAACATGACTTGAGATTGAAAGATTACGATATCTTATCGCTCAAGAAGGAAGTGAGTTGGTCATATATAATGAGTAAAAAACATACCTAGAAACTATTGAGGAACTAGAGTATGAGAAATGGCTTGAGGCCATGGGATAAAAGATGGACTCCATGTAAACAAACAAGATATGACCTTGGTGGATCCACCTGAAGGGGTAAAACCCATATGGTGCATTTAGGGTCTTTGAGAAAAGACCGTCTAATGGTAGTGTACAAACTTATAAGAGTATATTGGCAGAAAATAGTTTCAAAAAAGTTCAAGGTGTTGAACATGATGAAATCTTTTAACTAGTTTCCATGGTTGAATCCATCATGATCATGCTTGTTATTACATCTTATTATGACTATAAGATTTGGAATATGGATGTTAAAACCACATTCCTTGACTGAAATAATTACGAAGATGTGTGAATGACACAACCTAAAGGTTTTATAGATCCAATATTGCAAATAAAGTCTAAAAGCTACAAAGTTCAATTTATGGATTGAAGTAAGCATCTCAGAGCTAGAATCTTCTATTTGATAAGATAATCAAAAAAATTGACTTTAGTGGAAATGAAGATGAAATATGTGGTTATAAAAGATTTAGTGGGAGCATATTTATGGGGGATAACATCCTTAAACTACATATGTTAATGTCTGGCAAGGAAAGTACCTTTTGTGGCGACCGTCTCACGAAAATAAGATTAACTAATGCGGAAGCGTTCATCAAGCAGCGGATTAGCGAAAATCACTAAAAAATAATACTTTTTGCAAAGAGATCCATTCACAGGAAAACCCCTTTTATTCAGAACCAAAGTAAAGCTTTACATCCTGGTTCATATATATACATCTCATGTACTTTTGCTTCTCGAGGAATGAAAACATTAACTACTCTGTCTTAACTATACACAGGTAGTATAAAACCCTCGAGGCATTAAGCCAAAATCTCGAAATCACTAACTACTACTCCGAGGACCTGAGAGTACAGAGACGACACATAGGACTTTATATACATCTGAACATGACATGACAACCAATGTCTCCACCTGAGACTTCACTGCTGTCCCTGCTGCTGCTGTTGTTGTCCTTCACCTCCTGAAGGATTCCTGTCTCTTCGTCCGCGTCCACCTAAAAATGTGGTTCCCACGGGGGTGAGACAATTATAAAAATTGCTCCAGCGAGAGATATAACTCTCTGCCAGAAACATTGTTATTGTAACTTAAGAAGATAAATATGCACAGAGAAATCATATTTAATTGACAGCAGGTAAATGTCTAACAGTTTAGAACATCATTCTATATCAGAAGCATTGTAGCTGAAATAGAATCAACATATCATTTATCCTTTAAGGAAATGAAGAACATGTATAACATCTATTCAAACTACAGGATCATTACCACTGCATTAACTCTCTTCAGGCTTAGATCATATATCTAAAGCCTGGCATTATCATTATGGAGTCATGGCCCGTAGCCACACTCTTTTCACAAGGTGTTGGGATCTTAATCCCTCATTTCAACACTGGGAGTTCTCATCCCTTCACAATTTCAATACCATAACCATGAAATCCTGGGTATTCAAACCCTTAGCTCATCACCTGAGCATTGTTACCACATTCTCAAGTAACTAACACCTTTGGGTCATCTGACCAAGATAAGCATGATACTTGTTATACAAGCATCCATCATGGCACTTGAGGCCCATCAACTCTCTTGCTACCTCTTACCGGGCACAAGGTATATTATGGCACACAAGGCCCAATAAACAAATTCAAACCAACAACACATAATATCTCATACCTGGCTATGCTCATCATCTCATAATACCTACATGGTTAGCACATATGATAGCAGCACATCAATTATCTATCATCACCATGCAAAAACAATATATTAATAATTCAAGGGTATTACCCTTAATCCTTTACCAGGATTAGGATTTCCATCACACATCTCATGTATCAGTATTACCATTAATCCTTTACTAGGATTAGGATTTCCATCACAAATCTCATGTATCATATTCAAGTATGAATTCTCTTCTTTTATTAGGGAATTATGGTTTCACATACCATTTCCCTCCATTAGAATAGGGATTGCATATAGCATCACCCTTCATTAGGGTTTCATATCATATTGCCCATAATTAGGGTTTACTAATCATTCCCAATTAGGGTTTCTCATAAAATCACCCTCAATTAGGGCTTCACATGGATACACCTTCAATTAGGGTTTCACATGGATACACCCTCAACTAGGGTTTGAGTTCAATAACCCTGTCAATTAGGGTTTATGTTCATGTTTAGGGTTTCATGATCTCTTTGCTTAAGGATCATAACCCTTAATCACCACATGAATCATATTCATGTATGAATTCATGCTATCAACTTATTAACTTGATTAGGTCATATCAACTCTTTAGTCGTGTACATACAACTATGATTAACATAGTGTATCGAGTCATTGATCCTATAAGCAATTAGGGATTCATCCCTTAATTGACACTTAATCACTTAGGTACTATAAGGGTTTCAACCTCTGTAATTTCATTGATTGTCATTACTAATCATCATTGGATCAATAGTACATTCATCATCACATTGGACCTCCATTACATAAGGTATCCAAATGAATTAGGGTTTTCAATGTTGATTCCTTCAATCATTGAATTCATGGAACCAATCATCAATTGGACCTATACTCATACTTCAATTGAGTTTAATAGGTCAACCTTCAACTGATTTGACTCTCAATTGACCCTCAATTGATCATCAATTAGGGTTTGATTCAATTGAATTAGGGTTTGGAATCGATGATTCAACAACACTAATCAATGTAAGACTAGTTGCTTTGAAACCATTGAACCATCATCCAAATTGGGTATGACCTGACCCCAAACGGTCTTGAGGTCATTTCGATGACCTCCAAACGGTCTTGAGACCGTTTGCCCATCATATCACTCAAATCCAAGCAATCCAATTAGGGTTTGGTTCATTGGAGTGCTCACCAAATCAGCAATCTATTGCAGATCAACTTGATATCTTTAGACCTTCAACCACTGAACTATACTCAACCCTAGACCTCCAAACGGTCTTGGGTGACCACCAAACGGTCTTGAGGTCGTTTGGATGACCTCCAAACGGTCTTGAGACCGTTTGCCCATCATATCACTCAAATCCAAGCCATCCAATTAAGGTTTGGATCATTGGATTGATCACCAAATCAACATTGCATTGTATAACAGCTTGGTACCTTTAGACCTTCAAACACCTAACCATACTCAACCCTAGACCTCCAAACGGTCTTGGGTGACCACAAAACGGTCTTGAGACCGTTTGGATGAGCTCCAAACGGTCTTGAGACCGTTTGGCCCATCCAACCTTTGGATTCTAGTGAAAAATCATCATGGATTGGTCTATCGAGTTGATCAACAGATCAGCACTACATTGCAATATGATTAGTACCTTTGGACCTTCAATTGGTCAACTATACTTGACCCCAGACCTCCAAACGGTCTTGGGGTGATCCCCAAACGGTCTTGAGACCGTTTGGGTGATCCCCAAACGGTCTTGAGACCGTTTGGGCTAATCAACCCAAAATCTCAACTTAACTCATTGGAATTTCAGCACTGTTTTCAATTAGGGTTTGCCTAATTGATTAGCCTTCAACTCATGATCCCTTTGGAGTTAACCCCTCAAATTTGTAGGGTCATTAACCAACATCATTATGAAAAAAAATCTCATACGTTCAACGCTTGGTCAATGCACTCAAACGGTCTTGAGACCGTTTGCCCAAAACGTTCAATTAAATCAGATTGAAAATCAGCACTTAATCCAATTAGGTTTCCCTAATTGATTAGGCTTCAACTCACGATTCCTTTGGAGTTAATCCCTCAAATTTGGAGGGTTATTAATAAACATAATTATAACAGGAATCCCAAATGGTCAACGCTTGGTCAACCATCTCAAACGGTCTTGAAACCGTTTTCTCAACCAGGTCAAGTTAATCAGGTTGAAAATCAGCACATAATTCAATCCGATTGCCTAATTGACTGGCCTTCAACTCTCGATTCCTTTGGAGTTAATCCCTCAAATTTGGAGGGTTATCATCCTACATAATTAGGAACAAAATTCCCAAACGGTAAACGCTTGGTCAACCATCTCAAACGGTCTTGAGACCGTTTGCTCCCAAACGGTATCAAACCGTTTGCCCTTAAACGGTTTGCTGAAACCGCATAGCCAATCAAATTAAAACGATTTGGAGTAGCTATCAAAACGGGTTTGCTTGGTAATTTTCTTTGGATAAGCATCTAGGATTATGTCATCATCCCATTCCTTCGAACAACCAAGAACAGCAACCGTTCGTGATGGAAATTGCAGCAAAGAAACAAGAGTGTATCAAATTGAAGAAATCAATCAACAAAGCATAGAGAATTGATGCAATAGCAATGTTTAAGGGTTTGAGTTATAAAACCCGCCTCCAATTGAGCTCCAAAGCTCCAAGATCACGCCATTAATGGTGGATGAAGCTCTTGCAACTCCCCCTAGGCTCGTCCTCAAGCTTTTGATTGCAAAAGTTGGCTAGGGTTGAAGAGGAGATCGAAATAAGAAGGAATCCATAATTTATTTTCGATTTCCACCATGAAATCAAGGAGAACGAAGGTCAAGGGCTCACCCACAGGTTGGGGACGTGCTCCCCGCTCCTCACTAGCTCCTTGGTCGGTTTTGCAAGCAAGGGAAAGAAGAAAATCCGAAATAGCCTTTCATTTGGCTTGAAAAAGGCACTTTTATAAGGAAATTGATGAGAGAGGAAATGCATTATTAAAATGCATTAAATTCCAAAAATATGGCCGCCTCTTCCCCCTCAAATCCCTTAAGGACGAGGAACCTTCCTTTGCCTTTAATTCTCCTTCATTATCCTTGATTTAAAGAAAATCAAATTAAGCACCTTAATGCTTATTATATTAATATCCATATGTGAGTGGGTTTTCTTTTTCTTATAATAAGGTGAGTGGAATTTCACCTACTTAGGATATTTTCGTTCCTTATCTTGGCAAAGGAACGTTAATCCTTATTCAAAATCAACCCAAAACATTTTGGCTGAAAGCCCTTCAATTATTTTTATTCATTTTTGCCCTAAATCAAATTAGGGTTTCAATTAGGCATTAATCTTGATTATTTTAATATCAAGATTCTCTCTCCTCCAACTTAATTCAAATGAGGCACCCATCTCATTTTATTTGCTCTACATGTTTCCAAGAAACATTAGGGACCTTATTGAAGTGGTAATTTGCATATTGAACCCTAGGTCTTGGGTAAATTGCACTTTTCACCAAAACTAGGTTTTAATGCACAACACTGCTTTACAAGCTTAATCTTGGTGCCCAAGCTTGTGAAAACCATACCACTACATCATATTCATTCTTATGATGTCTCAACATCAGAGGAACATCTTACCATGCAACATTTGCAGTTTAACCCCCAACTTGGGTAATTTGCACTTTAGTCCAAAATAAGCAAACATTGCTTCAACATTGTTCGAACAGGACCAAAATTGAAACATAAGTTTCTCATGAGCCCTAATTACTTTTCACAAGATAATATTAAGCATCTAATCAACCTTATTAGGAAAAACATCTAGGGTTAACTCATAACCCAGGTCAGGGATGTTACACCTTCTCTATGAAGGATGTAGACAAAGCATCCTATTTGATAGGAATGAATATATATATAGATACATCTAGAAAGTTTCTTGACCTATGAAAGAGAACATACATTGGAAAAATGATAAAGGGGTTCAACATGCATGACTCAATGAGAAAAAACTTGTCCATGTTCCATGGAGTTAGTCTCTCAGGAGCCTAGTGTCCTAGTTCTTGTGAAGAACAAGAACATGAGGATAGATACCGTATGCATTCACCATTGGATATATCATGTATGCAATGTTATGTACTTATCCTATTATCTCATATGTATTGGACATGCCAAGAGGATATGTACTCATCCTATTATCACGTATATATTGGACATAACAAGTGGATATCTGTCAAATCCCATTGAAGGTCACCAGACTACCATAAAGAACATCCTTAAATGCTTGAGAAGCACTAAAATGATTGGTTCCTTGGTTATGGTAATAAGGAAGAGTTGGGTTACACCAATTCATGCTTCCAAAATGACAAATAAAATTAATGTTTGCAATCTGAATTTGTGTTTGATCCAAAACAAGAAGTATATGCTGGAAAAGGTCCAAGCAAGAATCAATTGTTTAATTCTACAATTGAAGTCGAGTATCTTGGTGTTATGAACACAATGAAGGATACTGTATGGATCAATAAGTTTATATATATGAACTTACTAGAGGTTCTAGTCCTTAATGACATAGTAGAAATACTGTGACAACAATGGAGCTACTAGATAGGAAAAGAATCTCAAATAACATACTACAATGCTTCCATCTCATCCAAGAAGTCATACAATGGGGAGATGTGAAACTTACAAAATACCAACTTGATGCAAATGTTGCTAACCCAACATTAAAAGATCTTATGTAGAAAAAACATGATGGACATGTTAAAGTTCACTTGGAATAAGATTCGTGGGTGATTGACTCTAAGTTCAAGTGGCAGTCCACTAGTATGTATGCTAAGAAAGCCAATCATATAATGATTGCAGTAGGGCATCAAATACCTAATTTGATAAAGATAAAGGTAATTATGTCTATTATGTTTGTCTAAATCATGAGATGATGACACATACATAAGTAGATATCTAAAGAATGATGTGATTCGATAATATATGACTTCAGGTTGAGGACCTGTACAATGAGATCATATTGATGATAAGAGTGTGTAAATTCTTGTTATGTCCCTTGTCAGATATTATTGTGAAAGCAAAATACATGATAGTAATACATAAGGATAGAGTGTGTGTTGATTGATGATAGAGTCTCATTAGTCATGATATATGATATCAAGTCAAGCACATAGGTACATGTTAGAGAATAGTGTATTAGATAGACCCACCTTGAGATTGATACATGGAGACCATGGAATGGTAGTCAGAATCAATTTTCATAGTGATAGTGGTGATTATGGTTCTTAGACATGAAATCACTACATTCATCACTTGTAATTCATTATACTTTGACATCATCCAACATTACCTTGTATAAGGGTTTCCATAAAGGTGATGCTCAGGTACTCTGTGATACATGGGGATTGAGTGTGAGTGATGTAGATGGAATTTTTCCCTCCCACAGGAGATTGATATCCATTCCACTTGATAAGAGAGAATGTGATATGTATGGCCATACTCATGTGATTCAATATGTGATATGTGAACTCACATGCATCTCAAACACTCTACACTAGCTCAAGGAACATAGATTGAATGTTGAGAGGATGATGATTCCATGCCTCAAGTTCAATCAAGATATCATAGACAAAGGAACTATATGGTCATGGTAACACTGATCACACATTGTATGTTGATGTTTTTCTCCAATTTTCCAAATTACTTGGGTAGCAATGATGTGTTTCTAGACATCACTCATTGCTTGTGATATCATAAATTGGTAATGGACATTTACTACCAATGTAGTTTGGGACCTATAGGGTCACATACATATGGTGCATATGGAATAGGAGTTTATTCATGAATGAAGTTAAAATTCATTACTAAAAGTGTTTAGGTATTCAATTATGCAACTGTGATTCAAAATTGACAGACTAGACTCTGGACCGACTGATTCAAGTGTTGAACTGATTGGTTGGAGTGTCAGGTCAATTGGAATCAACATTGGATGATAAATGGCTGAACCATGGTGTGAAATGACTAGTTCACATAGTGAACCAACCGGTTCACAGGTCCCAACTGACTGGTTCATGGGATGAACCTCCTGGTTCAATGGTCATTCAGTTGGATCAAGGATTAGTGCTGACATCATGTTTTGCATTAATCATGCATTGATTACCAATGTGATTCTGAATAGGAAACTAGACGAACTAACTGGTTCATGGCATGAAGCAACTAGTTTGCGCATGAACCAACTGGTTGGGTGTGTGAACTGACCAACTCTCTGCTCAAAGTTTCTAGAATTTTTTTGAATTTTGTCCTTTCGACTCCCACACAAATTTGGAACCCTAACCCTAGCCTCTCCTATAAATAGAGGAGTACTGGAGGATTCCTAGACAAAACAATACACACTAGAAATTGTTGTCCTCTATGGTTGTGGTAACCAATAGAGAGACCAAGAAAGTTCTATCTGTAAAAGGGAGGAAAGCAAGGGAGAGACAATTGTGGGAGAGCGAATCAATCCTAGCAGATTTATGTTTGAAGGGATAAACTCCTCCCTGTTGGCTGTGGTAGTGCAATGTGGAGTTCCTAGTGGTTAGCATGAACAACTATAGAGGCAGGAGGCTATTTACTTTGCTATTAGGATGCCATCAACCTCCATTTGTGGTGTTGCACAGAGGCCACCGCTGATGAATGTGCGAGTGTTGCATGAAGTAGAAGTTTTCTACTGCTTGGAGAAGAAGCACAATACTGCATCAAGAATTGTAGCTAGACTTTCTCCAAGACCAAGTTTGACTCTAGTCACCTTCCTTCCTAGATACATCATTGTTGATGAGATTTTGCTGATTAGGGAAACAATCATTATTTTTTTGTTTCCGCTGCCTTATCTGTCACCCTGATTTTCTTACACCTTTATGCATTTGTTTGGTGTCCAAGTAGACTCAAAGTCAATACCACCGACACCAGAGTTGGTGGTACAGACCTACTAAAAATGTTCAACATGAATTTTGAAAAAAATCATTACCACCGACTTTCAAGTTGGTGGTATCGAGTCCTTACTAGGTCAAAGTCTGTAGAAAGTTAGTACCACTAACACCCAAGTTGGTACCATCCACTTTTCTCAGGAAAAAACATACAAATATAGGAGAAGATTGTCAATAATACTGACACACATTTCAACAACACCAACTCATATAGATAAAAGAAGGATAGAGGACATCATATCTGGGTACCACTAACACACAAGTCAGTTGAACCGACACTAAGGGATAGATTCTAGTAGAACTTGATCCATAAACACCATAGGAAACATTTTAGTGATTGACACCACCCGTCTAAGCACAGGGTACCCCCATTCCACCTCTTTGTTTGTATTTTGACTATGAGGACATATTCAAGTTCATGCTTGGGAGGTGTTGGAACAACTTTAACTATTTTACTTTCTATCTTTTTTTAGTTTTTCTTATTTGCAAGTATAGGATCCACAATATATCTGATGTAATAGTTGATCATTATTGTCATGATTTCATCTATCATCAAAGTGAAATGTGTTTTGTACCTTTTTAATGAAATTTACAATTTTTAAATGATCACATCTTTTTATGTTGAATCTACAAAGTCTAAGGTAACACCAACTACAAAAAAGTGTGTGGGTTAGTCATCTTGAGGACATTTAATATGAATGAAATATTAATTTATCCAAGATTTTTGGACGACCTTGAGGTTTGAGCCCCAGCTGACCAAACAACAAACAAGACCTTAAATGGGCATTTAGAAAGAAACCCTAAGGTTATCTTGTAAATAGATTGATAGAAGAGGGACATATCATATTTGAAGATAAGTAATATCTCATAATCATGTTATTCCACCCAATTTTCATGACATTTCATCTACCACCTTAAGATGATCAAGTAACCTGAATTGTTTCCTCTTGATTATATTGCATAGCATAATAGGTAGAATGATAGCTAGTTTCTTTAGAGTGCATTAGTTAGAAAAAGAAAAAAATATCATAAGAATGTGCATAACAAGCAGTTGCATAATGAATTTCATGTAGTTTGCATTTTCTTCTTGCATCATTCTTTACATCATATATCTATATAACTTCCTCTATCGATTTAAAGTGAAAGGATACACATCTATACCCCTTTCAATGAAAAATGAAATGCTATATAGAAGAACAACTCGAGCATAACTCATCGAACATGCTAAAATAAGAGGTCATAGAAAAAGAGAAAATAAAATAAAGAGGGAGAAAAGGATCCCTTGAACTCAAATTCAGTTTTTATTAAAGGATAAGTGAAATAGTTACATGTATGCCTTCTTCCACCAAACTCATCAATCAGATAAGAATTTTAGTGCATTCATCATTCCACCATAATATTAGGCATTAGGATTCATGATTTTTCATCCCCTAAATTATGTAGGTTCATCATATTTTGTTCTTGCATAAATGATTTTGATGTTACTTGTGATTCTTATTCACTGGCACCTACTTCATTCATTTCACTTTATGGTAGGTCACATATACAATTGATCCCTTCATGCATTTCTATACTGGGAGCTGCTTCCAATGTAGTTGGTAGGTAGGCAAGAGGAACATAGATAGGGAATCAGATGGTGCATCAAGTAGATGTCCTATTGACTATGATGTTAACTACTCTATTTGTAGTATTTCATTGATCTAAGGGTGAACATCTTTAATGAACATTTTTTGTCACTGCATAGTAGCTATTTGTTTAATGGTTGGTAAGGGCCGATTCACGACAATTAGGTGGGGGTATTCGAGAGATGTAGTTCATATTGTTTGTCCTATTTCTAACTTGTCTCAAACAAATACAAAGTTAGTGTTTCTCGAGGGTGAGAAATGTTTAAGCTTAGGGGATTTTGATGTATTAAGTTTTATTCTCTTGGCACATGCTATTTTTCCATGTATTTCATGCATTATTTCTCATTTTGACATTATTTATGCATTGTCTATCATTATTAGCCTATGAAACATTATTGCATCAAGTAACAAGTATTCCATCAAATAACGTCAAATAGTCATATTTTATTTGGACTTATGTTGGTTTTTCTTCATTTTAGGTAATTTGAGCACTCACAAGGCAGATTGGTGCTATCAACATTAAAGTCAATAGTACCGACTTAACACAAAAATCCAATAGGGAACCTAAAGGAATCTCAGTGCTACCAAGACAGGGTTTGATGCCACCAAAATGCTAAGTCGGTGTAATTGACTTATGTTCCAGGGAGCATTAGTAGGCGAGATTTATCAACTTGGTTCTACCAACACCCAAGTCATTAGTACCAATTTTCATAAGTACAAGAAGTCATAACTCGCAAATGGCAACTTGGTGCCAATGACCTACCTTTTAGTAGTACTGTCACCTAGAGAAGGGTTTGAGTCAGCCTATGATTTGTTGCCACCGACATCCAGTCAATGGTACTGACTTTGCATGATTAGTGCAGAATGAAGATCAATCTAGATTTGATGGCTGGGATTAATGACAACATAAGCCCCACTTATAACCTAAGGGGAGTTTGACCAGACCTAATCATCACATTCTATCACATTGAAATTGAGCACATAGCTGAGAGAGGAGGATACAACCACATAATAGAAAAATTGGGCACCTTTGGGAAGTGGATTTGCTGCCACAATGTTGTATATCAAGGCGCTCACTAGAGGGGATCATCCAGATCAATTTCTCTAGGGTTTTTCATTAGTTTTCCTGATGTTTAGCTCTTTGTCTCCCTCTTCCTTTATGTATTTGTTTATAGAGGTCTAATCTCCTTGTTCCTAAGGACCCGAGAGTAACCTAGTATTGCATTCTAATTGACTTCCATGATTTATTATAGTTATTTCTTTTAATTCTAGACTTAAATCTATGATTGCTTAATGAGTTTCCTAATCCACTTTTCCTTAGGCCTAGATGATTAAGTTATACTTAGCAGTAGTGTCTAGAGTACATTTCCCTAATTTTGACATTCGTGCCTCATAGGCCTGTACTACTTAATGCGTACACTTGCATTTTGAACACAGAGTTGAGGCATGTTGGCTTTTCCCGTCAAGCATCATTCAAGAGATGTTTTGGCACCTAGGAGGAATGACAAATGAGTTCATACTTGTTTTGTAGAACACTGTGAGGCACTAGGGGGTTTGTGATCTATGCAATGATAAGGGAGACCTAGGTGGGAGATGACATTGTGATCTCCTCATGTTAAGCCTATATAAGGACATAGATGGTCCATAAGAGTGAAAAATGTCTTACTTAAGCACCCATAGAGTTTGGGTGGATGACCAATTGTGATGAGTGCTACTATATTGGTTGTCTCCATTTCTAGCGGATAGGGAGGCTCAACACAATGTTTCAACTCATTGGTTTCTTCATCATTACAAAAATGTAGACATGGGAGAAGTGGGGGAGCAATGAGATATGCTTGTACATTACAATGTATGAAGGAGGATGAAGGGATGGGCTTGAGCTTAGACCCTATCCATTTAGCTTTACTAAGAAATGAAAATCCTAGGCCTCATAAAGAGAATCCCTTGCCGCATCACAGTAGTGTGGGCCTAGAGTGTTGTTCATCTTTATATAGAGACACCCCACTATAGTCGTATGGCATGGTTCAGGCCCATTAATCAAGACCTAACAATCCAGAAAGTCTTAAAATAGGTAGGCCTTTAGAAAGGTATTATGCAATATATAATTAACCATACATATCATGTAATATGTGTATTTTGATATAAAGTAGATTTACCTGATGGAACCATTTGATCTAACATTTAATGAATGTTTGTAGTGTTTAACCAATTAGAAGCAAAAATGAATACTAGATTGTATATCTAAGATGATGGCTAGTAACTAATGACTTTAGTTCCTGATATGATTATAAATAGACTTGCCTCTGAGTAGGATCCAATGATTTCCCTCAATTCATGAGTAGAATGCTAAAGACTTTCCTAACTTATCTTGTTTAGGGTTTTAAATCATGCAATGTATGAAATGATGGTTGTAGCCACTTAAAATCACTAGTATGGATGCCCAATACTAGAGCTCAATAGGTGTGAGGTGAATTGCCCTAATGCTAGGTCATGGTTGAAATCACCACAAACATAAAAACCCATTTTCCTTGAAGGACCTTTGTACCAACTATGTGTTAACTTGGAAAAATGGGGGGGGGGATTTTGGGTAGGATATTCCCTCGTGTCTGTGACCTTGATGCAAGCCTTATGATATATGTCCCACTCTACCAAATGTTTTTCTAATTATGATATATTTCCTATTTTGTGATTGTAATATTTATTAATATGTGGGTTAATGATTTATCATTAATAACTAGAAATTTTGCAAGCTAAATACTAATGTGATACAATTAGTGCCATTTGTGTCCTAATTCAATAATACAAACCCTAATTAATGAGAGTCATTAGAAGTAAGGATGTTAGGATTATACCTTTTTGTGTAGGTATCTTTCTAGTAGATTATAGTACTAGTGAACTCAATACTAGGACGTATTACCAAACAATGCTTAGTGGGCTAGATACTTAAATCTAAACTAACCTTGGTCCTTCTAGGTTACTTAGAAGCTCTTTCAATTATATTGAATGAACCCTTTTAGAGACCTACTAATCTAGAAACCATATGTTAGGAAGCATTTGATGAGTGATAACCTAAGAAAGTATAATGGAACTCTAATACACATCAAGCTATGTTGGTGATGTACATAATGTAGTAATGCTTATTTTTTTATTAGATGTTGATCAATTCTAGTCTCCAGGTAACATGACTAAGACATAAGGACCTAAGGTCCCTATTTAAAATCTTGATACATATTGTGACAAGTTGGGGCATATACATAATATCCCTCCTAATGTTTATGATTATTTTTCATCTTATTGTCTATATTATAATATGATTTTTTTAACAAATTGTTTGTATTTTTCTATATTGGAAGGTTCTATCTTTTACATAAGCTGTCATATCATAATTTCATTGTGATAATGAACCTGAAATTTAGTTTGTATACATTAATATGATGTATATGGGAAAGATTATTTCCATGAACTTATGTGATAATACAATTCATGTATACTTGATAATGATATATTCATCCTAAAGAGGGTACAATCACTAGATATGAGGATTTATGCTAAGTCAGTCTTTGATACATAATCTAAAGGAGCATGAAACAATATATACATTCCTATTTTTCAATGTAAGAATAACAAAAATGGATGGTATAATAAGTTTCTTTCGTTATAGTTTTCAATCAATATTTTTTTATATGTATGTATTTGGTCCCTCACACTCAACAAGATTTGAGAGAAGAGACTTGAGTTGTGATTATAGACAATATATAATTGTATGGGAACTCATGGAATGAGTAGCTTGGCAGGACTTGGTTCTATAGATCCTAGTTTGCATAAGAAACCATGTTTTAATCTAGATTGTCCATTCATGATTTAGATAGTGTAACTATTGATAATTTGAAGTATGACATGCAAAATTTCTATCTATGATCTTGAGAATATGTTTGGAGTACGAGTGCATGTGATTTTATACTTTTGCTTGATTGGTTTTTGACACCATCAAGCTAACATTTTGGATTATCAACAATTGAGATGTTATATGCGGTATCATATCATCTGAAGAACAACTATATTGTGTAGTTTATGATGACACAATAAATAACAAAAAACTAAATATGAAAATGTGAAAATTTTATATAAATGGTCTCTTAGAGACTAACTCAGACTTTGATTTTAGGTTAGAATTGTGAATGTCAAGAATTTCATTTAGAGTAGTGATTGGCCTATTCCTTCTTCTATATTTTCTTGTGACATATGGAATGGGACATAGGAGATTAGTATTGATATAAGAGGTGAAAACAATATTAACGCATTGAGCATATTCTATAGTGGTTGAAATAGGACACCAATTATTCAGTTGATTTGAGATACTAGAAGAGCATGATTACCCTAGACATGTAGTGTAGATGTGTTTATATTGACAAATACAATATTAAATAATAAGTTCTTATTATATATCTTTATGTCACGAAAATAGGTTGCTAAACGTGTGTACTCACTCCAGATTGGATTTTGTGTTATCTCACTAGGTAAACATTGTTTAAACTTGCCATTTTAAATATTAGAGAAAAACTACTTCTATGTATAGGTATGTATGTATTTAAATGTTACCATGCACAAAATTTTAGTGAGTGTGCATGTGACATCATAAAAATAGAGTGACATAAGTACAAATGGTATTTATAGATGATAGGCATAGTATCTCAATTGTATAGATCAGTGAGTAAGGCTAGGACGAGTAGGTAGCTTTGCAGACTTAAGTTTGAGTTTATAGTGAAAATGCAAATTTGACAGTCGAGAAGTTTGTTAGTTTCCAAGATAGCTTTGGTCACACAAACCCATCTAGTTTTTTAACATATAGGACTTATATAGATACTTCTCTACTTATCTTGTCTTATGATTAGCTAGTGGAATTGCATGCATTTAAGTACATTGGATATCTATGTTGAACTGAAGTGTTATATGGTTATAGAGACAACATAAACCTAAATATATTTAAAATAGAGGACCTCTAGTTTTAGGACATGGTTCTAAGTAAAATCTCTAGGAAGATTTATCCCACTAGTAGGATATGCATTCACTAATATTTGAAGGGAATATGATAAGAGAATATCCAACTCTAAGATCAAATAGTATGAGAATCATATAAAACATTCCTAAGATAGAAGAATCCATAATAGTTGAGTGGAGTCACCTTAAGTTAGATTTATTGTGTCATGAGGAACCCTAGATTTTCCAACACTAGATTTAATCCTAAAATGACAACCTGAGCTAGTTGAATATATGATATTTATATCCAGGGAAGGGAAAATTCCAAGATCTGGGAGTGAAAATTGGTCTTAATAAATATCCTCATGCTCAACTTAGTGTTTCCCTATTATGTAAATCTGATTGTTGTGTACACTATAACAAGATGAATGAATTTATTCTATGATTAGAAAGAATATGGTTAGAAATAAACCCTCGATTTAGTTAATTCAGTTGAGTGGATTGAGCCTGTGTATCTGAATCCTAAATTAAATGATGTAAAATATGTTAAATTGATTTAGGAAGGAATGTTAATACTGAGATATACACTTCCCTCAACTAAGGCATGATGTAAGAGAGAGAAAACATAATTTATATAGGGAGCTTCTAAATGTTTAACAAGTACCTCAATTTAATTTGACTAATACAAAAATATGCTCCTCAAATATCTTGTAAAAGTTATGTTTGGAATTGATCTATTAGTGAGGAGACTTTTTAGATCATAGTTTACAAGAATAGAGAATATAATGTACATCCTCAACTTGTAAGAAGGTTATGAATATAGGTTGATAGCTTTGAGGATAACTATCAAAACTATATTATAGCCCAAAATGTAAATACAAATCAAAATCAGCTTCTAACATTACACTATGATTTAATTAAATTTTAACCTCAATATGTATGGGCTAGTAAGGGAAACATAAAGTTTAGCTTAATACCTACTTAACTTTTTATATATGTATAAGGATCCTAAATAGTAAGGGTAGCTTGTGGGATTTTAACCACAAATTAAAGATACTAAAGAGTAACTGCTATATGAAGTTGAGATCAATATGTAAGGTTGGGTCTGGACCACAAGTTTTTTCTTTGGACCCTTGATTTTCAATATGAGTTTAAAGATGTGCCATGATCACTATCTTACTGAAGTTAATAAGTATAACATCCAGACTTGAGAAGTTTTGAAACAATGAGTATGCATGATTGTAATGGTTGGGCCCAAAGCCTAATGCTCTACTATATTTTTGGAAATGATGAATGGCCCACATACCAACGTTGGTCTCTATTTGTGCTTTTTCCTGACACAAAACCAATGAAACCTTCCTGATGTCTCACCCACATAGTACTATTATGATATGAACACACTTAACTATGGTGTACCTATCAATGGGATACCTAAAATGAGGTGCACCTTGTTCATATGGTATTATAGTCACTAGTTTTAACATTTTTGTTTCAGGTCTCCAATCCTTGGATGCTCGAATCTCCCCAAATATTACTATTGACATTCTTTAAATTATAAGGCACAATAATATCTTCCCCATATTAGCGATGACCCAAAATGGCTCATATGGATGTATTTACCATTCATGGCTACTAGCATAAGGGTGGATCTATCTTGCCTCGGTAAATATCCCTTCACATTATCTAGATACAACCAATTGACATAAATCGTCTGACATGGAGAAAACCACCTTTACCATAGAGTGGGGCATATTCACCTACAAAGTTATGTTGTTCAGAATCAAGAACCCATAATTGACTTATTAACAAGCCATGGTAGCTCTGTTCCATGACCTGATATAAAATGGAATAAAATTTACATTGATGACAAGATTTCAAACTAAAATCAATAAAAACAACCTATGTTGTTTGGAACTTCTATTCGAAAGAATATGAAATTTTTCCTCTGATTAAATCAAACAAATGCACTTTCAAATATACAAACATATCAGGCTACATAGTCCATCAATGAGTTATAGAGGTGGATTATGAAAAAGATCCAATGGTCATTAAGGTACCTTCTCCTTGTATATATAAAGAAACTCGAGGCCTTCTTAAAATACTACTATACATCAACATATTCATCATGAACCTGACACCAGTTTGTGAAGCAATTTTAAAGTTGTTGAGCAAGAATTTTGACAGTAGTTAAATGATCAATGTCAAGCAATAATCATAAGTGGAAGCAATAATTATCTAACCCACCTATGCTCAAGCCATCACAGCAAGCTCATATTCTGATCTTGAGGCTTTCAGTCCCAAAATTAATCATTGGGAGTAGTAATATTAAGAAAAAGTCAATGACCATGACCGTTCCATCTCTTATATTTCCAAGAAGTTCACAAAAAATGTACATATATTTTGGTTAAAATACGCTATATATATTTGGTTCATGCTACCAAGAATATGTCACATTATGCAATTTCATATCATGTGTTTTTCATAGCACAATATGACCCCATAGATATATGTAGGTTACCATCTAGCCTTGATCAGATGATCAACAAAGTTGTGGGTCCTAATCTATGAATTTGAAATCACCTATATCCCCATAAAGTTGTCAAGGATCAATATCTGATAGATCAACTTACATGAAAATCCCATGGCTTCTCCTTGAGGTGAAGATTTGGACATCCACGTTAGCAATATCATCACCTCAATGATTAGAACATCTAGTTCTAATGACACCTAAAAATGCTCTTTGACAGTACCTTAATGTAAAGAGATGATGGAGTAGGTGTAATTCTCATTCATCGAGTAGTAGAATACATACCCATTCCCTACTCATGAAATTTGACACCACTAATAACATCATCAAGTATGAAGCTTGTATCGATTGACTTCCATGCTGCTAAAAATAAGGGGATTATAAAGCACAAAGTCACTAGAGATTTCTTGCTTATAAAATTACAAATAAATCATGAGTGAAAAAATAGTAATATTGTATCCCATACATGAGTTACTCTCTAAGATAAATAGGGGCTTTGACGGGCAAGTTCACTTAGCACAAGAGGTGAAAAGTCCTATCTTAATAGCTTGATATTCAAAATAGGTAGCTTCTCAATAAAGGTAGAGATGTTACTAACCATCCTATTGCGTGCATGTTAATTAGTCCATTCAATAGGCAAGGCACCCAAATTCTACCACATCAAATAGTTCCTCAAAGGTCATCCCTTCCCTGAAGGTCATCCAACCATGAACATCAAATAGCAATTCTCAAATCATGTATGTTATATGGATGCTCTACAAACCATACACTTCTACAATACTCAGAATCATAAGCAAACATTGTTATAAAAGAACTTCAGAAAGGCATATGTACTAGTCACATGGCCGATGTTTCCCTAGTAAAGTGAATCCAACTATTTGTCTATTACTAGAACACAAAGGATCTACATAATATGTACACAAATGTTGAATTCACCAACTACGCACTAACCAAATACACTCACCTCCAACATATCTATATAGCATGGCCCTACCATGGCCATCTATAGTTTGAAGGAGTTGACATGATGATGAACATAAAGTTTAAAACCTCCAACAACCACTACTTTATATTAGTCAAAGTCAATTAATTCACCAAATGGTTGAAGAAATCTCACTCTCCATCACATTAAACTCACATATCATCAAGTTCACTCACAATAATATCATCACCAAATGTGGTTTTTCCAATCTAGTCATCTTTGAAAATTCAAGAAATTTTATAGACACTTGATTCTTTTGGAATCA
The DNA here is from genome assembly GCA_963693085.1 of Alisma plantago-aquatica. Taxonomy (NCBI): domain Eukaryota; kingdom Viridiplantae; phylum Streptophyta; class Magnoliopsida; order Alismatales; family Alismataceae; genus Alisma; species Alisma plantago-aquatica. Next base: position 869,914,612 of record OY856411.1, on the reverse strand, counting down.
AGCACCAAATGACATATTCTCATTGGCCTTGTCTGAACGAAGCAATCAAAGTATACAACATAATTTTGTCAAGATACTTATGAAGACCATTGAGTCTAACAAGATTGTAATGAACAACTGCATATAGTTTTATGAGCATGCAGGACGTCAATCCACACATTGAGGGTCTCAACTCCTAATTCCATCATCTATGAGATGAAATTCATACTACTAGTGAGATTGAGATACTTTTGTTGTGCATACTTTTAGAGACATACATCTCTAAAGAAGATTGACTCCATCACCAATATAGACACTCAATGTGGTGGAGGAATGAGATCTTATACCATACATAATGCACAATGCTACCAATCAAGGATGGATTGATCCTTAGCCAAGAAAGGACATCCTCATCATTTGCAAAAAGGATACCCAATGCTAAGCATGTACTTCATCTTAGATAAGGAAAATTCAACCAAAAATGGGAAGGGTGTACATCTTGCATGAAGTTTACAATGAATATGCCATGCAAATACACTATAAATGTATGTATATATGTATATGTACTGATATCCATCTATTTACAATCAACACCAGTCACGTCAAGAGGTAGTACTGCTAATGATAGGATGATAACCTAGGATGTATCCGAAATCAGGATTGGGAGCCCCTAGTTGATTAAGACAGTGACAATCATAGATCACCATATAAGATGATGGTTAATCAACTAGAACATTGATGTTGAGGCAAAACATTCCATCACACCATTACTTGCCTATTCATTTTGCAAATCAAGATTAATAAAATATCATCCATTTAATTAATCTGCTCTTGATCCATGTATCTTAATATGAGTACACTACTGTTCTTACCCTAAAAATGTTGTGATGGAGTGGACTTTTCAAATCCTTAAATATTTAATAACTTAAGTGTATTCATGTGTTTGGATTTTTGAAGTTACAACTATTATGGTAAAGTTTGAGTGATGTTTGATGTGGATACTATGTTTGATATTCCTAAGTCTTGTGTTTTAGAGGAATTTCACTCGCAAGTCTAACATTAAATATTGGCACCAAAATTGTATGGTGTATATATGGAGTGGTGACAAAGCTATGCCCAATGTTGCAAAATAATTGTATGTTTTGCAAAGAAGTTATACATGTTACAATACGAACAAATGATTAGTTTTTGTTGGTGACCAATGGCCAATGTTTCAATATAGTAGACTAAGATTAGATAATCTTCGGTGTCACACACCCCAGACTTGAGGAGCCATGGATTCAGTACGTGGCCCTCTCTTAATCATCTAGATGGTTAGAATGGAATGAACCCCAATCATCTCACCTTGTGGTTACGCAGTTGAGTTGAAGTGAGTGGCTGATGGTCCATGTGAGCACAATCACTGATCGTGGGGTGAGAGGAGCGGGAGATAACTGACTGGTTGTTTGATACTTCCCAAGATGAACTGTTTGACCCCCCCTGAATAGTCGAGTGTAGATATCAGAGAGATGGAGCGTCTGAGATCCTCACCGGAGGAGAACCTGATGGAGGGAGCCCTCAGGGACACCAATGCAACTCTCGCTGACGAGCACCGACGCGGAGGAGGTCTTCCTTCAGCGGCAGCATCGTGAGGCAGATGGGACTCACAACAGTAGAAAGTCAAGGATGGGAGTCTCCCATAGGCGCAACTGGACTCCCAAGCACTGAGGAGGAGTTCGCGTTTCCTACTTCAACGCCATGGGGCTCAAGCCCAGCAGTCTTTGAGAGAAATGGAAACTGCGTGAGAAGTCGGGAGCCATGAAGGTCTGTTTGAGGAAAGTCCAAGGAGGGGGCGATTCTGCTTGCTTGCTTCACCATGGCAACAACAGTGCCAGTGAGTTCGTTGAACAGTGAGGAGACGCAACACCTTGCCGCGGCGACGCTTGAGAACAGGCTGGCGAGCGGGAGCGATGCTAATGGACGGGAGCAGACGATCACGAGGCAACGAGCTCCCTTGTGGAGGTCGAAGCAGGTGAGGAGGAGGTTATGCAACCAGGGTGAGACCCTTCTCGTTGATCTAGGGTGCAACGACGATTGTGAAGCTAAGTCTCGTGGACTCATAGCTCACCTAGAGCGCGAGAGCGAGGAGAGAAAGGGATGAGTCGAACCAGTTCAAGATTCTGCCAGCAGACTAAACCAGCCAAACCAAGTCCAACCAGACCATGAACCTGTTGGCTTAAGAAAAGGAGTCACGGCCCTTGATGGCCACGTGCCAGCATCTAATTGGCTCAAAAAGGTAAAATCCTAGAAAATGCTTAGATCTCCTATAATTCATAGAAATTAGTACGTTTATCAGAAAAATACAAACAAGGTACCGTTATTCTCAAACAAATGTGTAGAATAAAATGAAAGCATAATATCAAGCTTTTGATACACTGATCTTAGTTATATCATGTAAGATGTGTAATACTTGTTTAATGGATAATAAATATCATATGAAAACCTAAAATTATGAGATTGCATCAGTAACTCTTAAATATGTTTTAGAATTCATGTGACATCAGATATGATCGTGTTATGACACATAATCATAAAATTTTCTTAGAATGTCTATCTAGGGCTAATAACTCTAAATAAAATGCAATTAATACATACATGTTCAATAAATGATGAAATTTACAGAGTAAGTTCATATTAGTAATGTGAGGCTAATATGTAACTAGGATATCAATTAGATGCATGGAATGAATGTTATATGAAGATGACCCTTAATACATGTGATGAAACCCTAATTTGAGTAATGCATGTAACCTAGGGTTAATATGTATAAATAATAATATAGAACCTAATATTCAAATTAGGTATCCAAATCTAGAATATAACATTAGTAACATAAATCTCACATAAGGATGAAGATAAGACAAGTAATAATGTACATATCATAATGATCTAAGTGAAACCCTATAATGGACATAACTAGGGTTGAGATGATGAGAACCTGACAATGGTATATGATCTTGTCTCAATCAAGTTTAACAAGATATAGATGACATGAGGAATACGTGGTTTAGATTATATCTTGATCAAGGTACGCCATTACCTCTTACTTGGCTTATTATACAATATGCTTGTGTTATATGTATAGTAAAATTACTTGGCATATGATATTGGATGAATGATTGTTCTTGAATGATATCTTGCTTGATTTTCCATACTTACGGATATGAACACATGAAACAGAAGATAACTGATCCATTATATCATAGCACTAAATCTCTTTGGTAGAATAGTGCATTGATGGAAGTACTAAATCTCTTTGGCAGTGTAATACATGTGATCACTAAATCGCTTTGGCAGAATAGAGCATTTATTAACGTACTAAATCTCTTTGGAAGAATAGTACATGTGAGCACTAAATCTCTTTGGTACAATAGTGCATGTGGTTGATCAACTTTACATATAATGGAAAATGTGCTTAAAATATGTGTTCTCTTTTGTTAATGAATATCTTTGTGCAAGTATATGCTTTTCTTATATTTGTTTTTTGCTACCAAGTATTAGTTTTATCTTATTGCCAAGATATGATGAGAGGTATATAAAAGACACGTAGGCGTACCCAGTACAATATTCTTGAATATTGTGCTAACATATCCCACATGTAATCTTTTGTTTAGGTTGTAGACATGTGTTCTTGAAGACCATGATAGTTGAGAGTTGTGTGGTGAGTTGATGTATAGGTGGACCTGTTGTCTTAAGATCCTATTGTTTATTTGTAGTACATGTATGTGTAGAAGTTTTCTGTTCAATATGTAATATCAAATGTTGTAACAATTCATTATATAATTATATATTGAATGGTGAACATGTGTTAATAGTTTTATTATTGTTCATGTACATGTGCTACTACTATGTTTCTTTCTGACTTCCTCTAGTTTTCTCTTTCTTAGCCTAGTGTGTGATGTTTAAATTGGGATTCTCACTGAGGTGAGGGTTTCAATTTGGACGTCACACATCAGATTAAGTTTGAGAAAATCTGGGGACATCACAGGTGGTATCAGAGCATGAACAATAGCAAAGACTGACATTTTCTCACTATGCAACTCAAAACTAAAGAACCTTACACTTAATAGTCTTTAGGCTTAGATTAGTCATCTTTTAGAGACTAGATCTGACCTAGCCTCTAGGTTAGCACCTAGATGTCCGAGAACTAGGTCTAGACTGGTGCTTGTTGTATAGCAAGTTCTTAGATGTCGTTCTTTCCTTGTAGTGCAGTGGTATGGGACATTGCATTAATTGGAAATGATGTACATCCAGGGAAGAGAAACCCTAGACATATGGCGCTTGTTGTCTAGAGTAGCTACACTAGTCTACACCGTGTTCTCACCTTTTTCACTAGTTTTCATGGAACTGTACTCTCTACTATGTGTGGGACACTCGTTTTCTAGATTTGGTTTTTGATTCCAATCAGACCGAACCTTGATAGTTTTCTCTAACGCTTGTTTTATTACAGAAAAACTATATAATATTTTATTATATATGTAAGTATTACAAAAATGTGTCCCCACACAAGTACGAGTAGGAGGTGGTCATGTAACCTAAGTGAAAGTGAATGACATCAGTCTAGAAGAGAGAGTAGTTCTAGATTAGATGTCGAGAGTCTTGTTGGAATATATATGATAGATGGAATAGATGATATAAGTTTTGATGATACAATGTAAGTCTTATATAGATGATATACGATGGTTTATGATAATCAATGTTGCCTTTGAGGATCTAAGTTTAGATTTGAGGTTTTGATATAAGTTTTGATGATGCAAGTAACTAGGCTTTTATGAGATAAGATAAGCTAAGTTAAGACAAGGTTGTGAGTCAGCATGAGCCTCAAGATCTTTTATAAAGGAAGACCTCTAGTGTTAGGACTAGTTTTAGGGTTAACTCCAGAGAGAGTGAGACCCATTAGAAGAAGGTTAGAGAACCTAAACTCCAAGATATGAGAATTCTGAGAAATATTTCTTGTGATGTGTCCTAAACTAGAGTACTCTTGAGTGAATGAGTTGAGTTTCTTTATGCATGATTACTATAGTTATCTTGAACCCTAGATGTCCTTGGGAGGACCAAACCCTAGAGATAGAGATAGGCTGGTTATCTATGCTTATGTGAATATGAATATGAGTGCCTTCCATCTGGGTGAGGGAGAGAGCCCAAGACCCTGGAGGAGGTAGCTATGTTAGTTTTGTACAACCTCATGCTCGGGTTGGTGGTTCCCATATAGGAATCTAGTGGTGTGTATATAAGAGAAAGAGAGTTGAGAAATAGTTTTCATGGGTATAGAGATGAGAAGAGAATGTCATAGCATGTTTTGGTTTGTGCTTTGTGGCTAGATCTTGTGAAGCTATCCGCCAGTTCCAATGTGGTAATTCGAGCACCCTAGACTAAGAGAGGAAAGATAAAGTATATGCATATGAGATACTCATAGAGTTGAGTTAGCTCAAATAGACTGAGCATGTCACTACCCTCATGATATGGGACAGGAGAACCTTAGTTGGACTAGATAAAGTTTTGATATATGTTTCAAAAGCCACTAACATAAGTTTGTTTAGCACAACCATGATATAATATATGTAAGGATGTGATATAATCTCAAGGCATGATATATAGATATGATATGATGGAAACCTAGTGATGGTTTAATAGATATCAATGCATAAATGGTTGACCATATACATAAGTAATAATGATAATGTGATATTGTTGGTTGATCTTGTGATGAAATCACTACTAAATGTTGTAATTTATTATGAGCAATGAGATAAGATCATATGAATGAAACATGTTACATGTGGTGTTAATTTTAGTGCTTAATAAATATGTTAATTTAGTTTAATAATTAGCACAACATAACTATTATGAAACCTTTATGCGATCTAGATGGATAAAGTGGGTTAACTATAGTTAACTCCCTCTTAAAAGGCATATGTTAATGATGAACATGTTCTAACAATGAGCTAAATAAAATGTTGATGAAACCTTGATATAATGGGTTAACTTTAGTTAACTCCTTTAAAATATGGTAATATGATGTTGGAACCCTAATGCATGGGTTAAGATAAGGATGCGACCCTAATATATGAGATATTTCATAACATAACCAGAGTTTCTAAACCCTTGTTTCAATCTTTTATGAAGGGGTGTTTCACCTTAGATGTTTTAAAACCTCCTCACAACGGTTTGGATATGATATGGAGCTTTGTTTCTGGATATGTTGCACATAGAGTGGTTTCCTACATATGGATGAAGACCTTTAGTTTTCCTTGGAAAATGAGAATGGCTTAATTTCGAGGATGAAAATTCTTTTAAGATGTATATGATGTGAAAGAATGGATTTTGATTTAATTTTGAGGACAAAATTTCTTTTAAGGTGTGTAGGATGTGATGGAGTGGACTTTTCAAATCCTTAAATATTTAATAACTTAAGTGTATTCATGTGTTTGGATTTTTGAAGTTACAACTATTATGGTAAAGTTTGAGTGATGTTTGATATGGATACTATGTTTGCGATTCCTAAGTCTTGTGTTTTAGAGGAATTTCATTGGCAAGTCTAACATTGAATATTGGCACCAAAATTGTATAGTGTATATATTGAGTGGTGATAAAGCTATGCCCAATGTTGAAAAATAATTGTATGTTTTGCAAAGAAGTTATACATGTTAGAATATGAACAAATGATTAGTTTTTGTTGGTGACTAATGGACAATGTTTCAAAATAGTAGACTAGGATCATATAATCTTCGGTGTCATGCACCCCAAACTTGAGGAGCCATGGATTCAGTATGTGGTCCTCTCTTAATCATCTAGATGGTTAGAATGGAACAAACCCCAATCATCTCACCTTGTGGTTACGTAGTTGAGTTGAAGCGAGTGGCTGATAGTCCATGTGAGCACGATCACTAATCTTGGGGTGAGAGGAGTGGGATATAACTGACTGGTTGTTTGCTACTCCCCAAGATGAACTATTTGACCCCCCCTGAATAGTCGAGTGTAGATATCAGAGAGATGGAGCGTCTGAGATCCTCACCGGAGGAGAACCTGATGGAGTAGGCCCTCTGGGACAATGATGCAACTCTGGATGATGAGCACTGTCACGGAGGAGGTCTTCCTTTAGTGGTGGCATTGTGAGCCAGATGGGACTCACAACAGAGGCACGTCAGTGATGTGAGTCTCCCATAGGCACAACTGGACTCCCAAGTAGCGAGGAGGAGGTCGTGTTTCCTACTTCATCACCATGGGGCTCAAACCTAGCAGTGTTTGCGTGAAAGGAAAACCGCGTGAGAAGCCGGGTGCGATGGAGTGGACTTTTGGAGTCCTTAATCGTCCAATGACATAAGTGAAATCATAAGGTCGAATAATTTTGATAATTCCAATAGTTTTGATGTAGTTGGAGGTCTGTGGATGTTGATATTGGCTTCAATATCCCTAGGTTTATACCTTTGAAACATGTGGATAAGTGATCATATGGTATACTTTTGGATAAAATGTAGAAGGCATGGTTGTAAATCCTTTGTTGAAGTTCACATTGTTGGGATGACCCTAGAGAGATACACTGAGGTTTGAAATGATAACATAATGTGTATTCTTGAGGTGTGCTTCAATTAGAACACATTATATGATTTATAACTTAGGGCCACATAATAGGAAGCCACCCTTCCTTGATAATGTGGTACAGTTGGATTTGTTTAAGGGGATATAGCCTTGGACGAGAATCATGGTACATCATCAGTAGGACCTCGTCCTTGTAACTTCTTGGTCAATCGTGGAGTGGGGAAACATGCACGTTTTGCTCATCCACGATCACTGATCGTGTGAGTAAGAGATGGAAAGTTGCACTCGGTTCTTTAGAGACACTCTGCGACCCTTCACGAATCTAGATGCCATGAGTGGAGCGCCCTCTCCCTCTCCATTATCCCTCCACCACAAGTTGCAGGTGACGTGGGGATGAGAAGAGTTGCAGCTTGGAGGAGATATCATAGCTAATGCTTTTCTAGTAGGGGCGCCACTCCAGGTTTCTCAGGCGGTTGAGGGAGATGCTTGAGGAGAAACGAAGCTCATAGATGATCTGGTCCGGAGGTGTTGCTCTAACTCGCTGGCGTGAAGGTCCATGGCGGCGGCCAGAGGTGCAACTCATGTGGGAGCAGACGAGAACGAAGGTCACATGAAAAAAAGTCATTTTGGAGCGACCAGAGTCACAGACGATCACCCTAAGCCCAATCACACAGGTGGCCATGGTGACGGGCTTGAGGCGCCGACAGTGCGGTAGATCGTGAACGGAGGAGGAACCTCCAGCAGCAATTTGCGGCGGCGGCTTCGTAGAGGCGCAACCAGCATTAGAAGATGCAGCAAGGAGGGGGGATGGGGATCCCTCATGGGCTCCCTGCACCACAGCGGTGCTTGACGCAGACGCAGGAGGAGGCGGCGGCAGGCTCGTGTACTGGAGAACAGGCGGGCGCGGCGCAACGCATCGCTGTGATCGCATCCAATGCGAGAACGGGAGGAAGAAAGAGGAAGGGAGCAGACCGGGTCCGCAACCCTGAACCGGAGGAATCAATCCCTTGAACCGGATGGCTCACAGTGAACCAACAAAGACCGACCGAACCCAAGCAAAGGGCTGGAGTTGCGCGCCCAAGGACACGTGGCAATGTGCCATTGGCCAAAAGGTAAGAAAATGCTCAGAAATTCTCAGATCTTCAATAATTCGTAGAAATTAACTCGATGCTCAGAAAAATACAAATAAGGTACCAAAATGTTCAGAAAAAATGTGTAGAACAACCTAGAACTATAATATCAGGCTTTTGATGCTCAAATCTCAATGATATCATGAAAGATGTGTAATGCTTGTTTAGTGGATAATAAATAGCGAATGATGACATAAAATTATGGAAAAATATCAGTAACTCCATAATAATGTTTATAATGCACTTGATGTCTGTAATCATGATGTTGATGTACGAAATCATGTAATTTTCTTAATATGTCTAATTAGGGCTAATAACCCTAATAAAATGCAATAAATGCACACATTCTCAATAAATGATGAAATTCACAGCGTAAGCTCATATCGGTATATGAAACCTTAATTTTAATTATGGGATCATAATAATGAAAAGAATCCATGTTATATGAAGATGAATCTTAATACTTGTTATAAAACCCTAATCTCGGTTAATGATGTAACCTAGGGTTAATTAATGTGCACAAAAATGCTATGGAAGATAATGTTCAGATAATGAATCATAATCTGGAAAATGATATCAGTGAGATAATCATAAGACAAGAATACAAGTAATGGTGCACATATCCAATGAGTAAGCAAACCCTAATATGAGCACGATTAGGGTTAAGACGAGATATAATAAGATGAGAACCTGATGATAGTATATGGTCTTGTTTTGATCAGGTTTGACCAAGCTTATAGTTGACATCAGTGATATGTGTTTAGTATGATCTATCTCTTTGGAAGGTACGTCATTACCTCTTACTTGGCTTATTATACAATATGCTTGTGTTATATGTGTAGTAAAATACTTGGAATATGATATTGGATGAAATGATTGTTCTTGTATGATATGTTGCATGATTTTCCATGATTAATTCTATGAACACATCAAACATAATATATCTGTTCCATTATATGAAAGCACTAACTCTTTGGTAGTGTGCTTGGAAGTGACCTAACTCTTTGGTAGTGGTCACATTGTACATATGACCTAACTCTTTGGTAGTGGTCTGACCTAACTCTTTGGTAGTGGTCACCTTGTACAAATGATCTAACTCTTTGGTAGTGATCATAAAGGCCTTGGTATATAATGGAAAATAAGCTTAAAATATGTGTTCTCTTTTGTTAATGAATATCCTTGTGCAAGTATATGCTTTTCTTATATTCTTCTGTTACTGCCAAGTATTAGTTTTATCTTATTGCCAAGATATGATGAGAGGTATATAAAAAGACACGTAGGCATACTCAGTACAATATTCTTGAAATATTTTGCTGACGTGTGCCGCATGTAATCTTTTGTTTAGGTTGTGGTTATGCTCTTGAAGATCCAAGATAGTTGTGAGTTGTGTGGCGAGCTGATGTACAGGTGGACCTGTTGTCTTAAGATCCTGTTGTTTAGATGTAGTACATGTATATATATAAGTTGTTGTTCAATATGTAATATCAAATGTTGTAACAATTCATGTTGTAATTATATGTTGAATGGTGAACATGTGTTGTGGTTTTATTATTGTTCATGTGCATGTGCTACTGATTGTTTCCTTATGACTTCCTCTGATTTTCTTCTTCTTAGCCTAGTGTGGGATGTTTAAATTGGAATGCTCACTGAGGTGAGGGTTTCAATTTAGACGTCACACATCAGATTAGGTTTTAGAAAATCCAGCGACGTCACAGGTGGTATCAGAGCATGAACAATAGAAAAACCTGACATTTGCTCACTATGCAACTCGAAACTGAAGAACCTTGAACTTAATAATCTTTAGGGTTAGATTAGTCATCTTTTAGAGACTAGATCTGACCTAGCCCCTAGGTTAGCACCTAGATGTCTGAGAACTAGGTCTAGACTGGTGCTTGTTGAGTAGCAAGTCCTTAGATGTCGTTCTTTCCTTGTAGTGCAGTGGTATGGGATGTTGCACTATTTGGAAATGACGTGCATCAAGGGAAGAGAAACCCTAGACATATGGCGCTCGTTGTCTAGAGTAGATACACTAGTCTACACCATGTTTTCACCCTTTTCACTAGTTTTCATGACACTGGACTCTCTACTATGTGTGGGACACTTGTTTCTGGTTTTGGTTTTTGATTCCAAACGAATCGAACCTCGATAGTTTTCTATGACGCTTGTTTTATCAGAGAAAAACTATATAATATTTTATTATGTATATGTATTACAAAAATGTGTCCCCACACATGTACGAGTAGGAGGTGGTCATGCAACCTAAGTGAAAGTGATGACATCAGTCTAGAAGAGAGAGTAGTTCTAGATTAGATGTCTAGAGCCTTGTTGGAATATATGATAGATGGAATAGATGAAATAAGCTACGATGTAAGTCTTATATAGAAGATATAAGATGGTTTATGATGATATGTGTTTGTCTTTGAGGACTTAAGTTCAAATTTTGAGGATGCAAGATAAGTTTTGATGATGCAAGTATGCATTCTTTTATGAGATAAGACATATTAAGATGAGACAAGGTTGTGAGTCAGCATGAGCCTCAATCTCTTTTACGAAGGAGGACCTCTAGTGTTAGGACCAGTTTCGGGGTTAACTCCAGAGAGAGTGAGACCCATTGGGAGAAGGTTAGCGAACCTAAACTCCAAGATATGAGAATTCTGAGATATGTGATATGATATGTCCTAAACTAGAATACGCCTGAGTGAATGAGTTGAGTTGCCTAATGCATGATTCCTATAGATGTCTTGAACCCTAGATGTCCTTGGGAGGACCAAACCCTAGAGACAAATAGAGGCTGGCTATATGTGCATATGTGGATATGAATATGAGTGCCTACCATCTGGGTGAGGGAGAGAGAGTCCCAAGACCCTGGAGGAGGTAGCTATGTTAGTTTCTGTGAAGCCTCATGCTCGGGTTGGTGGTTTGCCACATAGGAATCTAGTGGTGTATATAAGAAAGTTTTGGGTAAGATGTTTCATGGGTAGAAGACCTATGAATAATATGTTGTAGCATGTTTTGGTTTGTGCTTATGTGGCTAGAGCTAATGAAGCTATTAGCTAGTGCCAATGGGGTATACCTGATAACCCTAGATCGCAGAGGAAAGATAAAGTATATGCATATGAGATACTCATAGAGTTGAGTTAGCTCAGAGAGACTGAGCATGGAACTACCCTCGCGGTATGGGTTAGGAGAGCCTCATTTAGACAAGATAAAGTTTTGATATATGCTTAACAAGCCACTCACATAAGTTTGTTTAGCACAACCAGGATATAATAAATATAAAGATGTGATTTAATCTTGAGACATGATATATATAGACATGATCTGATGAAAACCTATAGATGGCTTGATAGATATCAATGCATAAATGGTTAACCATGTACATGATAATGATGATAATTTGATAGTGTTGGCTAATGTTGTGATGAAATCACTAATAAATGTTACAGTTTATTATGAACAATGAAATACGATCATATAAATGAAACATGTTATATGAGGTGTTAATCTTAGTGCTTAATAAAGATGAAAAATATAGTTTGATAGTTAGCACAACATAATGATTATGACACCTTGATATGATCTAGATGGATAAAGTGGTTTAATTATAGTTAACTCCCTCCTAAAAGGCATATGTTAATGTTGAACTTGTTCTAACAATTTGCTCAATAAGATGTTGATGAAACTTTGACATATGGGATAACTTCAGTTATTTCCTTGAGAACATGGCAATATGATATGGGAACCCTAATTCATGGGAAAAAATAAATATGCAATCCTAACATATGAGCTACGTCATGATGTAACCTAAGCTCCTAAACCATGTTATGTGATGAGTGGTCCACCCTGGTATCACCTTAGATGTTTGAAAAACATCCTAGTAGCTTAGATATAGTTTTGGAGCTTTTGATTATGTTGTACATAGAATGGTGCCTACATATGGATGAAGATGTTTAGGTTTTCCCTGGAAGTATGAGTATGGTTTACTTTCGAGGACGAAAGTTCTTTTAAGATGTATATGATGTGACAAAGTGGGTTTTTTGGCTTAATTCCGAGGACGGAATTTCTTTTAAGGTGTGTAGGATGTGATGGAGTGGACTTTTGGAGTCCTTAATCGTCCAATCACATAAGTGAAATCATAAGGTCGAATAATTTTGAGAATTCCAATAGTTTTGATGTAGTTCGAGATCTGTGGATGTTGATATTGGCTTCAATATCCCTAGGTTTATACCTTTGAAACATGTGGATAAGTGATCATATGGTATACTTTTGGATAAAATGTAGAAGGCATGGTTGTAAATCCTTTGTTGAAGTTCACATTGTTGGGATGACCCTAGAGAGATATGCTGAGGTTTGAAATGATAACATAATGTGTATTCTTGAGGTGTGCTTCAATTAGAGCACATTATATGATTTATAACTTAGGGCCACATAATAGGAAGCCACCCTTCCTTGATAACGTGGTACAACTGGATTTGTTTAAGGGGATATAGCCTTGGACGAGAATCATGGTACATCATCAGTAGGACCTCGTCCTTGTAACTTCTTGGTCAATCGTGGAGTGGGGAAACATGCACATTTTTCTCATCCACGATCACTAATCGTGTGAGTAAGGGATGGACAGTTGCACTCGGTTCTTTAGAGACACTCTGCGACCCTTCACGAATCTAGATGCCATGAGTGGAGCACCCTCTCCCTCTCCATTATCCCTCCACCACAAACTGCAGGTGACGTGGGGATGAGAAGAGTTGCAGCTTGGAGGAGATATCATAGCTAATGCTTTTCTAGCAGGGGTGCCACTCTAGGTTTCTCAGGAGGTTGAGGGAGATGCTTGAGGAGAAACAAAGCTCATAGATGATCTGGTCCGGAGGTGTTGCTCTAACTTGCTGGCGTGAAGGTCCATGGCGGCGGCCAGAGGTGCGACTCATGTGGGAGCAGACGAGAACGAAGGTCGCATGAAACAAAGTCATTTTGGAGTGACCAGAGTCACAGATGATCACCCTAAGCCCAATCACACAGGTGGCCATGGCGACGGGCTTGAGGCGCCGGCAGTGCGGTAGATCGTGAATGGAGGAGGAACTTCCAGCAGCAATTTTCGGTGGCGGCTTCGTAGAGGCGCATCCGACATTAGAAGCTGCAGTAAGGAGGGGGATGGGGATCCCTCATGGGATCCCTACACCACGGCGGTGCTTGATGCAGACGCAGGAGGAGGCAGCAGCAGGCTCATGCACTGGAGAACAGACGGGCGCGGCGCGGCGCAGTGTTGTGATCGCATCCAACGCGAGAACGGGAGGAACAAAGAAGAAGGGAGCAGACTGGGTCCGCAACCCTGAACCAGAGGAATCAATCCCTTGAACCGGCCGGCTCACAGTGAACCAACAAAGACCGACCGAACCCAAGCAAAGGGCTGGAGTTGCGCGCCCAAGGACACGTGGCAATGTGCCATTGGCCAAAAGGTAAGAAAATGCTCAGAAATTCTCAGATCTTCAATAATTTGTACAAATTAACTCGATGCTCAGAAAAATACAAATAAGGTACCAAAATGTTTAGAAAAATGTGTAGACCAACTTGGAACTATAATATCAGGCTTTTGATGCTCAAATCTCAGTGATATCATGAAAGAAATGTAATGCTTGTTTAGTGGATAATAAATAGCGAATGATGACATAAAATTATGGAAAAATGTCAGTAACTCCATAATAATGTTTATAATGCACTTGATGTCTGTAATCATGATGTTGATGTACGAAATCATGTAATTTGCTTAATATGTCTAATTAGGGCTAATAACCCTAATAAAATGCAATAAATGCACACATTCTCAATAAATGATGAAATTCACAACGTAAGCTCATATCAGTATATGAAACCTTAATTTTAATTATGGGATCATAATGATGAAAAGAATCCAAGTTATATGAAGATGAATCTTAATACTTGTTATAAAACCCTAATCTCAGTTAATGATGTAACCTAGGGTTAATTAATGTGCGCAAAAATTCTATGGAAGATAATGTTCAGATAATGAATCATAATCTGGAAAATGATATCAGTGAGATAATCATAAGATAAGAATACAAGTAATGGTGCACATATCCAATGAGTAAGCAAACCTTAATATGAGCACGATTAGGGTTAAGATGAGATATAATAAGATGAGAACCTGATGATAGTATATGGTCTTGTTTTGATCAGGTTTGACCAAGCTTATAGTTGACATCAGTGATATGTGTTTAGTATGATCTATCTATTTGGAAGGTACGTCATTACCTCTTACTTGGCTTATTATACAATATGCTTGTGTTATATGTGTAGTAAAATACTTGGCATATGATATTGGATGAAATGATTGTTCTTGTATGATATGTTGCATGATTTTCCATGATTACTTCTATGAACACATCAAACATAATATATCTGTTCCATTATATGAAAGCACTAACTCTTTGGCAGTGTGCTTGGAAGTGACCTAACTCTTTGGTAGTGGTTACATTGTACATATGACCTAACTCTTTGGTAGTGGTCTGACCTAACTCTTTGGTAGTGGTCACCTTGTACAAATGATCTAACTCTTTGGTAGTGATCATAAAGGCCTTGGTATATAATGGAAAATAAGCTTAAAATATGTGTTCTCTTTTGTTAATGAATATCCTTGTGCAAGTATATGCTTTTCTTATATTCTTCTGTTATTGCCAAGTATTAGTTTTATCTTATTGCCAAGATATGATGAGAGGTATATAAAAAGACACGTAGGAGTACTCAGTACAATATTCTTGAAATATTGTGCTCACGTGTACCGCATGTAATCTTTTGTTTAGGTTGTGGTTATGCTCTTGAAGATCCAAGATAGTTGTGAGTTGTGTGGCGAGATGATGTACAGGTGGACCTGTTGTCTTAAGATCCTATTGTTTAGATGTAGTACATGTATATGTATAAGTTGCTGTTCAATATGTAATATCAAATGTTGTAACAATTCATGTTGTAATTATATGTTGAATGGTGAACATGTGTTGTGGTTTTATTATTGTTCATGTGCATGTGCTACTGATTGTTTCCTTATGACTTCCTCTGATTTTCTTCTTCTTAGCCTAGTGTGGGATGTTTAAATTGGAATGCTCGCTGAGGTGAGGGTTTCAATTTAGACGTCACACATCATATTAAGTTTTAGAAAATCTAGGGACGTCACACCGGGAGCCATGAAGGTCTGTTTGAGGAAAGGCCAAGGAGGGGGTGGTTCTTCTTGCTTGCTCTACCATGGAAGCAGCAGTGCCAGCGAGTTTGTTGAACTGCGAGGAGACGTAACACCTTGCCATGGCGGCACTTGAGAGCAGGCTGGCGAGTAGGAGCGATGATAACAGACGGGAGCAGACGATCATGAGGCGTCGATCTCCCTTGTGGAGGTCGGATCATGTGAGGAGTAGGTTATGAAACCAGGGTGAGACCCTTCTCATTGATCTAGGGTGCAATGACTGCCGTGAAGCTGAGTCCCGCAGACTCACATATCGCCTAGAGTGCGAGAGCGAGGAGAGAAAGGGATGAGTCAAACTAGTTCGAGATTCTACTAGCAGACTAAACCAACCAAACCAAGTCCAACCAGACCATAAACCGGATGGCTCAAGAAAAGGAGTCACGACCCTTGATGGCCACGTGCCAACGTCTAATTCGCTCAAAAAGGTAAAATCCCAGAAAATGCTTAGATCTCCTATAATACATAGAAATTAGTACCTTTATCAGAAAAATACAAACAAGGTACCGTTATTCTAAAAAAATATGTAGAATAAAATGAAAGAATAATATTAGGCTTTTGATACACGGATCTTAGTTATATCATGTAAGATGTGTAATACTTGTTTAATGGATAATAAATATCATATGAAAACCTAAAATTATGAGATTGCATCAGTAACTCTTAAATATGTTTTAGAATCCATGTGACATTAGATATGATCTTGTTATGACACATAATCATGTAATTTGCTTAGAATGTCTATCTAGGGCTAATAACTCTAAATAAAATGCAATTAATACATACATGCTCAATAAATGATGAAATTTACAGAGTAAGTTCATATCAATAATGTGAGGCTAATATGTAACTAGGATATCAATTAGATGCATGGAATGAATGTTATATGAAGATGACCCTTAATACATGTGATGAAACCCTAATTTGAGTAATGCATGTAACCTAGGGTTAATATGTATAAATAATAATATAGAACCTAATATTCAGATTAGGTATCCAAATCTAGAATATAACATCAGTAACATAAATCCCACATAAGGATGAAGATAAGACAAGTAATAATGTACATATCATAATGATCTAAGTGAAACCCTATAATGGACATAACTAGGGTTGAGATGATGAGAACCTGACGATGGTATATGATCCTGTCTTGATCAGGTTTAACAAAATATAGATGACATGAGGAATATGTGGTTTGGATTATCTCTTGATCAAGGTATGCCATTACCTCTTACTTGTCTTATTATACAATATTCTTATGTTATATGTATAGTAAAATACTTGGCATATGATATTGGATGAATGATTGTTCTTGAATGATATTTTGCTTGATTTTCCATACTTATGGATATGAACACATGAAACATAAGATATCTGATCCATTATATGATAACACTAAATCTCTTTGGTAGAATAGTGCATTGATGGAAGTACTAAATCTCTTTGGTAGAGTAGTACATGTGAGCACTAAATCTCTGTGGCAGAATAGTGCATTTATTAAAGTACTAAATCTCTTTGGCGGAATAGTACATGTGAGCACTAAATCTCTTTGGTAGAATAGTGCATGTGGTTGATCAACTTTACATATAATGGAAAATGTGCTTAAAATATGTGTTCTCTTTTGTTAATGAATATCTTTGTGCAAGTATGTGTTTTTCTTATATTTGTTTATTGTTGCCAAGTATTAGTTTTATCTTATTGCCAAGATATGATGAGAGGTATATAAAAGACATGTAGGTGTACCCAGTACAATATTCTTGAATATTGTGCTGACGTGTACCACATGTAATCTTTTGTTTAGGTTGTGGACATGTGTTCTTGAAGACCAGGATAGTTGAGAGTTGTGTGGCGAGCTGATGTACAAGTGGACATGTTGTCTTAAGATCCTATTGTTTAGTTGCATAACATGTATGTGTAGAAGTTTTCCAGTTCAATATGTAATATCAAATGTTGTTACAATTCATTATGTAATTATATGTTGAATGGTGAACATGTGTTAATGGTTTTATTATTGTTCATGTACATGTGCTACTACTGTGTTCCCTTCTGACTTCCTCTAATTTTCTCTTTCTTAGCCTAGTGTGTGATGTTTAAGTTGGGATTCTCACTGAGGTGAGGGCTTCAATTTGGACGTCACACATCAGATTAAGTTTGAGAAAATCCGAGGACGTCACAAATGTGGTACCTTATCATGTGACCTCATGTAGAAATATGGAATATGTTCTCTACATATCATTTGGTAATGATGATTCTACTCATTTCACATGAATTATGCATTGAAGTTTTTCATTGGTATATGTCTCATTTATCCAAAAAGGTGTAACTACAAACTAAAACACCACTAAGTAGGTCCTACGGAAGAATGGACTCATGTAACTGATGTCCCCTACAATAGTGGTAGTAGGACAATTCGTGCTCAACCATAGAATTAACAATCACAAGAAGTTTATACATCCATGACTTCACTCTCATCCTAAGTCTATGAATACCACTACCAAATAATGGAAACAAAACCACTACAAAAACGTACCTAATAGCTACAAGTCAAAAAAGAAATATCTTAATCAAGTCATCATGAATAACCAACGAGGAATCAACCTCCATCCTAAGGTTGCAAATACCTATGTCAAATTTGTAGCATGACTAACACTAACACTATGACATGTAGTTTCGATAGAGTGTTACTTCTAGAAGAGACTAGAAAATATCCTAAACCTTAGGGGGAATTATTGTCTACAAGTACTGGGGCACAATGTTTAGTCTTATCCCTCAGAGGAAAACACACAACCTGCAAGGAATTTTGGGTAAAATGGAAGCTTTGGTCATACCTCCAATCATAGTATATATCATGGAAATTGGTTATACAAATAGTGATGGCAATTATAAAAATAATTATCCACTCATTTTCAAATGACATCACCACGTCGTCATCCATACCCTTAGTCTGCCTCACTCAGAAAAAAGCTACTACTATTTTGATTATGAGTTTTAAGTCCTACACAGTACATAATGTTACATATTGCAAGTCTAAATGGGACATAAGACTACATTGAATGAAAAGTTCTTCATTTCACTTATAATTTTTGTGGATATCACTCCATGACAAATATAAAAATGAACCAAAACAATTTTAAAATATGAATAAGCTACACGTCTACTTCTTTCTACAACTTGACATTATAAATACATGCCACCTCCAAACAAGACCAACTCATATGGTGCAACTTATACTCTTCCATGCAACCATAACCTTGTGGGAATTCTTCTACAATCAACCTAGCCTGATGACTTCACCACCATTGAAGGTCATGCAACATCCCAACATATTTGTTGGGCATGTCTTCCCACCACCACACCTAAAAGTCATCCAATAATGCATTATCAACCTACTTATGCTCAATTTCCTAAGGAACATAATTAGATAATAGGCCATGTATAGCTTCAATATAAGTAGCACAATGATATTGTAAATCCTTCCATCACCATATCATGAAACCTAACATCTCCACTAGATATTAACTAATGCAAAAATAATTTCTATATATGTCAATCCGACTAATATGTTGCCAACCAACCTAAAGCTTGAGGAACTCCAAATCAACAATCTTGAAATGTACTATTTATGTATCCCTTTCTAATGACGCCTTAAGTTCTATACAAGGTGCACATCAAACCAAATTTACAAGGGATGAACAACCTCACCTTAAATATTGCCACTATTCTTGGAACTCCTCAAAATCAATAAAACCTTGACAAAATTAGTAGAGGATGCCATATCAATAAAGGACAACCACAACCATAGGAAGCATGTGCACATACACCTCTTCCCCAAGTTGATTGAATAATGTTTATCCAAACAACATCATTAGAAAGACTACCAGATGAGCATATAAAATAAAGGTGTAATATCCTCAATTTTTGTGAAATTGAAGTGTATAAATAAAAATATAGGAATTGATAAGTAAATTCCCCAATGGTATTTTTTATAGAATAATAATTTTATCCATGTTGTGGAATGGGTGAAATCATGGCCCAAGTGAGGCCCGTGAGAGTATTTACTTTGCAAATAAGTCCTTGGGGAAAAAAATGAGATTTTTTGTATAAATAAAAATAATGGCTTTATGTATTGTTGGATAATAGAAATATGAGATAATGGGAAGTTTCCAAAAGTAAATAGGATATGTTCCATTTTAATTAATTAAAGGAGTAACTATCTAGCCATGAATAGCAAAACAATAATTGAGGGATCAAATTGTATTATTTTGAATTGGCTTTTGGTATACATGAAAATAATAACAAAATGAAGAGAATTCTAGAAAATGGGAGGAAAAAGATGTTGCAAGAGATAATGGTAACTGTTGTAATGAAATATTTCAAAGAGCAAGTTGTGTATACAAAATACATCTGAATAAATCCCAAAATCTAAATATAAATTGGGAAATATATTTACGAGTTTCCTTGAAATAAGGATAAATTATTGAGAGAGATAAAAAGAATAATCTAGAATTCATGATCAAATTATCCAATAAAGTTTCATATATTTATATGATTTTCCTTAATGGTTTTTGGTTGCCAAATCAAAGACTTAGTAAGAATATATTACTAACTTCTTGTGACCTTTGGATTTGTAAGAATAAAATCCAAGAGTGAGGAGAATATATTTAATGACTTCCTAAATGAGATGCCATACCAACTATGTATAAACATGGAAACCAACCCAACGATCCTCAAACCCTAGTGTTATACATATATGTATACACATGTATATAGATGAGAGGAATCACGTTGATCCTCCCCTTCTTGAGGCATAACCTTTCACAACTATCACAAACAAACCTTGCATCTCTCAGCATGTCGTCGACATGATGGTCTAGGGTTTTTTTTCTCTGTAGCATGGAGGCTGCGGTCCCATAGCATAGAGTGGATGAGAGTAGGATACATTCGGCTGCTACAAACTTCTTATTCCAACCACCCATGGGAAGTGGTCTGCACAACCCAAGGCTGGGCCTGCAATGCCCTTGCCTGGTGTTATTTGACATCTATGCAACTTAGACAGACTTCCAGGGGCTGCTGAGAAGATAGGGCGGTGGAAGGTGAAGGAACCTGGTCACGAAGCTAGGTTCTGATGATCAAAACTTTCTATGGAAGATCCCTATATGATGGTGTCAATGATCGTAGGAGTATATGAAAGAAACCACACCCCTTTGGAGGAAGAGCAAGACTACGAGAAGGAGAGAGAACCACTACACTAAGAGATAGAGAGAGAGAGAGTGGGGGAGGCAGACTATAGGTCTTGCCTTTTGATGAAGACTGAAGAAGAAAGGAGATGGAAAACATGGATGCTTGCTTGGTGGATATAGTAGAGGTAATAGAGGAGTCAAGGAAGAGAAAGCAAGCAGACACTACGAGTCTCTTTGGTACCTCATTGGAGTGGGGTTGGCCAGAGGCGCCATGCCTCACCGTCGGGTGACAACCTCCTATTGGCACAATCCTATGAATGGGGAAGAGGACAACCAGTTGGGTCAAATTGTGAACCAACAATTTATAGTCAGTTTAGAGAAGAATTGAATTTTTGAACCACATCTCGCATGGCACTGGGTTCTAATAAAATCAATCAATAATAAGGTGCCATGTGGCCCATACTTAAGGTATGAATAGGGTATTTTGATTAATGAATAGAAAATGCTAGGTTTGTCCAAAAATAGCAAAATAATATATGAAAATGATCATGAAAACAAGAGACACAAATAAAATATAATGGAAACTTAATTATGCTTCCTATTTGGAAAGTATTGAAAATACATGTAATTGTGATAATTTATGCATAAAACCCTAGAAGGGATGGCTAATTTATCAAAATATATTGTTTTTATTATGGATATATAAACTAATATTGTTGAAGATGATAATAATCCAATATGATCATGACCATCATGATGATAATTATGGTATCCAATGTGAATAATCATGTATATGAAGAATCAATGTTTAAAGATCATAACTTGCTATGTTCTAATCTAAGTATTCACAATGAAAGGATATGATGGATCTAATAATTATGGTTTCCCTAATGTGTAATAAGTGATGGAACTAGGGTTTGTACCCTTATTACTTTTCCAAACCTGAGCATGACCACAATAGATTAGGACTTGAGTACAGTTTAGCTGAATAATGTGATGGTGACACTTTAGTATTTACATACATACACATTAAATGATCAGAATCCTCTTTGCTTGCTTGATTGGATGATATGCTTAAAGTATGACTCGATGATCTAAATGGTTCTGCATTGAGGTACATGGTTACAATTATTATTGCCCATGATATTGTTTTCCTGTGTTTTCTGAGGTTTACCCAAAGATTTATGAAATAACATGCTAGATGTTTATTTATATTCTGTTCAATTATAATGCCACTATGAGTATCACATAAAGATGAGAATATGTGAATAAAATTCCAGCTCTTATTTGTAAGTAGTTGGTTGATTATATCTTATTATACTACTTGCACACTTTTGCATGCACCCCACGCACATAGTATATTTTGATATACTGATCAGTGCTTTGTTTAGCACTGTTTTAGGTAGATGCAATATATGAAGATAGCAAGACTTGATAAATTAGATGAAATCTACCCAAAGGCATTAAAGCTAAGTGAAGGAGAATTGTATAGATAATTCTTCTCATATGTAATATCTATCATGTTAAAATTTCATGCAATTCCTTAGAGGAGCATCTTGTAAACAATATTTTGAATTAATGGAAATGATTTGCTAGTATTTATTATTTTCTAAAGCTAGATACTTGGGAATTTTTTGGTAATGACTCTCAATTTTTTGGGTCCTGAAAAGTGAGGTTGTTACATTTGGTATCAGCGCCCCAAAATTTTCAATTAATATTTAATGGTTTATAGTTTCTAGTAATTTGTAGAAATCTATGGAGAATTACTAAGGCATGACCCAATGGTAAGGGTGTCTAGAAGGGGTCATGGCTTTGGGGGCTGGCAATATTTTCCTTTCACACCATTAAGTTGGTATACGAGGAATCCTTGGCCACATTGATACATGCCTGGCCAGAATCTAGGGTTGCCTAAAGTAATGTTTCCTGTATGTCTTCTCATCTCAAATTTCATCCACTTCTCATCCTGTTGCTTAATAAACCCTAAAATATACTTCCCTTCTCATCTGATGTTAAGGTTTTTGAGAAGAAGTAGGATTAAGTCATCCTCCGTCAATTAAACATGTAATGTGGAAATAATGATAAAGTAAAGAAAAATGTTTTATGGGTTTTTCCTCACTAGGGTAAACCCTAAATTGAACTGGGGTTGGTCTAGAAAAACCCTAGTCGGTTAAGGGATATAGAATCCCTATGATGTAGGGTATAGGTTGTGTAATCCCTAACCCTAACCCTAACCCTAACCCTAAACCCTAATACCTGGGAAATTGGAGTAGTGTGGGTGATAAAGTAATCCTACCTATTTGAACCCCAGTTAGGGTGAAAAGGAATAAGAAAATTCAAAATGACTTTAGGTGACCCAGTTTCCCATGCATTCATGTATGTGGAGCAAGGCATTCATGTAAAGGGTTTTAAAAAAACATAATAAACCAATGGTTACAAAAAAATATATGAAACTTTTAGGGTTCGTGTCCCGACCTAGGGTGGGTCAAACCAAGAGTGGGAAAATGACCTATAGGAGATGTAAAACCTTAATATTGTGGGGTCAAGTTGTGGATAGAGAGCCTAACCTCCTCCTGTGAGTTAAGAAGACACCCTAGGTTGGGGCCTTTTCAAGAAGGGTGAGTTCACCAATCAATTAAAAAATTGAGGTAACCATGAATGTTACCTAAAGTGTGAAGGATTAAGTATACAAAATATGAAAGAAACTATATTCTTAGAATACAAGTATGTCATCTCTTATGGATACAAGGAAAGTCACTAAGGATGTGGCTGAAAGTAAGTGACCAATCCGAGATAGGAAGGTCACTAATCAGCCAAGCCGGGATAGGAGGGCTGATGTAAAAATGAAAGTCATTGTAATGATAGGTGATCAAGATGGGATAGGAAGATCACCAAAGACCATGCCGGGAAAGGAAGGCCAATATAAGAGGAACTTATTAAAATGACTGGTGATCAAGCTGGGATAGGAAGATCATCAATAGTCTAAGCCATGAAAGGAAGGATGGTATAAGAGGAAGTCATTACAACGACTGATGATTAAGCCGGGATAGGAAGATCACCAATAGGCCAAGTCAAGAAAGGAAGGTTGATATGAGAGTAAATCATTGCAATGACTAGTGACCAAGATGAGAAAGCAAGGTTACTAATAGGCCAAGCCAGGAAAGGAAGGCCTCCATGAAATACAAGCTCAGGAGGAAAGGTCACCATGAGCCCAATGTAGTGGCATAAAGTGAAAAATGTGTACCTCAAGAGATGAAGGAAATTTGGGTACATGAGGAAATAATGTGCTAAAGTTGTGATATCTCAATAAACCCTAGGTAGGGTAGAGCCCTAAGTCAATACTAAGGTAAAGTAGGGATGTTTAAAGGTACATAAGACCTATGAGGTTAGGAAGTGATCTTGCATACTTTTACTTGGACACTTTTGCATGCACCCCACGTACACAATAGTTTCATATATTGATTTGTGCTCTGTTTCATGCCTTTTCGGTAAATGCAATATTTGAAGATATCAATACTTGATGAATAAGATGAGATCTACCTAAGAGAATTAAAGCTAAGTAAAGGAGGATTATATGGATAGTTTTTCTCATATGTAATAGCTCTCATGTTAGAATTTCATGTAATTCCTTAGATGAGAATACTATAAACAATATTTTTAATTAATGGGAATTATTTGATATTATTTATGATTTGATAAATCTGGATTCTTAGTAATCTTTAGGTAATTTCTCTCAACTTTTTGGGTCATTCCTTAACTGGGAGATGCTGAAAAGTGAGGTCATTACATCTGGTACTATAGCCCCATATTTTTTAAATAATATTTAATAGTATATAATTTCAAGTAATTCATAGAAATCTAAGGAGAATTACTAAGGCATGACCTGATGATAATGGTGTCTAGAAGTGGTCATGGCTTTGGGGGCTGGCAATATTTTCCTCCTCACTATTAAGTTGGTATACGATGACTACCGTAGCCACATTGATACTTTCCTGGTGAGAACCTAGGGTTTTCCTAAAGTAATGTTACCTCTAAGTCTTCTCATATCAAATTTCATCCACTTCTAATCCTCTTTATTAATAAACCCTAAATGATACTTCCCACCTCATCTGAAGTTAGGTTTTTTGAGAAGAGGTAGGATGAAGGCATCCTCCACCAATTAATAAACATGTAATGTGGGAATAATAACAATGTAAATAAAAATGTTTTATGGGGTTTTCCTTAATAAGGGAAACCCTAGATGGAACTGGGGTTGGTTTAGGAAAAGCCTAGTGGGTTAAGGGATATAGTAACCCTATGATGTAGGGTGTAGGTTGTGTAATCCCTAACCTAAACCCTAAACCCTAATCCTAGGGAAATGGGAGTCATGTGGGTGATAGAGTAATCCTACATGCATGAACCCCAATTAGGGTGAAAAGCAATAAGAAAACCCAAAATGAGCTTAGGTGACCCACTCTCCCATGCATGCATGTATGAGGAGCAAGGAATTCATGTAAAGTGTTTTAGAAAACATAAGAAACCAAGGGTTACATAAAAACAAAAATATGAAACTTTTAGGGTTGGTGTCCCTACCTAGGTTGGGTCAACTCAAGAGTGGGGAAACGACCTATAAGGGAGGTAAAACCCTAATCCTATAGGGCCAGGTTGTGTCTACAGAGCCTTCTATGTGAGTCAAGAAGACACCCTAAGTTAGGACCTACCTTAGAAGGGTGCGTTGACCAATAAATTTAAGAATTGATGTAATCATGAGTGTCGCCTAAAATGTGAAGGATTAAGTATACAAAATATGAAAGCACATACGTTCTTTGAACCCATGTATGTCATATCTAAGGGAAATAAGGAAAGCCACTAAAGAAGTGGTTGAAAGTATGTGATCCATCCTAGATAGGAAGGTCACTAATCGACCAAGCCAGGATTAGAAGGCCAATGTAAAAAGGAAAGTCATTGTAATGACTGATGATCAATCTGGGATAGGAAGATCACCAATAGGCCAAGCTAGAAAAGGAATGCTGATATAACATGAAGTTATTACAATGATTGGTGATCAAGTTGGGATATGAATATCACCAATAGTCCAAACTATGAAAGAAAGGCTGATATAAGCAGAAGTCATTGCAATGATTGGTGATCAAGCCGGGATAAGGAGGTCACCAATAGGCCAAGCCAGCAAAGGAAGGCTGAAATGAGAGTAAATAATTGCAATGACTAGTGACCAAGTTGAGAAAGCAAGGTTACTAATAGGTCAAGCCAAGAAATCAAGTCTGCCATGAAAGACTAAGCCCATGAGGGAAGGTCTTCATGATCCCAATGGGGGGCATAAAGTGAAAAATGTGTACCCCAAGAGATGAAGGAAATCTGGGTACATGATGAAATAATGTGTTAAAGTTGTGATATATCAATAAACCTTAGTTAGGGTAGAGACCTAAGTGAATTATAAGGTAAAGTAGGTATGTTTAAAGGTGCATAAGACCTATGAGATTCGTAAGTGATCATGTTCTAAATTCATAAGACCATAGGGTCAGGAGGTTGCCATTCATGTTTGCCTGAGCCCATGGGTCAGAAGATTGGCCACTTTAATGAGTTCTTGAGGCCAAAGGGGTAAATGTGAAAGGGGAGATGCATCAAATAATCCTTAGTTATAGGACTATAACAACCACATATCATGGAGCAGAAAACCAAAGTATATACATCATATTTTACAGAATTGTGGTTATATATGTCTTCCTAAATATAAAGATGTTAATCTAAAAGTCCCATGCACACACTCAACAACTTAGTTTCTACCAGGACATATGGTAAGTCAAACAATCCCTACAAATTAATGTGGCCTATTTAGGCACCTTTTTGTCCTCAATCAAATACTACTTCCAGTGCAATCACAGAACCCATCCTAAAATGAACAATAATGGGGGTCTTTGACTTTGGGGATATGTTGGGTACCACCTTTGACATTATCACAAAGATCATAGGTGGAAGAAAAATCCATCTATGTAGCTAACATAGAGACGAATGGAAGTTCATGCACAAAACTCCAAGATGCACACAACAAGTCTACACTAAGACTTTTATCGTTGCCATAATACAGGATCAATAGAACCATATATACACTTATTAGGACAATGGATGGTTGGTAGACCCTTGAAGAACTTTTGTAGAGACTAATTAAGTTAGTCATACACCTATAGGGTTCCTAGATTCTATCTTTGGCATGGTCAGCATGTCAGATACATCCTTGGAATGCGGCATGGTTGACTGGGCCATATTCTAAGGTCCAAAACGTTGACTTTTAGCATTCTAAGCCTTCTCTCTATTCCAGCTACTTGGCCCCAAATTTGACTTCAATCAACCCTTGTTGAGATGAGAAACTTGATTTAAAAACTTATTTCATAAGCATTATACTTCAATCCTTACTCTAGAAAGTATTCATGTTGATTCATCAGAGCCTTGTTGCAAGTCAAGCACCATTGACCAAGTCTTATTCAGATAAACATATAAGCCTTACTCCATACAAGAAAACAAATTTTAGGAAACTATTACTCCTCCCATGTGTATATTTGTACTTAAATGATAACTTGAATTCAATTTCATCAAATTGACACTAGAAGTAGTACTTTACTGCTAAGGACAATGAAGCCTAAACCTTAAACCTAGTCCCTCATGATTATTAATCATAATTGTGCAATTAAGATATTATCTATCACAATGGTTAGATTGACATACATCATAGATGGTTTTCTTAAACATTATCACCACAACCATAACCTATGACATTTTCATAAATCTATGTGAATCACCTAAACAAGTTACCTAACTTAAGTTGTTGACACCCACAACCAATGTAGTGCACTTGGGACATTCACCCTTTTTTGATCCTAGTTAGGCTCGTTTTCCACCTTAGCATGAATAGTATTTCATTGACACTAAGGTTAGATGGGGGTGCATAACAAGGTTTTCCCCCACTCTGAAGGGTCAAACTCCACAAAGAACAATAAATAGATATCCTATGAAGTTCTCCTAGAATTCTCATAAAGAAAAATAAGCCCTAGGAAAAGTCCTTTTTCCACTTTTATGTGGTCACCAACTCACCATATAAAGTGCTACAAGAAGACTAAGAAAGTGGGAACGAGAAACATGCATGTTCCATGACATTCGTCTTTGATCATTCAACTAGGAATCATCAAATGTGCCTAGAAACCTTTAGATGATTGGGGGGTGCAAAGGCACATTCCCTAGATTTTCTAGACCCCTCTTGACTTAATTGTGAGTTTGGAAAAACCCTACAAAACCCTAGTCCCTATATAAACAACCTCCTAGATTCCATTTGAGAGGGTTGCAACCTACTAATGGAGTCTAGCTCCCTACTACCATGCTTGGATCCTATCTAATCAAGTTACAACAAGACTATTTCTTGATAATCAACGTTGGGAAAGTTTTTCCACAAATTGACAATCAGACACTCTCCACATTTGACTTTTAAAGACCTAAAAAGGAACAAGTTTGTGGATCCAATCTACTTCCATTGGTGGGAAGAGAAAGAAAATAATCCCTTTTCACTTCCTACTAAGCCCAAGCAAGATAGATTAGGTCTAATAAACAATTTCAATTTATTACCTCCTTCATAATTCCAAATTAGTTTGATGATACAAGCACCTAGGACTGATTATCTTGTATTTATATTTCATTTTATCATATCCTTTCCATTTTCTATTATCAATCATGCATTTTTCTTCTCCTTTATTTTTATATTTTGTCCATGCTTTATATTTTGTCCTTGAAAGTCAAACTTTGGAAAGAAAAACTTGTCTTAATTTGGTAGCTCTAACAATGTTGAGTTGGGGTTCCCAGCACCTTCCCCACATGTATCATATAGCCTTACCCTACACTCTATTTTACCTTATATACCTTACCCACATTTTCCCCAAATATTTTTCATGAGTTTCCTCATTCGATCATATATATGGTCATGAATCAATTTTGTTTTTATAAAATATACCCAACAACAATTATCCACCAATTTACAAAGATATTGAAATCATGTCACAATCTTCCCAAAAAATATGTGTATGCATTACATATCTTTGGTGAAGAAATGAATATGTAGGTCATGTTGGAAAATGATAAAATAAGATGATATTAGAGTCACCACTACATTTCATTTGTAAAATGAGAAAAAACAAGATAAATATTTTGAATCCACATTAGAAAGTCAATTTACTATATCACAAAAATCTTAGATAAATAAGAAAATGAAAAGCATAACCACAAATTAGATTTGGCAATCTTGTTACAAGGGTGACAGAGGAATTCCTCATCTCACCCATTTAATTGGTATTGGACCCATTTCTTAATGTTCTTGAGATAATATGGTTTAGATTTGATTAGAATGAAATAAAAACAAGAATAATTATATAAACATTTTTTGTTGCAAAACTTTGGGATTATAGATATTTGTGACTTTTACATAATTTACCTAAAGGTCCTTAGTTTTTATGTTGGGGTCCTAATTGCCTCAGGATCTCCCACATCATAGATCCTTCCAAGGAGGTTAGGATGGATGCGTAGGAAGAAAGAGAAGACAATTAGAAAGGATATAGTTTAAAAGAAAGATTCAATTTTTTGAGCAATTAAATCAATCTATTTAAGAAAATCACATGATGGTAGTATAATTCAGTCAAATAAGAAAATATGTAATTATGGATAGTTAAAGCTAATCACAAATAAGAGATAGTAGTTAGGAATGATTACAAGTGAGAAACTTAGTGTTCATGATTACTGTTGTGCAGCCTAACAATGTGAGAAAGTAGGTTAGAGGAAGAATCCTATGAACACAAATAATACATGAAATAAAAGGTGAGATCATTGATCCTCTAGTTTCAATAGGGTCAAAAGGGGCCCATAATGCGTTGGATATTAAAAGAGTATTAATAGGATAATTTTATGGTTTTGGGCCTATGAATAGAAGACTCTAGAAGAGGTAGAGGAATGTGGTAATCTTCTGCAAAAGCATGGCATGTAGATTGAGGTAGTCTACCACATGTCACACAACTGATGGCTATGATCCATCTGGTGGCCCGACTAGGATAAAGCTTATCTCTAATTTTCTGGATATTTTTCCAAACATTCCAAGAAAATTTGGTAGAAACAGTGGAAAACATGGATTGTTAATAGAATTCAATATAATAATTATGGGAGAGGGAAAATGTATCAATTAAGGATTACTATTTATTATTATCAAAGACATGTATCTGGTGAGAAAAAAAATTGAATTCATTGGAAAAAAGGAGAATATTTTTTAGAATAATTCAGCTAGTCAAATTTATGAAAAATGTTTAAAAAGGTGGAATTGATGAAAAATGTTCTCAAGTCTGGAAAAGAATAATTTCTATATAGGAATATGCTAATTGGTTAAAAGTGGGTAAAATTAAAATATGAAATAGGTAGAAAACATGGAAAACTATGGAAAAGGTGGAAAATGGAATGAAACCCATCATTAGCTATAGGATGAACATTATCATGAATTTATAATGAGGGAGTAAGAATGAGGTGTCAATAGTTTTCCCCTTTTAAGATAGGTTAAAGATAAGAATGAGAACTACAAGATTCAACCAAGTGTAACCCCCATTTTCACTCACGAAAGGCAAAATAGGTGAGACTCATAAAGGATTCTTTGATAAACCTTAAAGAGGGTGGAAAGAATAGGTGATTTATCTTCCTTCTAAGGATGGATTAATGAAATGATAATTGTCTTGATCTTTTTTTTACTTTTTATTTTTCTCCATTTTGTTTC
Organism: Alisma plantago-aquatica; assembly: GCA_963693085.1. Taxonomy (NCBI): domain Eukaryota; kingdom Viridiplantae; phylum Streptophyta; class Magnoliopsida; order Alismatales; family Alismataceae; genus Alisma; species Alisma plantago-aquatica. The sequence continues at coordinate 869,883,715 of OY856411.1, read as the reverse complement.
CTTATTTTTTAGAAATCTTAGTGATTATGACAATTGTAAACCTAGAGGATGGGCCAATTTAGGGTTAGGAACACAACCCTAAAAAGGTAAAATGTGTGAGTTTCCCTATCTGAGCAGGGCTTTGGTTATTTAAAATAGAAGATTGGGTGTTAGATAAGATCTTAGTTATAAGGTGACCTTTATGACCAATGATTTTATTGGTCAATCGTCTTCTCCCCAAAGTGTTTGTAATCTTGTACGATAAAGTTCATAGGAAGAGTGTTATAGCAAGTTGAGATTAGGCTTCAGGTGATGATATAGTGATAAGGTAGTCTCTGGTATATGTTCCTCCACTAGTCTATCATATGTTCCCTTAGATTGTCAATGAGAAAATTTCCTCAACTTTTTAGTTATTAGTAGATTTGATCAACTTATTTTTGAACTTCATCTTTACCAAGAAAGGTTCATTGAATATATAAATGAGAGCATATGTGATTATCTAAAACTTCCTATCAAATGTGGTTGTCTGGGATTTGTTCAGGACATAGTCAATGTGGTTTTATGTCATAATCTTGGGACCATGAAGATTTAATAAATATAAGTGCAAGGTTGATTTAGTTTAGGTCATGACTCTAGACTGAAAAGATATGGAAATTGGAACTAGTCTAGTTTAAGGTCATTGTGGAGGACCCAAAAGATTTTGAAATTTCAAGAAAAGGACCAATTTAGCTTTAGGTCTAGATATGGGACCCAAATGAGATATGAAATTAAAGTGGGATCAGTTCAACTTTCATTCAAAATCCATGACTATGTATATATAAATGTGAAGGCGGGGAAAAGGACAAGTTTCATGTTATGGTCCAAGACCATGTAGATATGAAGATCTGACTCTTAGGGTAGTCAATGAATTATTGTTTCTTGATAAATATGGATGTTTCTAAGTTTTTAAGACAAGAGGAAAAATCTTCACATGTTTACATTTTTTGATATTTTGTTTGTATCCTTAGGGTTTTTTTTGGATTTTTACGATTTTTTGGAGATTCTACATATTTTTCTAAATATCTTGGGACCTATTTTTAATTTCAATTTTAAATAGTTAAGCAATGAGGGGTGGTATGGATACTTTCTCATTTCATTCATTTTCAAGAAATAATGACAATCCAAAGAGCTTGGTTGAGTAGACAATAACATCGACTAGAGGAGAGAGGAAGTTTCGTGCATCATGATAATCCACCGAAAATCCTCACCACAGATAAAGGTGTTTTGAGGCCTTTTTGTGGTAGTGTGGGAAGTAGTGACCTCTGTTAATGGAAGACATTTAGAAATCCAAAATTTTTGGTGTGTTTTTGGTAGTTTTTAGCTCCATTAATCTATGAGAGGCGTATCCTTCACTTGTTACCTTTAGTTTTGTTCTTTTGGCCTTTTGTGGAAAAATCAAGTTTGGTTTTACTAACTTCCTATAGGGTCTTGAGGTTGGAGATGATTGGGAGGATAATTTAACATGTGATTCCTCTATTTTGGTGTTTTTGTGAGAAACTAATGCCTGATTTGATGGACTTAAATTGCTGTGTAAAACTAACATCATTGTGGTTTATGGATTTGTGGATGGAATTCCAGAACTAGCATGAGGAGGTGGACATTCCAATGAGTATCTGATTATGGATGAGAAAGATGTTGGCAATGACGCTGGAACTAAAGTGTACCCATGGTAGATTATGCTGCCTTTCCTTGCTCATTTCATTTTAGATATGAAATTTATAACCTTTGTTTGATGTAGACATTTTTCATTATGCAAGTTGAGAGATTCTCCCGACTAAGAAATTTTTGGTTCATCAAGACATGTTTTGGATGAATGTTCCCCATCGAGGGTGTTTAGAGAGAGATGAGGTAATATCTAAAACAATTTGGTCATAATTTCTCTCTATCATCATTGGGTCGATCATTTATACGCAATCTAGACATCACTCCTAGAAAGTTTGTTTGCATCAATGGGTCACATTTTGTAGGAATACAATTTGTAATCTATCAAGTAGACAACCATGGGGCAGTTCTACCTTGTTGATTTACTTGGAATGATCCCATGGGATAATGATATGTCTTCAAGGTACAAAGTCAGATAAACATGTGGTGGATATCAATTTTACTGAAGAGAAAGTTGATTTTGGATATGTAATTTGTCTTCCACCTCCTCCTAAGGTAGCTTCTCTTTATAAAGATAAGTCTTCTCTATTAGTGATTCCTCATAGTTTAGATGACTTGCCTTGGCTTCAATATCACTACAATTTTTGCATTGGAGGCTCGTGTCACTTCTTGGGCAATTTTTCTTGCAACAAGATGATAAGGATACGAGTTCAAAACATGGACTCTTCTGCTCAAACATCCCAATAGTGTATGGACATATTCAACATTTCCAGGGGACCACGGATATAGGAAATTACCCAATGGAGGAGCCAATTGAGCTTGTAGATCCATTGTCAACAAGTGTTATGTAGGTTCTTCTTGTCATTGGAATGTTGCCTTAGTCATTGAGCTACAGGCTAGCATCTCTTCTTTTGGCAACAACTGGTCAATCAAGCTATTTATCCAGATGCTAGCTGAGAACACCAGTCTTCAAGGTCTTCTTCTTTTGATCATAGGCCTTTAGCCAAGTGTCTGTCAAGATGTTCGAAGAAGTATATATATCCAACATTTTTGCCTTTGAATTTTGTACTTTCCTTTCTATAAGAAAATTATGTATCAATATGAAGCAAGTTTGTGCATGCAATTTAAAATTTGAAGCTTTAAATTGAAATCTAGGTTTGAAATATATCATATTGTGAGGTTTAGAAATCTGTGACTTGCAATCTAATTCTTAAAGTTGAGTCCTGGAAGATTTGGGTCTTTATGATAGATTTCCTTGATCCACATGTTGGACTACAGTGATAGATTACACCATTCCATAAGGTAAAAGGACACGACTCCTCTTATTCTTGAGAAGTGAGTTCCTCTCAATTGGCGTTGTTGAAGTTGAGATAGATTGCATGCTTTTGTGAGAGTAAAGGACCAATGTCCTTATGTTATGGGTAATTGAGTGTATCTCAATTGACCATGTTGAAGCATATAAATATCACAACATAATTTTTCTTATTCAACACATCTTGGTTTTTGATATTCAGAGCCATTGTCGATGGACTGATTAGTAAGATTCTACTTTTGAGGCATACTCGCATGAATTTGTCCTTGATGTGGTGTTGGATCTCAATGCTGGAAGAAGTCAAGTTGGAGAGCTTTGGCTTTACCCACCACCTTTTCCATCTTGCTTATGTTCCCCTTTTAAGAGAATAAAATGTTGTATGGAGTCCATTTATAGTACCCTCTTAGTCATTCCTTTCATTTGAACAATGTCATTTTGGCTCCTATTTTTGAGGATGTAGAAAGAATCACATGTCTTACTTTGCATGATGACAAGTCTATAGTCCCAAGGTAGTCAAGTTCGATTGCAAATCTGGCTACCCTATTAGGAACAAAGAAATCTTGAGCTATTCAATGGTTAACCAAAGATGTCCACTTTATTCCTATGGCTCCCTTATGGGATTCATTCAAGATAGATGTCCAAAATGATGTTAGATCTCCATATGTGCCATGTTTTCACATGTATATCTTAATCATACTATCTGTATTTCTCTTTGAAGAAATATTTGTCTAGGTGATTGTAGTCATTTTAGATGTCGTGTCTGCAGTTTAGTAGAAAAAAACATTGTTTACTTGATCTTAGGTGAGATGTATGAGTTTTTAGATGAATAAAAATTTTCTAGAAAGATGAGATGACCTCTCAAGGTTTTACATATTTATTTGGGGTGCGCATCAATACTGCTATATTTATAGAGTCTTCCAATCCCCACTATATCATTATAAAAGAGTACATGTCAAAGTATATTTGGCTTGATGGCTCTCTAGCTTGATGGACCTTGATGTCAACTGGGGATGGATGAAGTTCTATTTATATAACTCATATTGGAGGACAACAATGCCTATTTTTAGTGGTCGATCTTCTTACTAAGACTGGAGAATTTTATCTCATAATATCTAGTGTTATTGTTGAGACAGTTCAATTATTTTTAATGCACATATCAGATTCAAGACCTCCCATCCTTATTCAATAATGATGATTGACTCTTAACATGTTCATGAGGTAAAAGCAACGATGTGGTTGAATTATAAGAGGATGACTCATGATATGATTCTAGTTGGCAAAAACTATTCCCTAAAATTCCTAGACTATCTTGCATCAACATCTTTAGTGGTAGTGAACTGTGATCCTTTAAGAGGACTGACATGATGTTTTCAAAATTTTAGAGTTTTATGTTTTGATTTTTTTTGTCTTTGTTGGCATGAGTTGACAAATTTTGTAAGGAATCACACGATAAAAAGTTTTCTTCTAGTTCATAATATGTGGAACTCACTTTAGGTACTCCCTCCATGATGCTTTGACTATGCATTCAGATTTAAATCCTTGTTACTTGCCCCTTTGATGAATTAGGTGATCGAGATCAACCTAGATCTTCTTGCCTATGTGTTTAGTACGTCGAGGATGGTTACAAGTTTAGATATTTTAGGTAAAATAACATTTGTTGGGGTGACCTCGTCTTCATCCACTTCCTTTACGGAAGTTACAAGGTTGAAAACCCAAGTATTTTTAGGCCTTTGCATGCTCTAACATTCCATACATGATTCCTCACTTAAAATTCCCATAATTCATTTTTCCATGAGAGGGCCTCTACATTCTAGGGAAGAAGATAGATTAGGGCTCTATTAGACCTTGATGTTGTGCTAGGTACTAAATTCATACTATGTATAGGGTTCTAAGGGAAAACTCCCCACCCATTTGGGATAATGTGCCTGGTATTAGAGACAATCTGGTGGGCTTTACTCCCGTGCTTCACTCTATAGATCCATTACAAGCATATGTCTAGATGATTGGTTTTGTTTTTTCTGGAGATTCATACATGTTGTGTATATTTTCAATGTGTATTTGAATGAGAATTGATGCTTAGGGCCTTATTATGTGAGCTTGGGTGTCCATGAGGAATTATGGGGTTTGCATATTGATGGTTTTCCACCTTATCTCTCTTGGGTTAGTTCATGTGAAGATTAGACTCTTCACTTTTTAAGAGATGAGGCATGGGTAGTTGCAAGGAATTTTACTTTCTACTACACTCTTCCTAGTTTTTCATTTTGAGGTTGACTCGGGACAATGTCTTCTTATTTATGTGAGTTCCATCTAGATATAGGTGTTAGGAATCATTGATCAATGATGATCATATCTAGTTTTCTTATGTGATTCATAGTTTTCGGCAAACCTCTTATGGTTTTTGTGATAATGATCATGGGGCTTCACCTTGACTTTACTACAATTATGAAAACTTTTTGGTATTTTATTAATATTGGTCTATTTTAAGGATTTAATCTAGGTTGGTGAACCATTTGGTCCTCAAGATAACAGTTGTGATCCTTTCATCCTAGGCCCTATGGTTCTACTTTGACATCTCCTCTTTAGGGGAATGGGAGACCCATTGAGGTACTTAATAAGATTTTAGATGTGTTTTAAAGGGGTAGGAATTATGTTACCTTACATGGATCTTTTATAGGGCTTGTAATCATTTAATATTGCTTGTCAACAATACTAGTGCATAAGAGGCTGGTGTTTGTGTGATGAGAATGAATATCTACATCCATGTCTTATAGGATAATGCTTCCCCAACTGTAGATGCCATGGATAATATAAGGTCCTTCCCATTTAGGATTGAACTTTCACCTAAAATTAGCACTTTTTATGAGCAGAGCACTAGATCACCTTTTTGGGAACTGTAGCAGGGGACCTTTTTGTTGAATGCTTAAATGGTTCTTTCTTGATAACATTGTGTGTGATCTTGAGATCATATTCACTTTTCTTCTAGTGCGTTGAGGCAGTAGATTTGATCTTGAACCAACTCTTCCTCAAGAATATCTACTTCTATTAGTATGAAAAGATTTGGGTTCTACACCTTGACTGGTAACACCAACTTTATTCCATACACAAGTGAAATTTGGTGTAGCTCCTATGTAAGTTTGATTAGAAACTTGATATGCCCAGAGAGCCATTAAATGATGTTCATGTAGTTGGCATGGGAGCTAACTATCTTCTTGAGATTTTTCCTTAGGTTTTTTTTTGACACCTTCTATGGCTCTTTTCATCTAAGGGTAGTATGGTGACGTCTAGTGGTGATTGATTCCAAAAGATCTTAGATACTCTTTGTAGGTCTTGGTAATAGAATTTGTACTATTGTTGATGATAATTTCATGAGATAACTTGTACCAGGTTATGATATTGTTCTAGAGGAGTTTTATTAATTGTTGAGTCAAATCATTTGTTTTGGAGAAATTTGATTACTTGTTGAGCCAAAGCAATGGTGATTGACACAACATCCACCCGTTTTGTAAAGTTGTCTTTTGTGAATAGTGTATAGAAATTAACATTTGAGGCTTTAGGGTTTATTTCTCTAATCATATTGATTCCCCAAGCTGAAAATGGCCAAGGCATGGTCATGTTCTTGGTAAGGGACCAACATCTAATGTGGAGTCCTTCAATTGTTATGTAATTAAGATATAACAAGGTGGAAATCCCCATAATCCTAGAGATGACATGCCCCTTTTTGTTTGACAAGATGGAGTCCTAGGATAAAGGCTTCATACTCAGCCATGATGTTGATGGTGTTAAATTCCAATCATCCAACTACATGCAATTGTATTCCTTGTGGATTCTGAAGGAATACTCCTCTCCCGAAACCTCTATAATTGACAACCACATCAAAGAAGAACGTCCAAAAATAAGGATTTGGAGGAATAGTTTATGTAAGATTAGATGATCATTTTTATTTACTCATCTGGTATATCATACTCGTGTGTTGGCACTAATGGGAGTGGGAAATATTCTAGTTGATCGACTAGAGTTTGTTTCTTGACTTCCTTCATTGGTAGATATGTTATGTCAAATTTGGATGGCATTACTTGTCATTAGCGCACCTTCTAGTAAGAGTATGTCAATCACACAAAAAATAGAGTGGGCACTTTTCAACCAATAGTAATAGATATGTCATTAGATAGTGGTGGATCTTTCTTGTTGCATGTATTAGGTCTAGACAATACTACTCAATTGTGGTGTAGAGAGCCTCAATATAATTGAATTTCTTGGAAAAGTAATAGATAGCATGCTTGTTGTTGGCCATTTATTAACTCAGGACTCCTCCCCTCATGTTTCACATACTGATAATTGAAGGGTGAGAGGATATATTGGCACTGATGGTTTTAGGATAAGCGGATTAGTGATATAATATGTAAGCTTTTAGAGTGCCTTATTGTGGGCTAAAATGGAAATTATGCAATTTCACTTTTTATGATGACACATTTTCCCAATTAATGTTTCTAATGTTCCATCCAAGTGTTTCGTGTATCAAGGAATGATTAAAGAATATGATTTGAGATTAATTGCCTATGTTATGTGAAACTAATTTGTCATTGTATGCCAATTGTATAAGGCAAATGTACATTTCTCTAGATATCAACTAAAATGAAGCTATCAGTCAACCCCAACTATTTGAACTACATTTTGACATTTATATGAGATTGTAAGGATACTTATCTCTCATTGCAAAAATCATTTGATATGTTATCTAAAGTTTAGAATGGTTTATTGTATGGAAAATTTTGGTCAAAATATTTTTGGATAGAGATTGGATTTCTTCAATCATAACTTGGCCAATGGTTAGCCATTGCTAAAACTTGTAAAGAGGATGCCTCTTTGTCAACATGTTTTTTGTCAAAGGACAAGGTCAGTCAAAAACAAGTTTGATAAATGAGCAGTATGCAGGCTTATCAGTTAGTGCATGATTAGCCATTTTTTCCTCTAGTGACACTATAATGAATACTTTCCCACTAAGCTTGGTTCCATCCCTTCCTAATACTATCTAAATATTTCATAACATTTTCTATAAATGTGATAGGTTGGTAAGGACACAAGCACACTTGATCATTGCAAGAATATCTACTTTGATTTTAGCTAATACATTTCCATGTCCTATTAGTGAAAAATCTGAGATCCATTGAAGTGCCTTAGTCCACACCAGTAGCCCTACGTACTAATCCATGTGGACATGTTTCATAATACTGATTATAGGATATTTGTGATTGTTATGATTTGAATTGGTGCTTTCTTTTATCCACATTTTTCATGTTGTGCTTGAATCTTCAAAGCTTCTTCTTGCGAGAGGGTATGTCTAGAGGCTTGAAAGGAGAAGAAGGAGTCTTCTCGCTGTTACTCTTCTATAGTAGTTAAAGAAGAGGTGAAGTATGGGTACTCTTCTATAGCCATTAAAGAAAAGTAAAGTGTTGTTTCCATTCTATATCTGTGAAAGAAGGGGTGTGAATAATTGTACTTTATATTTTTTATTGTGTGGTAAATAAAGGTAAATTGTTGCAAACCGTAGTAGGAAACTACTAGGGGCGGACATAAAACTTTTCATGATGGAATTGCGTTAACTCTTACGTATCTTGTGGTGGTTGATTGTATACAATTTGAATTCATAATTCACTTACATTTGATGATTTATTTTTTGTAGAGAAACCGTTGCTTTATTCACCCCCTATAGAGCTTCACTTCTCACATTATACGTTCCATCCGAAGGCACCAATCTTCTATATAAGCTTGAAGATAGGTTCACATATGGGGGTGAGCTTGGCAATGTAGCAGTTGATGTATTGGATGTGACTGAACATGCCTCTTATCTCCTTCTCGGTTATTAGGGAGGAAAATTACCAATAGCTTGAGCCTTCACGAGATCGACCTCTATTCCTTTCTAAGTAATGGTGTACCAAAGTAAGTTACCAGATTTAAATTCAAAGGTGCACTTGGCTGGAGTTTGTCATAATGAGAATCATCACAGTCATTGAATTATCTTTTTGAGTTTTATATTGTGATATTTTGAACTTCTAGATTTTGATATAATGTCATCCACATACACTTTCACCTCCTTATGCATCATATCATGAAATAGAGAGACTATCACTCTTTGGTATGTAGCTCCAACATTCATGACACCAAATAGCATGAACTGATAGCTGAGACTCCTCATTCTCTGATGAAGGACATCTTCTCTTATCCTCCTTATCCATCTTAAAATAGATTGTAATCATAAAAACCATCCATGAAACTCAATAGTGCATGACCGTATGTGTGATTGACAAGCACGGCAAGATGTAGGAGAGGAAAATCATCTTTTAGGTATACCTTATTGAGATCTTGATAATCCACACATTCAAACTTTGTGATGCTTCTTTTGTGAGAGTATGATGTTGTCAAGACATGTAGGATAGTTGATCAACTCTAAGATACCAGTATTGTACTACTTTTGAACTTCATCTCTAATCTTGAGTCTCCATTCTAGTCATAGACATATGGCTTTTTGTTTGATAGGCCATACACCTAAGAGGATAAGGAGTCAATGAATTATGACCTTCTCATCTAATACTGGCATATCCAAATAGCTCCATGCGAACACATCAATGTAATAACATAAGAAAATTTCCAACCGTTCCTTAGTAAACTAAAGTAGATGTGCCCTAGTTTTGACTTTTTGTGACTCAGGATTGAGTCGCGGTTAACCAATCTTAGTCTCATCCTCGATATGAAAAACCTATCTCTCCTTTGTCATACATTCATGGATGGAATTGTATCCAAATTTGGTGTCTTTATTGCTGTAGATTTATGATGTGTAACTAAAGTAATCAACAAACTCTTGGAGATCTAGAATGTCTTTCATTATTTTTCAATTTTCTAAATTTGCAATTTTTGGGGATTTTGTGCATTTTTGTAATTTTTTTGGGGTTTGGTGGAAGAGACCATGGCTGTGGTGGATCATGGTTGGACAACCACTCCAGGATCTCCTTTAAATTCGGGTGACATTCTTCTAATGAGCTTTTTTTTAGGTGTGATATGTGGCCTCGTCTTCAAGACGTTGTGATTTTCACACACTAGTTCTAGCCTTCATCTCATTTTCCATGGGGCAGATGAGGGGCTATGAGTCTTCTATAGATTCTATCCCAAATGCAACATTGAATCATTTCGTAGGCGTCATCATATTCATCCCTTGTAACACCATAGTATCCCTCAATGCCTTCATGACCCCAAATGTTATGACATGGCTAGTCTGGGATGATCTAGAGTGGATCGCAATTGACTTTGCGAGATTATGCGTCCATTTCTTTGAGAGTTGGGTTGATGATATTCATATCACCAACATAATCATTGTAAGAATCTTCATTAACTTCCCTTTGGCTCCTAGTGTGTATGAATGTTGAGCATGGGTGGTCAACTATGAAGGTGGGAAAGAACTTGTTGGATTCCTCATTTGGAGGGACAATCATGTCTTCAGCCTGTTGATTTTCTTGGGAGGTCTAGACACCCTGAGTGTGTTCATCGATTAGGTAGATTTCCTCAATGTTGGAGGCAATTATGGGGTAGTCATCCTGATCATCTTCATCAACCTCTTGCATGAGGTAAGGCACTGTCACATACACAATGCGTTGTCAGTGTTAGACACCCTCTTTGTTTGTAGCAATAGTACATGGTAAGAAAAGATGGGGGCCTCTACACTCGGGGATGAGGCCCCATCGATACAATACCTTGAGTCGACACTCCTCATCTAGATGAATTCATCTGTATTATCTACTTAAATCATGGGTCAATGGTAGATAATTAAGATATCCTATCATGGTCAATTCATTCTTAGTGGGACACAATTCTTTCAATTTTAATACATTGTCTACTTTGTGATCCAAGGTCATGCATAAGACATGCAACAAAACCCTAGGCCCAATACCTTTGACTTGGAAGAATCTGAATGATCTCCATACGCCTGTGTCGTATGTCTCCTAGACCCTAGTCTGGGTGAATATGCATCTTGTGTAACCATTAGGAGAATATCATATGGTCATATGGGGTATGGCGTGATCATATTCTTTGTGGTGGGACATAGCTAATGGTGGTGACATGCAACATATTGAATGAGAGTCAAAGGTCATACTCTTTGATGTAATCTCTTGTGGTTTCTAGGGTATAAGCACAGAATGTGAAAATGGAATGCCCTAGTCAATACTTGAGTCTCTGATGTGGTGATGAGGGAATCACCCAGTTCTTATGAATCCACAACCTTCCTAAGAGAAGGTTTAAGCATGGAAATAGTTCCATGACAAAAAAAAGTGAGAACGTCTATGTTCCAATTTGTATCTAGAGGGTGATCTCCTCTAAGGCTTCTTTTCATACACCATCGAAGGATGTTGCTTTCTTGGTTGTTTGCTATAGGTACAATGGATCCCTTCATAGTCTGATAAGTGTTTACAAGGGGAAAACATTGAGTCACTCCCTGTAGCTGATGAACCAAGAAGGAATCTTGCGGCCTTTATAGATGGCAATTATCAATAGAGGCTCATTGTGGTTTCCCCTGTGAGTATCTTATCTCTAAAAAAACAGATTAGGTGTGGAGTGGTGATCAACCCAAAGTAGTGTAAAACACTTTTGATCTCACATCTTTGGAGACATATAATCTTTTTTTGTGTCTTCAATATTGTTTCTCTATGTGCACAGGAGCTTTGCATCATTTTGTCTAGAGATACCTCTCCTTGCGACTCATTAAGAAATAAAATTATACTCGATCCTTCAGGGTTAATTTCCTTACAAAAGTTTGGAGTAGGAGGCACTTGATTGGTGTTGACAATATGGATGGAAACTTTTCTCATCTCCTCTTTAGGTGCATTGGTAGGAACTCCTTCATAGATGGTAACCTTCTTTTTAGCTTTACTAATATATGAAGGAGCTTCTACTAAGATGATGTGAGCCACTACTAATGTTGTTGTTGGCTTGGATACTTTAGACCAAATTTCCACCGATAGGCGAGAAACTATAATGTGTTGGACATTTTTCGGAGTATGTGTCACTATAACTACACTGCTCAGTTTCCTTGCCCAGGGTGAGCTCCAAGTATGCAGATTGACCCTCGAATGCCTATGGGAATCATCAATTTCATTTCTTGGATTGTGGTGATTACCCTGCATTTTGGGACCAAATCCTAATTGTTTGCTTCAAATCATCCATAGTCCCAAATCCTAGATCTTTAGATGATAATATGATAGACACAATGTTGCACTATGAAGAATATCATACTGTATGATAGTATTAACCATGAAAAATTCAATTAGACCCTGAAAAGAATGCTTGAGTGTTATGTGCCAATTTGTTTTGTGTCCCTTGGCTTGATAGAAATTATAGAATGCATTGCCATTATATCTCTTTGGTAGAGGATTCAATGGATCCCTCATAGTAGGAAACTTCAAAAATTTCTTAATATCATGAAGGATAGATCTATCAGAAGCTCCCAAGTGAGTGCACTTCCTTTTTAGCTTGGGAGGATCTTCTGATGCAGAAGTTGTTGCTAGCGGTTTTACTCAAGGTGTTCGATTTCTTTCTACTAGAGTATTGTTTGACCCCAATTATTAAACGGGTGGTTGAAACGATGGTGGTGCATACCTCTTGAAGTGGTTTGGTGGAAGATGATATTGCAGTGTCACATATTGAGGTTAGAATTATTGGGTATTAAGTGGAATCATTTGAGCTTGCTGGTATTGTGACGCCATAACATTAGTAGCTTGAGATGGTTGAGCCTAAATTATATATTTTTTACAAAGTTGGTTGTTGTCACTGGTTATTAGTGACTAGGATTAGTACAACTCCTACTATCAAATCCATCATTTTAGATTTTTCTATTTTGACTTTTGAATGGAAGTTGTGGAGGTGGACTGTAGCTGAAGGATGAGGTCTATATTTCGATAAACCTATCTCTTCATTTAATCTAAATTTGGATCCCTACTTGGATTAATTTTGGGAAACTATTGTACCTTTGTAGAGATAGTAAAGCTATAAGTCAGGTGTAGTTGCCATGATCACCATGTCAAGGGCCTCCTTGTCTATAGTCTTGAATTCTAACATAGCAACTCCAACCATATTCTAACAAACTTTGAGAAGATGTTCTCATCTTATATTATTGTGCTTCTAGATCCTCTTCAGTGGGGACTTGGTCTACAAACTTCTCGGCCATCTCATACCAAGTGGCAATTGTTGCCATATCCTATTTTTTGTACCATGTCATGGTGGGACATGTTAGAGTTTATGTAAAGCAATGGACCATAACCTTGTCTTCATCTTGAATCTCTACCATGTTTGAGTAGCATGCCTTGACATGGGCTAGTGAATCTTCTTTCTCAAAGTATTTGTGGAACTTTAGCATGGTGAAGCTATCAAGTTACTTCCATAAAGGAAAAACAAAAATCACCAAAAGACTTTCTACCATCCTTCTTCCGTCATAGTAGTTTGAGCTTATGTAGAATCTCGAGCATGATGGTTTCCACAATGAAATGCTTTAGGAATGCATATTCTTAGTGGGATATTGCCACATGCATTACTGGATGTTTGATTGTCACTCATGACACAGTGTATACCTATGGTGGTCATTCATATGATCCTACCATGTATGTGTTATACTAAGAGGGATGCAGTCAATATAACAAATGATGACTAGGGAATGATCCCCTATTGTTTATGTATTGCATATGAACCTTCATTGCATTGTTGAAACGTTGATGATTTAATCTTTTACTTCCTTATTCTTTCCCTCAAACATACCATTGGAGATCAAAATGGGAATTGTCATTTCTAGAATTACTAGGACGTCTCCAGCATTCATGCATGGTGGATAGTGGTATGTTCATGGATTAAATGGATCCAGTTGGTGTTGATAGGTTTTTCATGCACCACACTAAAAAGAAGTATGACGATTAACTGGCATATGTACATCCCTTTTTTGTGAACCCTAGATGATTCCATCCTTCTAGGAACTCCACACAATGTGAATGCATGAATGTGGCACTGGTTGTTTCAAGATGCACTGTGGAAAAATTTCTGGAGAGGTGGAAGATTCAAGTATCTGCATGAATTATTTGGGCTTCTCCCCTCCAACTAGATTGTCTTTTTTCAAGTTTTTGGCATGCCTATTGACTTTGTTATTAGACTATTGGTCCATGTTGCTGGTTTGAGGCATTTGCATTAAAAATTTGTGAGATCGGGTGAAGTACAAACTCCTTTGGGTTCCATGACGTACTAAAATTCAAGTCAGTGAGATTCAGGAGCATGGTGCAATACAAAATAAGTGAATATTCTATATTCCTAGATATAGTTGTACACACATTATGTTGTCTAAAAAGTTTGAGGAGGACTTCCCCCTTTATCTAGGAGAATTTGAAAAGGATACTCGATGGTATTCTATGATTCTTCTAGGATGAAAGAAACCTACAACATCACGTTTGTGATTGAATTTGAGGTGATGGTGCTTGCCTTTGGAATGGATGAAACAATCGTGTTCCTTAGTTCAACATGAGATTTACTTTCTAATGCCAAAACTGGGTGGATTAAATGTATAATGATAAATTGTCATGTGTGGCTAGTGAGTTGAAATGTTCCTCAGAGGGGTATCTTCTAAGAGGTTTATTCAAAAGAGGAGGAGAGTAGGGGTTGAAGGATTAATAAAGAGTAAGGTATCCCTTTCTAGGATAGATATTGTTCTCAATCAATAGCTTTTTACCCTATTAAGAACTCGTCCAGTGGGGTTCCCAAATTGGAACCCTCAATAACATCCATGACGCAAAGTCCCCACCTATTTTGATAATTTTTTAGAGGTCTCCTCCCCTTAGAAGAGACGAGAGGCCAAAAGGAGGGAGCCTCATCCTAGTATCTCTAAATTGGTGATGAACTTTGAGTGGGACGTAGTCTAGTTTTAGTCATAGTCCATCACCCTATAGGTATGATTGTAAAAGGATCTTGATGGTCAAGTTTTAAGTCATAGTCTAGAACTAGGGATTTCTGGCATACCATGCATTGACAAGTGACATCTCAGTCACATTTGAAAAACCATCTAGTTTGATGGGGTTTTGTAAGTAGGTGTGATTTTTAAATTTGTTTGTTAATCTTTTAAAGATCGTTTGGTTTTGAAAAAGGGTTGTTAATCTTGGGAAGATTGTTTGATTTTACAAAGATAACATTTTTTTAAATGATTGTTTGATTTTGAAAAAGGTTGTTACTCCTTTCAAGATTATTTGATTTTAAAGGAGATTGTCAATCCTCGAAAGATTTTTTTAATTTGGGAAAAGATAGCTCATCTTTGAAAGACTATTTGTTTGTCAATAATATTGTTAAATCATTGAAAGACTGTTTGATTGTCAAAGATTTTTTATATTTGAAAAATTGTTTGTGAGATTTTTGGTTTGAGATCACAGGCATGCACATGAAATGTTGGCAAACCTTGATCAAGTATGTGAAGATACTAAAACTATAAAGAAAACAAAGTTCGAAGGTTCAATACTCAATCAACAATTTTAAAGGTGATGTATGGAAGGAATATGACTCTCCCCTTTTAGTCCCATGAGTTTAGATGTGATTTATGTCCTCACTTAACCATGGCCAACATAGGAGGGGTTGGTCCTTAATTTTTCTATGGAAAGATCACACTAATCGCAAGGGGTTACCAGGGTTCACCGAATATGTGTACTTCTTCCAATACACATCATAACCATAGATACAATAATTAGTTGTGAGTTATAAGATAGAGGGTGTCTTCTAGGCCTTTAGAAGTCCAACTTAGCATTGTGTCAATACCTTTACACATACCCCACATCACGTTCATGGATCCAATATGAGTGTTGGAACTCATTCCATAGATGCATTAGTTTATAGGTGTGCATAGTTCTCGTGTATATATTTTTACTTTTCCTATAGAGAGCCCATGACATGGAAGAAAAGTAGAGCCAACAAAAGTAGAAAACCCCATGGAGATGAGCAATTACTTTCCCCAAAACATGTCAATCATTCAAACAAATAAGAAAGAATATTTCTCATAGCAACTATTTTTATCCTTTCCTTTTCTGGAGATTATATATATACGTATATAGTTGGACATTTTTTAATTTTTTACAAAAAAGAAAAAGTAAATATAGATAAAAAGGAAAAAAGAAAAATGAAAGAGGAAGCAGATTCAAAACCATATGGAGGGAAGAAAATCTAAAACCTAAGGCATAAGTGGGAAGTCAAACAAAGAAGAGGACAATGACAAGATGAAGAACAAAATAGGACCAGAGTAAATAGAAAAAATCAAACAAATACTATATTAGATAGGGGAAACAAAGACCAGCAAACAACCTATAGATCTGGGCAATGAAGGATGACCTCAATTTGTGGTAGGGATGGATCATGGAACAATGTGATCTGTCATCATGCCCATGATCCCCCATCATCACGGAACCTCTACATCATATAGTTAAAAAAGAAACAAAAATGATGAAAAAATATGCAAATCTAAAACCAAATGAAAAAAATAAAGATATGAGAATAAATAATGAAATCAACTTCAATTTCCTAACATTCTAGCAGAGTCACCAAGTTATCACAACCTACCCAAAAAGTATGTGTATATCGCTTATATATCTTTGATAAAGAAATTAATCTAGTGATCGTGTTGGAAAGTGATATAACAAGATGATATTGGAGTCACACCACCATATTTTTATTTGTGAAACAAGAAAAAAAAGATAAATGAATCCTCAATAGATAATCAATTGGCTCTATCATCAAATGTTGAATATGAAAATAGGAAGTGCAATTAAAAAATTAGATTTCACAATCTTGATATGAGTGGGGAAGGGTTAACACCCCATCTAGCCCATTTATTTAGTATTGAACCCACTTCTTAACGTTCTCAAGATACCATAACCATTTATTCAGTATTGAACCCACTTCTTAACATTCTCAAGATACCATAACGGGATAAAAAGAAAACAAAATGATGAGAAAATGATAAAAATATGTTTTTTGCTTGTGAAACTTTGGGACTGGATATGTCCAAGACTTTACCATCATTTTCCAAAGGTCCTAATTTTCAATGTCATGGTCCTAATTGCCTCAAGATCTCCCACATTAAATATCCTTCCTAGGAAATTAGGACTGATGTATATGAAAAAGAGAGGAAGGTGAGAAAATGTATCATTTAGAAGGAAGTTTCAATCTTTATTTGAGTAACTAAATCAAGTTGTATAAGCATATCACATGAATGTAGTATGGTTTAGTAAAATAAGAAAATATGAAGTTATGGACAGTTAAACTAATCACAAGAAGGAGCAATTAAGAAAAATTAAGGATTAGAAGTTCATAAATTCATGGTTACAATTATTTAGCCTAATAATGCTCCAAAAGTAGGTGGTATTAGAGAAGTAAATCCTCTAAACATGAATACTACATGAAATAAAGGGGACATAGTTGATCATCTGACTTTAGGAGGTCAAAAAGGACCCAAAAAATGTTGGATATTATAGGAGTATTTATAAGATATTTTTATGGTTCGATCTATTTGAATAGAAGACTCTTGAATAGGCGATAGAATGTGGCATTGCATTGCAAAACAGGACATGAAGACCGAAGTAATCCACCACGTTTCACATGATACATGGTTGTGACCCTCCGGGTGGCCCAGGTAGGATAAAGCATGCCTCTTATTTTCTAATATTTTAGGAACATTCTAGAGAAATTTTGGTAGAATTAGTGAAAAATATAGATAGTGAATAAAATATAATAATATGATGAAGGGGGGGGGGGAATGCATCAACTTAGGATTATCCTTCATTATTACCAAAACATATGTATTTTTGTGAGGAAAGAAAATGGAAAATCTATTGGAAACACATTATATTTTATTCATTACAATTCCACTAAGAAATTTATGAGAAAAATTATGTGGAATTGATGAGAAAATTACATTTAACTATGGAAAAGAATATTTTTCTATGTAGGAAGGCCCATGTTGGATACAAAAATGGGTGAAAATAAATGGATTAAATAGGTGGAAAACATAAAAAATATGGAAAAAAGATGAAACATGGAATAAAATCCATCTTTGGTAGAGGATGAACATTATCATGATTTCCATCAAGTGAGAAAAAATGGGTTGTCAACACTAAATACATGAAAGAAGAATCAAGCATTACTATTAAATTAAAGGTTTAAACTGGAATTTCATTTATTTCTATTGTCAATTTCCTAACGTTTAGCGCACATGGAAATCTCTCTATACTTTTTGGGTTTTCTGACTAGTTGAGTTTTTCTTAGTTATAAAAATTAATTAGATGATTATTAGTTCCTATTTATCCTCCACTTGATATTGTTGTAGTGTTGTACGATATCAAAATTACTAATTTTAATCCCTTTTCTCCTTCCTGTTAATCTGATTTTATATATTACGATGCTCCCTCATGATTGAAGTGAATGATCACTTAATTTTTTTCTAGATTCATTCCTTCTATTTTCCTTTTAATGTTGGCTGATTTTTCCACTCTATTCATTGATGCACACTAACATTTTGTCTACTCAAACCTTTATATCTATATGTATATCTTTCCTCACATCCACAACACACCTTAATTTTAGTTTCTACCACTCAATTGCTTTTTTGCACTCCCTCACACAATCACTAAACTCCATAAACCTACTATACTATGATTGAGATCGATAGAGGATACCCTACCTTTGCAAGGAGTTTAGAGATTGTTGGAGTACTCTTAGTAGTTTTGAGAATATTTCTGCACTTTAATTTCATATAGAAGGTGATACCTCATGTTTCCCCTTGTCCTCATTCATTGCCACTTGGTCAATCTTGATTAGTGAGTCCTATATATTGAACCATTTTAGATAAAATTCAAACTATCATTTTCTTTCTTAATGTCATTGTATATTTTTTAAAGTGTTGTCATGGTCTGGTTTCACATTCTTAATTTACTAGGATCTTGATCTAGAAACAAACATGGAAAAATGTTTGGGTAGTGTTCTGGACCCTTATGAACCAATTCAAGGATCATTGTGATAGGAAGGACCATAAAAGCTTAATTTTAAGGCCAATCACTTGACTGATGTCATGTATATTAACTTCAGATTCATGACATTGAACTATGGGTACTCTATATTTTTTTGAACAAAAAAAAGAAATCTTTCACATGAATTTAGTGATATATGTTTCATGAGATCTTTTCATCACTTGAATTGTGTTTTTTTTCTTCTTATCATATCCTATGTCTAGCTATGGTTGCATGCTATTTCATGTTGAGATTTTTCATCCTATCCCCATCACACATCCAAGGCCTATGCGTGATACATGGCATATCAATATTTTTATTGGCTTTTATAAATTAAAAATCAGTCAATATTAACAATTTATAAAAATATAAATAATTTAGTATAGATAAAAAACTATAATCAAAATGTCATCATAACAATGTTCTCTGTAATCAGAAATGAGATCTTTTGGATTTCTATAATATAATTGAGTTAATACAAGATCATGGTAATAATTTTGTATATTTGGACCATTTTTGACTATGGATGAACCAAGATATGGTGACTTTAATAGGCTTCTTGCATTATGTTATTCTTTCATATTGTGATTTTATATTTTTTGTATCAATTTAACCTTTTTGGGACTCATTTTTTTAAAGGGATCCCATGCAATCTTCAAGATTTTGTAATTGAAAAGTAAATCCTATATGTTACATCCATTTGGTATTCATTGTGTGATATTGTATTAATGAAACATTTTCGCGATGGAAACCTAGACTGCATCACTCAGTGACTAAATTTGAATGTTCTCTATATTCTGCATGATTTTAATACACAATTTTTAGAGTTTTATAAAGGTTTGGTGATTAATTTGGTATATATGTTAGGTGCCTCATATCCGAAAACATGTTATTATTATATGCATGTGGTTGTGGAATGCATTGTGGGTTTTGGTTTTGTGCATTTGTATACCAAGTTAGTTTTCTGTGCCTAAAAACCATTGTTACTATATTTTCACTAGTACTATGTTTACATCATGCATACTACTTATCAGTGATTTTGTTGGGTTGGCCTAAATCATGTTGATAATGCTTTTTAGCATAATTGAAATGTGTAACATGGAAAGTACTTTGAAGTATATTTGGATAATTACGAACATTATGTGTCAAAACCATGAGTTTCTCCAAACTCACAATTGTACTTTTGGTCTTTTAGTTTTCATATATCATGATTGTGACCGTCTTTTATAATCCTATCTTTTGATGAGATCTTATTACCTTGTTGTCTTTTCTACAATTCCTTTATATTTCTTCATTAATTGATTAAGATGTACATTCCATCATATAATGATTTTTTCTATTATGCCTTCTTTGTGGGATTTTTCCCAACCCCTTGGATGAAGGAAAATTGTATTAGTTGATACGTTGTGTATGACCTGAACATGTGTAGCTTTCCTTTTCCAAGAGAAAATTGACATGGGAACTTACCCTTTGCACCCAGTTAAACTTTTTTTATTATCTAGTTGTCTAGCTTCTCTTTATTGTATCCACCTATGTGGATGTAGAATGATGCTAGACTTGATAAATTGTAATAGTTAGATTCTTTTCTTCCTTAAATATACTTCATTTTTTTTAAATCCATCCCTCCATAATTTTTTGTGGTGTTTAACTATTGGGATTTTTCCATTTGTTTGATTGAGTAATAGTGAAGCCCCTCTTGGATCCCAGAAATTACACTATTAGATCTAGTAGTTTTTCCATAGTCTACTTCATATACAATCTTTGGAATAAAATTAAACAAGGTATATTAGGTTGCTTATACAGAGAAGTAAGATTCACATGTTTAAGTTATCATTTAGATGATAATAAACCTCTAATAAGACTGACACACCTAAACTATGTGTGTAAAATTGATGTCTATGTGTCGAGGTAATACAAATTTTGATTTCTGGGTGTCAAACTTCAGGGCATTGTGGGGATAGGAACACTATTGACTAAGGCCTAATTATCTTGGTCAATGGAACAAGGTTGAGTTTGTTCATAAAAAAATAATATAAACTAAAATTAACAAAGAAATAAAACATGTTAGTCACGAAATAATATAGATTAATTATGTAGGATATTTGTTACCATCATAATGCATTATATACTTGATTTCAAATTATCAAAAACAAACTATTGTTTCATAAAAAGGATTAGGAAGTTGTCAATTATGCTACCCACTTTTATAATGTGACACATTATCTAATCTAGTAAAAACCACTTTTTTAATAAAGAAGGAAAATATTAAATGGGGATTCATCTTTTCTCTAAATACTTAAACTTGATACTTGTATCTCCCTTTCCCATGCATTGTTAATTATGTTAATATAAATTCTTCTATTATTAAAACCCACTTTCATGGTGAAGTAACATGCAAAGCATGAACATGGTGATCAATCATTGACATGGAACAATGAAGGAAATTATCATTGAATTTCCCAATATAAGAAAAAATTATTTTTGGGTAAATATTGTCAAGTACAAATTAATACTACGATGCTCTAGGTTGTAGAGAAGAAGTGATTAGCCCCACACATCTCACTTGTATCATAGTAGAATCTTGGAAAGAGAGAAATCATAGACAAAATTTTATACATTGACAAAATAGTAGATAACAAAGATCCCCTTAAAATATGGGCGTGAACAGACTACAATTGGGCCTCCAAATCGCCCATTAAAGGTTCCATAATGATCATTTCTCCATGTTTTTGTCTTTTTCTCTCGCCTCCTTCAGGTCTAGGACCAGCTATTTGCCGCTTTCAAATGTTTTGATGACAAATGACATGAATTAGGTTTTATAGAACCCCGAGTTCTCAAGAATATATATAAATCATTGATATGATGGTTTAAACCTGGGCAACTGGCTAGGCACTCATGCACTGCCAACCTCCTCCCCAAGTTCCAAAGTTAATTTGGAGTAAGAAAAATGAAGAGAATCTAGAAAGAGCTCTGGATATGCATGACTCGCAGCCTCTAGATGAATTTTCTAGCCTATTTTATGATATTAAGATCTATTCTCGCCAGCAACAACATATCACCATAAAATACAATAAATTCATTAACCCTAAATCAGAGGCTGGGAGAATGTAAATTGTTAAAGTAAATGTCTAGTAGGGTATGTGATTGATTTCCATCCACATTTCACGACCTTGCTAAATTACCTCCAATAGGTATGGGACCGTGAAGGATTTATGGAAATATTTTTCATGATGATGAGTTATTTCTAATTTGATTCTCTCAATCTTTGAATCTTGAATATGCTTTATTCGAAAACTTGGTTCATTAAGAACAAGCCAATGTAACTTGAAATATGGTCACAAGGAGACAACACTATCTAGATAAAGTTAAAAGAGGTTCCAAATGGGGCTTGAGTATATAGTCTTCCTATGGAACTATGGGATTCTCAAATGGTTGAAAGAATAGGCTCTTTTCTTAGAGTCCCCCTCCGTACTGATGAGCCTACTAGGTCCTGTTACAGAATGGTGTATGCAAGAATGCAAGTTAAGATGGCTTCATCGTCAATTTTTCATAAAGATCTTACTCTGTCAAGTGATGAAGGAAATGTACATACTGTTAATTTCTCATATGAATGGATACCATGAAAATATCGAGTGTATGACTTCTTTGGTCATGAAGGCTATTACTATAAACCAAGAAGATATCTTACAAAGACAAAAAATAAACAAATATGGAGGTCCAAACTAGGTGAAAGTTCTTCTGAACAAGTTTTCAATGAAGTAAATATTAAAATAAACTTTGTTGCTATGGTTGATAATGAGGAAATGATACAGAGAGTAAGAAGTGATGAAGCAAGAAGATCTATTCCATTGTCTCCAATTCCTATTTTAACACAAGCTTCTCCCAGAACTTCTAATTTCATGTGCAAGGAAGGTTCCAAATAGGTTAGAAGTGAGCACAAGTCTCCTCCTAAATTCCCTACAAAATCACATGTAGGTATCTTTCACAGGGTCTCAAACTCTATATTTTCTGTTATCATAGTAATAAATTTGGAGCCTTGGAAATCATCAATGAAGAGACTAACACTAAGGCTATCAGTTCAATAGCCGAAGTGGACAAATAATTCCATCTATCCACATTTCTTATTGGAATGTCAATGTCATTGGTAACAAAATAAAGGGTGTTAAGGATGAGCTCACACATTCATGAAGTGATATAATAATTCTTAATGAAACTAAGATTTAGCTTGAAAAGATGAACAAGTTCATGAATAATCACTTCTTGGAGTATAATTGGATCTCAAACCATTGTTCACATGTTCTTGGAAGAGTCCTTGTTTTGTGAATAGACTACAATATTTGTAAGATACACTAATCAGATCAGCTCGTTCATTCTAGAGTGGACTTCGATATTTTCTTCTTCTTACTTACTACTGTCTATATCCATCATGATGATCTAGAGACAATGAGTCTATGGAAGGATATTTGTTCTATTAACAATGAATCTTGGATTATTATGGTAAATTTTAATTCTGTTAGGAAGGAAAATGAAAAGGTGGGTAAGTAGGCTCCTAAGAAATCTATGGACAGCCTTAACAATTGTTTACTTGATTGTGGTATTTTCAAAATGAACTTGGGTGCTTCCTTCTTCACTTGGAATAACATCAGGAAGGTTCTAACTTCATCACCTCAAAGATAGATAAGATTCTCCATAGTGCAGAATTCCTCACTACTATGTCTGATTACCATGAAGAGGATGTTTTCAAATATTGTTAGTGATCATAGAACATTGTCTCTCAAGATGGGTAATACTAGACTTATTAAATATCTATAAAGATTCACTAATTCATGGTACAATCATACAAATTTCCTAGCCGTCGTTGAAGATTCCCTGAAGACTAATGTGGAAGGACATGCTATTGTTTAGTTTGTATAGAAAATCCTTTAGTGACATTTATGAGAAGGCTTGTACTATGAGAAATACTACTCTTATGGATCATAAAGAAGCTAAGAGAAATCCTACTAACAAGGAGCCTATAATCAAGGCTAAGGACTTAGAGATCTCAAATGATCTATCTATTGTGGAAGAGAGTTTCATCCAGCAAAATCTCACATTCAATGGATTAAAGAGGGAGATTCAAAAACCAAATTCTTCTACTCTTGTATAAAGATCCTAAGATTTTCAAACCATATTAGGATCCTTGAGGTCGATGGTAACTTATCTTACAACCTTGAAAGTAATTCAAAAGTCTATTACTGATTTTATTACTCTTTTTTTTAACAATTCTAACAATTATGGTGAGGTGTGGTAGGGTATTTGGACTGGTAATACTTTATCTAGTAGATAGAAAATTGCAATTGTCTCTCCTATTATTAGGAAAGAGATTGACAAAATTGTGGCTAACCTCAAGTTGGACAGATGGATTCAATGATTTCTTCTACAAAAAATGTTGAAACACTGTTGGTGATGACATGTTCTTGGCTATAAAATTATTTGTACATGACAGTTTTTTGAAGGTGGCAAACAAAACTTTTATTTTAATTCCCAAAATCCATAAGATGAATACTATTGGAGATTGGAGACCCATAGCAGTATGTAATGTTTTTCAGAAAATCATCACAAAGATCCTTGTGAATAGAATGTAGGACATTCTCGCATCGATGATAGATCCCTACCAATGTGCTTTTGTGAAGAACAAGAGTATCAAATATGTTACTCTTCTTACTAAAAACATTTGGAGTGATTTTTGGAAAGAATCAAGTGATGCCATGTGTATCCAAGCAAACATTTCTAAAGCCTACAATTCTTTCAATTGGAAGTTTCTCTTTTCCATCATGATTAAGATGGGTTTCCCAACCATGTGGATTAACAGAATTGAAACCATTTTCAGATCAACTTCTTATCATAATCTCATAAATGGAGAACCTACTGAGATCTTCTCTTCTTCAAATGGCAGCTGTCAAGGGGATCATGTTTCCCCATATTTATTTGTTATTGGTATGTAGGGCTTAACTAATTTTATGAAAGTAGTTGTGAATGAAGCAAGGTTTGCTCCGATCAAGATTTAAAAACATTGTTCGATCTCTCACATCATTTTCACTTATGACCTTATGAGTTTTATGAGAAATAATATTCAAAATGCCAGTTGTCTCAAAGATATTATTACAAGCTTTGGCAGTATTTGGAGTATTCTTACAAATACAAATACAAGTTGTCTTATTTTTATCTAAAAGTCCAACTCTAATGACATCATGGAAGTCCTGGGTATGAAGAAAACTCGTGATTCTATATACTTGTACCAAGCCTTATTCGCTAATAAAATAACAAAAAACTTATGCTCTAGACTTATTGACAAGATTAAAAGGAAGCTTGAATCTTGGAAAAACAAGTCACTTTCTTTATCCGGGAGATTAGAACTCATTAAGTCAACTATAAACTTCACACAATTACACTAGATATTTTCTTTTCCTATTACCTATTTGACCCTTGATGAGATTTATAGGATTAGTAGAGACTTCCTATGGGGTCATTCAGAAGGCAAGAGGAATCACCACCTTATTATGTGGGAGAAGGTTACTCTTCCTATGAAGGAAGGTGTTCTTGGACTAAGGAAGATCAAGGAGATTACTAAAGCATTCATGGTTCTCAATGATTGGGACATTGCAAAGAAGAAAGACTCATGTGGGTTAAGTGGGTCAATGAAAAACATCTAAAAAAAGATACCTTCTAAGTGTGTCCCAGTCATCAAACTTCTCACGGTTATTCAATGAAATCATGAAAGTTAAATCTATTCTCCTACCTTTAATCGAGTTTCAAATTAGCAAAGGAGATAATTTCAATGTGTGGCTTGACCAATGAATTAATGGGCATGTTCTTGAGAAATTTATTGGTAAAGATATGATAGTCAAAACTGAGTTTCTTTTCCATTCTTACATCAGTTCCATTATTCACAAAAATTATTGGTACATTCCTACGATTAGGATCTCTGACCTATTTATGGATGTCATTCAAGGTAATGATATCAAGATTTATGATAAGGGCAAAATTAGTCTTAAAGGATCTATGAAGGGTTCTCTCAAAAGTATTAAGGAGAGTATCAGGTTCAAAGGCATTTAAGAAATAGACTTTGAATGGATTAGGAGCATTAGGGGGTCCAAGGAAATGTCTTACTCACCTCTAGAAGTGTAGACATGACAAGCTTTCCACATATGACTATGCTAGAAGAAGAGGAATTTTTGCTCCTTCTATTTGCTTCCTGTGTAGGAACGATTGTGAGAGTTTTCAATACATCAACTTTTCTTTCTCCTTTTCCAATGTTATATGGCATGATGTAGTCAAGTTTTGCTTCTGAAAGTCCAAACCTTCTAATTGGTCTCAACTTACTGAAATTAGAGATTATAATGCAAATATGGTGTGAGCCCTCACTCTATATCATATTTGATTTGAGAGGAATCTTATTGTCCATGAAGGTAGATCCAAATCTCTTGAAGTCTTGTGGAGATGCATTGAAGGGGATTACCTTGCCACTGATATAATTTCTTGATTCTATTTTTAATGATCTTAGAATAATATGGCTGTACTTGGATACCCTTTTAGTTATCCTCGTCTTATATCAAGTTTCTTGGGTTTTCCTTTACATCAGTTATAGTGTCTACATAGTTTTGATCTACAACTTATAAGTCTTCTTCTACGTTCTGGTTTCATCAACTTTTTGCACAGATAGATGCATGACCTGTCTAGTCTTTTAGCTTACTTGCACAGATAGTTATGATGGTTTGGCCTTTCTTTCAGTTTTGGTGACTTCTCTTTCTTATAGTTGTCTCCTTCATTTTTTATCATGTCAAAGGGGTTCTTGGTATATCGGAATAATATCTGCATATCTAATAGTTTCTTTTATGCATATTCTTTTATTATTTGATTCAAGGATCATGTATAATGTCTCATTTCTATGTTTTGTACCTAAACTTTATAAAATATAAAAAACCCAGAAGAGTTTTACCGACCAAAAAAATTATGGTTTAAATATGGGCATCCATAGTTTTACGAGGTGGAACCAACATGTTTTTGTGGTACGAACTTGATTAAATTCAAGTGTATAATGTGTGTACCAATGATTAGGATGTTGGTTGGACAGAGAAGTTGTTGATGCTTCTAGATCATTCTCTTAGTGGCACTAAAAATGGTCTTGGTGCTATCAACTAACCTTGAGAGTTTCCTTTTATTGGTGTCAGTTGGTAGTACTGACAACTCAGTTTCACTGCCTTTAAACTCAAGTGCTCCTTTATAATGAAATTTAAAAAGCTTTCATTAAAATAATAAAAAATATGATTACACTATAAAAAATGGAAGTAATTAAGATTGATTCAAAAGGATTTCAAAGGATGGATATATGCAATATGAGTGAATACACTTTTTTTGAGAACAATTATCATGGTATTTCTATAAAAGGATGACCTATGAAATCATGAAAAAAATGTGTGCATAAAGATCCCCGAAGATTGAATGTTTATTGCCCTCAAGTAACATCACTCTTGAGTTTGGTAGAAATAAGACAACAAAAAGATAATTATAATGAATTTATATTTCCTAAACACCGTCCAACAATATCTCCCAAACTAGCACAACCAAACACTGAACAAGTAACCATTCTACAAAGATCAATCAATGTAATGAAAGTTGTCTACAACAAGGTTAATGAAACACTAACAACTTGGATCATGGTATGAAAAACACTTGGTGCACTATTTGATCTCCCTATCTACATTCCTTTGATTTTAAATTGACATTGGAAGCAGTTCCCATTATAAACATTGATGACGATAATAACCATGAGAAATGGGTGAAAAAAGGATGACTATGAAATATATATCACAAGAACAATCCAAACCAATTACACAAATAATAAATATGATGTGGCTAAATGATATATAAAATGTCTTTTATTACCTATATTTCTTATTTTTGTTGGTGTGATGTATGAAAAGAATGTCCTGTCCTAATTATGAGATAAATGGAAAGGTTTGTACATATAAGTAAATTTCCACAATCTTCTTTGTATTTCTCAAAAAGAGAATGACGTTGAACTAAATTATTCTTTTCCATCTTTTCTCTTTTATTTCCTTTTCAAATACTACTTTTATTATATTTATCTTTGGAGAAGGAGTAAGAATACATTTTTCTCACATCCTAAATGTAAAATTGGAGAATAAAGGTACACCATATTCCAAATCCAATCCACTATGTAAATTGTTCATGCCATGTTGAAAATTCTCATCTCAAATGATATGTAAAGTTTTCTTTCTAATGCAAAATAAACTAAACTATATGTGTTTTATTATGACATGATATCAAATCAAGAGTAAAACATTTGGATTAAACATGACCATCCTAAAGTGGAAATTGAAAATGAATGAGGGTGGAAGAGATCACATGACTAAAAGACAATGTATTTCCCAACCATGATATGTTACTCTCGTGTTAAATTGTGTAACATGGTAACCTTAGAGTCTGTTTCTAAAATTCACTTAAAAAATCACATTATTGTTTGATTACTTTGGACTCAAACAACATCATTAGAACATAGACCTTAGGGTTGAATTAGCATTTTCATTCACTAAGTACATCTTCAAGTTGACCAGTCAAACAATTCCTCCAATTACTATACTTTTAAATGTAGAAAATTGGCTTACAAAGTAAATCATGATAGAATGTTCACACTACAAAATTTTAATTTAATACCGTGTTAGCTAACACAAAAATAAAATTTTCAATTTAGAGATTATCCCCATAGTTACATTGGATGGAAATGGACCCCAAAAAGTTAAAATGGTTTTTTATTAAATGAAAAGAAATCAAACATATGATTAAAAAATGGATCAAATAAGGACAGAAATACCTTTGCATCACTCCCTTTAAGCTTGAATTTGACAGTGTGCTCAATGTCAAAAGAAAATTCAGCTAAATTAAATGGGGGTACCAATGTGTCTGGGGTCAAAAATTTGTGGGCGGGATCCACATGAAAAAATGTCCTCCAATTAGTACTTGGACTTGATGATGAATGTCCATTGTAGTACTTGATCTCAGTTAGTAGCCTAGTTTCAAGGAATGCTGATGATAGCTTGAAGAAGCACATCCTCAACACCCACCCCCCATTCCATTGACATTTTGATCACATGGCATGCTTTAGTGGAAGTGAGATGAAGTCGGCAATCCTAACATGGATATAGGTAGCTACTCTTTGTGCTTGCTGGATAATGACGACATCTATTCATATCTTTATGTTGGTGCCACTGATTTGGCATGTTGTTGGTACCTATATGGTTCTATGGACACATATTTTAGTTCCATAAAGATAACACTATGATTGGTGATGAAGATGTCAGTAAAAAGTCAGTGGTATCGACTATAGATTAGTATCTATGAGATTGTTGATGTAGTTTCATCTGACTAATCAAACTTGAGTCAGTGTTGATGACTTTATGTTGGTGGAATCAACTCTTAGAATTTCTACACACTAAAAAGATACATCATGGTACCCTTATTAAACCAACTAAAAACTATTGATGAAATATAACAAATTAACCCTTAAAAGAATATCTAACGAATGGACACAAGATAATTAGAAGCAAACTTAATATAATAAACCTAATTGGAGAATTACCTCCCACAAAGCATCCTTTTTTATGTCATAGGCTTGACATGATGATTACCTATATTATGTGTTGTCACGAGAGGGCGGTGAACAATAATTTGGTAATATAAGCTTCACCCTATCATCATCGATGCACAATGTCATGTATCCTCTTCCTATAAAAATGATGAATATGTTTTGGCCTAGAAAGGTGTCTATAACAATAGCTTAGATCATGACATCTCTAGTATTTTCATTATCACAAAGTTGACTAGCTAGATAAATTTCTCAATTTTAACTAAGAAATCTTCACATATTCTATAGATTTCATAATAGATAAATCTTCCAATTGAGTTGTCATGCATTTATTTATGGGATCCTTCAATCCAAGATTCTTGAATGTGTCAAGCAAAAGAGATGAATCTTTCTCAGAATCATATAACACTTCTTTGAACTTGTTGCCATCTATGGAACATAGGATATTGGAACATCCCAGATCTTTTTCTTTGGTGGCAACATCCCTTGAATCATTTCACTCCTCACCTCACTAACTTCCACAATATCAGAATCTTTGATCTTGTATTTCTTGATGATGGTCTCCTTTTGAAACTTCACATATATTGGGATTTTTTCAATGGCCTCCACCTATGGAATAAAAATATGTAGCTACTTAAAAATGTCAAGAAATTTCTTAAATTATAGTTCGTACTTCCTGACTTCAGACTATTTGAAAAGGCAACTTATACCACATTTGTGGCCGGAGATGGAGTGCTTGTGCATTGACATCGAGGAACATATACGTTATGAGGGGATTTCCCACCCTAAGATTGTCGTCAAATTTCCCTTCAATGTAACATGATCTTGTGGTGGATGCATCCCTTACGAGGGACCTCTCCTCCTGAATTGATGCATTAGGCATGGAGGCAGGGGAATCTTGGGGTGTATCTCTTTGTACATCAGATGTGGATGGAATTTCTTTTCTTATCCTCAAAGTTTCTAAACTAGTTGGAGAATTGACCTATGTAGGATTCACAAGTGTTCTTATTCCTGTTCAACATCTACAAAAGCTATTGGGAAAATGAATCTTGGCACATAAATGTGCTCAAGTCAAGGAATGGATGGATCTATTGTCTCATCAATATCATAATACTTCCCACTATATATTGACATATATTTGGTCTCTTGATGTATATGGGAAGTCTCTATGTTACCTAGAAAACCATGTTGTGATGGCTTATTTAAATATAAGATATATGCACCAAATTGTGATATTTGAATCCCTAAAATTCTAATTTGAGACCCTTATTTTTGAAACTCCTTCCTTGATTGGTCTAAATAGGATTGTTTATTGACATAAACATACCAAAGAGAGTCTCCGACCTATATAATATACTTAAGTCTTGGTTATCATCTCTATTCTTCTTTAGTGATATCCTAGGTTGAAAAATATCCTACATAACATAATTTGGACCCTCTCAAAGAGAAAGTAAGGATATTATGTCTTGATTGGCCATTTCTTCTATAATTATGCTGCCCCATGTAACCTATTTTTGTAGCCTGTGTATGGATTTTGAAACACATTCATTTGCGTAAAAGGCCCAAAATGTGTGAGCATGCACATCTATAACTTCAGCTCCTTAATTTCTCATGTCTTCATGGAAGATGAAGCAATAAATTCCTTATACCATTGAATCAGTTCACGGTCTCTAAAAGATGGAGATGAAATAGCATAAATAGTACCTTCCCAAGATAAGGAACGTTTTTGCTAATGAAGAGGTACTAAAATTTTTGACAAAAAGTCATATGAATTAGTTTTTCAAAAGATATGACAATAAATTCAAAAATAAAAATAAAAATATATTAGCCTAGAGTGAACAATCTTAAAATTCATAGTGCTAACACTGCCAATATCTCGACAGTGATGTCAAAAAATTGATGCACCTAAACTGTTTGTACAAAATACAAGTTAATAGGGTGAAGCAATACCAAATTTTGAGATTCTGGTGTCAAATATTGGGAATTCTGGGGATAGAAACTACCACTAACTAAGACCTAATCATCTAGGTCGGTGGAAAAAGTTTGGGTTTCTTTTTTACAAATTAAAATAAATTAAAATTAACAAGATTTTTAAATGAGTTGTTTATAAAACTAGAGATTTGTATTCTCTAGGATATTTGGTTTCACCATAGTGAAATGTATAATTGATTTTAAATTATGAATAAAAAACTACCGCAAAATTAGGAATATGAAAATTGTGTTATCCACTTTTGTAGTGTAACACACTATTTAATCTAGTCAAAAATACACTTTCACAATGATGAAGTAAAAGAATAAATGATGATCAATCTTTTCTTTCGATACTTAAAACTCATAATTGGTATCCCACTTTTGTGGTATGTTGTTAATTGTCTGAATGATAATTCTTCTAAAGTTAAAACCCTCTCTCATAGTGAAGAAACATCCAAGGCATGAATAGAGTGATACAATTATGAATATGGAACAATGAAGCATATTATTTATTCATAGATAAATATTTTCAAGTACAAATTAATATTGGGATACCCCCATATCCTATAGAAGAGGGGATTGGCCCCAAATTTCACATGGTATAATAATAGAATCTTCAAAGAGAAAAATCATAGAAACAATTTGGTATAAGCAAAGAAAAGTACATAATGAAGATGTCCACTAAAGATGGGTGCAACCTTAGAGAAAACGGGCCTCTGAATCTCTCCTCAAAATTGTTGATATGATGTTTCTACTCATGCTAGCCTTTTCCCCTCTCCTCCTTTGGGTCTATGGCTGGCTGTCTACCCCTCTCCAATATGTTGGTGATTGTCAACTTGCCTTGGGTTTTATAGAAGCCCAAGTTCCAACATAGATCTAGTTAATTGATATTCTAGTTTAAATTGTGGTCATACATATTTTTATGTCGATGTCATCGACATGTGTTGGTGGAACTGACTTGTTTGAATTCAATTTTGTTAAGGCTATTGTTGGAACCATTGATTGGGATGGCGATGGCACTGAGAAGTTACTAATTCTTTCAAGTCTTTATCTTGGTGGCACTATGAATGGTTGCAGTGACATAACCTTAACTGGAGAGTTTCCTTTTGTTTGTGTAGGTCAGTGGTACCACTATAGTGTAAGTGACACCAACCTTGACTTCAAGTGCTCCTTCAGACTAACTTTTTAAGAGATTTCATTCTAAAAAAATAGAATATGATAATTTCATATTAGACACATGGAAATAGTCAAGATTGATGCAAAAGGGTTTCAAAGGAAAATTTATACAATATGTGTGGAAACAAATTTTTAAAAAATATATCATGAAAACCCCCACAAAGTGGCTTGTAAATTAGAACAAAATTTTGTGCATCAACGAGCTATTCATAATGTAAGGAGATAATATATTATCAAAATGTCTCATTGTATGACCACTTGGTCAATTTAGATGTCATACATAAATTCTTAGATCTATCTCCTTATTCTAGGTTTAGTATAACAATCTAGGCATATTATTATTAACCCCAACTAAGGAAAGTTATTTTCCTTTGGTACCACTATGAATTCCATCCTTGAAACTATCAAAGAATGTAATAATTTGATTAAAACCTTGTTTATTCTTTGGCTAATCAATTTCCACATAAGTTATGACATTAATACAATTCTAGTAATAGAGTTCACTAGCAAGTGAAACCATCATAACCTAATTTTAAAGAGATATGATGGTTGAAACTTTATTAAAGCATTTCAAACTCATTATAAATTTCAATTTGTTTTAGTTTTGTTAGTTTCACCCAAAACCCTAGAATTGAATATCAATAAAATAGTAATTATTTATTGCTACATTATTAGTTCCAGCATGGGTAAATATTTAGTATTAGGATTTACCTGACTTGCAATAACTCAAATATGTAGAAAACGAGCTTTCATTAAAACATATTCAAGATCCAATATAATATGAATTCACCACCAAGGCCTGTTGTATGCATCCACCCATGAT
Source organism: Alisma plantago-aquatica (assembly GCA_963693085.1). Lineage (NCBI taxonomy): Eukaryota > Viridiplantae > Streptophyta > Magnoliopsida > Alismatales > Alismataceae > Alisma > Alisma plantago-aquatica. Next base: position 869,850,110 of record OY856411.1, on the reverse strand, counting down.
ACTACATGGAATAGAAAGGGAAAGAAAGCACAGACTAGGACTACTAAAGAATAAATTGATAATTTTGTCTAAAAGTGATAGATTATAGAAATTACATGAAAATTTTGGTTATAAGTAATGCTTATTTATATTCCACCACAAATCTATCAGGAATCCTCCATCTATGCTTGTTTAGGGTAGAAATCCATATTTAGACCTTAAACTTCCTTTATTATATTATCCTTTAACTTCTAAATGGTTTGAAGATCTTATAGATTTCTAATGTTTTTGTTTAACATATATTATAAACTATTGATGCTTGGGTTTAGTGCATTTTATCCAATTATATATTTGCATTATCAAGTCACTTTTTCAGTCAATTGACCTATTAGTTGTCCCGAATAATTGTTACTTTGATGGTGACTCCTTACTAATACAAGCCCTATTCATTATATTAGCAATGAAAATAGTATCTACTATCAAACCTCATGGTCTAGTTTGACTTGGAATAGATCTGTCAAATTAACGATTAAGTAGGAACAACATATAGTCAGTCGCTGACAACGATCTGTCAACACAGTTAGAAACCATGAAAGAAATCCATTCAACATCATTCAAGGTAGGTATTGAAACTCTTCATTTTGGTTTATGGGAATTAATCTGAATAATATCTTATACCTAGACAAAAGTTGATTTATTCAATAGCTACCTCTAGTGGACCCAGTAGCTTTCCTAAGGATTCCAAAACCCTAAGTCGGGTATAGAATGACCAAACTCAGTACCAGACATCATGATTACATAATTTGTTACCCTTTTTCATCACTTCATCAATTTACATTTAAAATTATGTCTTCAAAAGCCTAATTCACATTGACATAGGGTCTAACATTTTTGAACCCAAACAATTAGAATGCTTACATGGAAAATTATATATTAACTCGATAAATTTTCAAAATGTCTAATTAATGATTAAAGAAACATAAATGTTCAATTTGGCATATGTTGACAATTACTACGCTAAGTAAATACTAGGGTATCACATTTTAAAATCCAAAGATCTATATGGTGGCACTCAATTATACATATGCCTTCATTGACCACTACAAACTTGGTCTTTGTAAAAGATTTGAAATAATTTGATCTTTAACATAAACAAAAATCCCTTTTAAATATGACTTTTACAATCACCAAAATTAGATGATAGCCCTGCATACCCATGAAAAAACTAACTACCAGACTAAACCATAAATTTGGAACACAACAAACTTCCTTGAGATAAATACACAAGTGATGTCTACAGAAATGCATATGCATCTATACTTTATGATCCTAAAATATCTAGAACTTCCCATATTCACATTTATGAAGTCTCCAACACTGTATGTAGTGAGTAACTCTTTATTGGGTGATACATGATATGAAGCTACAATATATACCAACACTTAGAGTCACCTCACAAACATGTATATGTTTCTTTCATAATATCAAAACCAAATCATCACCATTGTTCTCATAATTTACTATTAACTTTATATTGTTTGACTTCATTTTTTCTCTTGTAGACCTTACAATTTTATGGAAAGTACCTATCAAATAATAATGATGGTTGATGTATCTTTTTACCTAGATCTCCCTTAGACTTTTGGTGGTTGTGGGACTCTCTTTAGCCTCTATGTTTTTCACAATATCTCACCCCTCCCAATGCTCATGCTCTTAGTATAAAACATTTATGATACATTATAACCTAAAACTTATTTTCAAACCACTCTATTCAACAAGATACTTTTCACCTGATTATTTTAAATACTTCCTTCCTATGTCAAGGTGATGATCATCATGATAGACATCTACCACCTTTCAAGTGGTGATACTAGAAAATATAGCACTTAGAACTTATTATCCAAAATCATTTTCATTCACATGTGTTAGTTAACAAGGATCCATGTATAATTCCTGTGTTTTATGATGCTAGAACCATCCATATACATCATATTGGAAAGATTTCTAATCATTTTTTAAAATTCAAATGGGAGGTGAATAAATTTACCATGTCCTCGCCATACGTGCACCATCAGGAAAAAAAATAAGAGTTAAATCACTATCCCCAACCTAAAACACCTTCGTCATCATATTGTGCCTACACATGTCAATTCCCATATAAACCACCGACCAAAAAACATAAAAAAAGAAAGACATCAACTATATTTACCCAAGGATAACCTAATTTAAGGTATTTGTCTATTGTTCATCAAAATATTAGCTCAAATCTCATATTAATGTTGGGTTTTACGGGAGGCAGAGAAGCAGCGGAAACAAAAATTTTCTCCCCAAAACCCAAAACAAAAGGAATCGCGTCAACGTCTATAGAATAGGAAAGATGATTTGTGGATGTATACCTTGTCCCGAGGCTTGCTCGGCGACAGTACCTCACGCCTTGCGCGGTCTTCACCTCCGGTCTTGGACGGTGTCTGTGCAGCTCCTGATCGCACCAGGACTGAAGACTCCTGGTCTCACCAGGACTGTCGGGATTGACAGTTGTCCTCCTAGAGACAGAGGTCTCCCGCCTCTACAGTCATCCACACGGACTGCCTGGAACTCTATTCTCCTTGTCCCACAATGAATCAGAAGGAGTCACACCCTCGTGTTGGCGTACTAGTCACCGACACACTCTCCTACCACCAGTCGCTTTCTGCAGTTGTCTTTCCCTTGTTGTGCCTCCCTTATCGGGTAGCACTCGCTCGGGCTCTCTCGGTTACCAAAACCAGAGAGAACGACAACTTTACAGAGCAACTGGTTGCACTGAGTTGTACTTTGAGAAGCCCCTAATACCGTTATATATAGGAGGGTCGTGGGACAGGGTTCTCTATCTTGGGCAATGCAGGACTAAAGCAGGAGTAGAAGAGTTCGAGATTTTCCACAAAAACAACCAACTGTGTAACCTGAACCGATCGTTTCACAACTGAAACGGTCGGTTGGGGATCTGAGCCGGTCGGTTGACACCTCAACCGATCGGTTGGGACCCATGAAATGGTTGGTTCACTTCTGAATCGGTCGGTCTGTGGTCCTGATCAGTTCCCGATTGACTTTTCTTCTTTTGTTTTGAATTGGTATCAAATACCAATTCTTGTTCTAATCAAATTGGGCAAGTGAAACGAAAGGAAATTTCTCATCAATCTTACTTTCCCAACTTGCTCGGTTGGACTTGAACCGATCGTTTCACCCTGTCCATGAGCCGATCGACTCACCAGTTGAGCCGATCGGTTCACCAAGCTTAGCCGATCGATTCATCACATGAGCTGATTGGTTGGGAGTGCAGATTGTGCAGAATCAGTCAATCACAGTTTCAATCAATCTGATACTCTAGTCAATCAATCCAACACCTTGAACACTATGATACTGAGCTATCAATTGATTGAGTGTTTAATTGAACTACTAAAGTCCTTTAGTAATCAATCTAAACATTGTTTGGGGACAAACTCCTATTCCAGGTTAAATCATATGTGTGTGACCCTACAGGTCCATTTCACGTTGGTAGTGAAAGTCCATAACACTTATGACTTCACAAGTAAAGAGTGGTGCCTAGTCACACATCAGTGCTACCCAAGTGAAATAGAAAGTTGGAGAACAACTTTCAATCCTACAATCCATGAATGGTGTTACAGTGAATGTATAATTCCTTTGTCACTGATATCCTGAAATGAACTCGAGGCATGGAACAATCATCCTGTCAATGTTCATTCATTTCCTTGATCTCAGAGCAGATTGGGTGAGATGTGTGTGACATCAATATCACATATTGATTCACACATGCATGTGCATGCCTTTCTCAATCCTACTAATCAAGTGTCTAAGGACATTAAACTCCCTCAGGAGGGACAAATCCCATATCTATCAGTCACCCCTCAAAAGCCCCATGTGTCAAAGCCACCCAATCATCACCTTTATAACAACCCATGTTTCAGGACTGTGTTTGATGATGTCAAAGTGTACCCAACGACATGTGTTGAGTGTAGTGATTTCAGGTCTAAGAATCACACTCACCATCATCACTGTGAGAGCTGACTGTGATTACCAAGTCATGGTTTCATGTGTCACTCTCACAGTGGGTCTATCTAGTACCTTGTTCTCTAACAAGTACCTATGTGCTTGGCTTGATATCACTATATCATGACTAATGAGATTTTGTCATCAACCAACACACAATCTAGTCTTTAGTGTTATTGATGTCTATGATTATTTCCACAATAACAACCGACTAGGGACTAAACAAGAATGCATACTCTTAACATCTGTATGATCACATCGTTTAGGTCCTGAACCTAAAACCATATGTCATTGAGTAAAACCATTCTTTAGACATCTATCATGTTACACCATAATCTCAGAAACAATTTAAACATATAGATCAGAAATTGCCTTTATTATTATTCAAATCATTTACAAAGTATCCCATTACAATCATCATATGACTTGCTCTATGGGCATACATACCAACAGACTCCCACTTGCACTTAGAGCCAGTCACAAAGGAACCTCATTCCTTGTGACCTAGCATGACCATCATGCTTCTGCTGAGAAAGGGTCTTAGTCAGTGGATCAGCTATGTTGTCTTCAGTTGGTACTTTGCAAATCTTCACATCTCCTCGTTGTACGATCTCTCGTATGAGATGGAAGCACCGCAATATGTGCTTGGACTGCTGATGTGATCTGGGTTCCTTAGCTTGTGTAATAGCTCCATTATTGTCATAATAGATCTCAATTGCATCACAGCTACTGGGAACTACACCAAGTTTAAAAATGAACTTCCTGATCCACACAGCCTCCTTTGCTGCATGTGAAGTAGCAATATACTCGACCTCTGTAGTAGAATCGGCAACTATTTCTTGCTTGGAACTCTTTCAACTCACAGCTCCATTATTAAGGCAAAATACAAATCCTGATTGCGATCTGTAATCATCTTTATCGGTTTGGAAGCTTGCATCGGTGTAACCCTTTACAACCATCTCTTCCTCGCCACCGTAAATGAGAAATTGGTCCTTAGTCCTTCGCAAGTACTTGAGGATGTTCTTTACGGCTATCCAGTGAGCATCCCCGGGATATGACTGGTACCTACTCATCATGCTTAGAGCATACGAGACATCTGGGTGTGTGCACAACATGGCGTACATGATGGATCTGATGGCTGATGCATATGGGATCCCATTCATACGCTCCCTCTCTTCACAAGATTGGGGACACTGAGCTCTAGAGACAGTGACTCCATGTAGCATGGGGATGTTGCCTCTCTTTGAGTTCTCCATGCTGAACCACTTCAACACTTTGTCAATGTACGTGCTTTGACTTAGTCTGAGAAGCCTTCTAGATCTATCTCTATAGATCTTAATTCCTAGAATGTAGGATTCTTCTCCTAAGTCCTTCATTGAGAAAGTATTCCCAAGCCAAGTCTTTACCTTCTCTAGGGCTAAGAAATCATTCCCCATCAAAAGTATGTCATCCACATACAATATGAGGAATGTGGTCGAGCTCCCACTAACCTTCTTATACACACAAGGTTCATCTTCATTTTGAATAAAGCCAAACACTTTGACTTCCTCATCAAATCGAAGATTCCAACTTCGAAATGCTTGCTTCAATCCATAGATTGACCTTTGCAGCTTACAGACTTTATTGGCATTCTTTGGATCTACAAAACCTTCAGGCTATGTCATGTACACATCCTCATTTATATTCCCATTAAGGAATGCGGTTTTAACATCCATCTGCCAAATGTCATAGTCATAATAAGCTGCAATAGCAAGCATGATCCTGATGGACTTAATCATGGCAACTGGAGAAAAGGTTTCATCATAGTCAACACCTTGAACTTGTCGAAATCCCTTCACAACCAATCTGCCTTTATAAGTTTGCACATTGCCATCCATGTTGATCTTTTTCTTAAAGACCCACTTGCACCCTATGGGTTTTACCCCTTCGGGTGGTTCCACCAAAGTCCATACTTTGTTGGAGTACATGGATTCCATCTCGGATCTCATGGCTTCAAGCCATTTCTCAGAATCTGGTCCTTCCATAGCCTCTACGTAGGTAGTTGGATCATCATCTATGATCAACTCACCACCTTCCCGAGTCACAAGGTATCCAAACCTCTCAGGTTTAAGGCGGGTCCTACTAGATCTATGAGGTCCTTGTGTTACCTGAGGAGATTGAGATTCCACAACACCTTGTGAATCTGCATATTCCTCTCATACATCTATCGATTCAATGTTTTCTTATTGGGCTTGAACCTCTTCAAGCTCTATTTTCCTCCAACTGCTTCATTTAGAAATAAATTCCTTCTCTAGGAACACAGTTGTCCTGGCAACAAACACTTTGTTGTCAGTAGGGTGGTATAGATAATATCCCCTCGTTTCCTTGGGGTATCCAACAAAATAACATTTATCAGATTTGGGTCCAAGCTTATCAGGAAACATTTTCCTAATGTAAGCCTCACAACCCCAAATCTTCAGAAAAGACAAATCGGGACGCTTCCCGTACCATATCTCATATGGTGTCTTTTGAACCGATTTAGATGGTACATGGTATAGTGTAAACACGGCGGTCACAAACGTCCTTATGTTTAGGGTATGCATCCACATTGATAACAGCGGTCACAAACCTTGATAACAGCGGTCACAAACGTCCTTATGTTTAGGGTATGCATCCACATTAGCATGCTTAGCCCTAGCAAGCTACTAAGGCACAAGAAGACACTTACCAAACCATGTTAGGTCACTCTTATTCTCATCCTCAACATTAGACCAACTTAGTTGTGAGGGGTTCATCAAACATACCATTAACGTAAGGGGTTTCCTTTACCTCTACACATGAGGAGTACCATGCTTGAAACTATAGAGACTCAAATCTCATCTTGAGCATTGGGTATACTGCTTCCCCTCTTAGGCCTAGGAACCCTAGGTTCACCTTTAGGTGTCCAACTGCATGTTCAAACTATTAACCATGAATCAAGCATGTATGAGGCATGACATGCACTCCCTGTCATCCTTCTACTCGAGCAACACATTAGGGTCGAGTCCTCAAGGACAACCAACAAGGTACAAGGCCTCACAACCTATTACCAAACCTCTCCAGGTCTAAGGAACTCTTCTTCCTATCTCAGAAGGTAAACACCTACCACATGCACATAGGTACCAGAAGCATCATCCTCTCTCTAGGGTTTGGTTCCTCTCTCTAGGGTTTGGTTCCTCTAAAGGAAACCAAGATATCATTAGCCTCCAGGGATCATGCATGAGGCAACCACTATCATCCACTTAGGTCGCATCATTCTCGACTCCCCACTGTTCCTCACATCTCGGGGTTTTAGGTTTCCAACCTTCTTGCTTGGTTCCTTCTTTCTCTCTCTAAAGCTAACTCCACATCCAGCCATACTAGTAGTGGTCATCTCTCCATGAAGGATCAAGCTCACAGGAATACCTCTACACGGGTGAAGCTTATACTCAACCTTATGTTTGCTCATGATTATCCATATCCCCTTATGCTTATATCATAAGCCATCCATCCTATCCTTCTGGCCTCGGTTTTAACTTACTGCTCATACTACTGATTTACTCTGGGTGCAAGCTATATCCTACTTGTAACAACCCATAAGGTTTCTATAGGTTCTCCTCTAACCTCATCCATGAAGGAGCTATCCTTCGCTCTAACATGCACGAACCTCTCCAGGGTTGGGTCGCCAAAGGTACTAGGTCATCTAACCCTTATGGCATCCCAAAGGCATGTCCAACCAAACACTCGGTCAACTATAACATCTACTCATCATGTCATCTTTCTCTCTAACCTTCACTTAGGGTCAGGGTTAACATCATCCTCAAAGGATGTGCTAGGTCTCTACTTTTAATGAAGGTCTCTACCTCCAAGACTAACTCTCTCTACTCATCCTCCTGACAAGGAGGTCTATCCTCAGGTCTCTCCAGAGGGCAATGACAACTCGTGTCATACGACCTAAGCATGTATCTATTCTTTAGTTTACGCTTACTCTATTAAGCTTATGTCCATGACATCTTATTTACATGTGTTTCATTAATTTGGTGGAGGATTCCTTAGACCTTATTAACCTTATCCATACCTCAAGAGGGTGAGGAGAAGAGAGAAAACCCTAATCTTTAAGGTCCTTAACAGAATCTAAGTTGAGAAGGGATGAACAAGATGAGAGAGTCCTAAAGGTATCTTACTTTGAGTCATATCCTAAGAGATCGGCCAGGCAGTCACACAATCTGGGAGTCCTCGTATTCTGACTAGCGATGCGGAGGAAAATATTGCCAGCCCCCTGACGTGATCCTTTTCTAGACACCTCAATCTTTCGGACAATCCTCTAATAACTCCCTCGGTTCTATGGAATTTGTAAAATTTAATAATTATTAATGATTAGATGAGGAACCTATGCTCTGATACCAATTATAATGACTCCACCTCCCGGTAACCCCCAATTAAGAGAGACTGAAAGGTTAGAGCCGTTAACCAATAACCCAGATCAAAGGTTTGACAAATAATCAATAACAATTAATAAATTTTACCAACTAAACTGAAAATTGGTCTAAAATAAAACTTTGCTTACCTTTTAAAAACTGGGATTTCTAAACTTCTATCCATGAAGATACTAATCTAACTAATCCTCCTGTGCACATTAATCCTCATTTAATTCCGCATATGCCACTTTACTGTTTGTTCTTTTCATTTGTACCTAAACCGCCGAAAAACAAAACGTCAGTCAGCAAGAAGATGGTATGTGGGAGAAACAATAATCATGCAACTATAATAACAATGTAGTCATTCAAATATCATTTAACATCCAAGATTATGCTTTAAGCAATACTACTCAATCCTTACCTACCCCTTATCTCTGTGTTGTCCCTATAGTGGACATGTATACTACCTCTCTCATATGGTAGATCCTTATCCCAATGGCCCTACCACACATGTAGCCAATACCTAGGGTTATGGAGTCGCATGGCCCTACCCAAAGGTAGCCTAATCCCTGACTCATGGTGACTTGATGGTCCTACCCCATTGGTAGCCATGTACTAAGTCATTCGATGACCTGATGGACCTACCCCATAGGTAGCCATATACTAGGTCAACTATTAAGCCACAGAGGGGACCAGGATCTGAGCTAGTAGGCACATATCTTATGTGATAGTCATATCCACATTATAGTTTGCATGAATTAAAATCATCCAACAATTAATTCATGACATCGATGAAAACTTCGGTAAACCTTAGAAAACTAACTCAAGATATTCATAGGCGTAGCCACATACATGTCAGGTAGACTCAGATGTAGGAATAGTCCAAACAAGCAAGTAATCCAAAATCAAGCAAGTACACAGTTCAATCCTGAAATATACATCCAATTCCTTTTTATCAAAAGCTATTCAAACCATCTTGCTACTTATTGTAACATCCCTGACCTGGGTTATGCTTTAACCCTAGGTGTTTTGATTAAGAAAGATAATTATATGCTTAATCTTGTCTTGTGAAAAGTAATTAGGGCTCAAGAAGAACTTATATTTCAATTTTAGTCCTTTTTGCATAATGTTGAAATAATGTTTTACTTGATTTGGACTAAAGTGCAAATTACCCAAGTTGAGGGGTTAAATTGCAAATTGTGCATGACAATATGGTACACATTTTTTGAAGCATCATGACAATGAAGATGATGCAGAGGTATGGCATGTGGTAGCTTGAGTACCAAGAAAGAGCTGATAAAGCAATGTTTGTGCATTAAAACCTAGTTTTGGTGTAATGTGCAATTTACCCAAAACCTAGGGTTCAATATGCAAATTACCAGTTCAATAAGGTCCCTAATGTTTCTTGGCATTATGTAGAGCAAAAAAAAATGATAGGGGTGCCTCATTTGAATTAAGTTGGAGGAGAGAGAACCTTGATATTAAAATAATCAAGATTTAAGCCTAAGTGAAACCCTAATTCAATTTAGTGCAAAAATAAATATATTAATTGAAGTGCCCTTCAACCAAAATTATGTTGGTTTAAAATCAACAAGTGTGGACGTACTTGTGCCTTTCAAAGGCAATGAAAAGATCTTAAGGAGGTGAAGAACCCACTCACCTTATTATAAGAAAAAGAATATCCACTCACTTATGGATATTAGTATAATATGATTTAAGGTGCTTAATTTTCTTTCCTTTAAATAATGTATAATTGAGAGGAATAAGAGGCAAAAAAGATAGCCTCGTATCCAAGGAGTTGATGGGGAAGATGCGGCATCATTTTTTGGGATTAAATGAATTTTTATAAGACATTTTCTCTATCATTGATTTTCTTATAAAAACACCCTTTACAAGCCAAACCAAGGGTTTTTGCGTTTCCACTTCTTTTCCCTTGCTTGGAAAACGACCAAGGAGCTTTGGAGGATCAGGAGGACGACCTCCAGCCTTTTGGTAAGCTTCTTGACCTCCTTTCACCTTGAATCCATGGTGAAAATCGAAAATCAATGTATGAATTCTTCATTTCTCAATCCCCTCTTCAATTCTAACCATTCCTTTTCACTCAAAGGTTGAGGACGAGCCTTGGAATAGTGAAAGGAGTTGCATCCACCATTTTTGACGTGAGCTTGAAGCTTTGGAGCTCAATTGGAGGTGGGTTTTATAACTTGAACCCTTAATTTTGTTATTGCATTCAATTCCTTATCAAATAATGATCCTTTCTTCATTTCTAAAATTTATCTTGGTTGATGATGCAACCACCATGGAAATCACAAAAAACTTCGTGGGTTTGGAGCTTGATGATTATGAAATCATCATAAGCACACACCTCCCCAAATATCTAGGGCAAACAGTTTCAATGGTTTGGTCCAAATGGTTTCACCAAACCGTTTGGAGACCAAACGATTTCCAAACCGTTTGGAGTTTGGAACTCCAAACCGTTTAGAGGAGTTGAACATTTGGATGGGTTGACCGTTTGAGGTCTGAACCCTAGTATGTGTTGGATGATGATCCAATGGCTCCAATTGATTAGTTCAACATATGGACAATCTTTCAAATAGAAACCCTAATCGACTAAGTGTTGATTTTGCAATTGATTGAGTTGAGGTTTTGGGTTGATTGACCCAAACAGTTTCAAAACCATTTGGGAATCTCCCAAATGGTCTCAAGTCCGTTTGGAGGTCAAAAAAGACCGTTTGTAGGTCTAGGGTTGAGTATGGTTGGGTGTTTGAAGATCCAAAGATACCAAAATGAAATGCAACCAATTGCTGATTTGATAATCAATCCAAAGATCCAAACCCTAATTGGATGTCATGGATTTTGATGATGAAATGGGAAAATAGTCTCAAGACTGTTTGGAGATCATCCAAACAATCTCAAGACCTTTTGGGGGTCATTCAAGACCATTTGAGGTTAGGTCATATCATGTAATGATGATGGTTCACTGATTTCAATTGAATTAGCTTCACAATGTTAACCATTGATGGATTCTCAGTTTCAAAACCCTAAGTGATGGCTTCTTGATTATCAACCCTAGTTCAATTGCGTTCAAAACCCTAATTGAAGGTCCAATTGAAAGGTGATTTAGTGATTCAATCGAAGAATAAATTGGTGGCCCAATTGATAGTTGGTTCATGGATTGGAACCTTGAATCGATTAAGTATTGAAGACCCTTTTTGGTCCATTCAGTTTTGAGAGGGTTTGGTCCAAACGGTCTCAAGAACGTTTGGGTCCAAATGGTATCAAGATCGTTTGGGACCAAATGGTCTCAAATCGTTTGGAGACTCAAGTCCATTCGGTTTCAAGATGTGTTGTCTAAACGGTTCCAAAAACCAACTTTGCTAAATGGTTTTCAAACCGTTTGAACCTAATTGGTCAAGACTGTTTGAGGTCTAAATGACCAAGACCTTTTGAGGTTTAAATTGGGTAAACCATTTGGACACCTAATATGATCAAAGGTCAATTAGCCACTTGGTTATTAATGATGTAGATCAATGGTGATTATGAAGGTTAATCCTAATTGTGTGTACATAATTGAAGGGCTGACCTAGATAAATCTTAGAATAGTTAACATCCTAAAGAGGATGAGAGAGAGAGAAAGAATGAGAGAAATGATTGCTTACATAATAAGTCCTAATTCTCTCATTATGAATAAATATGTAATCAGGATTTGATCCATAATAATGAGATCATGAATTCCTCATTGAAAAGATTGATGTACCTTGACCCTAATTTAGGGCAAGGCTATGTGAAACCCTATTTTAGGGCAAAGCTCAGTGAAACCATAATCTAGGGTGATGATGTAACCCTAACTTAGTGTAACAATGTAAGAAGCCCTAATTTGATGGGAATTGTAGATCCTAACCCTAATTTGGGTATGAGGTAAGAGAAACCTTACTTGGATGTGAATGGAAAACATTAATCCCTAAAATGGGGTAAAGGTGCATGAAACCCTAATATAAGGTAGTGCTACTAATTCTATGTTAAGACCTATCACTGGGTGATGTGTTGTGAAATCTTAATTTCACATAATACTAGGTGAAACCATGATATAGAAGGATGTTAATATGTGAAACTCTATTGAAGAGCAATACTATGTGAAATCCATAAATGTATGGAATATGATATGTGAATCCTCAAATTATAAATATGGAGAATACTATTCCTAATAATGGAATAGTGATTAATGTTTTGACAAATGTAACACCTAGAGAGGTTGATAATGGATATCCTTATATTAATAGTTCCTAACTCAAGGATGAGTCCATATTATTGGCAATGGATGTATATTCTAAGTGAGTGACTAATGACCAATACATTACATGATAAATATGATGAACTGGTGCATAAAGTATTAGGATGGGGAATACCCTAATACAAGCTAAGTGGATGAACTCAAGTAAGATAAAGGTGTTGAGGGAAGTGATACATCAAGATATAATAGATATCACATTCAACACCCCAATTCTGAAATACCTTGATGTGTGTTAAATCCAATATAGTTGGAAGAGTGACATATGAAATATGTCATGTCAATTGTTACATTGAGATGTAATGCACCTTGATGAAAGAAGGCTAACATGCCTTATGAAAAGGTTAATCCAATTTAATAAACTATGAAGAAATCATATTCTGGTAAGGATGAGAGAGAAATTCATACTGTGTGTTGGTAATTCATTTAATGATGATTGATGAGAATAAATAAGTATTATTGAATACTTATGTTATACATATTGATTCCTAGCTGTGTGAAGCAATGAAATAAGACTTGATCATTAATAATGTGATCTTGAGAACCTATATGGTTATTTATGTGAAACCCTAATACAGGGTGATGCTATGTGAAGTCCTAACATAGAGTAATCCTATGTGAAGCTCAAATACAGACTAATAGGTTATGAATATAATAAGATAACCTTGTATTGCATGATACTGATATGTAATTGTATCATAATTACTAATCATGCAGGTATGTTGAGATGATGATCATAGCCAGGTATGGGCTATGATGTTCTGTATATTGAAAATGTTCTATAGGCCTTATAAGCCTTCATATGTTTTGTTGCTTAGTGAGAGGTAACCTAGAATTAATGAGTCATGTGTGCCATAAGATGTTCTAATTATTGAGATTGTTTATGAGCTTCATAAGCCATAATATGCTTTGTTGCCGAATAAGGGGTAATAAGAGGTGATATGAGCTTTGTGAACTATGTACAATGCTTTGTGTAGAAAGAATCATAATGTCCTTGATCAGATGACCTAAAGGTATGAAGTTACCTAATAAGTGATAACAAGTGTTCTATGATGAGATAAGGGTTCAAATACCCATATTATATAATCATGATGATGAACTTGTTGAGAAGTGGAAATGTACTTGATGAGTTGAGGGATTAAGATCCTAATAATTTGTGAAAAGAGTATGGCTACATGCCATGACTCCACTATAACAATGCCAGGCATTAGATATATGATCTAAGCCTGAAGAGAGTTAATGCTATGGTAATGATTCTATTGTGAATAAATTTTATACATGTTCTTCATATTCCTTAATGGATAAGTGACATGTTGCTCTATCAAGTTATAGCTTCAATGTTTCAGATAAGAATAATATTCTAATTTGTTAGACAATGAATTAACAGATGTCAACCAATTATGATTCCTCTATTTAGATTTATCTTATTAAGCTGCAATAATAATATTTCTGGTGGAGAGTTATATCTCTCACTGGGGCAATTTACAATTGTCTCACCCCCGTGGGAACCATATTTTTAGGTGGACGCGGTTGAGGAGGCAGGAACCCTTCAGTAGGTGAAGGACAACAACAACAGCAGCAGAGACAACAGTGAAGTCTCATGTGGAGACATTGGCTGTTACGCCTTGTATAGATGTATATAGAGTCCTATGTGTCGTCTTTGTACTCTCAGGTCCTCGGAGTAGTAGTTAGTGCTTTTGAGATTTTGGCTCAGTGCCTCGAGATTTTCATACTACTGTGCTTAGTTTAACAGGGCAATTGATGCTTGTAATTCACAGAAAGAGATGATACAAGACATGTACCTTTAAACCAGAATGTAAATGTGTTACTTTGGTTCTATCTGATAAATTTTTCCTTTGATGGATCTCTTGATAAAAAGGTTTTAATTTTTAGTGATTTTCGGTAATCCGCTGCTTAGTGAACGCTTCCGCATTAGTTAATTATGTTTTTGTGAGTTGTATGCCACACTTATGGTTTCTATTCCTTTTTAGGGTTTCTTCCTCTTTTTAGGTTTTACTTTGCAATTAGGGTTTCATTTCCTTTTTACCACTTTTAAAATATCCATCAAACCCTAATTATCTCAGTTTCTTCCCCATTAAGATCTTAAGATTAGATTTGAACCACAAAACCCTAATTTTCGGATTACTATATCTTTTCTTCCCTTTTTCCCAACTTTAGGGTTTCTAAGGGTACTAATTGCATTATTAGGTTTAAAACCCTAATTCTTGTAATTCCCTTTTCAAAACAGGTTAATATCCATCTATATCATTAAATGAGTTAATAGTGCTCAAATTTATTCACTTGCAAGATTAGATCTATTCTTTATCAACAATTAGGGTTTCTAACCACAAATTATTACTTTTTCCCTCAAAATAAAACACTTTTACAAAAGTGTACTGATTTAGGCTTCTAAACAATTTTAATGCATTCCTCATATTTTTCTGATCAATTTACATGTATTAAGTTTTCTCATCCAAGTTTTCTAGATCAAGATATTATTTTAGCAAAGAAAATCCTTTTTATTGCTTTAGTTGCTAATTTCAGAAAAATATGGATTGTTAGATCGATGGCCCGTTGGTCCACCCAGGATCCAACGTCCAGAGTCGCGCGCACCTGTTCGAGCGATTAAATGATGCAAAGGGACCAAGTTTCCCTTACCTATACTGAAGGGGTGTCGGGGTATCTTGGTAAATTGCCAAGTGTCTGTCTTCAACCTCTGTTCTTTGCTTCTTGCGAGTAGATGGTCAACCCAATGGTTAAATCAGAGATCCCATCCACCGACGGGCGAGCTAGGAGGTCAGGAAGTTGCGTCTTCCTCCCACGAACTCGACCCTTGATCCAATTCTTCTTCTTGTCGCTCCTTCATCGCCAACCAAGCACAGTTCTCCTCCGTCGTTAACTACTCCTCGACAGGGCCCTAGGTCAGGTTGCTTTCTTGAATTGACGACACCATGACGACCGTCTCTATGCCACAGTTATGAGAGGGTAACCGGTATTTTTGCTCGCATGGTGGTGCACACTACCCTATATATATGGTGGCCATCGAGTCCCTGGTGAATTGGGGACTTCCCCGTTTCACGACGAAACCTCACCAATCTTGGTGTGGTTGGGTTCGGAGCAAGCTCCTGAAGGAAATGGACTCCTTCTCATCATCGCAAATGGCCCCCAACTCGCGGGAAAAACTGGTCGAAAAGACATAGTCTGGTCTCTGCTGTTCCAGATCCTGATGAGATCGGGGTTTGTCCAGAGCCATGGATCATGGATCCAACGATCGCAGATGAGCGCCCAAAATTGAAAATTAGGATTTAATCCCAAATAAATCGTGACATTTAAAGTTATCCTTTGCACTTTAGGAAACTTCTAAAAATCACAACTCATTAATCCTTTATCCTTTTTCCACAAAATTTTAAAGGAAGCTTTGGGTCGACATTATCTACCAATGTACCAAATTAGAGACCCAAATTTCAAAGGAAAAGGGTGTTTTCTTCATAAGCAAGCTATGTTTTAAATTAAACCAATTTAATTCGGTATATCCTCTTTCTTTGCCATTAAATTATTATTTTGAATTCCTTGAACTTCAAGGAACCCTTAATGGCTCAGAATCCCATCATAGGAATATTCCTTAGCCTTTTACTTATCCTTTATTTATTTTCTCTTTCTTCTTATTCATTTCTTTAGTAAAATATCTCTTTTCAGGGATTTCTTTTTATCTTTCATTTTATTTTCCTCATTGGCATTCCTTTTAAGATTAAGAATCCTTTGGATATGAAAATCCACCAAGGATAACTCAATTGCACCTCTTTTTACTTATTTTCCACATTTTATCATTATTTTCTTAATAAAGAAATATCTAATTGATCTTTTCTTTTCTTATTGCTTTATATTTGCAATTTTGGACTCCTTGGGACCCAAGGAACCCAAGAGGCACGAAATCCACCTTTGGATTACACTCGTTTGCCTTCTAGAGGTTTCTACATTTTTCTTTTCTCCTTTTTTTTATTAATAATGGAGTTTCTTTTATCTTTTCCTTGTTATTGGGCCCAATAACCAGTAAAGCCCAAAAATAAATCAACAAGGCTATTTTAAACAAAATTCATGCATTCAATCAAAAGACATCATTATTTGTTCATTTATCTTTATTATGAGAAATTACATTTCTCACCAAATGAACCCAAAATTGGGGTTGTAACAATAAATGTGAGTACCACCTATCCCATTCTTGAACACCAAATCTCACTAGTAAGTGTGTAATGGGTATTCAATTTTCAAGAAAATTTCGGTAGCATTTCCCCACAGTTCTCCAAGTACACCGATGTACATGGTCAAATGCACACCAACATATGTACTTAGAAAACAAACATGGAAGTGCTGACAAAACTTCATGAAAACCGAATATACATTATACACTTACATCCTAAGTGAGATTAAGTGTTCAAGAACAGTCCCAAATCGAGGACTATCCAAGATATACTCCTAATCAGAAAATCTCAGACGAGTTTCTAGGCCAACAAAATATATGTATGTTGTCATTCCTATACCTACGATCCTAGTTTCATCGTTCATATCCTAGGTTTTATGTAACATCATTTAATTCAATTCATTCTTCTATTTGGATTAGTTAATTAAGAGAGAAAGCAAACACTAATATTAATTAAGAGAACTAGATTAGGCACCTTAATTTGAGTTGATTTACAAAAAACCATCTGAAAATCTGAATCATACCCTAGTCTAGGTACCATATTCATAATATTGATTTTAAGATCTCCAATGTACATGCATGTTCATCATCAAGGAATAAATTATTCATGACCTTAGGAGGGAGAGGTAACCTAAGATAAACTAGAAATTAAGGTTAACAAACTATAAGGCAAATTGCACTAACTAAGATATAGCAATCCTAATTATATAACTAATCAATGCAAGAGAAATAAATAACAAACCATAAAAAAGTGATTCTCTTTCAATAAGATAACTACAATATTGGGTTGTTGTTTCAGGGATATGTAACCTTAGCCATGTTTAAGGGCCATATTCATGAACATACATCCAACAATTAAGCTATGAAACAAAACAACAAGGAGTAATGTAGATTATGAATCACGTCCTATTAGTTGGCCATGGGTGACATGGTGTAAGGAAGTCTCTTACCTAGCAGTAGGGGAAGTAGCAGGCACCTAATCTCACTAGTAAAAGCTCTGACCCAAGATCACTAGGTCCAGTGTCCTCAAGGTCCAAGGCTGGCCGGAAGTAGGGGAAGCAGGCATAGTAGCAGTAGCGAAGCCATCATCATTTGTACATACAAACTTTTTGGGTGCTAAGATCTGAAGTCTCCAGCGTCCTCCCAGAGCAGTGGCGGTGGAAGCACAGTTCCAGCTGGTGGCAAGTAGCTCCTCAGCAACATCAGCAGTGAGGAAGCCCAACGGAAGTGGTGGCGGTGAGTAGCTCCTCAACTCTGTCAACTAGGAAGAGTGGAGGTCCCAACACCAGTTGTGAGTGGAGGAAGACCAACAATAGTGGTGACGGTGAGTGGAGGAAGACCAATAGAATCACCAAAATTGCCAGAAACCTAGTGAAATCACGATGAAATAGAGAATGCGGAAGAGTCTTTTTCACGCGGGTGCTATTAAGTTTTCCATAGTCGTCGGTTGTTTAAAAAGACGGACAACTAAGTGCATTTTCATCGCCAGTTCCTAGTGATAAAAACTGACGTCCATTTACATATACGAAACAAAAAATTTGGTCTGGTGTTAGGACCATAGTTGTCCGTTATGAAACAAAAACTGACGATGAAGGATCAAATTGGGGGGAAATATTTTTTCAGGGGACAAGGCACAAAAACAACAAGGTGTCGGTTGTTAGTAAAAAATGACGCCATAGGACCATCCACATAAAAAAATTGTCTTGGAAAGGGTAATTAGTCGTCAGTTATATTATAGATCCGACGACTAATGAGGGGATAAATTTTTCCGTGGGGACATGGCGCGAAACTTTTTTTGTTGATTTTAGAGAAAACTAACGTCGTTCTTTTGGAGGCAATTATTTTCCCCTGGAAAATTGTATTTTGTGGGTAACTTTAGACATCGATTTCCATGCCAGTAAATTGACATTAAAATAAAAGAGGTACTGATGTCTTTTTCTTAATCGACATGAGTTCACATTTGGTGACAGTTGTCGTATAGAACTGACGTTGTTGTGGCTTGGCGTCAGTGTATTTTTTGTAACCAATGCCATAAAATATGACGTTATAGGCCATTTATGTACTAGTGATCCTTAGCTAGTAGCCTATCTTCCCACCTATCCTTTTATTCCACTAATCCTAAGTGTCATACCTAAGTGGCTAATTGTTCATCCTTATATGTTCTTATGAAAGAGCATGCTTAGAGGTAGGATGGAGGGTAATAGGTGGTGAAACACCCTTCTCATAAACTTTATACAACCCCTTGAAACTAGTGCATTAGGATATTCACTCCTACAAACATAGACCATGGTGATCTTGATTGGAGTTTATCTATTACCTAGTCAATTAAACCTCGTAAGGTTGGATAGTAGGAGATAAGAACTAGTCCACTATGCACAGTCTATTCCACTCATGGACGACTAGTAGAATAGGACTCTCAATCCTCATATCCCTCAGGTTTATGGTTTCGTAGAATTCTTGTTCAGTGTGTTTGCATTTGATATGAACCCTAGACATGGTTGCTAGTTACATACGCCCAAATGACCAATACTACAAATTTCTTGTTATCACCCTAACTTGCTCTAGTGCTAGCTAGTTTCTTTTTCTTAATTAATTACTTGATTGTTCATGTTAGTTAGCACTTTATTGAGTTATTGGTCCTTGTTTTTAGTTACTTGTGCAAGGATTTTCTAGTTAGTTTCTATATATAGCCTTTGATTGCTTTGTGAGTGCAATTACTAGCCCACTATAGTTAATTTTTCTCTCTCTTGCCTCTTCTAGTCTAGTTTAGTGTAAATTTTCTATTATCTTAGTTCAATAGACTAATATGTCTAGGGCTAATCTATGTTCAATTCTTCCTCTCTTTCAATTTTATGCACCTTTATTTTATCCAAATTAAAATTTAAAACCTATCCTCTACATTCAGAACCCAGTACAAACAAACTTAGTCCTAGTGCCCTATCTATCATTGCAGATTCTAGCCCGACTAGCCACATTCCTATAATACATCTTGAGCTTGAGCGCTTGCAGATTGTTTTATGTAGACTATATTGACTAGGGCTACTTTTCTTTAGACCATGTGCAATGAAACATTTATCTTTTTGAATCCATTATCAGGGAGACTGGCACTTGAACTAGATAATTTGTTTTATGTTGAGTTTTCCAATTAACCTAACCATTTCTATTATTTATTCTTGATGTTATTCTTGCATTTGAGATTGCAAGATTCTATTGACTATTTAACATGTACGTGACAGTGCACATAGTGGAAGAAGAGATGGTTGATCCCAGTGAAAGACCACCACCAAACAATCAAGAGCACCAAGAGGATGGCCAAAGCCTTCTACTGAAGCCTCTCCAGTACTAATTTCTTTTGGGCACTTACATATGTCACATTTAAACAAGTATTCATGTTATGTTGAGAAAAGGCTTCTATATCCCTTTAGCCCTTGTGGAAATTCTTTTAATCTTCTATGGGATGGAAAATGAAAATTCATACTGATGTTTTGACTCCTTTTTAGAGACTTGCTCAACCTTTCATACCCTAGCCACAAATGATGATAAAATCCACTGGAATATGTTCCACTTCTCTCCAAAGTACAAAGACAGATAGTGTTATCATTCAAACAAGGGATCATGATGTGGGAAGATATGAAGAATACCTTCTTGAAGAAATTTTATTTTATTTATAAATTTACATGCATGCAACATGCTTTTGCATTTAATTGAACAATAAAGAATACTTACATGCATGCAACACACCTAATTGACATGGAGAATGATGATACAATTCTTCTAATCTTAGGAAGGTCGATCTTAGACATTGATTACC
The DNA here is from genome assembly GCA_963693085.1 of Alisma plantago-aquatica. Taxonomy (NCBI): domain Eukaryota; kingdom Viridiplantae; phylum Streptophyta; class Magnoliopsida; order Alismatales; family Alismataceae; genus Alisma; species Alisma plantago-aquatica. The sequence continues at coordinate 869,829,375 of OY856411.1, read as the reverse complement.
CTTTGATTCATGTAAACCATGTTCATGACATTATGGCACATGAAGATCAGGATGAATATGTTGGATGCATCTTCAAAAGTTGAAGCCATAGGAGCAATTGAGGAACATTGTTATCTACTTGATTGTCCATATGATATTGTTGAAGAATGTCTACCTTCATGGATTGATATAGAAACAAAGGGCAGGGGTCCAGAACCAATAGTTGAATTTCTTGAAGAGCCAATTGAAAGATCAAAGAGGCTAAAGTAGTGCTAGTGAATATCTGCCTTATGTTGCTATCAAGCCCATCAAAACTTCTATTGAGGAACCTCCTATTCTAAAGATAAAGACCCTTCTAGAGGGCTTGAAATATGCTTTTTTGGTCCAATGACATCCTCTCATGATTATTTCCTCTAATCTTTCCTCGAACCTAGATTGCACTCCTATTTATGTGCCCAATAAAAATATTGAGGCCATTAGATGGTCTATTGATGATTTCAAGGGAGTGGACCTTTAAAAATATGTATATAGTGCATCTATCTAGATGATGACACTTTCCCTAGTAGAGAAATGAAAAGAATGTTGAATCCAAAATTGAAAGACATTATGACACAAGAGATTGTGAAGTTACTTGAGGTGGGCATTATCTACCCTATTTTTAAAATCCATGGGTGAGTCCTATACAAGTTGTGCCCAAGAAAGGTGGTTTTGTGATCGTTACTAAGGATACCTTCAAGTGGTAGTTCATCATACAGACTAAGAACAAACACCATCACTTGTCTAGTTTGTACTTTTTCTTATGAAAGGATTTTGTTCAATCTTTGCAACAAACAATCCACATTACCAAGATGTGTGACAATGTTGGTTTCATCACTAGAGGTATTTATGGATATTTTTTCTATTTGCAGAAAGTATTGTGATGATTTATTTCTCCATCTCAAGTATTATGGAAAGATTTGTGAAAATTTTCTAGATTTATATTGGGAAAAGAGTCACCTCATTATCCTAGAAGGCATAGTGTTGGGACACAAAGTTTCAAAAGTATGGAAGAGAGGTTGATAGAACAGAAGTGGGGATATTTCTACCTTGACCATCCCTCTACAGTGATACAAGTCATATCATTCCTAGGTCATTCTAGCTTCTAATTCTATTTGTATAAAGGATTTTAGTAAGATATAAAATTTGTCGTACCACCTGCTTTAAAAAGATGTTGACTTGCATATTGATATGAATGCATAGAAGCTTTCAATCATTAGAAATTAGAGGTTATTTATGATCCTATATTGCATCCCCCCAAGATCTCACGGCCATTGGAGATCATGATAGATGCATCATACATATGGATGGGGGATGGACTTGGCCATTGGATTGGTCAGATTCCACATGAAATTTATCATACAAGTAAGACTCTTGATGAGGCACAAAGTAATTACTTGGAAACTATAAAAATATCTTCTTGCCATCATTTTTTCTCTTGATACATTATGATCTTATATTCTTATAAACAAAGTATTTGTCTAGAAAGACCATATTGCACTAAAATATCATATTTCAAATAACAATTAAAAGACTAGGTCAATCATATTGATACTATTTCTTCAAGAATTTGATTTAGAGATTATTGAAAAAAAATGATTGTGAAAAATATATTGCTGACCATTTATCTGGAATTTAGGCGATGTATGATGATGTGGATAGAATCAAACAAACCATTCCACGTGAGAAAATCTTCTTGATTGACACATTCCATTGGCCATGGTACAAGAATATAGATAACATCTTTTCTAGTGGAAGAGTGTGGAGACGTGGTCAAGTGAAGAAATAAAAACAATTATGTAGTTATTATACTTGTTTTTGGCATGATTGATCTGGTAATCAGAGAATATGTTTCCTAAACATGAACAAGTAGAAATACACTCCATGTTCCATCGCCATGCATGTAAGGGTCATTTTGGGTGAGGAACAGAATGCAACAAAAATACTTCAATGGGTTTTCGTTAGCCTACCATATTAAAGGATTCACATGAACATTGCAGATCTTACTTAAAATGTCAAAGGGTGAGAATGATCACTGATGTGCATAAACTATGTGTCAAAAATGTAAGTGCACATATCAATGTAATATATGCCAAAAGAGGCCCGAATATCAAACACAGGGAAAACATGTACCCATAAACTACTACTAACAATGACCTAATCAGCCAGGCCTGAGAGAAAGAGTGATTTGGTTGAATTAATAACTAATTTACAAGAATTGAAACTAAGATTACTGGTTGTGGTCACAAGTGGAATGAATTCCTTAGGATTGTGGTTTCACCATGGTCACATTGAAATTAACATAATTTCATTAATATTAATATCTCCTAACCCTAGACAAAGTGACCTATAGTAAGAATTACCCACTCTTGCAGTGTAATTCACTACCTAACCTAATTCCAATCCCACTCTTGTATCAACTATGTTATTAGTTAGGTGCTTTACCAAAATCTCTGGGTTATTCTCTTCACATTCGTAAGCCCTTTCTCAAAGTGTGATATAAAATATGTAAATCTATGAGTTTTCCAACCCTCAATCGCTTTCTCGGGGAATTTAACAGTTTAAACAACCACTTATGGTGATCAAGAACAGATAATTCGTGATGCTCTCATAGAATTATGTCCAGAAATTAAGACAAACATGTGTATTAAATCATAATCATCAATTATAATGCAAAATTGGGCTACTCCTGTATCCTAAGAAATAAGGGGATTAAAACTGCATGATTTTAGTTTCTCTACACATAGAAAAGGAAAAATAGAAGGAAGAAAACATAAAGAATAAGGAAAACCCCCTAGAGAAATACGGTATGGAAGGTTCCTTCTGACAAACGTGGTGATTGCCCATCTTTCGACTACAAATTGGGTCACTGGAAGTGCATGAACTACCCCGAACGTTGCCCTCTCCTCTCCTTTCTCTCTTAACTACTCTCCTTTGTCATACAACCGAATAGGATGTGATTATTAGGTCTGGCCAAACTCCTCCTAAGTCATAAAAATGACTTAGGGCGTCATTAAGTCTCAATCATTGGATTCACTATGATTTTAGATCTGGCCTAATCCCACTGAGTCGGTACTACCGACTGGGTGTCAGTAGTATCGATGCCCTCGATAAGTCACAACCCCCTATGAGGTTATTGGTACTACTGAGTTGATGTTGGTAGTATCAAGATTTCTTGAGATCTTCTGAGTCCTCTCTATAAGGTTGTTGATAGTATCGACTTCCGTCATCCGTACTACCAATTTTCTCGATTTCACTTGTTCCTTCTGATCAAGTATCAGTACCACTGACAGGCAGGTCTGTAGTACTGAGTTGTTTTGTTCTTGTAGATTCACCCAAAATTCACAGCAATGAACATAAGCTCCCAAATAATAATGAATCTATCGAGAATAGTAAAAATACATCTATCTGATGCAATGAAGTGTCATAGGCTAGTGATGATATATAATGCACAAATGATATCAAAATGAACAATAAGTTCACAAAATTCCATTATAAATAGCCTATGGAAATGACAATTATTCAGTGCATCAAACTCCCCTAAGCTTAACGGTTGCTCGTCCTCAAGCAACACACCCTCATATTTGTTTGAGACAAGTCATCAAAAGGACACAAAATATAAATTTTCATTCTCAACTATCCCCACCTAGAGGTCCCAAACCAACATATACTGATCACTAAACAATAAACTACTCTCAAGCAATCAAAATTATCCATAAAATATTTCCACCCTTAGATCAGTGAAACACTATCAATAGAGCACTTAATATCATAGTCAATTAGGCATTCGCTTGGTGCATCATGTGATTCCCTATCTACATTTCTCTTTTCTTAACTGCCAACTACTTGGAAGTAGTTCCCCTTATAAGAATGAATGAGGAGATCAATCAAATATGTGGCCTACCAATAAGAGCAATGGATGGAATGAACTAGGTGGCTTATGAAGAATCACAAGTAACATTGAATCATTTATGGAAAAATAAAACATGATGAACCTACTTGAATGGTGATGATGAAAAATGCATGAATCCTAATACCTACTGTTATGAGTGGAATGATGTATGTATTGAAAATCTCATCAAATGGATGAGAGTGCAATAAAGAAGAAAATGCATCATGTGAATGTTTCCATTTCTTTGTGAAGTAAAATTCCAACCCAAGTTTAGGGCATCCTTTCTCCCTCTTCATTTCATAACATCAATTTCTCTTTTTTTTCATTGGCCCACTATTTTAGCATGGTAGCAAGTTATGCTTGGGCTTCACTAACATATATCATTCATTTCATTTTTCTCTTTTTATTTTTCCTGAGGGTATGGATGTGAATCCCTACACTCTAATTTCAGAAGAAAACAATAACAACATGATGTAAAATGAATGATGAGAATGTATGTAATCTACATGTATTTGTTATTCTACTAGTTGATATGCACACAAGATTTTTATGTAATTTTTTTTTAATTTTGTAACTAATGCAATAATTCAAACTTACTCTCATGTCACCTATTGTGCCATGCAATGCAATCAAAAGGAAACAATTCGGGTTACTTGATCATCTTAAGGTGGTGAATAGAAAATGGATGGAAAAGGGACGAAATCACATAATTAAGAGAGGATGCCTTTCTTGAGCTATGATATGTCCCTCTACTTTTGACATGTGTATAGTGTAACCTTAAGATTTCTTTCTAAAATTTCAATTTTAGGCCTCGTTAATTGTTTGATCAATTCAAGCTCAAACCCCATCTTCATCCACTTTACATGGATAATTAAAATTTGCATTCATATCAAGTGTCCAAAAGTTGAATAACCCATACACTTCATCTAGGTGGTTTAAGTTAACAAATTTGCAACTAAACCATTTTTTTTTTCATTGAACAAACATGTAATAATAGACTCTATGGTGACAAAGATAGAAATCATGCTTAGTACTACTCCATAGTTACAATAGATAGATGTGCGTCCTACAAATTTTAGAAAAAAACTAAAAACAACTAAAGAAAAAAAATAAATATAAAGTCCTTCCAACACCCCCCTAAGCTTGAACTTGACTATCTCCTCATAGTTAAAATCCAAACTCAGGGATGGAATGGGGGAACCATCTTCTCTGAACAGTGGTGACAATGGATGATTGATAGCTCTGTGGATAAAGTTATGCTCTGCATATATCACTCTTGTTGGTGCCACCAACTTGTGTCTCAATGGTCCCATGAGATGACATTCTCTATCCTTCTTTGAGCTTGATGATTTGATGCCATCGACATGGGTGCTAGTGGTATCGACAACTTTTTTTTATACTCTGTGAATTCTATTGAGAAAAGTCAGTAGTACCAACTTGGGTGTCGGTGGTATTGACTTTATTTCCTGGAGTCTTGTGAGAAAAGTTAGTAGTACCAACTTTGGTGTTGGTAGTATCAACTTTCTACATCTTTTTACCTGATTAGGAGTCAGTAGTACCAACTTGGGTGTCGGTAGTACCGACTTTAACTCTGCCTGCATACCAAACAAGAGAATCAAGGTACCTTTTTACATCAACTAAAATCTAACAAGAAAATTATGAAATGTAGCCAACTAAAAGACATAAAAAAATAGTAAATAACAAAAATAAAATTGGGTTGCCTCCCATGAATGCCCTTGTTTAATGTGCTAGGCTCGATAAGATGAGTTTTTTTCAGCCTAGGTTGTCACATGATGGATGTGAAGATTCATCGTGAAGTTTGAACTCCACTCTATCATCGTCTATCCCGAGCGTCAAGTAGCCTCTACCAATGGTAGTGATCATGTTTTTCCTTCCAGGAATGGTCTTCCTAACAACTTCTCTGATCCTCGTATCTCATGCATATCCATGACCAAAAGATCAATGGAAAATCTGAATTTGTCAACTTTGAGTAGAACATCCTTGTGTATCCCATATGGCCTCACAATTGATCCATATGTCAACTCGATTGTCATGGATTTTTTTGTTGGTTCCTTCAGTCCCAAATTCTGGAAAGTATTAAGGGGAATGAGATTTATGCTTGCCCCAGAGTCACACTATGCTTGTTGGAAATGTTGGTTACCTATAGAACAAGGGATGTTGAAACATCATGCATCCTTTCTCTTCATCAGAAGTCTTCCCTTGATCATCGCACTCATCACTTCATCAACACATAAGAAATATGTATCTTTGATCCATCTTTTCTTGTTGATGATACCCTTCAAAAATCTTCCATATGTAGGAATTTGTTCTAATGCCTCCACAAGTGGGATGTTGATGTGGATCTTTTGGAAGATTTTTAGTAACTTCTTAACTTGCCTTTCCTCTTTCCTCATCTTCAGACTATTTTTGAATAGAAACATTTGACTTCTCTATTTTTTTTGGTCGCGCAAAAATCATGTTACTTAATAAACCAAAACTTTGGGTACAATTATGTGCCCCTATAGAGAAACTACTAGGTCCCAAGCCCCACGTAGGGGGATATAAGGGGCCCAAAACTAGAAAAAGACTCCAAACTAAGAAGGGGCAAAAGAAAAGACAGTCTCCAAAGTAACCAGAAGGAGCTAACAGGGGAGGAGGAACTTCTCTATATGCTTGTACAGAAGAACATATGTCACACTAGATATCTCCTCCCCTAAGAACGCATCAACTCCACCTTCTAGGAGGAATTTGGCATGTCTCCTATAGATGGAATGATTGGTGGATTCTCCTTATGCTTTGTGGTTGTCTCCTTGTTGACTATGACTGCTCCAGTGTAGATCAGAACCTTCAACTGTTCTTGTGGAGTAGGCACCTTTTTTGGAATTGGAGGCGGTGACTTAACAATGGTGGAACTTTGAAGTTCCTTGCCCTACAAATCTAGTGAAGATGCAGTCTCCTTGTAAATTTGCACTAACCCTACATCAACTAAGGTGCATGTGCGATCATACCGCACTGGTGTTCTGCATCCCCCTGGTTTTCCATATAGGCTGCGGGGGTATGGAACTTTTGACACATACACCCAATCCGGCTCTGGAGTGTGCTTTTTTGGTGACTCCTCAATAAGATGTTTTGGCTCCTTGACCATAGAGATTAACTTTACTTGGTGATGCTAATGAGTTGTCTCTATATACCCAAGAAATCCTTGTTGAATGGACTTCTTACTGGAGGCCACCTCTACTGCTAGATGAGAGATCTGATTCTCTATGCTACGAATTTGAGCTCCTTGATTTTTCAATTCCTTCTATGTGTGGACAATGATCACCTCTATTGGCTAAATGGACATCATCAAAATCTCTTTTTTTGTAAATGACAAACATTTCATTCTTGTGGATCTAACGTGCTACTTGAGTATTTTAGGAACAAGGTGAATGATAAAGTTTTGGAAGATCTACATGCTTAAATTGCTTTATTTTCATGATTGTAATCAAATGTAAACTTGTACAAATATATAATGTACAAGAACTTAAATATCATGTAAATCGAGTGTTTAGATCTTCCCTATCCACACACAACACTAGATAGGTCATCCCTAAGTGAGCATCACGATTGCACATTCATTTCTTACACTTAGCATATGAGTTAAAGTTTTGAAATAGAGTTTGTCTCGGTCGACACACTTCTCAACCGAGATACTCTCGGTCAAACATTTTCTCGACTGAGAAATTCCCAAGTCTAAAGCATGAACACCTTTGCATCACCTGCTAAAAGCCATCACTGAGAAAGGCTCGGTCGAACTTTACTTCGACTGAAACTGTGTCTCGAGCAGGTTCTATAGCTGTTAGACTGAGTTAGAAAAGTATTTGGGAGTTGAGTTGAACGTTGCAATTACTCCAGACTTACTCTCAGTCGAAAAATTCCTCGACCGAGAGGCACTCGGTCGACAAACTTCTCGACCGAGAAAGTTTCTATCTGCACTTTTCAGAATTAATTAGCTAGTTGTTACTAATGCAATTATTAAATACCTAATGGCTAGTTGAGCACTAAGAACCCCCTAGAAAGTGTCTAGAACGTCCCTAAGCACTGGTAGGCCATTCCTATAAATAGGACATGCCTTAGGACACCTAAACTCACTTGAGTACACATACTTGCAATTGAGAATCAATTCTTGTGAGCAATTAAGAAACTTCAACACTTGCTAATCATTTCCATTGCTAGAATTTCGTGTCCTATAGGCTAGAATCTCCTACCCACTATAATTCTACTTTCATACACATTGGATAGGAGATCAAAACGCTTGATATAGGATTCAAGCCTTGTGCTTAAGTGGTAATTATAATTTCCTTTTTCCTGTCTTGTTCTTTCTTATTGCATTGTACTCTCCTTGCTACTCCTAGGTTGGAGGTTGCGGAGTGGAGAGGGTGAAATCTTCTCAGGTGGAGAAGGAGGACTTTGGACTACTTCTAGAAGGTCTCAACGGGAAGCTACTTCAAAGAGGAAGGCTACTTCAAGGGGAATCTTGAAGTTACTTCAAGTGAAGGCTGCTTTAAAGTTGGTGAGATGACTTCGGGTGAAGGTTGTCCAAAGGGTTTGGGAAGGTATTTTTAATTTTGTGTAATATCATTGAGAAGGTAATAAAATTCAAATACTTTCAAAATCCCAATTGGAAACAATTGGGTAGTCGACTGACTCCCTTAGTTTTTGCTAAGGGTGGAACCACTCTAAACCCTTGTCTCCTTCTTCAACATCCGTGTGGTTGTTTGTTGGTTGAATTATTTTAAAAATTATTATAAAACCCTATTCACCCCCCTCTAGTGTTTTTCATTTGGTATCAGAGCAGGCTTCAAGGAACTTTAATAAAGTCTTGAAGAAAATGGGTGATAGGGTACTAAACAACCTCAACTTGGAAGGAACACTTGTGGCTCGGCCTCCACCATTTGATGGCACCAACTACACCTATTGGAAAAGGAGGATGCAATTCTACTTTTAAGGAATCAGCTGGGATCTCTGGAGAATGGTGTCAAATGCCTATGATTTTCCTCAAACTGAATATGCTGCATGCGATGCAAACACGGTGAGACAATTAAATGCAAAAGCTGTAAGTATTCTTAATTATTCAATTTTCGTAGGTGAGTTCAATAGAATTTCAAATTGTGAAACTACATATGAGATATGGCATAGGCTCTCTACTACTTATGAAGGAACGGTTCAAGTAAAAAATTCTAAAATTGGCATGCTTAAACAAAAGTTTGAACGATTTCGTATGGAACGAAATGAGTCTATTAGTGAAATGTATGCAAAGTTTTCTTCTATTGTTAATGGTTTGAATGTATTAGGTAAAGCCATTAGTGAAGAAGATCAAGTGTCAAAAATGCTTAGGTCTCTTCCTCCTAAGTACAAGCCTAAGGTGATTGCAATTGAAGAAGCCAATGACCTCACCTGACTAAGGATGGAGCAACTCATTGGCAACTTAGAAGCACATGAGGCAACCTTGGAGGAGGAAGAAAGATGAGAGCGTGAACTTCAACAAGGAAGAAAGTGTTGGCTAAATTGGACATTATGATAAATCCCTTTGTTTTGATTATGACAAACATTTCATTTTTGTTTATCTAACGTGCTACCTGAGTGTTGCAGGAATAAGGTGGATGACAAAAGCACTAGGGAATCCATATGCTTAAATGCTTATAAATTTCATGAAATGTAATCAATTGTAAAGTTGTACAAATATATAATGTACAAGTACTTAGACTTCATGTAAATCAAGCGTAAGATTTTCCCTAGCCAATCACTACACTTAGATAGATCATCCCCTTCAATAGTGTCACATATGCACACTCACAATACACACTTAGTACTCTAATTGAAACATTGAAACAGGGACAATCTCGGTCGATGAAATCCTCGACCGAGACACTCTTGGTCGACAAACTTCTCGACCGAGAAAGAACCAAGTAGCCGTTAGACACAGCTGACAAGGTAGTTGGCAGTTGGAGATAAACGTTGCAAACACTTGATCCAGAGAGTCTGTCGGTCGACAAAACTTTGACCGAGTAGGTGTCTCGGTCGACCATTTCTCGACTGAGATGGACTCTGACAGCAACTGCAGAATAAATTAACTACCCGTTGTTAATCCAACTAACTTATACCTAACAGCTAGTTAAGCACTTAGAAACCCCTAGAAAGTGTCTAGAACGTCCTTAAGCACTTGTAGGTCATTCCTATAAATAGGACATGCCTTAGGACACCTAAACACACTTGATTCCATACTTGAGCAATCTTTGAGCTTATACTTGCATTAGCAACCTATTTTGAGCAATTGAGCAATACTTGCAATTGGCTACTCTTCACCTTGCTCTAAATTCGTGTCCTATAGGCTAATATCTCCTATCCACAGCAATTACATTTCCATATACTTTGGTTAGGAGATCTATATGCTTGATATAGGCAAATCAAGCCTTGTGCTTCAAAGGATAAGTTGTAATTTCTGTTTTCCTTTCTTATTCACTTTCATCATTTGTACTCTCCTTGCTACTCCTAGGTTGGAGGCTGCAGATTGGAGAGGGTTGTGATCTTCTTGGTAAAGAAGGAGACTTTGGACTACTTCAAGAAGGCTGGTGCAACGGGAGGTTACTTCTAAGAGGAAGGCTACTTCAAGGGGGAGCTTGGAGTTACTTCAAGAAGGCTACCTCGAGTTGGTGCATCTACTTCAAAGTGAAGGATGTTCAAAGGGGTATAAGAAAGTATTGTATTTTGTGTAATTCCTTGTGAAGGTAATAAAATTAATACTTTCAAATCCCGGTTGGGTAAGCAACCGGGTAGTGGACTGACTGCCTTAGTATTTGCTAAGGTAGGAACCACTCTAAATCCCTTGTCTCCTTCTTACTTTTTCATTTGTGGTTGTTTGAGTTAAATAATTATTAAAATAACTTTAAAACCCTATTCACCCCCCCTCTAGTGGTTTTTCAATTGGTATCAGTGCAGGCTTCAAGGAACTCTAACCAAGTCTTGAAGAATGGGTGACATGTTGCTCAATAACCTCAATCTTGAAGGAACACTTGTGGCTAGACCTCCAGCGTTTGATGGAACAAACTACACATACTGGAAGAGAAGGATGCAATTCTACTTCCAAGGCATTAGTTGGGATCTATGGAGAATGGTGTCAACCCCATACGAGCTTCCTCAAGTGCAATATGCAGAATGGGATGCAAATACGGTAAAGTCGGCTCAAATGAATGCAAAGGCTGTAAGTATTCTCTATTGTTCAATTTCAGTAGGAGAATTTAATAGGATATCAAATTGTGAAACAACCTATGAAATTTGGCATAGACTTTCTATAACATATGAAGGGACTGTTCAAGTTAAGAACTCTAAAATTGGAATGCTTAAACAAAAGTTTGAACAGTTCTGTATGGATCCGAATCAATCTATTAGTGATATGTATGCAAAACTCTCTTCTATTGTAAATGGCTTGAATGCTCTAGGTAAAGTAATTAATGAGGAAGATCAGGTGTCAAAGATCCTTAGATCACTTCCTCCCAAATACAAGCCCATGGTTACGGCCATTGAAGAAGCAAATGACCTCACTCGACTGAGGATGGAACAACTCATTGGCAACCTAGAAGCTCATGAAGCCACCTTAGAAGAAGAAGAAAGAAGAGAACGTGAACTACAACAAGGGAAAAAGAAGGATGTGGCTCTAAAGGCTTCAAAAATCATTACACCGGAAAGTGATGAGTCAAGTGAAGAAGAAGGAGAAGAAGCCTTGATTGTCAATGGTAAGAAATATAAAAGATTTAGATCTAACAAAATTTCTAGTTCCTCTTCATCTCCTCCTAGGTGTTTTGAGTGTGGAAAGAAAGGACATCTCAAAAATGAATGCCCTAAAGCAAAGAAAGGAAAGAAAAGCTCACACAAAAAGAAGGGAGAAAAAGCTTATAAAGCTGCATGGGACGAGTCAAGTGAGAGTGAAAGTGGAGAAGAAAAGGTGGAATGCCTAATGGCAAGAGAAGATGATGAAGACTCTCAAGAGGTAGGCCTTCTTGATCTTCCTAAAGAAGAGTTAATTACTTGTCTACAAGAAACTCATGATAAGTATGTTGATGTCAAGAAGAAACTAAAGAAGGTTACCAAAACAAATGATGAGCTATATGCTAGATTAAATGATCTCTCTTCTGAAAAGAACAACATTGATCTTGAGAATTTGTCTTTAAAAACATCTTCAAATGACTGCACTAGAAAGCTACTCATTCTAGAAACAAATGTTGATCTTCTCTCTCAAGAAAAGACTGAATTGTTAGCTAAACTAAATGATTTTCAGACTCAACCAATTCTATGTAACCATCTAGACTATGACAATGTTGTAAAAGAAAGAGACTCCCTATTATCTGATTTAGATCAAGCAAGAAAAGATTTACACAAGAAGATGGATGACATTGCTAAGCTACAAAGAAACCTACATGATTTTAGAAGAAAAGATATCTTTAATAACATTCTAAAAATTTCCTCTAGTTTCAATGGAAGAAAAGGTTTGGGATATGCTCCAAAGAAAAATCAACCCAACAGAACTAAAGCATCTAAGACTCAGATTATGTTTGTACCTAAGAATACAATTTCTAGAAAGAGAAATGAAGTTGATTCTATTACTTGTCATTTTTGTCTACGTCTTGGACATTATTCATTTTCATGCCCTTATAAGACCAAGGATTCCGACTTAGTTTGGGTCCCAAAACCCCAAACTTAGTAGAGTCAAATAAAATACAGTTGAGATATGATCAAATGCTCATTTTTGCAAATTATATTGTCTTATCTCAACTTAATAAAAGGTTTCATGCATTATGGCAATTTTCTGAAATGTTGTACTGAAACAAAAACTTGGTCGGTCGAAGTATTGTCGACCGAACATAAAATCCGTCGAACTTTTGTCGACCGACCAGACGCCTGTAACAAATTAAATCTACAACAACTTTCTCGATTGACGATTGGTCGACCGAGAGAGATGTCGGTCGAACAGTTGTCGACCGACTGAAGTTCTGAGTCAGATTTTTTATTCAGTCTGTAATTAAATGCTTCTAACCATACTGGACCATCACATGGGTACCAAAACCTACATTTTAATGCAGGATTGGGTGGTTGACAGTGGATGTTCCAAACACATGACCGGAAACAAGGATGCATTTCAAACTTTTGAAGAAAAGAAAAGTGGAACAGTCACCTTTGGAGACAATGGTAAAGGTAAAATCGTTGGAATAGGTAATATTGGTACAAACCTTGAAATCAAGAATGTTTTACTTGTTGATGGTTTGCACCATAATTTAATAAGTGTTAGTCAATTATGTGACAGTGGATATGATGTTCTATTTAACAAAAACTGCTGCAAATTATTAATAGAAAACACTACAAATGTTGTTTATGAAGGAAAAAGAGTTGGAAACCTTTATATTCTTAGACCTAACTCTATGAAATCTGTAGTAGGAAAATGCTTACTTGCAAATGAAAATACTTTACACCTATGGCATAAAAAGTTAGGACATGCTAGTTCACATGTTATCAAAAAGCTAGTGAAATATGATCTTGTTCGTGGTTTGCCTACTTTATCTTTTGATCAAGTTGAAAATTGTGAACCATGTACTTTGGGAAAGCAAACAAAAACCTCCTTTAAACCTAAACATGTACTTAGCACTAGTAGATCCTTAGAATTAATTCACATGGATTTATTTGGACCCATGAGGACACAATCTATTGGTGGCAAAAGATATTGTTTTGTTATTGTCGATGATTATAGTAGATATACATGGGTACAATTTCTTGCAACCAAAGATGACACTATTCATGTTTTCATAAAATTTTGTTCCAAGATTGAAAATCTATTACAAAACAAAATATGTACCATTAGAAGTGATCATGGTGGAGAATTTGAAAATCATGTATTTGAAGAATTTTGCACATCTCAAGGGTACACACACAATTTTTCTGCTCCACGTACTCCACAACAAAATGGTATAGTTGAAAGGAAAAATCGATCACTACAAGAAATGTCTAGAACTATGATGCTTGAACATAACACACCTAAAACCTTTTGGGCTGAAGCCGTAAACACAGCATGCTATGTGTTAAATAGAGTAACTGTTCACTCCCATTTGAAGAAAACACCATATGAATTAATACATTCTAAGAAACCTAAAGTTGACTATTTTCATACCTTTGGATCCAAATGCTATATCTTAAATACCAAAGAGGATAGAGATAAGTTTGATTCTAAATCACATAAAGCATTCTTTTTGGGATATTCTACCTCTAGCAAAGCATTTAGAGTCTACAACACTATTTCTAGAAAAGTTGAGGAATCTATTCATGTCTCTTTTCATGAACAGTCAAAATCAGAAAATCTTGAAATAGTTGATCTCACTCATCAATTCGAAAACTTAAACATACCAAATGACAGTGAGAAAGATACTACAAACAATAACCAAGCTGAAACATAACCTATACCTAGACTTATTAAGGATCATCCTCAAGAATTAATTATTGGAAATCCGAATGATAAAGTCAAAACTCGGTCTTCTTTTAAGGATGTTGCAAACATGGCCTTTGTTTCTATTATTGAACCTAAGAAGGTCTCTGAAGCTCTTAAAGATGACTATTGGATAATAGCAATGCAAGAAGAATTAAATCAATTCACTAAAAATGATGTATGGGATTTAGTTCCTAAACCACAAGATAAAACCATCATTGGAACTAAATGGGTTTTTAGGAATAAGCTAAATGAGGCAGGGGAAGTAATAAGGAATAAAGCTCGGCTAGTAGCACAAGGATATAATCAACAAGAGGGAATAGACTTTGATGAAACGTATGCACCAGTAGTAAGACTTGAAACTATTAGAATGTTACTAGCTATTGCTGCACATAAAAACATCAAACTCTACCAAATGGATGTAAAAAGTGCATTTCTAAACATAATCATTCAAGAAGAAGTATATGTTGCCCAACCACCTGGTTTTGAAATACCGGAAAAAGATGACCATGTTTATAAACTTAAGAAAGCACTTTATGGGTTAAAACAAGCACCTAGGAACTGGTATGAAAGGCTCAAAACATATCTTTTTGATAATGGTTTTTCTATTGGAAATTCAGATTCTACCTTATTCTTCAAAACATATACATCTGATTTTCTAGTTGTTCAAATATATGTTGATGATATTATTTTTGGAGCTTCAAATGAATCATTGTGCACACAATTCAGTGACATTATGCAAAAAGAATTTGAAATGAGCCTCATGGGTGAACTAACTTTCTTTCTTGGTTTCCAAATTAAACAAACGCCTGCTGGGATTTTTATAAGCCAAGAAAAGTATACTAAAGAACTCTTAAAACGTTTTGGGATGGATCAGTGCAAACATGCTACTACTCCTATGGCTACCTCTATTAAAATTGATAAGGATGAAAATGGGGAACCTATTGATGATTCCTTATATAGAGCCATGATTGGTAGTTTGCTTTACTTAACCGCTTCTAGATCGAAAATTATGTTTTCCGTTGGTCTTTGTGCTCGATTTCAATCACAACCCATGCATTTTCATTTTCAAGCAGTTAAACGAATTCTTCGATACTTAGCTGGCACCACATGTTTTGGCTTATGGTACCCAAAAGGACAATCCTTGGATTTTAAAGCTTATACTGATGCTGATTATGCTGGTTGTCGACTTGACCGCAAGAGCACTAGTGGTGGTTGTTTCTTGTTAGGAAGAGCTTTAGTATCTTGGTTTAGCAAGAAACAAAACACGGTTGCCCTATCTACCACTGAAGATGAATATATGGCAACCAGATCTTGTTGTGCTCAAGTGCTTTATATGCAACAAGTGTTAAACGATTATGGTTTTACTCTTTCATCTACGCCTATTTTTTGTGATAACACAAGCGCTATAAACTTAGCACACAATCCCATTTTACACAGCCGAGCTAAACATATTGAAATCCGTCATCACTTTTTAAGGGATCATATCTCTAAGAATCATGTTTCCCTTCATCATGTTGATACGGAAGATCAATTGGCTGATATTTTTATAAAACCGCTTCCACAAGACCAATTCAACAAAATAAGGAAACAACTGCTCATCACTCCTTTAGAAGATGTTTTCTTTGATATTTGTGCTTCTTAAAAATACTCTTGTTTGCATCATTTTTGGTCCTTAAATGGACATCTTTTTCATTGGATTTGATGGGACATCTAATTAAGGGGGAGTTTTCTTGTTTTTAACGGATATATTTTTGAAATGACAAAGGGGGAGAAATAAACATAAATCCTAAAACTTCGTAATTGTTACATGTAATAAGTTTCATAAACTCTTGGCTTTACATTGAAAGTTGCTATATTCCATAAAGAATTGGATTTCATGTTCTATCATTCATGGGGAATAATAAGCACACATTTTATAAACAAGAGAAGAAATTCACAAAGGTAATCTTCAGGTATGAAACTCACATGTTTTATATTTCCTTAATTTATATTTTGGAAATGTTTGTCATCTTCAAAAAGGGGGAGATTGTTGGCTAAATTGGACATTATGATAAATCCCTTTGTTTTGATTATGACAAACATTTCATTTTTGTTTATCTAACGTTCTACCTGAGTGTTGCAGGAATAAGGTGGATGACAAAATCACTAGGGAATCCATATGCTTAAATGCTTATAAATTTCATGAAATGTAATCAATTGTAAATGTGTACAAATATATAATGTACAAGTACTTAGACTTCATGTAAATCAAGCGTTAGATTTTCCCTAGCCAATCACTACACTTAGATAGATCATCCCCTTCAATAGTGTCACATATGCACACTCACAATACACACTTAGTACTCTAATTGAAACATTGAAACAGGGACAATCTCGGTCGACGAAATCCTCGACCGAGACACTCTCGGTCGACAAACTTCTCGACCGAGAAAGACCCAAGTAGCCGTTAGACACAGCTGACAAGGTAGTTGGCAGTTGGAGATAAACGTTGCAAACACTTGATCCAGAGAGTCTGTCGGTCGACCATTTCTCGACCGAGATGGACTCTGACAGCAACTGCAGAATAAATTAACTAGCCATTGTTAATCCAACTAACTTATACCTAACGGCTAGTTAAGCACTTAGAAACCCCTAGAAAGTGTCTAGAACGTCCTTAAGCACTTGTAGGTCATTCCTATAAATAGGACATGCCTTAGGACACCTAAACACACTTGATTCCATACTTGAGCAATCTTTGAGCTTATACTTGCATTAGCAACCTATTTTGAGCAATTGAGCAATACTTGCAATTGGCTACTCTTCACCTTGCTCTAAATTCGTGTCCTATAGGCTAATATCTCCTATCCATAGCAATTACATTTCCATATACTTTGGTTAGGAGATCTATACGCTTGATATAGGAAAATCAAGCCTTGTGCTTCAAAGGATAAGTTGTAATTTCTATTTTCCTTTCTTGTTCACTTTCATCGTTTGTACTCTCCTTGCTACTCCTAGGTTGGAGGCTGCATATTGGAGAGGGTTGTGATCTTCTTGGTGAAGAAGGAGACTTTGGACTACTTCAAGAAGGCTGGTGCAATGGGAGGTTACTTCTAAGAGGAAGGCTACTTCAAGGGGGAGCTTGGAGTTACTTCAAGAAGGCTACCTTGAGTTGGTGCATCTACTTCAAAGTGAAGGCTGTTCAAAGGGGTATAAGAAAGTATTGTATTTTGTGTAATTACTTGTGAAGGTAATAAAATTAATACTTTCAAATCTCGGTTGGGTAAGCAACTGGGTAGTGGATTGACTGGCTTAGTATTTGCTAAGGTAGGAACCACTGTAAATCCCTTGTCTCCTTCTTACTTTTTCATTTGTGGTTGTTTGAGTTAAATAATTATTAAAATAACTTTAAAACCCTATTCACCCCCCCTCTAGTGGTTTTTCAGAAAGAAGGACATGGCTTTCAAAGCTACAAAGGTCATCACTCAAGAAAGTGATGAGACAAGTGATGGAGACGAGCGAGAAGAAGCTATAATTGTAAATGGTAAGAAATATAGAAGATTTAAATCTAACAAAGTTATTAGTTATTCTTCTTCTTCTTCTTCTTCCTCTCCTAGGTGTTTTTAATGTGGAAAGAAGGGACATCTTAAGAATGAATGTCCTAAAGCAAATAAAGGGAAGAAAAGCTCATCCAAGAAGAAGGGAGAAAAAGCATACAAAGCTGCATGGGATGAGTCAAGTGATAGTGAGAGTGGAGAAGAGAATGTGGAGTGTCTCATGGCCAAAGAAGATGATAGTGATGATTCTCAAGAGGTAAGCCTTCTTGATTTACCAAAATAAGATCTAATTGATAGTCTTCAAGATGCTCATGACAAATATGTTGATTGCAAAAAGAAACTAAAGAAAGTTACTAGAACTAATGAGGATTTATATGCTAAATTAAATAATCTTTCTTTTGAAAATGTCAAAATTATTTTTGAAAACCTTACTCTGAAATCATCTTTAAATGATTGCAATATGAAGTTTCTTACTTTAGAAACAAACCATGATCTTCTTTCTCAAGAAAAGGTTGAATTTCTTGCAAAACTAAATAATTTTCAGACTCAACCTATTCTATGTACTCATCTAGATTATGATGATGTTGTTAAAGAAAGAGATGCTTTATCATCTGATCTATATCAAGCAAAGTTAGATATCAAAAAGAAAATGGATGATATTACTAAGTTACAAAAAGAAGTTAGTAGCTTGAGAAATAATGGTATTCTTGATAAGATTCTAAAGAACTCTTCTGGTTATAGTGGAAGAAGAGGTTTAGGATATGTTCCAAAAGAAAACTCTTATCAACACAAACCTAGGAGAACTCAAGCACCCAAGACCAAGATCATGTTTGTACCCAAGAACACAACTCAAAATCATAGAAAGAGAAATGAAATTGATTTTATTTGTTGTCACTATTGCTTACGTCTTGGACATTATTCCTTCTCATGTCCTTACAAGAAAAAGGATGTTGAGTTAGTATGGGTTCCAAGACCCCAAACTTAGAAAATTTAATATGATTAAGTTGAGATTTGACCTAACACTTCATTTGAATATCTTAATGTCTCATCTCAACTAAATAGAATGGTACCTTAGCATATTACAATGATTTAAGCACAAACTGACATAAACAGATTGTTGAAAACAAACAGAAACAACCTCGGTTGACAAATAGTTCGACCGAGACATTTCTCGATCGAGAAATTATTCGACCAAAGGAATTCCTGTATCAAATCTGAAATCTGTAGTTAAAATAGTAACAATCCCGGTCGAGAAATTGTCGACCGAGACAAGATCGGCCGAAGTATTTGTTGACCGAATGAAGTTCTGATAAGATTAAATTATGTAATCATGTTCAGTTTATTATTAAATGTACTTAACCATAATGGACCATCACATGGGTACCAAAATCCATATTTTGTTGCAGGATTGGGTGGTTGATAGTGGATGCTCCAAACACATGACCGGTAATAAGGATGCTTTTCAAACTTTTGAAGAAAATAAAAGTGGAACAGTGACTTTTGGAGACAATGGCAAAGGTAAAATTGTTGGAATAGGTAATATTGGTACAAACCTTGAAATAAAAAATGTTTTACTTGTTGATGGTCTGCATCATAATTTAATAAGTGTCAGTCAAGTATGTGATACTGGATATGATGTTTTATTCAATAAAAATTGATGCAAGTTACGAATAGAGAACACTACAAATGTTGTGTATGAAGGAAAAAGAATTGGAAATCTATATATTCTTAGACCTAACTCTATGCAATCTGTAGTTGGAAAATGTTTACTTGCAAAAGATAATTCTCTCCAATTATGGCATAGAAAATTAGGTCATGCTAGTTCACATGTTATCAAAAAGCTAGTTAAATATGATCTTTTTCGTGATTTTCCTAAGCTATCTTTTGATCAATCTGAAAATTGTGAATCATGTACTTTGGGTAAACAAACTAAAACTTATTTTAAACCCAAAAATATGCTTACCACCTGTAGATCACTAGAACTTATTCATATGGATTTATTTGGACCTATTAGGACACAATCTATTGGTGGAAAAAGATATTGCTTTGTTATTGTTGATGATTATAGTAGATATACATATAAGAAACCAAGGGTTTTTTATTTTCGTACTTTTGGCTCAACTTGCTATATCTTAAACACAAAAGATAATAGAGAAAAGTTTGACTCTAAATCACAAAAAGCCTTTTTCTTAGGATATTCAACTTCTAGCAAAGCATTTAGAGTTTACAATACCATCTCTAGAAAAGTTGAAGAATCCATTCACATTACTTTTCATGAAGAACAAAAACAAAATGATAACATAGTTGATATTACTCATCAAATTCAAGATCTAACCATATCAACTAAAGATGATCAAAATGCTGAAAATGATCAACAAATTGAGATACAACAACCCATCCCTAGACTCATTAAGGTTCATCCTCAAGAACTAATCATTGGAAATCCTAAGGATAAAGTAAAAACCAGATCATCTTTTAGATATGTTGCAAATATGGCATTTGTATCTATAATTGAACCTAAGAAAGTGACTGAAGCTCTAAAAGATGATTATTGGATAATGTCAATGCAATAAGAATTAAACCAATTCACTACGAATGATGTATGGGACTTAGTTCATAAACCTCAAGATAAAACCATTATTGGAACTAAGTGGGTTTTTTGAAATAAGTTAAATGAAGCTGGGGAAGTAGTAGGAAATAAAGCTAGGTTGGTAGCATAAGGGTATACTCAACAAGAGGGAATAGACTTTGATGAAACTTATGCTCCAGTGGCAAGACTTGAATCCATTAGAATGCTACTAGCTATAGCTGCCCAAAAAAACATCAAACTATTCCAAATGGATGTAAAAAGCGCATTTCTAAATGGAATAATACAAGAAGAAGTATATGTTGCCCAACCACCTAGTTTTGAAATTCTTGGTAAAGATGATCATGTTTACAAACTTAAGAAAGCACTTTATGGTTTAAAAACAAGCACCTAGAAATTGGTATGAAAGGCTCAAAAATTATCTCTTTGATAATAGTTTTTCAATTGGAAATTCAGATTCTACTTTATTTTTCAAAACATATGAATCCGACTTTCTAGTTGTTCAAATTTATGTTGATGATATTATCTTTGGTGCATCAAATGAATCTTTATATAAACAATTTAGTGATATTATGCAAAAGGAATTTGAAATGAGTCTCATGAAGGAATTGACTTTCTTTCTTGGTTTTCAAATAAAGCAAACGCCCACTGGGATTTTTATAAGCCAAGAGAAGTAAACAAATGAACTTTTAAGACATTTCAGAATGGAACATTGCAAACATGATACCACACCAATGGCTACTTCTACTAAAATTGACAAGGATGAAAATGGGGAACCCATTGATGATTCCTTATATAGGGCCATGATTGGTAGTTTGCTTTATTTAACTGCTTCTAGACCGGATATCATGTTTTTCATTGGACTTTGTGCTAGATTTCAATTAAATCCCATGCAAACTCATTTTCAAGCCATCAAAAGGATTCTAAGATACTTAGCCGGCACCACAAACTATGGTTTATGGTATCCTAAAAGACAATCTTTGGATTTGAAATCTTATACCGATGCCGATTATGCTGGTTGTCGACTTGACCAAAAAAGCACAAGCAGAAGTTGTTTCTTATTAGGAAGAGCCTTAGTATCATGGCTTAGAAAGAAACAAAACACGGTTGCCCTTTCTACCACTGAATCTGAATATATGGTAGTTGGGTCTTGTTGTGCTCAAGTGCTTTATATGAAATAAGTTTTAAATGATTATGGTTTTATATTTTCATCTATGCCTATCTTTTGTGACAATACAAGCGCTATAAACTTAGCACATAATCCTATCTTTACATAGTCGTGCCAAACATATTGAAATCCATCATCATTTTCTAAGGGATCATATTTCTATAAAAGATATATCCCTTCATCATGTTGATATGAAAGATCAATTGGCTGATATTTTCACAAAACCACTTCCATTAGATCAATTTAATGACATAAGGAAAAAATTACTTATCACTCCCTTAGAAGATGTTTTCTTTGACACTTGTGCTTCTTAAAATCAGTCGGTTTCTCCGATCCTTACATTTTGGCTATAAATGGACATCTTTTAGCATGTTTTTAATAGTTATCTTTTTGAAATGACAAAGGGGGAGAAATAATATAAATCTTAAATACTCAATCAATGAGTTTCATGCATAATCTCTTACCTTCACATCAAATGTTGTTATATTCCCTAAAGAGTTGGGTTTTATGTTCCACACCTCTTTGGGAATGATAAGCACACATTCCATAAACAAGAGAAGGTATACACAAGGTAAATTTCAGGTATGAAACTCAACTCAATATTCTTTAAGCTTATTTGAGTTATATTTAGAAATGTTTGTCATCTTCAAAAGGGGAAGATTGTTGGCTAAATGGACATCATCAAAATCCCTTTGTTTTGAAAATGACAAACATTTCATTCTTGTGGATCTAACGTGCTACTTGAGTATTTCAGGAACAAGGTGGATGACAAAGTTTTGGAAGATCTACATGCTTAAATTGCTTTATTTTCATGATTTTAATCAAATATAAACTAGTACAAATATATAATGTACAAGTACTTAAATATCATGTAAATCAAGTGTTTAGATCTTCCCTATCCACACACAACACTTAGATAGGTCTTCCCTAAGTGATCATCACAATTGCACATTCATTTCTTACACTTAGCATATGAGTTAAAGTTTTGAAACAGATTTTGTCTCAGTCGACACGCTTCTCAACCGAGATACTCTGGGTCGAACATTTTCTCGACCGAGAAACTCCCAAGTCTAAAGCACAAACACCATTGCATAATCTACTAAAATCCATCACTGAGAAAGGCTCAGTCGAACTTTACTTCGACCAAAATTGTGTCTCGAGCAGGTTCTATAGTCGTTAGAATGAGTTAGAAAAGTAGTTGGGAGTTGTGTTGAACGTTGCAATACACTTACTCCAAACTTACACTCAGTCGACAAATTCCTCGACCGAGAGGCACTCGGTCAACAAACTTCTCGACTGAGAAAGTTTCTATCTGCATTTTTCAGAATTAATTAACTAGCCGTCACTAATGAAATTCATGGATACCTAATGGCTAGTTGAGCACTAAGAACCCCCTATAAAGTGTCTAGAACATCCCAAAGCACTAGTACGCAATTCCTATAAATAGAACATGCCTTAGGACACATAAACTCACTTGAGTACACATATTTACAATTGAGAATCAATTCTTGTGAGTAATTGAGCAACTTCAACACTTGCTAATCATTTCCATTGCTGGCATTTTGTGTCCTATAGGCTAGAATCTCCTACCCACTATACTTCCACTTTCATACACATCAGATACGAGATCAAAACACTTGATATAGGATTCAAGCCTTGTGCTTAAGTGGTAATTGTGATTTCCTTTTTCCTGTCTTGTTCTTTCTTATTGCATTGTACTGTCCTTGCTACTCCTAGGTTGGAGGCTACGGAGTGGAGAGGGTGAAATCTTCTCAGGTTGAGAAGGAGAACTTTGGACTACTTCTAGAAGGTCTCAACGGGAAGCTACTTCAAGGAGGAAGGCTACTTCAAGGGGAGCTTGAAGTTACTTCAAGTGAAGGTTGTCCAAAGGGTTTGGGAAGGTATTTGTAATTTTATGTAACATCCTTGAGAAGGTAATAAAATTCAAATACTTTCAAAATCCCAATTGGAAACAATTGGGTAGTGGACTGACTCCCTTAGTTTTTTCTAAGAGTGGAACCACTCTAAACCCTTGTCTCCTTCTTCAAAATCCTTGTGGTTGTTTGTTGGTTGAATTATTTTAAAAATTATTATAAAACCCTATTCACCCCCCTCTAGTGTTTTTCAACCTCATTATGATTGACCAACCTGCCTAGCATGTCTTCAATGCGGTCTATCTTGCTGCCTCCCCTATCTTGTTACAATGCACTTCCCTGTTGTGGCTTGGCCTATTGAGCTTGAGACGAGTCATGCTCAAAGTTATTGGGATCCTTCCTCTAAGAATAATCATTTCCCTTGTAATTCTGCTTCCGCCCAAACATGCATTCTTCTTCCTCTCCTCCAGAGGAATTTCCATCCTTCTGGTATAGTTTCTTGGTTATGAGGTCAAGCTTTTCATTCAATGTTGTGATGACTTTAGACTCTCTAACACTTTTAATAGTTGTTACACACTCTCTTTCTTCTCCCCATGACTGATTCTTAGCCATATTCTTTAGAACCTCATGACACCTAGATGGCTTGTTGTTGAGGAAGAATCCCATTCATGAACTGTCGAGTGTGGTCCTTTCTCCTTGATGTAACCCATAATAGAAGATCTTTGCTTGACCATAGATATCGATCCCATGATGTGGGACCTTCCTTAGCATGTTCTGGAACCTCTCCCATGCTTCTGAATAGGATTCTTCTACCTACTTCTTGAAATTATAAATCTTCTTGACCAACTCATTTGTCTTCTAAGGTGGAAAATAATGCTCAAAGAATACGTCTATCATCCCCTCTCATGTTTCTATTGACTCAAGAGGGAGGTTAAGGAACCAGGACTTTGCAATGTCTACTAGAGAAGACAGAAATAGTTTCATATAGATGACACTTGCTGGGACCCTATTAATTTTCACCATGTTGCAGCTCTCGACAAATCTGTTGATATGTGTCAATGGATCTTATGTGATGTGGCCATGGAATGCTTATGAATTAACCAGTACCACCAAACTAGGGTCTATCATGTAGCTTCCCACATTAATAGCATGTATCTTTATCGGGTCCAATTGAGCTATCACAGACAACTCCTTGATCTTCTCCCAGATGGTCTGTTCTTCTACTTCTGTGTCAGCCATTTCTTCTGGTTCAGGTTGTCTAGACGGAAATGGTCGAGTTTTATGTGGTGGAGTCTGAATCAACCTAGGTGCAGAGCCAATTTACTCATGTGCTATACATAAGAAATCATCCTAAAATGGACTCTATGAAGATGACCCTCTATAATCGGTGTTTCTCATCTGCACCATACACTAGTACTTGAAATTAAAAAATCGTTGAGAAATCAATACTAGTGGTTGAATAACAATTTAGAATTCATCTTAGGAATGTTAAAAGAAAAAGAAAAAGTGTCATGGAGTGGCCGATCACATCACTGATAGTGCTGGACACACCATTTTTCCCACCAATAGCGCCAAACACTTGATGTTCATAAACTACACGTCAAATACACAAGTCCACGTATCAATGTAATATAGGCCTAAAGAGGCCTGAATATCGAACACAAGGCAAATGTGTACCCAAAAACTACTACTAACAAAGTCCTAATCAGGTAGGCCTGAGAGAAAGAGTGATATGGTTGAACTAATAACTAATTTGCAAGAATTACAATTAAGATTACTAGTTGTGGTCACAAGTGGAATGATTTCCTTAGGATTGTGGTTTCACCACGGCTCACATTGCAATTAACATCATTTCATTAATATTAATCTTTCCTAACCCTAGACAAAGAGATTTGTACCAAGAATTACTCTCTCATGGTGTAATTTAGTACCTAGCCTAATGCTAATCCCAATCTCTTAGGAATTGTGTTATTAATTAGGTGCTTTACTGAAATCTCTAAGTTATTCTCTTCACATTCATAAGCCCTTTATCTCAATATGTGATATAAAATGTGTAAATCTATGAGTTTTTCAACCCTTAACCCCTCCCTCGAAGCAATTGACAATCTAAACAACTACCTATGTTGATCAAACATAGATAATTTGTGTTTCTCTCTTAGAATTATGTCCAGAAATAAAGAGAAACGTGTATATTAAATCATAATTGTCAATTACAATGCAAAATCGGGCTACTCCCAGATCCTAAGGAACAAAGGGATTAGCCCTACATGATCTTTAACTACAAAAAGAAATTTTAGCAAAAAACCCAAAATTTGTAGCTAAAAGCTTTAGCTACATTTATCCTTACATTTAAAATATGAAGCTAATACCCATGTAGCTAATTCTTTTTGCTATATTTTTCAAAAGTGTAGTTAGATATTCATTTAGCTACAAATTCATATGTAACCCTAATTGTAGTGAAAATTCTCTTTACACATAAAAATGTAGTTGCAATTGTAGCTAAATATATGACTACACTCATATTTGTAGCTATGATATGTAGGGAGAAATGATATTTACTACAATTGTATATGTAGTTGGTATGTAGTGAAAAATGGCACTTACTACACTTGTAAATGTAGTTAGTGTGTAGTGATAGACATCATGTACGACACATACATATGTAGTCAAATTATTTATCCAATCAATAACTTGCCAGTACAGAGGCAACTTCCAGAACGAAGAAGGAATCAATATTGATCTAGAATAAGTTGTACAAAAAGTTCAATCAATCAAACTTTTATTTATATTGAAAGGAATGAGTACACATGTGGAGGACACTAACCTTTCCCCTATTATACAAAAGGCATTATAATACAAATATATACAATGCCATCCATGAGGATATAAGCTTACATCTCAAAGTTCCACCCCAAACCGTGCTTGAACTTGACATGAAAACCACAATATAGTCCTCATTGCTTCCAAATATCTTGTTTTGTACTTGCAATCATGAGCTTGGAAGTAGCCAATGCAAGCTCTTCAACATCTATATGTA
The DNA here is from genome assembly GCA_963693085.1 of Alisma plantago-aquatica. Classification (NCBI taxonomy): domain Eukaryota; kingdom Viridiplantae; phylum Streptophyta; class Magnoliopsida; order Alismatales; family Alismataceae; genus Alisma; species Alisma plantago-aquatica. The sequence continues at coordinate 869,802,759 of OY856411.1, read as the reverse complement.
TAATGACCATGTATGTTATGTTTTTTTATTTACTTGGGAACCACCCCCGAGGAGGAGCCACTTCGGTGACCCCACCCTGGCAATGTAAACCCAAGGGACATGAGCAGTGAGTGGTTCAGTCACCCCCTCCCGCGCCTAATTAAATTTAGTTACTTTTCATAGAGTGCCTCCGATGTGATTCGAACCTGGGTCCTTCATTGGGACTTCCATGTATGTTATGTTGATCTTCTCTTTTGACTACTTCCATTTGCTACAAGAGTTGCTCCACTTGTTCCTTCTAAGAGAATGACCATTAAGAACTACAACATATGAATTAAACTTTTATAAGAAAAAAATGCAAGATTGAAAAAATTTAGAAGCTCTACAAGTAAATAGTATAAGATTAGTCATTCATAGAAATAAAATCACCCTAAACAAATAACTAAATTGAAATTGGGTTCCACCTCTGCATCTCAACTTAGAACTCTAGGAAATCAAATCCATCTCATGCTTCAGCTTCCCCAAATAAAGTCAATGTTTTCTAGATCCTCTATGAAGAAGTTCACCAGGTTTTCCTATCAAAAATACATATAAGAACTAGAAATGCATACCACTAATCTAAGATCTTGAAATTTATACCAAGAATCTAATAACTTGAAATTTCCTGAATCAACATGGTTAAGACCATCAGTAAAAGACCTTGAAAATCCCATAAGATTGTAGGCTACTTTATACATGGCCCAAAATCTAGCATCCAAGTTGTAACAGATAGTAAGTCCATTTCATACACAACCCAAAATTTAGGAAAGCTTAAATGTGATTACTTAGGATTAAAACTCTTGAGAACAATCCAACTAATCTAGAAGTTCACAACTTGGAACTAAAATGTGCAATAACTCAAACAAAAGATAACATATGACTAGAGCACATATCCATTCAATAGGTGGTGAAGAATAACCATATCTGATGTTATAAAGGATTTCTATATGGATACGAGATGCTTTGTTGTAGATATTGGATAGCAACACAAGGTAAAATTAACATAAATTCACCACAAGAAAGAGATCGAAGATACCTTAGCTTGGAACAAACATATTAGATTATTGGACTCCAACAGATAGACATTTTTCTCTAGGCCACCGTTCGATCTATAACTAGGGTTAATGACCAAAAAGTTAGGCAAACAAATATATCCAAGGAACACTTCCCAAGTAAATAAGGGAAATCAAATAAAACCTACATAGATATAAATGCACTCCATATCTGAGTTTTCATGCTTAGATGCATGATATCAACATAAGAGCAGTAAAAACGCTAAAAAACATTCTATAAGCACGTTGGGGAATCACTGGGTATACCTTTGGGTATTTTTGACCATACCAAGATCTAGGGAATTTTCATGCTTAAAAAGGAATCCAATCTTTCATACGACATTTGAGGAAGGTGGACATCCTTCTATAGGGACGAATACATTCTTTCATATTGTCATAAATCATAGTCTTGGGCATCTGCACATGGTTTACAAGATGTTATCTTACAAATGTAAGTACCTTTGTTCTCCTTGCAGTAGGTATGTTGAAATCATTGGCAATGACAAGTTTAGATATATTTTATACTCATTTGTAGGATTCCCAAGATTTGTGTGCATAGTTATCCTTGTAGGATCAATCATCCCACTGAACAACCACACCTAGATGTTGGTTATGCAAATCATGATTGTTAAGCGTAAGGAAATTTAGTCTAGAAATAAATAGATTTTTTGAAACTGTTGTCAAGACAATGGTAGTCTATATGTATCACAACAACTCACAAACAAGTAGATCCAGATGTAGGATATCTCATATTCCTTTTCTTGTGGAGTTTGTTGCAAAGTCTAGAGTCCACATGACGAATCCTCTACATGCACAATGGTCTATCAAATCACCTTTAATGAAAGTATGCAAGCATACAAATCATTATTGAAAATAGATAACAACAGAACAAAACAAGTTGCATGTATAAATAACAATAAAAAGGAAAAGACAACTGTATGAAAATGTCAGAATAGCTAGCCCAGCCAAGGGTAGGATGCTACTATAAATAAACAATTCAAAATGAGAGGACTTACACCACACTAGAGAAATGAATATTGCACCTTCATGTTTGGTGGAGTTGTAGTTGTGTTATTTCAGCTTTTTTGTATGTAAGCACACAATATACACCATAATCTGTCAGGATGTCCATCACACACATAGTAGGAACATAAGACAAGAACATATAGTGTGGCCTTCATCACCTACCACAAACCATTCAAATTCAATAGCTTTCATCCTAGAACATATTCTAATAAGAGCAACCAATTCTGTAGAAACCCAACAATGAGATTTATATGGTTTTAAACCCAACAGTGAAGCTTTAGCTACAGAGACTGCTTAATCAGACCATTTGGCAAGAATAATATACCACAAAGAGTATATAATCCTCGTAGGAACATTGTCAAAATTATCAGAACATACACCCATAGATATAGGTTGCTTGCTAACATTATTTGCTTCATGGTTGTCAAATTATAATATTAAGAAAAAATACCTCATAACACAGCTTATAACCTCAGGAGTTCTGAGGTCCCATTCAATGATGTGATGATAGGAATAACTAGCAGCAGATAGTGACTATAGAGCTTTCTTGCCTTGATAATAGAAATGTCAGGCTGTTAACCAGTTTTGATGAATCCACTCTTTGTCCTGCAAGCATACATTGTATTATCAGACATGTTAAAGATTCTTGAGAAGGTAGATTAGTATGGCAAGTGTTAGAAATTTGTCCTCATATATATATAAAGTTCTGTCACCATTCGATGAGCTCGCTAAAAGACATTTCAGCAACAGTTGTATGGCTAACATCAGGGTACTGAGTTCAAGAATTATTTCCCCATATAATGACATTCTTAACATTAGAGACTTAAACCCCTAGGCGCTTAGAAAATTCACAAATATCAAGGTCAGATTCAAAACCTTCATTTGCAATTAAAATACTAGATATACAAGTATGGCACAACTGTGCAACCACATCAATTACATATCAGGAAAGTTCCAATCTTGTAATTGGATAAAGACCCCAAATCTAACTGTATAGGTTATGTGGACCTCCTTTTATGGATTTATGACCTGCTAGAGAATTCTTAGATCTTAACATATGCAGGGAACTTCATACGACATGCTCACTTGGAAATTAGAATCATTTTGATCATATTATCGGTGTTGCAATCTAACACTACATATATATGCAATAAAAACAGTCACTAAGTTAATGACCACATTTTATGGGCAATAGTGGCAATGATAAAAGGAGAAAAGTCAAAAAGTAGTTGTATAAATTGCTTAGATTATATTAGTGGATTGCATAGCTTTGACATTAGATGAGGCATTAGAATGATTTGATAGAATGAGTGTCGATAACTTTCAGGAATACCTGTGTAGCTGCATTTTTTGTATAATGACATATTTTCTCAGATAATGATAAACAAGGATAGATCATAGCTCTAGGTACTGTTTGATTGCAGAAAAAAGAATAGATCATAGCTCCAGTACTTTTTGGCAACACACAAAAGACAGATAAAAAAGATAGATCATAGCTCCAACACAAAGACACCTTCTTATTAAATACACATGGGACTTGACCTTGCGTCTGTAATAGTAGTACCATAATGACTCTTTTACGTGCTAACAAATATGTACAATTGTTGCTTGCCACAACAAAATAAAAAATATACAACATGCACCACTACATAATAATAATAGATATATAAGCCAGTAACTCATTGCTTTAATGATACTAGCTAGATATGCTGAGGAGTCTATTGAAAATTTTGGACAGACAACTTAATGTAAAATTATTTGTCCACTTATGTTAATCTTGCAAGCCAGATGAGGATAGAGCGTTGGCCTCGTGGACTCTGCAACATAATATATTGTCACAATTTGTGTTGCAATAGTTTCATTTAACTACATATTATCTATGGAGATGGTGGGAGCGTATTATTGCCTCAATGTCAGCTTGGCCAGAGCAGCATTGACCATTCACTTGTTCTGAATATGCTTACAGATATTTTAAACTAATATTTCCATTGCTATGTTCTTTGCCTAGACAGTAGCTCTGAGAGAAGTGTGCATCATAATAATAGAAAACAGAAAACCGTACACTTACCAAATTCATATCAAGTCTGAGTTCCTCAAACCGATCACTAGTTCCTTATCTTTAAGAAATATGGCAATGTATACACATGCTAAGGCAATCATATAAGGAGGATGTATGAGAATCAGCCCCATCTTGTAGGTGTCATTAATAAGGCTCCTGCAATTTAATGCAATTAGGATGTATTTATCAGTTTGATTCACAGCTCCGCAACAAACAAACAAAATTATAGAACAAATGTCAGTTCAGAGCAAGACGTGCTACTAATGAGAGAGCATTCATATCTCTTCATCTTATTATGAGAGGGGACAATAATTTCATGTATATGATTCATTCAACCAGAATAAATCCTTCCGCAATAAAATTCTTGACTAATTACACTTTATTGCTTTCAGTTTGAGTATTTGAATCGCAGTCTATGTTAATATGTATTTGTTTATGTTTTGTTTGTCTACACCTATACATCTGCATATTTAAAACCATGGTGTAATGTATGAATCTGTAACATGTACTAGTTTGCACAATTTGCTATGTCAAATGGTTATTTTAACTTTAAATATGATAATATAACACTTCGAAGATCAAGCATATGAACATTAAGAGCACTGAAACATAGGAAGAAGAAATGCTAAATGAAGATAGTACATTACAGGAACTGGACACCACATGAGTATGAAAGTACCATGTAAGAACACAAAACAAGCAAAATTTTTTTAGTTATCTTGCTAGTAGTAACAAAAAACTAGATCCCACCGTCCAAACTTGAAGGCATATATGAAAAAGAGAACTTGGTATAAAGTCTAGTCGTAATCAACATTGTTCATCAGTTGCATTTTACATTTTTTATTGATAGATACACAATTTGGTTACCGTACTAGCTATCTGTGTTTGGTTCACAAAATCAGCTCAGTATTGATGAAATTTGGCATAATATCCCAACCATGGAATACGGATTCTGCAAAACCCAAGGCCTAGCATATAAATCAAGTGCACATGAATGTACACAAAGTTTCTCCGTCCCTGTTTGGCCAAACTCAGTAGTGGAAGTGTAAAGGCAGCAGCAACTGCGACGCAATATCATGATGATAAGTTCAAGTTTGAAGTAAATTTCCAGTCATGTACTGGTTCATATAAAATACTGAGATTACACATTTATTTGGTCAAGCTTACTATTTATAAAATCACTGAGAGCAAGCAACCCATTGAAAGACATAAAATCTTAAACTATAAACTCGTGATATCTATGTGCTATTGCTAGATGTGCTTGTCATTAAAATCTTTGTCAAGAAAATTAGAGTGGAAGGTAAAATAAAAAGAGAATCATGTATTGTACATAAGAAGGAAAAATAAAGTGTTATATCGAATGGAGCTAAGAAACTGATAAATTTTACGTAGCCATTGATTGAGATGTTTACGAGGCATGTATGCATCCGTAAACCATATCTGCAAGAGTTGGTATGATGTGATTGCTTTTAGTCACGATGCTTTCTTTGCCTTTCCCTTCATTCATCAGCAACAACTGCGATCAAATAGTAATGAAAGTAGGCAGTTGCATATATCACATACAACAAAGGTGAAATCTTTTTTTCTACTGCAACTTACCTCCTTGTTTACGTTTCTATTGATGGACATATTGACGATCATACAACCTGCATGCCTATGGTGCGAGAAAACAGCTTCCACTCTAAAGGCAATGATAACTCGTTCGTGTCCTAAGAAACACATATATGCTTCTCTTCAGTGGCGTCCACCTTCTCCTCTCCCAGATCTCCAATTTTGACCAGATACAAGGAGTATCCTCTGCGCCAGCCGTCCTGTCCTCCAATCCTCAATCAGCCTGATCCTCACTTACTCAAGCTTTTCAATAACGAAAATGATATGGCACGCCCACCAAAGTCGCTTTTGTCCAAGATCCGAGACCCAAACAGGAAGATGTGGGCGACGTTCTTGGCCATTTGGGACAAGGCATTTGCGTACTCTTGCTCCACGATCCTCGTTGAGATTCAGGCTACTGTCCAGTCCCCTTCCTTAGAAGAGGTCGCCACCATGAGGAAGGCCAGACTCCTCAGCGTCGGCAACACGATGACATTCCACATTGGGAGTCTCCTAGCCCACCTAGTAACTGTGGTTGTGGGCGGCGAGAGGAAAAGGGGGAAAGAGATTGATAGCGGGGAACGGCTTGGTTGAAAATTTGAATGGATCAGTGCCAATGAAATGTGCGTGGATCGTGTTGGCGGGAAAAAAGATTGTGCAAAAATAAATAAAAATCCTTCCTTGTATACATTTAGCTACTATGCTTATTTTCTTAAAATAAAAGTGATACGTAGGCGATAGTGTGTTTACCTGCATATGATTTAAATGTAAGCAAACTAATTGTAGCTAAATCATGTTTTTTTAGTAGTATACACATAGAAAAGGAAGAAGAGAAGGAAGAAAACATTAAGAATAAGGAAAAACCCCTAGAGAAAGACTGTATGGAAGGTTCCTCGCAATGAAGTGGTGATTTGTCATCTTCTGACTGCACATCGGGCCGTCGAAAGTGCACGAATCGCCCAAAACATTTCCTTTTCCTTTGATTTCTCTCTTCTCTTCTATCCTCTGTTGTAAAATCGAATAGGACATGATTATTAGGTCTGACCAGACTCCCCCAAAGTCATAGAAATGACTTCAGGCGTTATTAAGTCTCAACAATCAGATCAACAATGATTTTAGATCTAGCTTGATCTTACAGAAATGGTACTACCAATTGGGTGTCAGTGGTATCGACGCCCTTGATAAGTCATGACCCCTTGTGAGGTTGTTAGTACTACTGAGTTGATGTCTATAGAACAGATATTTCTTGAGATATTCTGAGTCCTCTCTGTAAGGTTGTCGATCGTACTGACTTACTTGGTCAGTACTACCAAGTTTTCTCGATTTCACTTGCTCCTTCTAATCAAGTGTCGATACCACCAACAGAGATGTGTTGTTTCTTGTAAATTCACTTGAAATTCCACAAAAATGAACATAATCTCCAAAATAATAATGAATCTATCAAGAACATTGAAAATACATCTATTTGATGCAATTAAGTGCCACGGGCTAATGATGATAAATAATGCACAAATGATATTAAAATGAACAATATGTGCACAAAAATCCATAATAAATAGCCAATGAAAATGATAATTATTTTGTGCATCAATCACAAAAAGAGATATTATGCCCACATTACTCCCATCTTCATAGTATACATATTTTATGTGTGGGGAATTGACTTCTTGGATTTGTTTCCTCCATCATTTAGTTTTGTGTATTGTTAGCCATGTGTACATGTCTTAATTTATAACTAAAACACTACCCTACAAGTATATGTGTGGCTTGTAATAAATTCGAGGTTGTCCAAGGAGCTAGGTATAGCTAGTTGCAAGAGTATCAAATTTCAACAATCTAGATCCATTTTTAAAGGTTGGTTTGATTTCACATTAGTAAACTAAAAAGTTAGAGAACTAAACTTAAAACAACAATCACTTTCCTTCAAGACTGCAATTATATTCAAATGTCTTGAGAACAAGGTTTGACTTCCATGTCAAAACATAAAGGAAAATAGAAATAAAAAATCCTAGAAACGTCACATGGAAGATTTTGCATCCTACACCCACCTTTCATTACTGTATGACAATCCTAATTCCATGTAGCACTCTCATGCATACACCAAATTTCAACCTACAAACCTTGCTCCTCAAAAGTCCCCAACCACTCTTGTGGTCTAGACAATGTTGCTGAGATATAACTCCTCACTCCAGTGCATATCTTCCCAGATCATACAAAAAGCATCACTAAAGCATACCAAGTGGGCAACAAAGATGTAATAAGAATTCAACACTGATAAACCTTAGAATAGTGTAGTAACTAGCATATATAATGAAATTTGTGTTCAAACAAGTTATGAAATAGGACTTACTCCCCCATGTCCAAGAACAAAAGGTTCTAATTGTCCATGGCTAAGGAATGTAGGTACAAGCAGTAGAATATGGAGCAAAAAATAGTAGAAGAGAGGAAATAATGAAAATATCCAAGGAATTTGTAGAACAATGTGGAAGAGAGGAAATAATGAAAATATCCAAGGAATTAGTAGAACAAAGTGGAACTTTGTCTAGGAGACAAAAATTTGTCTTTGCTACAGCTCTTTACCCAACAACCTTCTCTCCCTAGAGATTAGAATGGAGAACGGAGACCTCTGTTGCAAGTATTGAAGAAGAATTGAGGAAGAAGGAGATTCTCTCTTGAGTGATTGCCCATTCTCCTCTAAAATTGCCTTCTCTTCTTCTTGGCTCTGTTCAGACATATTTTTATCCAAATTATACATGATAACTGTCCCAAGTGAGTCTAATGCATATATAAAAATGAGGGATGGTTTTCTTCAAATTTGAACTAAAACTATAGGAAACATGATGTGTTGGTTGGCCAGAAAGGTGGTGTTGCTTGTGATAATTGAAGTCAAACTACCTTGATCAAAGATGACACACCATGTTGGTTGGCCAACATAGCTTGTTGCTACAAGTCAGGGATGCCCAAAAAATTATGAAGTGAGTGAGCACGGTGTGTTGAGATAATCAAATGCCATGTTGTTGCAATTTAGTGACTCCTGACTTCTTTTGGATTGAGAAGACATTGCATGTTGGTTTGCCAACACACTGTGTTTTTGTACGTGAGGGAGAAATAGAAAATCAAGAGTGAGAGTACACACTGTGTTATTTGGCCAACACACTGTGTTTCTAGAATCTAGTGACATCTAAGTACCATGTATCTAAGGTGACACGACGTGTTCGATGTCCAACACAACATGTCTCTTCTAGCTTGTAGAGTGTGCATTTTCCTACTGTGAACACATTCTGTTGGATGGCCAACACACCATGTTTTTGTCATAATTATCAGCAATTACTCCAACTTTGAGGGTTCTCTTGGTGAATGTGATGAAGGTTGAAATATGACCAATTTCATCCCCATTTTGGTTCAAATAATGGTACCTGCAGTCCAAACCAAGGAACAAGTAAAGAACTAAAAAGATGAAAAATCTATAATGATTAAGACTGTTAATTGGGTGAAATTGATTTGAAAATGCAACAAAAGTGGTTCAAAAGATGATATAGAATGTGCATATCAAATGCCCCTAAGATTGAACCATTGCTTATCCTCAAGAAAAAAGAAACATGGATACCTAGCAGAAGTACTAGCATGACACATACATTAACTCAATGAAATGTAAGGATTCAATCATAAAATTTCAATCATTGTCAAGATATAGCAACTAGGCATGTATTCCTTTCAATCACTCAAAATTGGAAGTTAAGTTCAAAAAGGGTGTCAAATTGCTTTGGAAAAATCAATAAGATAGCAGTGAATATAGTTTCAATGACAAAGCCAAAAATGTTGTGAATATGCAACCATACCTTCTGATTATAAGGCTGAATAGAATGAAAATCTGGTTTGACATCAACATATTTGCAATGAATTCTTCAATCCTTTAAATTTTAACATTATGAACTTTGGGTATGACAACTGGCTACTAATATAGGCTTACACACACATGGCATGTTGGTTGGGGTTTATTTACCCTCTTTCTAATGTAGTTTCTGGCCTTCATTGGGTATGGTGACTTAGACATCTTTTGGGGATCTAGAAAATTTTAAATTTTGTGAAAGTAAACATTCCCTTTCATGATTCAATTCCCTCTTTAGAATCTCACAGACTTAGGCAAGTCAAATTATAAAAAAGAAGAAGATTCATGTAGATAGGTCATTCAAACCCTGGAATGCATAATTGTAAAAAAAAATTCATCATAGTGGAGGGTAGAAAATGCACTACAAATTTGGAAAAAACATCAAAAATAATATACATGGTTGTGAAGTTGATTGATCCAAAGCATTTGAGCTAGTACATGCATTAGGTTGAGAGTGAGAAAAATGAAAAACATGCTAGACCAAAATAACATGGAAAAATGAGTGATTGGCCAACTATTTCCATTAAATTTCTAGATGTACATGCTAGGGTTCTTCAACTATTACCCCAATGAGTAAAATGTCTTAGAAAAATGGAAGTCAATTTCTACCCAACAAGGAACAAATCAACATGGCCATGCAAATATTTTCATTAATTATATACATGAAAAATAGAAATAGAAAAGAAAAAAATAGAAAACTATGAAATGAAAGAAAACTATAAATAAAACTACAACTACCTTATGGTTGCTCTCCCCATAAGTTTAAAATTTGTAGTGTACACACTACACATAACAAACTCAAGAAGTATGTCAACTACATATATGCTGTGAAAAATGAACAAAGTGAGGGCGCAGTGCAGTGATCAACGATCAGAAAGTGTTGCGCCAAGGTGTCAACATCTGCAATGTTTGGAAAGGAAGATTCCTATGGTGGTGGTGGTGATTTTGTTATAGTGTAGTGGCCTTGAGAAATGTGCCTCATGTCCATCCTCTGTATCTAGAATGCATATCCATATAATTTTGGCTTAGCTAGTGAATATAGGTGTCTCATTGGTCATAATGCTACTGGACATAATCACGGAAAGGTCCTACATCTAGCATCATCCAACTATACTCAGTTTGAAAGGTCCTACATCTAGGATCAGGAGGAGGAGGTGGTAGTGTATGTACCTCAGCTACATCAGAAGACTCAAGTCTATCTCCAGTGTCATCCTCATTATTAAAAGTGAACTTCCAATTGTCATGATAGACTAAAGTGATTCCCTCTAGATTTGACAATTTGATGTATTCTTCATGTTCATGGAAACATTGCCTGAAGCTACTCTCATCATAAGGATCCTTAGAAATTAAGATTGAAGAAATTAGAAATTGGAGATCAACTTTGTTCTTCCCATTAATGGCTTCCAAAGCTATCAGGTTTATATTCAACTTGTAGGCAATATGGGTTATCAATCTTCCAATCATTATGTCACCTAAGTTTTCTAATCTGGTCTTGAAGAAATGTTGGAGGATATATATCCTTCATTGATTTTATAGTTACATAACATGGCCTATAAGAAGAACAAATACTGCTTTCTAACCATCCCTTGTGTTTCCTTTATAGGAAAAACACAAGTACTAAGGAGTCTCTAAATGTAGCAGAAGATCAGATTGTGGATATGTGATACTTTGGCAGAAGTTGGTGGGTGTGATGTGTCTTTAGTTATAATAGCCTAGAATTCATTATTATTGAAAGTGTTAGATATCACTATGCTAACTCCATACGTACAATGATATGCTTCTCAAAACTATTTGAATGTGAATTTATAACCTTTACCAAGGAGTCATAATTATATAATACCAAAAGGTTAATCATGTAACATCATCATTTTGAGGACTTCAATATAATTCATGGTCATCACAATATAAATGGGTCACTATCCCTAATTTTGATCATCAAAATGCATTGAGAATTTTTCCATTAAGATATAACGTGTAAATAAGTTAATATTCAAAATTTCAAGATCTAAGTCTTTTTAGACAATTAGTTATGTAATATTTAATCTTAATCTTATGTTAATCATTTTAGATATCCTAGTAATCAAATGGTAAACTTATTATTATAGATTATTCTACACTAGGAACAAGACATGGGATATAAATTTGAGTTTGTTTGGGATTACTTTGATCAGGAAAAAGATTTTCCTTAGATAATGGCAAGAAAATGCTTTATTCCCATTTTCTCAGATTTTCCAAGAATTTGCTTTGAATAAGATTATTCTTCGGCCATAAGATTTGGGTGCACGAGAACTAGGCTAATCCCAGCCATCCACACAAGTCGCCTTCAACCTTTGGTCTCTTGTGCTCTAGGTCCCTACTCCCAATCAAAAGTAGATAAATCACTATCTACTGGATCATTTTGGAACTATTTTTCTCCATTGTCTTGAGGAGGTTATTCTACACCATTCTATATTGTATTTAAACCCTAGAGCTAGCCCTATAAGAAATCTCTCTTTTTAGCAGTTGTGTGCATATGTGACTCGATGCAGTTGGTTCAGGAGCGCCACCCTATGCCTCAAAAGCATAGGGAAGGATCAAGTGGTGGTTTTGAAATATCCATCACACTTCAATTGCAATCTTGTACCTCTGAGAAACCCTCCTAACCTCATGTTTGATCTCCAGCCATTTGCCATTGTTCTCCTCAACCTTTTCTCCACTGACAAATTCCACAAATCTATATCATCCACAAACACTCACAAATCCGACCCTATTCACCATTGGTAGTGTGATTCATTCCTATTCTTTCTCACATGCGATCACTATGGGATCTCACTACCGAGGACCTTCTCTCATTCTCCAATCACTATAAGTAGTAGGAAAGACATGCCAAGAGTTTTTGAAGCTTCCCCAACCATTGGTTGATCATTTTGGATGGTACTTCTTAAAGACCTATTTTCCTATGTGTACCAACTATCTGAGTGTCATCGACCATGCCCTGTTCTCCATTTTGCTTTGTGCTCCATGATCAATTTTGGCTTGGCCCCACAAAGGTTCGTTTCCGCCTTAGAGGGCATGAGTTCACTTTATTCTCCTCTCCCTATTCTAATTTAGATGTCCTACCTCCATTTGTTTTCTAGAGAGATGAACTCACCACCCCGCCATGACCTTATTTCTTGAAATAGGTCCATGACTCTCTCACCTCACAAGGAATTTGATGCTCATCATGGTTTTCCTTGATCTTAGACCCTTCACAAAACATAGTAGATGATCTTTCTCATGCAAAGGATCAAAGGCGAGGACTACAAGTAGACTATCGTGTGAGTTTGCTTATCATGTCCCTCCCTAGTCATGATGTGTTTACTTTTTTTTAATCAGTTGGTTCTTCATTCATGTGAGCCTCACATGTCTCTACCTCTTGTTTGTTCAATGATTTCATTTAATTATATGTCTCATCAGTGATTGGTCAGAAATGATCATAACTTAGAAAGGCCTAGAAAATTTAACCAGAAACATACCAAATTTTAACCATAGCTTGAGAAAACTATGTGATCACAATGAAACCCTAACCTCACACTAGTTATGGCATTGTAACCAGATAATTAAAAGCATACAAGATACATCATATGGAAATGATTAATGAAGTAGTATTAATTGGTCATGTCTTGGAGTTTAGAAGATAATGATCTGAACTAACATCTAAATCCATAATCACAATCACTTTGATGAAGATAAGAAATTTCTAATAGTGATGAATAATATATTATAATGATATCTTATGTATAATATTAAATATGTATAACTTATGTAATAAGAACATACAGATAATGTGAATATATATGTGAATCACTAAGATCTGAACCAGAACCCTTTCATTTCTTCAGTGAACTTCAACATGAATCCTAATATCTTTATAGTTGTATACAAGGGTTAGTATATGTACTCCATAAATAAATGTTAAGGGCATGGTATTTAAGTGAGATGGGAGGAAGTGAATATGACCCATACCCTAACCCTAACAATGCAACTCATCTATTACAAAGGGAAGATAATACACCCTAGAACATTTGATTGTGAGTATGATCCTAGAATTCACTCAAGAGTCAAATAAATGCACTAAAAAACTTGAATCAAGAATCCTAATGACCCTAGAAGACTGGAATTTAAGGGAAGACATGAAGATTGATAGATCCTTTAGTTTTAGGAGAAGGTTAGAAGAAATACTTGGAGCATTATTTTCAAATAAAACTTACCACACGTAAGTGGGCCATGTCCTTTGAATTCATTCTATATGTTTTAGACTTAGAGTATAATGATCCTTCTTAGAATTATCCATTAGACACATGTTCTAGTTTTCATCTGTAGAGTATTACTTTCCATTACAATAGAATTACCACCTCAAAAATATTGTACCTAGATCTAATCAAGTCATAGTTTTAAGTTATTATTCTTTCTTAATTGTTAGAAATTAGTATGTGAACTACCAACACACAAAATATAATACTTTGAAGTTAGCATGCAATTACTAAAATTCAAAATATAATAATGAGATTTTATTTTAGGATGTTAATTCCTTGTTATCATTTAGAATTTAGAGTTCTTTTAGAATATTAGAATCAAATACAGAATCTATAATTTAAATTTATCACAATTGTTTAGTAATTAAGTTTTAGAACTTGGAATAGAATTATTATACTTAGAATGGAAATATCAAAAATTTTCTTCAATTTTAGTTCCTTATTATTATGCCAGAATATAGATTTATCATAAAAGTCATAATACAATTTTGAATATAGAAATGCAACAATAGAATACATACTTTAGAATTCATTTCAGTTAGTTGAGATACATAATCATCAATGAAACAAAACTAGAATAGAATCAGAAGTAGAAATAAAACAAGAATATAAAAGAATAGAAAATTAGACCAGAACATAAATTGATATCAAATATTGGTATAACAGAAGTCCTTTATGCCACAAAAGGTGCATTGCACCATAGAAGGCACTTAATACCATAAAATAGAAGACACCTCGGTGTCACTAGAAGAAGTTCATGCAACAGAACATGCACTGCACCATCGAAGGCACATAGTGCCATAGAAGAGGAATTATTGTATAATAGTTGCTACTAAAAGATAAAATATGTGTAATGAGTTGTATATTTCAAGTTTTTATAATGCGATCATTTCCTTTATGTTATTAGAATGCAATGCCACTTACTCTAATGTAGGTTCCCTTTTTGCATGGCTGGGGAGAAGATGTCTGCAGGTTTCAAGCTTCGGAGAGAACATCCAAGTCGAACTTTGCTAGTGTATAGATAGGAGGATGACTTGGTGGGACACCATCTACACGGTCCCACGTTTGAGATGAGATTTTTAATAAAGTGGTATCATGGTACTAAGTTTCTTTTGTGCATGATGATATAATATGATCCATTTGTTAAGAAAATAGTGAGAATTCAATGCATACATGGTCTGTAGCGATATTTTCTATTGTTATTGTTATGTATATTATAGTTGTGACACTCCCAAAAAGATAAAATTGTAATGGTTTTTATTCTTCACTATTGAAATTGAGGTGTTACATAGTCAATTTTCTTGGATTTTCTTATGTTGTCAAAGTAGTCAAAAATTCATATGTTAATCATGGGTATGTGAAGCTAACCTTACATAAGACATTTAGAAGAGCAAGATCTTCAAGGAGTCCTTGTACCTCATCGTGAAAACCCAAAGCTTCCATAGTCTCAGCACAAGCAAAGTGAGTAGTCAGAACCCTATGTGTTATCATATTTTTGATAGATCATGTCTTTTTCTGATGTGACTTGCACTGTGTGGAGGAGACGTTGGTAGTGGCTGATGAAGAACTCTCTCCCTTGTGGTTCTTGGAATCTTTCTTTATTGGTTCCATTAATGGGAGTGAAAAAGGTGATGCATCTAATAAACACAACACATTTAAGGAGGAAGAACAATGTGTTGTTACGCTAGAGGTGAAGAAGAGGATGTAGTAGAAAGATGTAGTCTGATATGCTTCATAGTATGTTGATTGGATGCCTATAAAGCAAGAAGTTAGTATGGAGGACATGAGTTTGACTAACTTGCTTGGTGGCACTACAAGGAGGTGTCATATATCTGAGTGATGGAGTGGTTGCAGAAGAAGGCAGAGATGGTGGTAGAGAAGAACTAGAGGTTGTGCTTGCAGTGGATGTCCTTGAGTAAGAGCTGGAAGCACAAGCTTGCGGATGGTGGCTTTGTGTGATAAAGTGGTTTTTCTATATTATTTTATTTGTTATTTTATAATATCTTAACCCTAAACCCTAGTTTCAAAGAAGGATAATTTGATCAATCAAAGATTGGAATCTCGAGCTCAAACTTTACTAACACCTAGTGTTTGCTATGATGAAGCTATGATTCAATTTTTATATCAATCCAATACTCCTAGCTCTCTCTATGATTTTTCAAAGTTAATGCAATGTTTACCTCTTTAATTAATTACATTTGATGAATCACTATGGTTTTTTATCATCGTTGGGTCATTTAACCCTTTCATGTGGGGGTTTGACTCACCCATCTGCGAGTCACCCTCAAGGCACCATTGCAGTCGCTTGTGTGCGATCCCACAGATCCAGGGAGGATCGGATGGATAAGATGTCGCCCCCAACCTCCGATCGCTCTGTGAGATCGTGGTTATAGCCACAAGACTTGAATGTTGACCATGATCTCCCTCCTTACCCCTTTTCACGAGAAACCACTTGAGGCACTACCTCCAACTCATCTTCGTGGACTCGCCAACCCCTCACACGACCCTCAATGATGATCGAAGCTCCTCCCACGAACTACTCCGGCAACCACCCTCTCTAGTGTGCCAAAACGAAGTTTGGGATTCTCACGCTCAACCCTCCTCCTATATATTTAAATCCCTCCTCACCTTTTCCTGGACCTCTTTAGTCTATTACACCTCCCAATTTGCTCGCTACTTGTCCCATTAGCTCCACCCTCAAGCCAACCACTCATGTCGGCTCTGCCATGAAGTAATTACTGGATGAACTGCCTCTCCCCCTCTTCACCACAAATTGGTCATCCCTCCATCTCTGTGGTGTCTCAAACAAACTCAACAACACCTCAGAAGGCTCCCACATCCCATACAACTCACTCGCCTCATCTCCGCCACTGCTAGCGACAACCTGCTCAGATCTCCTCCATGATCCATCACTCCAGATGGAGACAAGCTTCGCGGGTTTACCGCCCTAACCCAGGAGAGCTCGACGAAGGTGAAGCCAATCTCAAACTTGCACGAGACATCCTCTTCCAGCCTCCTAAGCTTGTTGTAGTCGGGATCATGGCTAGCTAACCTCACAGAGAGCAACGGAGGAGTGGGTCCCACATTGCTGACCGTGGATCAGTTAGGTAATTCCATATCACCTCACTAATATTCAATTGTGTCAATCACACAATTGTTGGATCCAAGCATCCACGGGCCACATAAATCCCATTTCCTTTTATTTATATTCCAAATTGAGTAATGACCAAAAAATACCCTGATCTTAGGAAAATTGTAATAAATCATAGGAATATCAAAAAAATACAAATAAGTACTCTTTTTTATCAAAAAAATATGAGGATCATGAATCTGCCATCAGTTAACCGTAAGATGACTCATTTTGATGCTTATACTCAAATATGATCCTACCTTGTTTAATTATTCACAAAATACTCGAGCCTGATTAAATCACCAAACTCATATGATTATTTTATTTTTGTTCCTAGATAATTATGGGATGTTAATTTCCAATTTATGTGACTCAAATATCAGCAAAGATGGATTATTACTCTTTTTCCCTATATGGCTTATCAAAAACGGTTATAATTATCCATCATGATCTAAAGACACCAAATTGATCCAGAAATCCTACTCTGACATGATACTATCAAATGTGGGCTCAAATCCATACTCAATGACTCATACTCTACTCTCATGACTCTAACTAAGAAAAGGGCCTTTTATACTCTTTTAGAACGAAATGGTAATTTTGCCAATATATCTAATTAGTACTAAATCTCTTATAATTTTAGTAATATAAAGGTACCAGTGAGGAGCATCTCTGGACTCCCCACTTCTGAGTAGAAGGTACGCCATTACCTCTTACTTGTCTTACTATAGATTATGGTTGTATTATACTTGTAAAAGACTTGGCATATGGTATTGTTTGAAATAGATACTTATGTATGATAAATTTCAATGATGTATGTATAAGTATGTTACAACACCAGAACATAAAATGCATAGTCCATTATATTACAGCACTATATCTCTTTGTTAAGAATAGTGCTTGAGAGTGATCTATCTCTTTGGTAAGCATATCACCATGTGTAATGATCTATCTCTTTGGTAAGAAGATCATAAGGCTTTAAAGCATCTATCCCATTGGTAGGCAGATGCATGAGTATATAATGGAAAAAAAGCTTAAAACATGTATTCTATTTTTTTATAAACATCTTTGTTCAACTATATGCTTTGATTATAAATGCTTATTTTATGCTAAGTAATAGTTCCATCTTATTGCTAAGTATTAGTTTCATCCTTTTTTCCAAGATATAATGGCACGTATAATTAATGACACTTAGGCATACTCAGTACAATATATTATTATATTTTATTGATGTGTACCAATGTCAAATGCTTTTTAGGTACCTTTTGCTTATGATGATGATGTTTCAACTCAATATGCTGGCTCAACAAAATCAGATCTTTCATGGGGATGCTAAAGTTAAATGGGACTCCTAGTTTAAGTTCTTTTTCTTCTGCAAGTAGTTCTCTCATGTATTAAGTTTTTCTTTAGTAGTACTCCTATGCCTTCGGGCCCATATGTAATTAACACTTGCTTTATTTAAGGAAACTTGTTATTTGGTGCATGTATATACTTGTCTGTTTGATCCACTCAGATACAAGCAACTTTAACCCTTTTGTACACCATTCCCTTTTTGGGTCTAAGGTGTAGATTGGCGTTACGTTGTTAACATGTGACACTTTGACAACTGAACTGTTGTGAAAGAGGTATTGAGATCAAAAATGATAAATGATGATCAGTGGAGTTTTCTTGAATGGCAATGGTGGCATGGACAACTGGTGATGCTTTCCTAAGTGGCAATGGTGGCACAAATGGTTTGTGATGCTTGTTGGATTTGATGGCTGGCAGGTTGACGGTGGTGTTGAAGAATGTTGAAATGGCATGGGCAAAGGAGACATAGTGTAAGGGGATAGGGATCATGAATGAATTTCAAATTTGGGTTGGGAAATGCTATTTTTGTGCCACCTACATCGTGTGTTAAACAAAGAACATGTCGTGTCTCCATTGTATAAGAAGGTTGTCTATATTTATTTTCCCTATTCACATGTAAACAATGTGTAGAGATACAGAATCACTGTGTTTATTTTTTTTTCAGACTCTATAAACTTGAAACATTCGAGTACATGCCTTGTTAAGAAATATGCATGCCATGTATCACTCTAGGTGAAAGTGCAATTTGAATATCTTTTCTAGCATGTCATGTTTAAGAATGTACACGACATTATGTTTGGTCATAGAAAGTTATGAAAATTGTAATCGCTCGTTTCATGGCATGTGCAAAATCAAGAACTCCATGTACAATTTCATGTGATAACTTGAACATTTTCTTCAAACTTGGTACATCATGTCCGAAGAGGACACAGTGTGTATCTACTTCACTGAATTTCTAGGATGTCAAACGTACTGTGTAGACTTCAACACGCATCATCATTTGTACTTAATCTCATTGAAGATGCTTTTCTAAAATGGATATGTCGTGTCTTTTGATCAAGATGTCGTATTGAAGAAAAATTGTTGTAGAATGTTGAATTTTCTTTATATATAGTCATGCCTGCAATGATATTCACATATTAAGTATGACATTCTTAATTATTACATTCATCCACGACAAGTTTATTTGAAATGCAAATTTTCTTGAAGAAACAACATAAAGTAAATCTATACTAATGGTGGGGTTATCTCCCACAAAGGTCCTCCATTTAGATTTTGGAGTGAGACTTTTCATTTGTTCAACTTGCATCTAAAAGGGGGTATTAGAATCCCTTGTAAACCTTGTCTCTTGGGGTGTACAACTTGCATCTTTATCTATTAACTTTGATGGTAGACTCTTTTTGTTGAAGTTATACAACTCCATATGGAAAAGGTTTTAGAACTAGAAAGGGTCCATACCATTTAGACCTTAGCTTTCATGGAAAGTTCTTCATCTTTGAATTGAAAAGTAAAACTTAGTCTCCCTATGAGAAGTCCTTCCTTCTGATCTTCTTGTCATGCCAAGATTTTGTCATCTCTTTGTATATTTTTGCTTCTCATAAGCATCAAGACTGAGTTCTTCTGGTTCTTTCAACTACAGTTGTATTTTCTCTCCATCTTTGTACATATCAAACTTTATAAATTTGATTGCCCACAAGTCTTTGTGCTCTCTAGGGGAAGGTGGCACAAATTTCCATAGATAAGATTTAATGGAGTGCTGCCAATTATAGTTTTGTAAGCTATCCAGTATGCCAACAATGTGTCCTCTAGTTTTAACGCCAATCTTTCCTTGAGATTGACACTATCGTCTCTAGTACCCCTTTTAGTTGTCGGTTTGAGACTTTGACTTGCCTGACTGTCTGTGGTGATATGTATTTGAGATTTTATGTTTGACTCCATATTTTCTTAATAAATGGTTGAAGTCTATCTCATTGAAATGAGTCCCTCCATCTAAAATTACAGATCTTAGAACACAAAATAGGAAAAATAATTTTTTGAAATAAATTAATCATAGGTGTTGCATCAGGAGCTTGGGAAGGAATCACCTCTACCTAATTGGACACATAATCACAAGAAACAAGGATTAATTTGTAACCACATGATGATCGAAAAAGAAACATAGAATCAACTCCACATACACCAAAGACTTCAATTTCAAGAATTGAGTTTAGAGCCATTTCATATCCTTTTGAGATTCCATTGGTCCTTTGATATCTATGACATGCTTTCACAAACAACTGATCATCGCTAAATAGGGTAGGCCAATCAATGCCTGCATGAAGAATCTTCTATGTTGTCTTCTCTCCACCAAAATGTCATCCATGTGGGTAAGAATGATACTCAATTATGATATATGAAATATCTTCATCCTGAATGCATCTTCTAGTTGATCATCCCATCAGTCATGTGCCTAAACCATAGTGGATCGTCCCAAAATAGAAGCTCACATCATGGAGTGTGTTCTTCTTATGTTGATAGGTAAGAGCTGGAAGAGGATGTTTGTTTGCTAGATAATTTGCAAAATCTACAAACCAAGGTACATGAAGAGAGCCCACAGTGTATAACTTCTCAAAAGACAAGAAATCATCAATAGGAAGAGAGTCTTGTGCAATAGTGTTGAGACATGAAAGGTGATCAACTACATTTTTTTCCATTCTTTTCTTATATTTGATCTCCAGATTACATTTTTGAAGTAACAAATCTAGCGAACAAGTCTAGGCTTTGAATTGTTTTTCCCAAAATCTACTTGATTGTAGTATTGTCCTTGTAAACAAAAACTTTGGATCCTACAAGATATTACCAAAACTTATCAAAAGTGTACTCTATTACAAGCATCTCCTTCTCAGTGGTTGCATAGTCGATTTGGGCTTCATCTAAAGTCATTCTTTCATAGTGAATGACATGAAGTTTGTTATCTCTCCTTTGTCTTAGAACTTCTCATATTTGGGTGGATGAATAATGGGGGATGAAATGAGAGAATCTTTTTAATTGTGGGAAAGTTGCTTGGCAATCTTCATTGAATTTGAATTCCACATCCTTTTCTAGTAGGGGACACAGTTGCTTTGCAATTTTTGAAAAATTCTTAGAATCATCTATAGTACCATGTGGACCCAAGAAACTTCCTACTTCTTTTACTATTGTTGGTATGTACATCTTCTCAATAGCTTCTATTTTTTCTTTGTCAACCTCAATTCATTTACTTAATATGGCATGACCAAGTATGACTCTAGATTGTACCACAAAATGGCATTTCTCCCGATTTAGAACAAGGTTGACCAGTTTATAATGCTACAAAACTATTGTAAGATTTATCAAGCAATCATCAAAGGAATTACCATATACACTAAAATCATCGATAAATATTGTCATGATCTTTTCGATGAAATAAAAAATATAGCCATCATTCATCTTTTAAACTTAGGGAGTGGAGTACATTATCAAAAAGGAATCCTCTTATAAGCTTATGTCCCATAAGTGCATGTCATGGTGGTTTTCTCTTGATTCAGTGGGTAGATTGGATTTTGGAGAAGTCTAGAATATCCATTTAATTAGAAAAAGTATGAATGATTCACAAGTCTTTCTAACATGAGTTCAATTAAAAGAAAGGAAAAATGGTCTTTTATAGTGTCATTATTTAACCTTCTATAATCAATGCACATGCATCACCCAGTGACTGCACATGTTTTGATAAATTTATTATTGTCTCCTTTCATTACAATGGTCTCCCTTTCCTAGGTACAACATAATGACACTTACCCAAGGGAGGTCACTGATTGGATATATTATCCAACATCTTTAATTTTAAAATGTTCTTTATTTACCACCTCCATCATGTGTTGATTTAATCTTTTAGTTTTTTCAATGCATGGTTTGGCATTATCTTCTAAAGATATGAGATGCATGAAAATAGAAGCATTGTTCCCTTTAAAGTCATCAATGGAATAGTCAATTACATCTTTCATAAACATAAGTTCTTTCAGAAATTTTTCTTCTTGTTCTTGGGCCATTCGAAATGTATTATGATAAGAGAAGTAAACATTGGATATAAGAACACATGCCTCAACCTTGGTGGAAGGGGTTTAATTTCTACCTTTTTATCCAGTGTAGTGGTGTCACTTGCCTCCTTCTCTTGTGATATTTCTTCTGAACTTGAGCTTGGTGTTTCTTCAAAATTTTCTTCATGAAGATCAGTCATCATGTTCGTGTTTTCCTCTTCATCTTCAAAAGCATCATGAACTAGTTCAAGGAGATTCATGTCATCCTCCAACAAGGCATCAATGCTATCATTCGAATAAAGATAGTCCTTTGTACTCAGTGCTTTCATAGCATCATAAATACAATATACTAGGTGTAACCCCCAACGCCACACCATACACAAAGCAAACCACTGATCAACAACTAAACATTATATTACAAGAAAATAGGGTAAATTAGAACCGATTCAAACATCATATTAAGAGCAGAAACATATTACACCAAGGTCCAACCACTTATATCATATCATATACCATATCAGGTATTACATCTATCCCGTGGCCTTAGCCATGACCTATATACAAAAGGACATGTTCACATGTACATGTAATATATATACAACTAAGGCATAGTTCCAAAACCACATGTTGATATACATCATCTACAAAACACAACCCTCCTGGGACCTGAGAGTACAAGCGAGACATAGGACTCTACTACAACACTAGCAGTTAAACAACCTTTAGAGTTCACTACTCTCCAAGTTGCTCTTCCTCAATAGCACGATCTCTACCACGTCGTAGAAGACCACCTCAAAAGAGTGTGGATACCACGAGAGTGAGACCCATGTACTAGTGAGATACATAACTCTCCTCTAATGATTAGTGTCACTACAAATATATATTACTATTAAACATGATCAGTAGAGTAAACTAAATGAATTATTTAAACTAATCACACAAGTTAAGAAGATTGAATAGCCACAACAGATAAATAGAGCATCATATGTAAGTAGAAGGAATATGAAGAACATGTATAACAGTTAACTTCTATTACCACAATGTATAATAACTAAGCAATTTAAGAAATACTATTGTATCATAAGCAACTAGTAGAAGAAGGCACAAGGCAAGAGTAAACATCCAATGTGAGTCATGTTATAACCCTAAACATATATGCTACATGGTTGTATTAAGTCTTGTATTACGCCCTAGGAAATTTGAGTCATACCACCCAGATTCCAACTGACCACTGCTTGGTCGCAATCAGTTCCATACAAGATCTAGGAAGAGTCAGACTCTAAGATCTTCTCCACACTACTAGGTTGGTTTGATTCTTCACTATAGTGACATATAGTCAAACTACTATTAGTGACATATAGTCAAGCTAAAAACACTAGCCCACCTTGGTGCAGGTCACGACACTAGAAACCAAGGTATGCAAACCCTATCACCATACAACCACAATTGTCCTCCAATCATATTACATATATAATCATTGAGACATAACTGTAGCTTTTCTAAAATTGAGGGCTAGGTATGACCACTGCCATCCTCCCTAAACACTTAGAATCAAGACAACAAGGACATACAATCACTTGCATTTCACATACTCAAAAATATGTGGTCCGAGTTTCCCTTACAAATACTCGTTTCACCATTCAGTAAATTCTAACACTGCAATGGATCTGCGGCACATGGCACTACATGATTAAGGTTTCACTTAATTAGTTATTGCCAATTGGGCGAATTAAGGTTGCATCAAACAAGTGGACATACAAAGCCTAATTCATTTCTAGCAAGCATTGGGGCATAACAGCTCTAGAAGATACATAACATGAGGAATGAATCTTGTCACATAACCATATGATACCATTCACTGTCACGTAAGTAAGAGCATCATACCACCAATAGGTCTCAACCATGTTCAAGGGTCATTAAGACCATCACATCATATTCACCTGCAAGAATGCCATTATCTTTCCATGACTTAGCAAAGGGTCAACAAAGCATTACCATACTTGTGATACTCATGTTCGGCATAACCTTACATTAAGATGTTCACCTACAAACAGTTTAGGGTTACAACCACATTAAGAGGATATTTTATCACCACATAATCTACACAAGGGAGATAAGCATAATCAATCACCATTATTGTATTATACTAGGATTTGGTGTATCAAGCATAATCTAGATCAGCATTACACATTATCACATTATGGTGATCATAAGTCTACATTCATACGAGGGAAAAGGTAAGAATACATGATTAAGGAAAATTACCATTGATCTCTTCATCATTCACACCAAACCAACATACCACAAACATCACCCCCGAGCCATATGATGAGATAAGGAAAAACCATTGGTTGTAATACAAGAAAACACCTTTGAACAAACCACTTATAAAAACCATCGAGTTGTGACCTAGATGAGTCACCAACAAAACCTAGTCAAGCCATCGTTTGACAGCAAAGGTAAACCATCAGTTTATGACTCAATAAGGACCATCAGTTGTGGGAATACAACCCACCATCGATTGATTACTTACAAAACGTAATCAATTTTAGAGTCCAATACCACCATTAGATGTGGTAAAAGACTCCCATTGGTTATGACACTCAAAGTCACCATCTATTTTGGACCATTAGATCTTGGCCATATGAGCCATCAGTTGAGACTCTGTACAACCATTGGTTGATGATTCAAGAGGGCCATTGGATATCAGACTCGGTGAGGCCATCGATTGATATCAATAGGTGGGAAAAACTAATCTAAATACCAAGGAAAAACCATTGTTTGTTAAACAAAAAAGCCATCATTTGAACCACCACACATAAGTTCCAAAGACCATTAAATTTAGAAACTCTAACCATTGTTTGTTGAGGGGAAAGCATGTCCATCAGTGTTATCAAAAAAAGATCCCAAAACAGCAGCAAAGTAACACCCATAGGTTCACACACAAAATCCAAGAAAAATAGAAAAAGAACCAAACCATCTGGTGTATAAAAAGGAGAGAAAACATCTCCCAAAACCGAAGTAAGCCCATCATTCAATAGATACTAAGAACCATGGTTTAATAAGAAAACTGACCCTAAAGATTCCCCTACCACAGGGAGCTCGTGAACAAGGTTTAGAGCACATGAAAGATGTTAAAACATTCTATAAACTAAAACCTAAGCTCAAACCCTAGGAAAAGGAAGGATCTCTCTACTTAGAACTTAGTTTTAGAGATACATCTAGCACATGCAAGCTACAAGTAAGAAATAAGCATGGAGAAAATTATATAACTCGCCTCTAGGAAGAAGAAAAAGCTCCAAACAACAAGCTAGCTCGAGCATAAGAGGAAGAAAACACTAGCTTAGCACTCTATACGACCAAGCAAGATTCTTATCCAAGAAAAAGAGAAAACCCTAGGTCAAGGAACTAAGAAAGAACGACTATTTAAGCTCTAGAGCAAGCTCTACCATAGAACACCATGACCATGACAAAAAGGAAGGAGGAAGGAGGTAGAGCAGTAAGAAAAAAGAAGAAAAGAGGTGATATCTTACCTACTTATCCAATAGAGAAAGGAGGAAGAAGCTCTAGATAGAAAGGAAGAGAAATAAGTCCAAAAGGTTTATTTTCATGGAAGGTAGGAGGTTTATATAGCTATGGGAGAGAGAGAAGAGAAGGCTAAGGTGTCCTAACATGTTTGGCAAGTGTCCACAGACAACAGACATCACATTACATGCAAGAAGATTCTCCATCAATTGTAGAGTCTGATAGGCCATAGGATCTTGACCCTCACAAGGTGGCCATCGACTTTCATCACTTGGTGACCATCGTTTGATGAAACCCTAGGTTACTAGGTGGGAAACCATCGATTGGTCACCCGCCAAGCAAACTTTCAGTCCAAGGGACCACAAGAGAGAAGACCATCATTCTAAGATCACCATTGGTTGTCCCCACCTAAGGATCACCATCAAATTTCACCCATTTAGGGGGACCATAAGTTGATGGCCTCTCAAGGTAGCTCATCCAGGAGAGCAAAGCCCTAACTCACCCTATAGAGGTGTCACCATCAAACCAAGGTACATCAAGGAACCTAAAAGCACAACAAGCTCAATAATGATATAAAAAATGTAAGGAACATAAATCATGTGACAAATTTCAAGAAAAATCCTAGATATAGGTAAATTATAGAAAAGTCTAAAACATGCACAAAATTGCATAACTTGCTCAAACAGTGTCCAAACTAGACCAAACTATAAACTTAAGCTTGTTACATGATGTCAAAGCACATAATGATGTTAGATTAAGGTTTTAGGAACTTAATTAAGCATATTCAACCACTAAGCAAGGTCTAGGGCCTTACAACCATAAACCCCTAATAAGGATTTTGCCCCTAAAACCCTACGCGAACAAAGATGTGTACTTCCTATGTATCTCATCCTATAACTCCCATGTGGCTTCCTCCACCCATGGTGATGTCACAAAAACTTCACTAAAACTATATCCTTCTTCTTCAACTTCTTCACCCTCCTATCCAAAATCAACACATGACCATCAACATACTACATATCCTCCTCCAACTCAACCTCCACTGGTTGTAACACCTCCTCGGTATCTGGATGACACTTCCTCAGCATCAAAGCATGGAAGACTGGGTGCAACATATGCAACTCTAGCGGTAACTCAAACTTATACACCAACTTCCCAATACGTGCGACAATAGGGTAAGATCCCATATATCTAGGAGCCAACTTACCCTTCTTACCAAACCTCAACATGACCTTCCAAGGGGAAACCATAAGGTACACTCTGTCTCCCATTCGGAACTACAAGATCATGTAGAATTTATTAGTGTATGACTTCTATCTATTCTGAGCTGCCTTCAACTAATGTTGTATGATCTTGATCTTCTCTGTAGTCTACTGCACTACCTTAGGACCGAAGAGCTCATACTCACATCTCATACCAATAGAGCGGTGATCGACAACACCTCTCATACAATACCTCATACGGTGCCATATCTATACTCCTGTGATAACTATTATTGTAGAAAAACTCTATCAAACTCAGGTGCACATTCCAACTTCCCAGAAACTACAAGAAATAAGCCCTCAAAAGGTCCTCTAGAGTTTGAATGGTCCTCTCTAACTGACCATCTTCCTGCAGGTGGAAAGTGGTGTTAACCTCAACTATGTTCCCACGGTTGTATGCAAATGTTCCCAAAAATGACTCATGAGCTGTGGAACTCTTTCAGATAATATGGGAACTGGGATACCATGCAGATAGATTATCTCGTCAACATATATTTGTGCCAACTTCTCTACTGTATAAGTCATCTTGACTGGAAAGAAGTGAACTGACTTGGTCAACCTGTCCACTATCACCCAAATGGAATCATGACCCTTGTCTATCCTAGGATGACCAACAACAAAGTCCATGGTGATATGATCCCATTTCCACTAAGGTATTGGCAAAGGCTACACAGTCCCTTTAGGCTTCTAATGCTCATCCTTGACTTGCTGACAAACTGGACATATAGTGAAAAAATCTGCCACATCACACTTCAAGCCTGGACATAAATACATATCCTTTATATTATGGTACATCTTGGTATTTCTAGGGTGCATCACATATATCAAGGAATGAGCTTCCTCAAGAACCATCTTCCTCAAACCATCAACATCAGTTACCACTATCCTTCCATGAAAACACATCGTCCCATCCTCTATCACATGGAAGCCATCATTCTCCCCGCTACTAAACTCTGATCTCATCTTTTATATCATGGTATCATTTTTTTATGCATCTCTAATCACTGCATCAACATAGGATTAACTTGCAACCGAGACAATAGTTCTTCCAACAAGGACACCTCTGATTTCATATTCATCTGACAAAGTGACACTAACATATATCACTTGTGACACACTAAGGCATTCAACTAAGCCTTATCTATAGATTATAATGAAGAATATTTCCTTCTCAAAGCGTGTACCACATGTTCACTGATGTAGGGGTTTTGAGTCATTTTTATAGATTGGTTTTGCATATGTTTTATGTGTATTTTGATCATATTTGTGATTAATATTGCATGATTCACTACCTTTAGTCTATAATCCCATTTTGCATCAAATTTACCTTGTTTCATCTTATTCTGTATAAAAGATCATATTTGTTGGACTTGATTGGTGTTCTTCTCTTCATTTTAGGCAATTCAGATATCTGAATATGTCGATACCAATGATGAATGGTCGATACCATCGACCTGGTCACAGTGCATTGCCGGAGAAGAGAAACCAAAAGTCAATACCATCGATGGGACTGTCGATGGTATCGAGAGAGCGTCAGCGAGCCAGATTTCCATATTTTGATACTATCAACCCAAAGTCGATACTATCGACCTTGCCTCAGCAAAAGCAGCTTTAGCGTCAAATTCTAGAGAAAAGTGACACCTTAGGTGTTGATACCATCGACACACAATCGATGGTATCGAGGCAACATCAGAGAGAATCCCAAAAATAGCGCAAGCGTCAGGGGCCTCATGCAGGTCTATACCATCAACCAGCGTCGATGGTATCGACGCCGTCAGATCAGGTTTTGCTAACAATTGTGTCTAATTGTGCGGTTGTGAGCTTTGGGTGACCAAAAGTGGAGCATATACCTAATTACGGGGGCCCTAAGCAATCTATCACATCGGGATCCATTGCACAAGTCTCGAGCAGGAGAAGGAGAGAAGAATGGAGCCCATAACCACACCCTGATCGTTCTGAGAGCCGTGGAAGGAGTTTCCCACTGCCAAAAGGCTGTAGATCACTAATCCTACGTTGGGGACGCCTGGATCTCCTCCATTCAGGGGTTTACATCACATCTATTCACGTTTTCCATATGTTTTCCCTTTCTCTCATCATGTATTTCATTGAGATGAACATGCAGGGCTAATCCCCTTTATCTTTAGGATCGGGAGTAGCCCGGGTAATCATTGTATGACAGTTTTGATATAGTTATCATAATTTATTTCTAAAATCCATGGTATGATTTCGTTTTCTCCATTATATCATTATGATTGATCACCTTAATGATAATCTAATACCTTTAATTACTTTGAAAGAAGAATTAACGGTTGAAAAGAAATGAATATCACATTAACTAATAAATCCTATGAACAAGGCGATGTACAGTTAATGGTAGAAACCCATAGTGTGATCTTCATGCACCTAGTTTAGGGTATAGGTTACTACTATTATGGAACCGACCTAGATTTAGGTATTGAATTGTATCGTGACAGCAAACAATTATGAGTACAGGCCACTACCTGGAATAGGAGACGAATTAGGATATTTGTGTAGGAATTAGTACAACGAGAACCTACAGTGAAACTGCAATCCTAAAGATTCCAACTTTAATTGATTAAACCAACCATTTAATCGATTGTTTTGCTTTCTTTTATTTTTCTTTTCTTTTTCAATCAACTCTCAAACCATTTTAATCGGTCTAGCTGATTGCGAACATTTAGTAGTAGTCTACCGAAAATCCATTCCCTGAGTTGGACTCGGGCATCATAAAGGCCTATATTACATTGGTGCGTGCACTTGCGTTATACGCATGGTAAATTTGTGTCAAGTTTTTGGCGCCGTTGTCGGGGAGCGACAATTTTTGGCACTATGAGGGCTACAATCGGCCACTCTAGGCCACATTTTTTTATTTTAAATTCTGGAAATTAATCGTCTATCTTTTATAATCTGTAATTGTCTAGCACTGTGCCTAATTAAATTTATTACTGTGTAGGTACTAGTGCATGGTGAGTACGCGTAGCACAGACTATGCACAGTCATCCCCAGAGGTCCCATTTTTAGGATCAGATTATGAGGAGAACGACACCCAGAATCAACTCGAGAATGAGAATTCGAATTCTGAACCCGAAGCAATGGCTGATGAACAAACAATTTGGGAGAAAATCAAGGCGTCGTCCTCTTCTGCATCTAAGGGGCCAATTAAGAAGTAGGCCATCAACATTCCTAACTACAAAATTGACCCAGGCCTAATTAATTTGGTCAAGTCTAATGCGTTTCAAGAGCTCAAAAATGAAGATCTGGTAACCCACATAAGCCAGTTTGTGGAGAACTGTGATATGGTCAAGATAGACCGATTTCCACAAGTGATGCTCTACTTGAAGTTATTTCCCAGTTCTCTAGCGGGAAATGCTCGAGAATGGCTACATGATCTGGACGACGAGTATGTGGAATCTTGGGACCACATGGTTGAAGTTTTCTTTGAGAGATTTTTCCCGCCTGAGAAGACAAATGATCTCATAAGAAAAATCCATAATTTTAGTCAGAAAGTTGGTGAAACATATTATGAGACTTGGGAGATATTCCAGATAATGCAGAGGAGATGCCCACATCATGGGCTGGACAAAGAAAAGTAGGTCAAGATTTTCTATTTTGCTCTTTCTGAGCAGGATAGAAGCAATCTAGATTCAGCAGGATCGGGGTTCTTCCTGAATAACACTGATACAAGGTGTTGGGAAATTCTGAAAAACATGGCTAAAAAGCAGTCATGGGGTGATAGAGATGCTCCAGAACAAGTTAAGGTTGCGGGAGATGCCAAAGCCATCAAAGAACTCAATGAAAAGATGGACCTAATCGTTAAAAGGATACTCACACAAGAGGAGGAAACGGATGAAGACGCACAAGTTAAATACATGCGTCAACAACAAGGGTACATGAATAATGATTAGTCTTGGAGGAAAGACAACAAGTTCTCATGGAAGGATCCAAATAATTTTCTCCAAGATCCGGATGCTAAGCCACAGCCCACGGTAGAGGACAAGTGTAATGATTTGCTCAACCAGGTGATAAAGCAGAATCAAGAGATGATGAGCACATTTGGTCAACAAATCAAGCAACAAGGGGAGTTTATGAATCAGTTTGGGCAAACTCTGCAAAGTCATGGGGCTCAAATGAGGACACTTGAGATGTCTTTAGAACAGATGGCAGTAGAGATTTCAAGTTTAAAGAAACCAACACAACAAGGCTTCCCAAGAAATACAAATGTTCCAGGAGAAAATCAACAAGCCAAAGCAATTTTGTTGAGGAGTGGAAAGAAGACTTTAAACTCTAAGGCCGATGAACCAAGCACACCCCATCCAGAAGCCACAGGTTACGCCACAGAGGAAGACACAATCACAGAGATAGTGGATGATGTTGCAGAGAAGGCCGCAGAAGAGCCCATTACAGAGGAAGAGACTGAAAAGAGGACGCCATATGTGCCACCACATCAGAGGGCGCAGACCATCTCAGTCCCTTATCCAAATAGTCTAAAGGCAAAGAAGGTGGATGCTCAGTTCAAAAAGTTCCTAAATAGTTTTAGGAAACTTTCGGTTAGCATCCCTTTATTAGAAGCTATCGAGCAGATGCCCTCTTATGGTAAGTTTCTAAAGGATGTAATTACCAAGAAGAGGAAGATTCATGATACTGAGGTGGTAGTTCTTAAAGAGCAGGTTAGAGCCTTTATTTTGGGCACGTTGCCACCAAAACGACAAAATCTGAGCTGTTTCAATATTTCATGTTACATTGGTAAGGTGAAATTAGGCGAAGCATTGTGCAATTTCGGGGCAAGTATAAACTTGATGCCCCTTTCTACATTCAAGAAATTGGGTCTTAAGGAATCTAGACAAAGCAACATGACAATTCAACTTGCGGATAATTCTATGGTACGGCCATATGGTATTTGTGAGGATGTTTTGGTAAAGGTTGACAGATTTGTATTTCCAACTAATTTTGTAGTAATGGAGATGCAAGATGAGCAAGGTAATGAGCTACTCCTAGGAAGACCCTTCCAGGACACCGTTGATATGATACTGGAAATGGGTAGAGGTCGTCTAACATTGGGTATAGCATATGACAGATTTGAGATGGTCATGCCACCAAGTACAAAACAATCACAGGCAAAGGAGAAATGTCGTATGGTGAAGCACTTTTATTAGAACATTTCTCTTTGTTTAGGGAAACCATTTTTGGATATGGCTCATGTGATGACTAAGGTAGACAAGGGGACACTGGTCGTGGATATTATAGAACAAACAAAAGTTGTTTCTCTTTGTAAAGCTATGGGTTATTCGAATGATGAAGAGGAGGAAATTCCTCTATCAATGGAGGATGATGCAGTAGCAGTTTCTATGCTTGATTCATATCTGAAACTACCCCTTGAAGCTTGCCTAGTCAACATCATGCATGATTGGATGAGAAGCACGTTGTTACAAGAATGTGTCAAGATGCTTCAAGTGCTCCCTTGCTATTATGCCAAGCACTATGAGGGTCTTGGACTGCTCCCACCACTGCTTCAACCATCATTGATCTATCCACCAGAATTAGAGCTGAAGCCACTGCCCCCTCACTTGAAGTATGCCTTCTTAGCTGATGGTGAAAAGCTACCGGTGATTATCTCGGAATATCTAAGCGTCGATGAAGAAAAGCAATTGATGATCATGCTGAAGAACCACCGTGGTGCATTAGGGTGGTCAGTTGCTGATATTAAGGGGATTTCCCCTACTCTTTGCCAGCACAAGATTTGGCTTGAGGAAGGAGCTAAGTCTGTGATTCAGCCGCAATGTCGACTCAACCCGAGCATGATGGAGGTCGTTAAGAAGGAGGTGATTAAGCTCCTTTCTGCGGGCATCATCTATGCCATTTCAGACTCGACGTGGGTAAGCCCAACACAGGTAGTCCCTAAGAAGGGGGGAATCACTGTAACTCAGAATCGTATGAATGAACCTGTCACCACCTGATTGGTAACCGGGTGGTGAGTGTGCATTGATTACCATCGCCTCAATTCTTCCACTTTAAAAGACCATTTCCCTCTTACATTTATTGATCAGATTTTAGAGCGGCTGGCTAGCCGGTCTCATTTTTTCTTTTTGGATGGCTATTCTGGTTATAATCATATTTCTATAGACACTAAGGATTAAGAGAAGTCCACCTTCACTTGTCCTTATGGGACTTTCTCATATCACCGCATGTCGTTTGGGTTATGCAACACACCGACCACTTTTCAACGTTGTATGCTTGCTATATTTTCTGATATGGTGGAGCGCTGCCTAGAGGTTTTTATGGATGACTTTTCCATCTACGGTGCATCATTTGATGAGTGCTTCTATAATTTGGATCAAGTGTTACAAAGATGTGAGGACACTCATCTAGTCCTAAATTGGGAAAAGTGTCATATGATGGTTAGCGAAGGAATTGTGCTTGGACACAAGGTGTCTAGCAAAGGACTGGAGGTAGATCCAGTAAAAATCGAGGTTATTTCCAAATTACCTCCACCAAATTCGGTGAAGGGAGTGAGGAGTTTCCTTGGTCACGCGGGTTTCTATCGCCGTTTTATCAAAGATTTTTCCAAAGTTGATAAACCATTGTCAGAATTACTTGAGAAGGATGTCGCATTTGATTTCAATGAGAAATGTATACATACCTTTAATGTCCTTAAAGAAAAATTCATTTCTGCACCGGTTGTCCAAACGTTGAATTGGACTAAGCCCTTTGAGCTTATGTGTGATGCGTCGGATTTTGCTGTAGGGGCTGTTCTTGGGCAACGTTTTGAGAACAAACCCGCAGCAATTTTCTATGCATCAAAAACTTTAAATGATGCACAACTTAATTATACCACCACTGAAAAAGAGCTTCTTGCCGTGGTTTTCACATTTGAAAATTTTAGGCAATATTTAGTGGGGTCAAAAGTTGTGGTTTGGACGGACCACGCTTCCATCAAATACTTAATGGAAAAGAAAGATGCCAAGCCTAGATTCATTATGTGGATCTTGCTGTTGCAAGAGTTTGACATCGAAATTAAAGATAAGGCCGACATTGAGAACGTGGTTGCGGACCACTTGTCTCGATTAGAGCGGGTAGATGAGAGAGATATCAATATACCCATTACCGAGACATTTCCCGATGAGCAAATTCTTTCAATAAAATCTAAGGATCTGTGGTTTTTTAATATTGTGAATTATCTTGCATGTAAGGAAATACCGGATGATTGGACTTATCAAGAAAAGAAGAGATTTTTCCATTCTTTAAGATATTATTTTTGGGATGACCCCATTTTGTTGAGACAATGCAGGGATGGCAACTTATGCAGGTGTGTACCAGAAGGTGAATATGATAGTGTGCTCAGTCACTGTCATACACTACCCACTGGAGGTCATCATGCAAGCACAAGGACAACGACCAAAGTGTTGGAGAATGGCCTTTATTGGCCTACACTCTTTCGGGATGCCTATGACTATGTGAAAAGATGTGATTCGTGTAAAAGAGAAGGTAACATCTCAAGGAGGCAAGAGATGCCCCTCAACGTGTTTTAAGAGGTTGAGGTATTTGATTTATCGGGCATCAATTTCATGGGACCATTTGTGTCCTCAAATTCCAATTTGTATATTTTTCTTGTCGTGGATTATGTGTCGAAGTGGGTAGAGGCAATCCCCACAAGGACTAATGACGTTGTAGGTAGTGTGCAGGTTCGTGAAGGAAAATATTTTTTGCAGGTTTGGTGTGCCACGGATGATTATAAGTGATGGAGGCACCCACTTCACGAACAAGAAATATGCTACACTATTGAGTAAATACGGGGTCAAGCACAACATTGGTACCTCGTATCACCCGTAGACGCAAGGCCAAGTCAAGGTTTCCAATTGAGAGATCAAGAAGATATTGAACCGCACAATGGCATCTTCTAAGAGGAATTGGAGTGCACTACTACCGGATTCTTTATGGGCATATAGGACCGCCTTTAAAACACCTATAGGCACTATGCCTTTTAGGCTGGTTTACGGGCGGGCTTGTCATCTGCCGATCGAGTTAGAGCACAAAGCGCACTGGGCGTTACAGAAGCTTAATTTGAGCTATGCTGATGCAGGAAAGAAGAGAATGTTAGAGCTTAATGAATTAGATGAGCTTAGAATGAATGCTTATGAGAACCAGAGGATCTATAAAGAACGGACAAAGCAACTCCACGACCACCACATTCAAATGCACATTTTCAAAAAGGGTGATTGCGTGTTACTGTTCAACTCAAGATTAAAGTTGCATCCCTGGAAATTGAAATCCCGGTGGAGTGGACCTTTTGTGGTGGAAGATGTCCGAACACATGGTGATATTATAGTGAGAGATGGAGAGCTAACATTTTTAGTGAATGGTCAAAGATTGAAGCTCTACTATGGGGAGGATTACATGAGAAAGGTGCATGAGGTTAAACTCATGGCACTTAAGGAAGAATGATGAGCTTGATTGCGTCTAGCATAAGACGTTAAAGTAGGGTGCTTGTTGGGAGGCAACCCAACCATCGATAGTTCACATTTTTCTAGTTATTTTATTTTCTGTCATATTTTCAAGTTGGTTTTGGTTAATTTCATTTTTAGTGTAAAATGATACCCTAATAAGTTTGCTCAGTGTGCAGTACTAATAGAAAGTCGATACCATCGACCACAATGCCAATGGTAGCGACGTGGGTGCAGGCAAGTGGCTACAAAAAAATTTCTGAGTCGATACAATCGACGGCCCCATCGATGGTATCGACCTACCATCAGTGACATCAGAAAAAAAAGAGTGTCGGGTCAATAGTATCGACCAAGAAGTCGATGCTCACGATATCCCTGAAGATTTTTAGAGAAATATGTCTCAGTAAAGTTGATACCATCAACATCCCTGTCGATGGTATCGACCCGACAGTAGTGAGGAAGCGGTGATCGAGCCTCATGAGGGTATTTGAAATAGAAAGGGCCGATACCATCAACCAGGTGCCGATGGTATCGACGTGACACGTCACCGATCCGTGAGAAGATATCAACAGAGCCTACCAAATCAAGAAGTCAATCTGTGGGATGGGTCGATACCATCGACCTAAGTCAATAGTATCAACACGTCACCTATCTGGGCCCCCACATCCAACAATCGATGACTGTCAATGGTCGCGAAGTGGCGGATTGTGCTACAGGTGTCGATACCATCGACACCCCATCGATGGTATCGACTGAGCGACAGTGGCATCCATTTAAATTATAAAAGGAGGGATAGTTTCTCATTTCTACTCAAACCTTCAGAGCAAATCCCCTCAACTCTTGCGTTGAGTATTACAGAGCAACCGTAGATCTTCACCGAGCATCTAAAGTGAGCAATCATCACCGAGCTCTTCATCGACATTGGAGATCATCTTCTTCGATCTACTCTGACCTTCACTAAGCTCCATTCTTCTGTGTCTTTTCTTTCAACATGGTGAGGAACGTCGGTTCATCCTCTTTACGGGCTGCTCCCATGGATATTTACACATTCCTCCCACCACCGACGGGCTCTATTCCCTGTCCGAGGATTGCCCACCCCTCAGCGGACGAGAAGAAAATCTTTGACGAGTTGATGAAGCGGCCAATAGAGCCCACTCATTACGTTGATCGAGCAATCATCTGAGACCTTGGCTTTGAGGACAACCTCAAACATGTTCTCCTTGGCCAAGTTGGGAGGAGGGAACAACATGGGAGGAAGAAATTCCCTACAACATTGAGGGTCATCCTTTCTTTGGTGAGTGGCCAACTTATAAGGAGATCGTGGTGGAGTTCATGGCATCCCTCGATATATGTGTTGTGCCCAATGACCTTATCGCCACCGACCGCGAGTGAATCAAAGGCCGCTTTTCCTTCTGTTTGTTCAAC
This sequence comes from Alisma plantago-aquatica, assembly GCA_963693085.1. NCBI lineage: Eukaryota > Viridiplantae > Streptophyta > Magnoliopsida > Alismatales > Alismataceae > Alisma > Alisma plantago-aquatica. The sequence continues at coordinate 869,765,666 of OY856411.1, read as the reverse complement.
CGCAACTATACTATTATGCTCGACCAATTCAACTCGATCTACAACTGGTGGCACTCATCGAAGCAGTATCGATGGCCGAATAATCAAGCCGATTATGATGCGATGTTTGTGGAGCTGGTAACCACTCCGGCGGGGAAATTGATCAGCTATCACAATCCAGCGGTGGCCGACTTCGAGCACCCATTCATGCGGGTTTTACACCATATGCTTTGCATCACCTTCTTTGCTTGAGGCGAGCTTTCTTTGAGTAAATTCCAGGAGACGGATTTATTTTTCCTCTACAAGTTGCTGAAGAGGGAATAATTAAACTGGGGCGCATTTTTCTTGATGCATGTGATGGCCGTGAAGAGGAGTACCAGAAGAGCCCCTATTCATTTTGGGGGACTTATCACGCCACTATCCCTCTACCTTGGGCTAGACCTGTCATCACTTCCTCCACTGGTCAGCAAAAATCCGGTGAATCTTGCTCATTTCCACCGCTCCAACCTTCTAACAATTCATGACGACATGGTCTATGCGCACTGCCACATCAACAAAGAGTATCAGGAATGTGCTCTCCCTGATCCCGCCTTCAACATTCAGGAGGACCAACATTTTAGGTGGCCCATTATTGCCATTGAAGATTCAGAACATGAAGAAGATGCGGGTAACAATGACGACATCGATGAGAATGAGGAGGAAGAGGAGACTTTCAGTCCTCTTTGGGAACGAGTGGCACCGAGGAAGCGGCCACGCTTCTACCCAGGTGCATCATCATCCTCGCAGCGTCCGCCACCACAGCCCTCTCAAGAAGGAGAGGATGTCTATTCGATGCAGGGAATGTACAACATGCTCCAGAGCATCCAGGAGATGCAACAACATCACACTGCGTCAGTCGCCGATATCCATGATACCACAAATCGGTTGTATGTGAATCAACAAGCCATCTTCGAGAATGAACGCCAGCTGTTTGCCAATCAACAACAGGTCTACGACCGGTTGGGGAGGATCGAGCAGCAGCAACAGCCATTTTATGATCATTACTGGAATCAAGGTTACTTTGGGGGCTACCAACAACCACCACTGATGCCCCCATATGATCCAAACTTTCAGGGGAAATATCCATCTTGGGATCCCACCGCCCCAAAGTACCCACCACCTGAGCAGCAAATGGTATCACTGTTCCACCTGCTGAGATTGTTTTTTACTATGAGGCCATAGTCGAATTCAAGCTTGGGGGGGGAGATGGAACAATTTCTATATTTTATTTCCTTTTCTTTTATTTTAGCAATTTTCTTAGTTTTTAGGATCAACATGCTATCTAGTGTATCCGTGGATGTCTAATGTTAATGTGTCATCTCAATGTTTTTCACATGGGAGTTATGGGTGCCATTATCTGAAATCGGAGCATTATTAAAAAAATTTCAAGAATTTGCAAGTTGAATCTGTTTGAACTTGAGCACTTAACCTATGAAAATAATTGAGTTTGTCAACTTTAAAACATAAGATCATAATTGTACATCCTTATGATTCAAGAAATGTGGATGGACATGGATGTTGAGCCTAAACTGACCAAACCGTAATGGGACTTTAATCGAAAGTGAGAGAGAGAAACCCTTTGATTTATTGTTACAAAGGTCAGTAAAGAGGGAAATATAATCTATTCTAATGGTTTTGTACATTAGTCTTGTGATCTATCCATTTCATTTCATTCAATATCCACCATAAGAATTGGAAGCACTTATAGTTTTTCATCTCTTGATTGCATGACATGTAGATAGGATTTCATTGTAGCTAGATTTTGCATCTCTGCATTCACACATTCTCAAGTGCATGTCGTTATAGTTGCATTTTGCATACTCTAGAGCATATAGGACTTTTTGTACCTTATTTCTTCTGGAAAATAAGAAAAGCAGGAAAATTGTTATATACCCTCTGAAAAGTAGTTTGTAAGGCATCAATGATGTTAAATAAGTGGAAATAAGCCCGAAAAGAAAATTTGTGAATGTTCTTCTAGTCAATTGAAAAATGAGGGCTTTAAAAAAAGAGAGGGAGAAAAGAACTTGTTTCACCTACATGTATACATAAAGAAAAAAAGGAATAAGCACATAATGTAGTTTTAGTAGTCATTCCATCTCATCTTGAGACAAAATGATAGTGAATGCATCATTCTACCTAAAATTTAGGCATTAGGTCATTTTCATATGCATATGCATCATTTAGGTCATTTTGTTGATTTTGCATGATAAAACTATTTGGTGCTTCTCTTTCTTCCATAGCCGCCCATTTCATCCACCCGTTGCTCAAAATGGTAGGCCACCCATGATTATCTCCTAATTAGTGTATACTAAGAGATCTGCTTCCATTTAGATGGTAGTTATGACTTGAGTAACGTAGATAGGAGATCACAAGTTGCACTAAGTCTGAACCGGAGGAATTCATTATATCAACTGCTTTATTTGATAGTTTTTTATGATCTTGGGGTGGACATTTCTTATGGATGATCATTGTCACCTCTAGGGTAGTTATCATTCTGTGGTCAGTGAGGGCCGACATGTGCATGACATGTGGGAGTCATATTGAGTTGTCTTTTATGCTAATATGTTCTTTAGTTGACTCTCGCAATTCTATTCTACACTTTTGTGCTCGAGGACGAGCAATGTTCAAGCTTAGGGGAGTTTGATGTAGGGGTTTTGAGTCATTTTTATAGACTAGTTTTGCATACATTTTATGTTTATTTTGATCATATTTGTGATTAATATCACATGATTCACTACCTTTAGTCTATAATCTCATTTTGCATCAAATTTACCTTGTTTCATCTTATTCTATATAAAAGATCATATTTGTTGGTTTTGATTGGTGTTCTTCTTTTCATTTCAGGAAATCTGGATATCTGAATACGTCGATACCAGCTACGGATGGTCGATACCATCGACCTGGTCACGGTGCATTGCCGGAGAAGAGCAACCAGAAGTTGATACCATCGATGGGACTGTCGATGGTATCGAGAGAGCGTCAGCGAGCCAGATTTCCAGATGTCGATACTATCGACCCAAAGTTGATACTATCGACCTCACCTCAGCAAAAGTAGCTTCATCGTCAGATTCCAGAGAAAAGTGATGCCTAAGGTGTCGATACTATCAACACACAGTCGATGGTATCGAGGCAACATCAGAGAGAACCCTAAGAATAGCGTAAGTGCTGGTGCCTCATGCAGGTCGATACCATTGACCCACGTCAATACCATCGACCCACGTCGATGGTATCGATGATGTCAGATCAGGTTTTGCTAAAGATCGTGTCTAATTGTATGGTGGTGAGATTTGGGTGACCAAAAGTGGTGCATATACCTAATTACGGGGGCCCTAAGCAATCTATCACGTCGGGAGCCATTGCACAAGTCTCAAGGAGGAAAGGAGAGAAGAACGAAGCACAGAGCCACGCCCCGATCATTTTGAGAGTCGGGGAAGGCGTTTCCCACTGCCGAAAGGCTGTAGATCGCTCATCCTATGTTGGGGACACCCGGATCTCCTCTGTTTATGGGTTTACATCACATCTATTCATGTTTTCCATATGTTTTCCCTTTCTCTCATCATGTCTTTCATTGAGATGAACATGCAGGGCTAATCCCCTTTATCTTTAGGACCGGGAGTATCCCGGGTAATCGTTGTATGACAGTTTGACATAGTTATCATAATTTGTCTCTAAAATATGTGGTATGATTTTGTTTTATCCATTATTTCATTATGATTAATCACCTTAAAGATAATCTAATACCTTTAATTACTTTTAAAGAAGAATTAATAGTTGAAAAGAGGTGAATATCACATTAACTAATAAATCCTTTGAACAAGGCGATGTACAATTAATGGTGGAAACCCAGAGTGTGATCTTCATGCACCTAATTTAGGGTATATGTTACTACTACCGTGGAATCGACCTAGATTTAGGTAGTGAATTGTATCATGACAGCGAAGAATTCTGACTACAGGCCACTACCTGGAATAGGAGACGAATTAGGATATTTGTGTAGGAATTAGTACAACAAGAACCTGTGGTGAAACCGCAATCCTAAAGATTCCAACTTTAATTGATTAAAACAACCATTTAATCGATTGTTTTGCTTTCTTTTATTTTTTTTTTCTTTTTCAATCAACTCTCAAACCATTTTAATCGGTCTAGCTGATTGCGAATAGTTAGTAGTAGTCTATCGAAAATCCGTTCCCTGAGTTCGACTCGGGCATCACAAAGGCCTATATTACATTGGCGCGTGCACTTGTGTTATACTCATGGTAAATTCATGTCATTCACCTTCCCTGGATGGTAGTCTATGATGCAATCATAGTATATGATTATCTCCATCCATCACCTCTGCCTCATGTTCAACTCTTGCTTTAAAAAGATATTCTGAAGGTTCTTGTGGTCAATGAAGATCTGACACTTCTCTCCATAATGGTAGTGTCTCTAAATCTTCAAAGCATGGACCACATCTGCAAACTCCAAATCATGTTTTGGGTAGTTCTCCTCGTGTTTCTTAAGTTGTTTCTAAGAAAAATAAATCACGTTCTTGTCTTGGATCATCACGCATCTCAAGTCATTCTTCAATGCATCAAAAAAGACAATATAGCCTTTCCCTTGCTCAGGTAACACTAATACGGGTGCATTGGTCAACTTCTCCATCAAAATCTTCAAAATCTAGAAAGAACATTGACACTTGTCACCCCAAACAGAAGGTACACCTTTCTAGGTTAACTTTGTTAGGGGCAGTGCCATATACTAAGGTTCTTGATAAACCTTCTATAGTAGCCTACAAAGCCAAGGAAATTTCAAACCTCTATCGGTGTCTTGGGATGTTCCCACTCTAGCACTGACTTAACCTTCTTTGGGTCCACGCAGACACCCTTAGAAAATATAGCATGCCCAAGGAAGGACACTTCTGTCAACCAAAACTTGCACTTTCTGAACTTGGCATATATCTGGTGTTGCCTCAACAATGCCAATGCTTGGTGAAGGTGTTGCCCATGTTGATGACTGTCTCTAGAGTATATTAGGATGATGTCGATAAACACTACCACAAATTGATCAAGATATGGTCTAAAACACTTTGTTCATTAGATCCATAAAAGTTGTTGGTATGTTGGTCAACCCAAACGACATAACAACAAACTCATAGTGACCATACCTAGTCTTGAAAAATGACTTGGGTATGTCATCTGCCTTGATCCTCAACTGGTGGTATTGTGACCTCAGATCTATCTTATAGAACATTGTGGCACCTCTCAACTGATCAAACAAGTCATCAATCCTCGACAACAAGTATTTGATCTTTATTGTGACCATGTTCAACTATCGATATTCTAGGCACAACCTCATAGAACCATAATTCTTCTTCAAAAACAACATAGGAGAATCCTAAGGGGACGTTCTTGGATTGATAAAGCCTTTCTCTAGTAGATCCTGCAACTTCTTATTCAACTTTTACATCTCTATTGGTGCCATTCTGTACGGTGACTACGATATCGACTGTGTACCAAGAATAAGATTAATCTCAAAATAAATCTCTCTAGAGGGGGAACACCAATAAACTCTTCAAGAAAAACATCATCAAACTCTCAAACCACATGCATCTGTTGGATACTATGACCTCTCACCTTAGTAGTCACAACATGAGCTAGAAAAGACTCACACCCCTACTTCATCAGCCTCTCTACTTTCGCTGACACCAAACACACTGGAAGAATCTTCCTGTATCCTTAGAAGAACGATGAAACATCACCTTCAAAGAATGTGACCACCTTGGAACTACAGTCCAAGATCACCCTATACTTCTCCAAGGTATCCATCCCAAGGATCACATCAAATCCATGCATTTCGAGTGGCATAATATCCACTTGAATGTTGTCATCCCCAAAAGAAAGAACACAGTATGGACACACCTCTTGTAACTTGGCAGAACCAACAATAGGGGTTTCTAATCAGAGACTAAAAAATCTATGACTACAGGAAAAAAACAACTACATATCACTTTTCTGGTGATAAAAGATTGTGGCTGAGAGACCCCTAACCTTGCTTAAAGTATTGAACATACTTAATTATCATAATTGCATGTTTAAAACCTTAATATAACCTAGTGATATGTTTTGTAATCATAAGACAAGATTACATTTCAATTTTGGTCCAATTTGGACACTGTTTGTGCAAGTTATGCAATTTTATGCACATTTTGGACTTTTCTACAATTTACCCAATTGAGAGGTTTTATTTGCAATTGATCACTTGTATTATGTTCTTTTGATGTTCTATCATAATTATTGAGCTTTTTGAGCCATGGGGAACCTATTTTAAACTTGGTTTGGAAGTGTTTTCCTCAAGGGTATTTTAGGGTTTACCCCTTTATGGATGAGCTACCTTTAGGAGCCATCAACCAATGAATTATTTGATTGGCTTGGAAATTCGACAAAGGAGAGATAATCAGGTCTGTATGGATGGTGGGGGAGCTTCTTGTGTGGCTTCTTGTATATCCTTAATAGTTTAAGGCCATGGATGCATGAATAGCTCTTTAGACACCTCATGCTTCTTCTCTCCCTTACCCTAAAGCTTTATATATCTATTTTTGAGTTACCAAATGAGTTTTGCTTTCCACCACTTCCCTCCTACTAATAACCTTGTTCCCTATCTATTTAGCTGTGGAGGACATGTCCAAGGTTGAAGAAGAAGGTGAATTTCTTGGTGGAAGCTCCTAGGGTTTTGTTTTGCTCTCATTTAGGGTTTAAAAAGCTTCGATCTAGTGTTGTTGATCTAAAAGAGTAAGAATCCCCTTATTTCCTCTATTTATTTCTTTTTTATCCTTCCTCATAACTTTCTTAGGTTGAAACATTTCTGTTCCGTGGTAGAAATTTCTCGAAATCTCTAAAACCCTACCTTACTTGCTCTTTATGCTTAGGGTTTACTCATTTGATGAAGGAAGGTGCTAGATGGACGTGTTTACAGCTTATGCTTGGATTTTCTAACCTACCTGCTCGTGTTTTCTTCAGTTTGGGATTTATCTTCTAATTAGAGGCATGTTTTATAACTTTCTCCACGTTTATTGCTTACCATAAGCTTGCTAGCTCATGTTCTTGCTTTTAAATGATGATCCATGCACTAAAAAGCTATGCTTGACTTGGATTTCGATTTTTATAATGTTCCCTATTCTAATTTTAGTTTCTACATGAACCTGTGATCATGTGTATGTTATTCCTAAGGTATAATATGACTTGTATTAGGTTGATTTGACAACCAATTGTGCTAAACGCCTATCAACCAATGGTCAATTTTAGGGTTTACAGCTGATTTCTTCTATAAACACATGACCCATTGGTGGTACCATTGCAACAAATGATGGAGTTGTCCTCATGACAACTGATTATGGTGACCAAGGGTGTAAAGTGACTTTCACCCCCTTAGGTCAGGTTTTGACTTAATTATAATATTAATGATCAACAACTAAGTACCCTAATGATGCTATTAATCAAGGGTGACATTAGCTTGATATACGATGATGATTAATGAATATAGTGCTGATCTAAAAACCTATGGTGCCTCAATGGTTGCTGTTGATGGTGGATCAGGTCTCCAAAACCTATGGTGAGTTAAGAATTTAGTTGTAGCATCAATTAAGCCTTAAACCAATGGTTTCTTGGGTCATTTGATGCAATGGTTGGACCTATACTCCAATGGATGGTTTTAATATATGAACTTGACCCAATGGTTAAGATATAATGATTCTTCATCCAATAAATTGGAATCATGCCTAATGTAATATGTTGGTCCTAATAAAGTGATTTATATGGTTTCCTTAATGAGATCAACTTAATAAGCTCGTTTATTGACAACTTGTTTTAAATAAACATTCACTTTTGGGTTTTACCCTACTCTCAATGGAACTTTTTATGTTGTTAATCAAGGGTTGTCTAGGGTTAGATGGTGTCTCTTTCTAGAGCAAAACTCAATGACTTCATTGGTGGTTTGTTTAAGATGTTTGCCTATGTAAACGACCAATGGCTTTACCTTTTCAAGATTTAATGGTTATAAGTTGATGCCTTAATACTCCCATTGTTTTAGGTGAAGCCTATAGTGTAATGTTATGATTCTAATGATGAGAATCTGATGGTTCAATGCCTTAAACTTGTAGTCTTACCCTTACCCTCTCATGATTATGATTGATAATCACCTTAATGAATTAATAGGTAACCATAATGAGGTATAGCTTGTTATACCTAGTTTTAATATAACTAAATGATGGTAATTAGGTATGAATAGTCCTAGAGTCATCTCTGTACTCTAAGCTATGGGTAGGAAAAGTTTGTATTTGGTGTTTCAAATGAATCATACATTTGTTATAATGTTAATGTTTGTTTGTGTGGCATATAAAACTATTTTTATCCTATGTATATATGGTGTGGCTAAGGCGATAGAACAATTTGTATCAAATTCTTAGCATAGTATAGATACAAGAAAGATGTTGGGCTCTTATGCAAACATTTCTGAGTGGGTGTTGATGTTGAAATTGATTTTAATTTACCCATATTTTTGGGTATGTGATTAATTAGTGATCGATTGTGTTTTTTGTTTTGAGTAATCTCTTTTAGTGTAACAGGTTCTTACAGTGTTACACTGGGGTCAACAAAAATAGATACAAAAGAAGATGTAGACAAATTGGAATGAAAAAGCCCCTTCTGACCTGTCATGGTTGGTGGATTGACCACTCCTTCTGGCTGAATCATAGTGTAAAATTGAGCCTTCGTATCTTATCACCCACATACTCTACTAGCCTATCCAAAAGAACTTACCTACGACGCCTGATCACATCCTCTACCGCCACCATTGCTAAATTGTTATTGTTGGGAACCCTATTGACTCTACTTTAGTTGTTGTGTCACCTCCTCATCCTTTACAGGGCAAAACCACTTTGTATGCCCAATTTGTCCACACTTATGACATGTCTTACTCTCATACCATGGCCTAGATGGCCCTATCACTGAAACTGATGTTGTACTGCGAGCTCCTACTGGTGGAAAGATATGGCATCTACCCTTGCTTAGGGACCACTGAGATGGCACACCATATCTCTGCTACAACTAAGGGGACAAAAGCCTCAACTTCTTGAAGCCTCCAAAAGACTTCCCTTGAGACTGAGCTGGTCTCTTATTAGCATTGGCTTCATGCTTCTCGGTCGCAAACTGCTCAATCCTCCTCACTGACTCAACAAAGGTAGCAAACCTCTCCCAGTTCTCCAGAGTAGACACTATCATCATCAACTCAGTACTAAAACCCTTCTCAAACCATCAGATCCTCTCTTTGTCTGTCACATTCATATGAGAACAAAACCTCAATAACTCTATGAACTTGGCATCATACTCATTGATCATCATCAATCCCTATCAGATCTTCTCAAACTGCGAGATCTTCTTGTTCAGATACATCTCTCAGAAGTATCAACTCACAAATTCCCACCAAAACTCTTCCCAACTGATCACTACACTAGGCCTCTTCTCCTCCTCAATGGACCACCAATGTCCAACACTACCCTTCAACAAGTATACAACATGCTTCACCTTGTCCTCTTTGGGGATACTAAGGATCTTGAATGCCTTCTCAAGCTCCATAAGCAACATGTCATCATTCGTCGGGTCTGTTGTACCCACATACTCAACTTCTCCTATGTGTCTTAGATGCTTAAATGTCTTACTGGAACCTTGGGATTCCACATTAGTGGTAACTGCCCTAGCTTGTAGTATAGGCACTCGGTCTGCCAAATGCATAATCGAGGACATCAGGTGTCCAAACATGGACTAAAAAGTGAGATTGGTCATGGTTACCAGGTTGAACTGAGGCTCATCAGGCACTCCTTCTACTATGGCCTGCCTCTTGACACCACCTCCAGGTGTAACAAAGCTACTCTCTGCATGTTCTTTGTGCTCTCTAGACATATTTGCATAAGAAGAAGCTAAAATCAGGTATGTTGGAGGATGCAAGAATAGACACAAATCCTATTCTTAAGTCCCTATAGACTCAATGAACCCAGATATTTAATGCCAACCAAACTATAATGTCCAATGCCACACCAAACAAGATTATCAAAAGCAAACCACCAATCAACAACTAAACATCATGTTACTAGAAAATAAGGTGATTTAAAACTGATTCAAACATTACTATACAGAGAGAAAACATAATACAACAAGGCCCAACCACTTATATCATATCACATACCATAACATGTATTACATCTATCTTGTGGCCTTAGCCAAAACCTATATATAAAAGCACATGTTCACATGTACACGTCATATATATACAACCAAGGCATAGTGCCAAAACTATGTGTCGATATACATCATCTACAAAACACAACCCTCTCATAACTTGAGAGTACAGGGACAAAACATAGGACTCATCCACAATACTAGCGGCTAAACAACCTTCTGAGTTCACTTCTCTCCAAGCTTCTCTTCCTCAACAACATGATCTCTACCACATCATTGACGACTACCTAAAAAGGGTGTGGAAACCATGAGAGTGAGATCCATGTCCCAGCAAAGGATATAAATCTCCTCCAATGGTTGTTGTTACCACATATATATAATTATTAAACATGATGACAAAATTAAACTAAATGAAATATTTAAACTAATTATACAAGTCAAGTAGATTGAGTAGCCACATCAGACAGAGCATCATATGTAATTATAAGGAATATGAAGAACATGTATAATAGTTAACTTCTATTATCACACTATATAATAATTGAGATGTTTAAGAAACATTATTGTATCATTAGCAACTAGAAGCATAAGAAACAAGGCAAGGGTAAACATCTAATGTGAGTCATATTTTAACCATAAACATATATGCTACACGACTATATTACATCTTTTATTACGCCCTAGGGAATTTGAGTTGTACCACCCAAATTCCAACTGACCACCACTTGGTCGCAATCAGTTCCATACAAGATCTAGGAAGAGTTGGACTACAAGATCTTCTCCACATTACTCAGTCAGTTTGTCTCTGCACTGCACTGACATATAGTCGAATTACCATCAATGACATATAGTCAAGCTAAATACACTATCCCACCTTGGTACATGTCACGACGCTAGAAATCGGGGTATACAAACCCGATCACTAAGGTACAACCGTAGTTGTCCTCCAATCACATAACATATATAATCACTAAGATATGACTACAGTCGTTATCAAACTGAGGTCAAGGTATGACCACAACCATCCTCCCTAAACACTTGGAATTAAGATGACAAGGACACAAATGACTTGCACCTCGCATACTCAACACTATGCACTCCGAGATTCCCTTAGGAATACTCATTTCACCATTCAACAAGTTCTGACACTGGAATGGATCCATGGCACTGGATTAGTTATTGCCAATTGGATGAATTAAGGATGCATCAAACAAGTGGACATGCAAATTTAATTCATGTCTAGAAAGAATTGAGGCACAACAAATCCAGAAGATATGAAACATATGAGGTAAGAATTTTTTCACATCACCACATGACACTATTCATTGTCACATAAGCAAGAGGATCACACTTCCATTAGGGATCAACCATGCCCAAGGATCATTAAGACCATCACATAATATTCACCTGTAAGAACATCATTATCTTTCCATTCCTTAGCAAAGGCTCAACAAACCATCAACATACTTGTGATACTCATGTTAAGTACAACCTTACATTAAGATATTCACCTACCAGCAGTTTTGGGTAACAACCACATTAAGAGGATACTCGATCACCACATAAGTTATACAAGGGAGCTAAGAATAATCAATCACCAATGTTGGACTATACTAGGGTTTGGTGTATCTAGGATAAGCTAGATAAGCATTACACATTACCTCATTATGGTGATCATAAGTCTACATTCATATGAGGGAAAGGGTAAGACTACATGATCAAGGAAAATCACCATTGAATTCTTCATCATTCAAACCAAACCAACATACCACAAACATCACCCTAAACCATTAGATGTGAGAAGGTAAAACCATTGGTTATAATATGAGCAAACAGCTTTAAACAAACCACTTAGAAAAATCATCGAGTTGTGACCTAGATGAGTCACCAACTAGACCTAGTCAAGCCATCATTTGACAACATAGATACACCATCAGTTGTTGACTCAAGAAGGACCATCAATTGTGGGAATACAACCCACCATCATTTTATTACCTAAAGAAAGTCATTTGTTCTAGAGTCTAGGACCACCATTGAATGTGGTTTCCAAGACTCGCATTGGTTGTGACACTCAGTGTCACCAGTGGTTTTGGACCATCGAATCATGGACAAATGAGCCATCGATTGTGACTAAGAACAACCATTGGTTGATAACCCATGAGGGCCATTCGTTGTCAATCTCAGTGAGATCATTGTTTGATATCAACATGTAGTAAAAACTGATCCAAAGACTAAGGAAAAACCATCGTCTATTAAACCAAGAAAGCCATCATTTGAACCCCCACATATAAGTTCCAAAGGCCATCAAATTTAGAAACTCTAATCATCATTTGATGAGGAGAAAGCATATCCATCGGTTGTGCTCAAGAGAAAGATCCCAAAACATCATCAAAGTAACCCCCCTCGATTGACACATAAAAGCCAAGCAAAACAGCAAAAGAGCCAAACTATTGGGTGCAGAAAAAGGAGAGAAAACAACTCACAAACCCAAGTAAACCCATCATTCAAGAGATACTAAGAACAATCATTTGACAAGAAAACAAATCCTAAAGCTTCATCTACCATATAGAGGCCTTGAACATGGTTTAGAACAGGTCCAAGAAGGTAAACCATTCAAGAAACTATCATCTAAGCCCGAACCCTAGGCAAAGGTAGGATCTCACTCCTTAGAACTTAGCTTTAGAGCAAGATTTAGCACATGAAAGCTAAAAGTAAGAAATACAAGTGGAGAAAGTTATACAGTGCGCCTCTAAGATGAATATTAAGCTTGAATCAACAAGCCAGATCGAGCACTAGAGGAAGGAAACCCTAGCTTAGCACTCCACACGGCCAAGCAAGCTTCTTATCCAAGAAAGAGAGAAAACCCTAGGTGAAGGAAGCAAGAAAGAAGGGTTCTTTAAGCTGTAGAGAAAGATCTACCATGAAACACCATGGCCACGACCAAGAAGAAGGAGAAAGGAGGTAAGGCAAGAAGGAAAATGAAGGAAAGAGGGCATAGATTACCTACTTAGGTCAAGAGAAAGAAAGGAAAGCTCTACATGCTCCAAGAGAGGGTAGATCTGAACCCTAGCTGCACATGCAAGGAGATCGACCACCTTCTTTTACCTTGGGCACCTTCTTCTCCACTAGAGCAAGGAGGACAAATTTCTAGATAGAAAGGAAGAAAAATAATTCCATAAGGTTTGTTTGCATGGAAGGTTTATTTGCCAGTGAGCGGTAGTTGCCCTCATCACAGCACGGGGCCCCTCATGAAGGGTCCTGGGTTCGATTCTCGCTGGTAGCACTGCTCGGAAATGAATTTCTCACAACGTCAGCTGGCCTCTGATGCGACTTTAATTGAGATACCGGGTGTGCGGGCGCACAGGTTTCCTGGGTTTACCAGTCCCTGTTATCTAGGCCTTTTCCTGGGGGTGTTGGGCTTCCCCCGGTTATTAAAAAAAAAGCTATGGGAGAAAGAGAAGAGAAGGCTAAGGTGTCCTAACATGTTTGCCAAGTGTCCATGGCCAAGGGATATCATGTCCATGTAAGAAGTAGCTCCATTGTCTATGGAGTCTTCTAGGCCATCAGATATTGACCATCCTAGTGTGTACATCAAGTTTCATCACTTGGTGGCCATCGTTTGATGAAACCCTAGGTCACTAGGTGGGAAACCATCAATTGGTCACCCCTTCTAAGCAAACCATAGATCCAAGGGACTCTAAGAAAGAAGACCATTGTCCTACTACCTCTGGAGACCACCATCAATTTTAACCACCTGAGGATGGCCATCGGATGTCACCCATCTAGGGGGACCATCAGTTGATGGCCTCTTAAGGTAGCTCATCCATGAGAGCAAAACCCTATTTCACACTATACATGTGTCACCATCAAACCAGGTGTACCTTGGTTAGAGACATCTCTATAGGGTGAGTTAGGGTTTTTCTCTCAAAGATGAGCTACCTTGAGAGGCCATCAACTGATGGTCCCCATAGATGGGTGACATTTGATGGACATCCTCAGGTGTGGAAAAATGATGGTGATCTCTATAGGTAGTAGGTATGTGGTCTTCTCTCTTGGGGTCCCTTGGACCAATGGTTTGCTTGGAAGGGGTGACAATCAATGGTTTCCCACCTGGTAACCTAGGGTTTCATCAAACGATGGTCACCAAATGATAAAACTCAATTTCTACCCTATTGGGGTCAAAATTGAATGGCCTAGCAGACTCCACAACAGATGGAGCTTTTTCTTGCATGGACATGATGTCTCTTGTCCATGGACACTTGGTAAACATGTAAGGACACCTTAGCCTTCTCTTCTCTCTCTCTCTCTCTCATAGCTATATAAACCTCCTACCTTCAATGAAAATGAACCTTTTGGACTTCTTTCTCTTCCTTTCTATCTATATCATTGTCCTCCTTGCTCTGGTGGAGAAAAAGGTGCCCAAGGTAGAAGAAGGTGGTTGATCACCTTGCATGTGCATCAAGGGTTCATATCTACCCTCTCTTGGAGCTTGCAGAGCTTTCCTTGCTTTCTCTTAACCTAAGTAGGTAAGATATCCCCTATTTCCTTCATTTTCCTTGCTTCCATACCTCCTTCCTCCTTATTATTTGTTGTGGCCAAGGTATTCCATGGTAGATATGAAAAAACCCTTCTTTCTTACTTTCTTGACCTAGGGTTAGCTCTCTTTCTTGGAGAAGAATCTTGTTTGGTTGTGTGGAGTGTTAAGATAGTGTTTCCTTCCTCTTGTGCTCAAGCTAGCTTTCTATTTTGGAGCTTTGTCTTCTTCCTAGAGGTGAGTTATGTAACTTTCTCCATGTTTATTGCTTACTTGTAGCGTGCATGTCCTAGATCTTGCTCTAAGACTAAGTAGAGAGATACTACCTTTGCCTAGGGTATGAGCTTAGGTGCTAGTTTCTTGAATGGTTTACCTTTTAGGATGTGTTCTAAACCTTGCGCACGATCTCCCTATGGTAAAAGAAGCTTTAGGGTTGGTTTTATTGTGAAAATATGGTTCTTAGTATCTCTTGAATGATGGGTTTACTTAAATGTTGTGAGCTGATTTCTCTCCTTCTTCTGCACCTGATGGTTTGGTTCTTTTCCTATTTTGCTAGGCCTTTGTGTATAAAGTGATGGAGGTTACTTTGCTAATGTTTTGGGCTCTTTCTCTTGAGCACAACTAATGGACATGTTTTCCCCTCAACAAATAATGGTTAGAGTTTCTAAATTTGATGGTCTTTGGAACTTATATGTGGTGGTTAAAATGATGGCTTTCTTATTTTAACAAACGATGATTTTTCCTTGGTCATGAATCAATTTTTCCCACATGTTGATATCAAGCAATGGCCTCATCAAGTCTGACAACCGATGGCCCTCTATTACAACCCTAATTTTGGGTTCATTTGATGAGATATGTAATTTCTCATATTAAATATATTTGAACAAATAAAGATATAATTTGTTTTGAATAAATGGATTTCATTTACAATAGCCTTGATGATTATGTTGTGGGCTTTATTGGCTATTGGGCCCAATCACAAGGAAATTCAATTAATAAACGAATAATTGAGTTTTTGAGAAAAGAAAATTGTGGAAACCTCTGGAAGGCAAATCCAAAGAGGGATTTCGTGCCTCTTGGGTTCCTTGTGTTTCTAGGAATCCAAAGTTGCATAAAGAGTGCAATAAGAAAAGAAAAGATTAATTAAATATTTCTTTATTAAGAAAGAAATTGAAAACAATGGTAAAATGTGGAAAATAAGTAAAAAGAGGTACAATTGAATTATCCTTAGTGGAATTTCGTATCCCAAGGATTCCTAATGATAAAAGGGATACCAATGAGGAAAATAAAAGAGAAATAAAGAGAAATCTTCAAAAGGAGCTATTTTAATAAGAAATAAACAAAATAATGAGGAATACTAAAGAATAATGCATTTAGATGCATCTAGAAGGATAATGAATATCCAATAAAAAGGATTTCGAAATAATAAAGTTTCTTGGAATCCAAGGAGTCCCAATAAAGAGGAAAGAAAGAGAATTACCAAAATTGCAAAATAAAAGTATAATGGGGATACATAATTAATGAATTATGTGGCTTTGCTAAGAGGAAAGTATTTTCAAATAAAGGAAAATAGGATTTCATGGCTAATGGGTTAAAAGCCAAGAATAAGAGAATAAGGGAAAAGGATTTCGAATTTTCTAAAAATAGCCAATTAATATTGTTATTTTAGAAGATAATAAAGAGAGAAGAGGTTGCTAAGGAAATACATTTCCTTTTGGGGAAAGGACGTGAGTCCTCATGGATGTACACCTTAGGGCTTCGTTACCCACCCATATATATAGGGTAGAGCCCTGGTTCATGCCCAAGAGATGGAGAAAGAGAGATCTCGTGCTCTCCTCTGTGTCCTTCCATACAAACCCTAGTAGAAAGCTTAGATCTGCCTCGAGGGCACCAGGGAGAGGTGATGAGGTCTCTTCGGAGGCACAAAGCTCCCACAACGATCGGAGTTGGTCGCCATCATTTCCATGGCTGCGGCCATCGAGCAGAGTCTACTGAAGGCCGGCTCCAAGACTGCAGGTCGCGAGCTTGGCCAACCCTGACCAGCTGCAACGGCTGCGAGTTGGATGGCGCCCCAAGGGTGACGGGATGTGATGGAGCTAGGGGAGGCATCGACAGCAGCCATCGGGCTCCAGGGAGGAGAGTCCAGGCAGCGCAAGATCCCTGACCTAGCGGCAACAGGAGATGATCGTGAGGAGGAAGACGACGAGCTGCATTGGACCTTTTTGCTCTTCCAGGCTTTGCAATATCAAGGAGTCGCACAAGGGTAAAATCAGATTTTGGTTATGTTTTAAATCAGCCGGGTTATGCAGCTAGCGAGCAGTTGCATGAAGCAGGACACGTGGCACCCTTCCATTGGCCAAGAGGTATACAATTTATAAAATTCATAGTTAATTATTGATAGCTCCAATGGAAACATATAATCATGAATTTTGGTCAGGAGAACGAGAGGAATCCCATAAAAATGATATTAAAGGTTGATTCCATTCCTAATTGCAAAAGTACTATAAGTTGATGAAAAGTGCATGAAAGTTAAGTTAAAAACCATATTTGTGATTAAAGGTTGAATCTAGTATGCTTAATGGGTTAATTGAAGTATTAATAACCTATTGAATGATAATGTTAGATTCAAACCTGATCTAGATGTAAGATTGCAAGATTTAGGGTTTTTACCTGATATGAGAATGATTAAATAATTTAGAAGCCCTAATTTAGGGTAAAAGAGGATAGGATCATATTTAATTTGAAAATGTGAAAATATGTTGTAAAATGATGGTCCTAAGTTATTTGTACATAAAAGTCCTTAATTTTGGATAAATACCCTATATGTAGTGATTAGGGTTTTCTCACGAATAAAAGGTAGATTGATGGTAAAACAAGTTCATATATTAATTAGACCCTAATGAACTTTGAATTGATGATAGGTGTGTATAATGATCTTGTCAAGGATTAAAAGGATAAAATAGTAGCTTTAATGAAAAAGAAGCTTAATGAAATTAATTGATGATTAATGTGCCTGTAATATGAAAATAGAGTTATATGTTGTTAAGATAACCTTAATATTGAAAAATAGATGAGATAATTAGGGTTTATGAGTAATGGCATAAAAGTAGGGTTTAATATGGTAAAAGATGAAGGGAAACCATAATTGCAAAATGAAACCCTAAAATGGATCCAGAAACCCTAGAAAGTGAATCCAAGTCAATAAAATAGATTCTTGATAAAGTGTGTAATAAATAGAGTATATATTATTTTCAGGAATTATGTGATTGTTGACTTGCTTGCTTGGATTGCATTCTTGGTTGGATTTGCTTAATGCTGTGAAATCATCAAATCAGGTATGTGGTTACGCTTATGATTATCCCGACTAGTTTTTTGAGGATTTTATCGACGTTTCCCTCATATCTTGAAATAACTGTTGGATGCTTTTATTTCATGCAACTATAGAGTGACTATGACTATCACTATGAATATACATGTATAACTGGCTAGATCCGGGTTCACCTCTATGGCTTGTAAAGGCTAAAAGGGGTAACCTAGAGTAAGATCTAGATTAACGTGGGTTAGAAATTGGGCTACTTATGAGTAGTGTCATGTGACTCAACCCTAGAAATTGGTTCACCTATAGGTGGGACCATGAGGG
Source organism: Alisma plantago-aquatica (assembly GCA_963693085.1). Classification (NCBI taxonomy): domain Eukaryota; kingdom Viridiplantae; phylum Streptophyta; class Magnoliopsida; order Alismatales; family Alismataceae; genus Alisma; species Alisma plantago-aquatica. Next base: position 869,747,263 of record OY856411.1, on the reverse strand, counting down.
GTTTAATGGGGATCTACCATAAGGAAGGTAGTATTCGGGTCCACTGCAGGGATAGCACAGAGGATAGGGTACTCATGGATCACAGAGTTATATTTAAAACATAATCTTGGTTGTTAAATGATTAATTGAATGATTATGTTGTTATCATAGTTGCACGTTTATCATTTCCCCCACATACCATCTTCGGTTGACCGACGTTTTGTTTGTCGGTGTTTTAGGTACAATCCAAAAGGAAAAACAGTAAATCGTCATATTGCAAAATACGTGAAGTAAAATGCAAGGAGGATTAGTCAGAGTAGAATACATATTTGGATAGGAGTTTAGAAATCCAAAGTTTTCAAAAGGTATGCAAAAGTTTATTTTCTTGCAGTTTTCCCATTTAGTCAGTTAAAATTTGATAATTGTTCTTGGTTAATTACCGAACCTTTGATCCGGAAGTTATGCGTGCAGATTCAACCTCTCAGTCTCCCTTAATTGGGGGTTATCAGGAGGTGGGGTCATAACATTTGGTATCAGAACCTAGGTTCCTCAGTTAACCATTAATAATTATTAAATTTTACAAACTCCATAGAACCCAAGGGAGTTATTAGAGGATTATCTGAAAGACAGAGGTGTCTAGAAAAGGATCACGATCGGGGGCTGGCAATATTTTCCTCCGTGCCGCTAGTCAGAATACGAGTACTCTCGGATCTGTGTGACTGCCTGGCCAAATTCCTAATATATGAATCAAAATAAGATATCTTTAGGACTTTCTCATCTCATTCATCCCTTCTCATCAAAAATTCTATTAAGGACCTTAAGGATTAGGGTTTTCTCTCTTTTCCTCACCCTCTTGAGGTATGGGTAAGGTTAATAAGGTCTAAGGAATCCTCCACCAAATTAATGAAAAGCATGTAAATAAGATGTCATGGACATAAGCTTAATAGATTAAGCGCAAACTAAATGATAGATACATGCTTAGGTCGTATGACATAAGTTGTCATGCCCTCAGAAGAGACCTGTGGCTAGACCTTCTTATCAGGAGGATAGATAAAGAAAGTTAGCCTTGGAGATAAATATCTCCATTATAAGTAGAGACCTGGCACATCCTCTGAGGACTACGTTAATCCTAACCCTAAGTGAAGGTTAGAGAGAGAGATGGCATGATGAGTTAGACCAGGTGTTGGGATGGACATGCCTTGGATGACATATGACCCATGAGAGGTTGGATGACCAAGTACCTTTGGCGACCCAACCCTGGGAAGGGTCGTGCATGTTAGAGTGAAGGCTAACTCCTTCATTGATGAGGTTAGAGAAAAACCTATAGAACCCTATGGACTTGTACAAGTAGGGTATAGCTTGCACCTAGGGCACGTCAGTAGTGCTGACAGTAGGATGAAACCCTGGTTAAGGAATCATGAGGGACGGCTTATGAAATAAGCATAAAGGGCTATGGATGATATTGAGCAAACATAAGTTCGAGCCTAGGATTCACCCATGCAGATGATGCTTTCGAGGTTGATCCTTCATGAAGAGAGGATCTCTAATGACGAGGTTGGTTGTAGTGTTAGCTCTAGAGAGAGAACAGGTGACCAAGCAAGAAGGTTGGAATCCTAGACTCTAAGATATGAGGAAAAGTAGGGAGTTGAGGATGATGCGACCTAAGTGGATGACAATAGTCACCACATTCCTAGAGGTTGATGATGTCTTGGTTGCCTTGGGAGGGACCAAACCCTAGAGAGAGGATGAGGCTTCTGGCACCTATGTGCCTATGGTATAAGTGTTCACCTTCTGAGAAAGGAAGAAGAAGTTCTGTATACCATGGAGAGGTTTAGTAATAGGTTATGAGGCCTTGTACCTTGTTGGTTGTCCTTGAGGAGGACTCAACTTTAGAGTGTTGATCAAGGAAAAAGGATGATAGGACGTGTATGTCATTCCCGTTACATGTTTGGTTTGTCGTTAAGAGGTTGAACAAACAGCTAGACATCAAGAACATGAACCTAGGGTTCCTAGGCCCAAGAGGGGAAGTGGTATACCTAATTCTCATGACGAGAATTAAGTTGCTATAGTTTTGAGCATGGTACTCATGTATGGAGGAAAAGGGAAACTCCTTAAGTTGAAGGTATGATGAACCCCTCACAGCTAAGTTGATGTTAAAGGAAGGTATGATCTTGATCTAATGATAAGGAATGAGAACCCAGATGACCTAGCCTGGTTCAGTAGTCCGTTTGTGCCTTAATGGCTTGCTAGGGTCAAGCATGCTCATATGGATGTAAACCCAAAGGATGTTTGTGACCTTGTTGCCAAGAGATAGTTTTCCTCCCATCCTGGGAGAGGGACCCCTTTGGTAAGGTGTATATCCATTTTGTTGGTTTAAGGTAACCTAAAGAGGTCTCATAGGATCCTGAGAAGCTAAGTAAAAAGTACATGGTATGAGATGAACCTTTAGACCCATATATATCCATCTCTAAGTGCATGTGGATGTGTTACCATGGAGGTAACCGATAAGGGGCCTGACTAAGGTAGGCATGTCACCATGACCCCTATGAGAGGATGAATGTCAGCCCATGTATACAAAGAGAGATGATGAAGGCTTGGGTAAGGTTCTAAGTTGGACATGTACTATAACACAATCCTAAGTCTATCCTAGGGCCAGGTAGGGATAAGACCGATGAAAGTAGGAGTTGCCTAATTCCCTAGTTGCACATGACCATAGGGTCGGGATGTAACAACTATCATTGTTTGAGGGCCATGGGTTAGGACATTGATCACTTCATGAACTCATGGGACCCAAAGGGCAGATGAGTAGGGCACTCCCTAAATTCATAAGGGAAGAGGGATGACCCCAAAAGTGTCGGCACCCTATAGACTGAGAGGAAATGACCAAGGATTGTGCGGTGACCCAAGTAGGTTCGAAACCAGTTTTCCATGGAAGTATCTTTGATAGCAAGATGATTGTAATATAGAGCATAAACAAAACGTTTCAACTTAGATTTAAAGGTGTACAGGCAAGGTGGGATGTACCATCTCTACTCTTGGAACAGGAAGAACTATGTATTTGGACTGTAGCCAAATTCTTATTTCCCCTTGTTATGGGGGTGAGAGATAGGACAACATGCATGCCATACACCAAGGATAAAGATGATGTGGGTTGGAACGTTGCCACGAGATATGGGGACAGAGAAGATAACATACCCTGGTAAAGTGAATGATACATGGATGGTTTGCAAACACTAAAGAGAGATAACATAGTCATCTTATAAGGATGTTGTTAGCCCGAGTTATGTGGAAATTGCAAGTGATGGAAGGTATAGTTTGATCATCATGAGGATGAGCCCGGAGTTTTCTCGATGAAGATAGTTTTAGAGTCGAGATGAGATGATAAGTGGAATACATGAAGGTGTATGTCTCCAACATTACCTAATACCTAAGGATGTGAAGTGGTAATGGATGCTCTGGTTGAGATATAGTTGCCTAGTTTAGCTAGAGGCTAGAAGAAATTGAGGTTGTTAGGCTAACCCTGAGATCAAGAAAGAAGATATGTTGGGCTAACACTCAGATGTAACGAGATCTGTCGAACAAGTTAGTGGATGTTTGGTTAGTCATCCTTGGTGAAATAAAAGGATGGTTTTAGAACTTCAATTGCACTTCTCTGGAGAGGAAGGTGTTGAAACCCTGATTAGAGTGGTTTAGGGTTTTTGAAGTATCGATCTTGAGAAATCATGACATATAGGAAATCGTGATTTTAAGATCACCATGCACCATGGATAATAACTGAAAATAGCACCTTGGATGCTTAAGATGAGGCTACAGGTGGTATGTGGCCATGCATGAGAGAAGGTGAAGGATGAGCATCGATAACCCAGTGCATTGATATAGAGGATAAGGAGTTCCCGTAAGGGAAAGGGAGTTCGTCACTATGGATGTTGAAAGTCTTCCCTGGACAAGGAAGGTCGAGATGTGATATGGGGTATGGTAGATCATCTTACCCATATGACATGAGAGAGAAAGAGTTTTGTTAAGGGACAGATCTGGTTGAACTACCCATGAGAGTGATGATTCGTCTACACCATGATGCGAGTGCAAAGGTTATTGAGTTTGACCTAAAGATTCCATTCTAAAAGGTGGAAGTGGGTATATGAAGAACTCAATGTAAGTACAGTTTATCACCCCTAACTAATGGTTAGTATGATCCAGACTAAAGAGTCTGATGAGAGCATATGTGCTCGTTCAGGGTGATGGCTGGGGACAGTTCTTATCCTAGGAAAGATGTGATGATGACCACCGTATCTAGTATCGGGATTTAAAGAAGCTATGTAAGGGAAGTTGTGTCGGTCACCACTTCAGTAAGGTGATGTTGGTGAAAGGACCACGTGATGGTTAGAAAAGGGCCACAATGTGTGTGGATGAAGTCGCTTTGATTGTGCAATGGCTGAAAGGAGCCTAGAAATGGCGTGAGTCGTGAGCAGATGCAAAGTAGACTGACATGCAGTTCACTATGGGAAATATGTGACATGAAAATCCGACCCCTCTAAGTTATAGCTAAGAGAGATCAGTCCCCGATACATGGGTTCTTATGACATGTTTGGTGGAGAAGGTTAAGCTTGATCTTACCTCTCAGGATAAATAATGTGTGATGAGTTCCATGTATCCAATTTAGAGCACTATGTGAGATACCCTGACCATGTGTTGAGAAATGAACCTAGTGAGCCAGGCTGAAATGGCTTGAGTCCACCTGTGCAGTTTATAGACGCCAGGATGAAAGAACTCAGAGAAAAGAATATGTAATGATAAAGGTTCTTTGGGAGATCCATGAGTACAGTAAAGCCACATAGGGGCCAATGATGGACATGGAAAAGTCTTATCCTGAATTGTTTGTTTGCTTGATAAAATTTTGAGGACAAAATTCCTATAAGAGGGGAAGGATTTTACAACCCTGATTTTGGGTTCATTTGATGAGATATGTAATTTCTCATATTAAAGATATTTGAACAAATAAAGATATAATTTTTTTTTGAATAAATGGATTTCATTTACAACAGCCTTGATGATTGTGTTGTGGGCTTTATTGGCTATTGGGTCCAATAACAAGGAAATTCAACTAATAAATGAATAATTGAGTTTTTAAGAAAAGAAAAATGTGGAAACCTCTAGAAGGAAAATCCAAAGAGATATTTCGTGCCTCTTGGGTTCCATGGGTTTCAAGGAATCCAAAGTTGCATAAAGAGTGCAATAAGAAAAGAAAAGATCAATTAAATATTTCTTTATTAAGAAAGATATTGAAAACAATGGTAAAATGTGGAAAATAAGTAAAAAGAGGTACAATTGAGTTATCCTTAGTGGAATTTCGTATCCCAAGGATTCCTAATGATAAAAGGGATACCAATGAGGAAAATAAAAGAGAAATAAAGAGAAATCCTCAAAAGGAGCTATTTTAATAAGAAATAAACAAGATAATGAGGAATACTAAAGAATAATGCATTTAGATGCATCTAGAAGGATAATGAATATCCAATAAAAAGGATTTCTAAATAATAAAGTTTCTTAGAATCCAAGGAGTCCCAATAAAGAGGAAAGAAAGAGAAAATACCAAAATTGCAAAATAAAAGGATAATGGGGATACATAATTAATGAATTATGTGCTTTTGCTAAGAGGAAAGTATTTTCTAATAAAGGAAAAAAGGATTTCATGGATAATGGGTTAAAAGCCAAGAATAAGATAATACAGGAAAAGGATTTCGAATTTTCTAAAAATACCCAATTAATATTTTTATTTTAGAAGATAATAAAGAGAGAAGAGGTTGCTAAGGAAATACATTTCCTTTTGGGGAAAGGAGGTGAGTCCTCATGGATGTACACCTTAGGGCTTCGTTACCCACCCATATATGTAGGGTAGAGCCCTGGTTTGTGCCCAAGAGATGGAGAAAGAGAGATCTCATGCTCTCCTCCGTGTCCTTCCATACAAACCCTAGTAGAAAGCTTAGATCTGCCCCGAGGGCACCAGGGAGAGGTGATGAGGTCTCTTTGGAGGCACGAAGCTCCTACAATGGTCGGAGTTGGTCGCCATCGTTTCCATGGTTGCAGCCATCAAGCAGAGTCTGCTGAAGGCCGGCGCCAAGAATGCAGGTCGCGAGCTTGGCCAACCCTGACCAGCTACAATGGCTGCAAGTTGGATGGCGCCCCAAGGGCGATGAGATGTGGAGGAGCTAGGGGAGGCATTGACAGTAGCCATCGGGCTCCGAGGAGGAGAGTCCAGGCCGCGCAAGATCCCTGACCTAGCGGCAACAGGAGATGCTCACGAGGAGGAAGACGACAGGCTGCATTGGACCTTTTTGCCCTTCCAGGCTTTGCAAGATCAAGGAGTCGCGCAAGGGTAAAATTGGGATTTGGTTATGTTTTAAATCAGCCACGTTACGCAACTAGTGAGCAGTTGCATGAAGCAGGACACGTGGCACCCTTCCATTGGCCAAGAGGTATACAATTTGCAAAATTCATAGTTAATTATTGATAGCTCCAATGGAAACATATATTACATGAATTTTGGTCAGGAGAATGAGTGGAATCCAATAAAAATGATATTGAAGATTGATTCCATTCCTAATTGCAAAAGTACTATAAGTTGATGAAAAGTGCATTAAAGTTAAGTTAAAAACCATATTTGTGATTAAAGGTTGAATCTAGTATGCTTAATGGGTTAATTCAAGTATTACTAACTTGTTGAATGATAATGTTATATTTGAACCTGATCTAGATGTAAGATTGCATGATTTAGGGTTTTTACCTCATATGAGAATGATTAAATAATTTAGAAACCCTAATTTAGGGTAAAAGAGGATAAGATCATATTTAATTTGAAAATATGAAAATATGTAGTAAAATGATGGTCCTAAGTTATTTGTACATAAAAGTCCTTAATTATGGATAAATACACTATATGTAGTGATTAGGGTTTTCTCATTAATATAAGGTAGATTGATGGTAAAACGAGTTCATATGTTAATTAGACCCTAATGAACTTTGAATTGATCATATGTGTGTGTAATGATCTTGTCAAGGATTAAAAGGATAAAATAGTAGCTTTAATGAAAAATAAGCTTAATGAAATTAATTGATGATTAATGTGCTTGTAATATGAAAATAGAGTTATATGTTGTTAAGATAACCTTAATATTGAAGAATAGATGAGATAATTAGGGTTTATGAGTAATGGCATAAAATTAGGGTTTAATATGGTAAAAGATGAAGGGAAACCCTAATTGCAAAATGAAACCCTAAAATGGATCCAGAAACCCTAGAAAGTGAATCCAAGTCAATAAAGTAGATTCTTGATAAAGTGTGTAATAAATAGACTATATATTCTTTTCAGGATTTATGTGATTATTGAATTGCTTGCTTGGATTGCATTCTTGGTTGGATTTTCTTAATGCTGTGAAATCATCAAATCAGGTATGTGGTTACGCTTATGATTATCTCGACTAGTTTTTCGAGGATTTTATTGACGTTTCCCTCATGGCTTGAAATAACTGTTGGATGCTTTTATTTCATGCAACTATAGAGTGACTATGACTATCACTATGAATATGCATGTATAACTGGCTAGATCTGGGTCCACCTCTGTGGCTTGTAAAGGCTAAAAGGGGTAACCTAGAGTAAGGTCTAGGTTATCGTGGGTTAGAAATTGGGATACGTATGAGTAGTGCCATGTGAGTCAACCCTAGAAACGGGTTCACCTATAGGTGGGACCATGAGGGGTTTAATGGGGATCTACCATAAGGAAGGTACTATCCGGGTCCACTGCAGGGATAGCACAGAGGATAGGGTACTCATGGATCGTGGAGTTATATTTAAAATGTAATCTTGGTTGTTAAATGATTAATTGAATGATTATGTTGTTATCATAGTTGCACGTTTATTGTTTCCCCCACATACCAGCTTCAGCTAACCGATGTTTTGTTTATCGGCATTTTAGGTACAAGCCAAAAGGACAAATAGTAAATCATTATATTGCAAAATACATGAAGTAAAATGCAAGGAGGATTAGTCAGAGTAGAATACATACTTGGATAGGAGTTTAGAAATATAAAATTTTCAAAAGGTATGCAAAAGTTTATTTTCTTGCAGGTTTCCCATTTAGTCTGTTAAAATTTGGTAATTGTTCTTGGTTAATTGCCGAACCTTTGATCCAGAAGTTATGGGTGCGGCTTCAACCTCTCAGTCTCCCTTAATTGGGGGTTATCGGATGGTGGGGTCGTAACACCCTCCTAGGTCATCAACCAATGGTTGTTCTCAGTCTCAACTGATGGCTCATTTGTCCATGATATGATGGTCCAAAACTGATAGTGACACTGAGTGTCACAACCAATGGGAGTCTTGGACACCACATCGAATGGTGGTCCTAGACTCTACAACTGATGGCTTTTTCTAATTAAATAACCGATGTTGGTTTGTATTCCCATAACTGATGGTCCTTCTTGAGTGAACAACCAATGCTGTATCTATGTTGACAAATAATGGCCTGACTAGTTCTAGTTGGTGACTCATCTAGGTCACAACTCGATGGATTTTCTAAGCAATTTCTTCAAAGGTGTTTGCATATATTACAACCAATGGTTTTACCTTCTCACATCTGATGCTTTTGGGGTGATGTTTTTGGTATGTCTATTTGTTTTCAATGATGAAGAGTTGTGATTTTCTTTAATCATGTTGTCGTATGAATGTAGACTTATGATCACCATAATGAGATAATGTGTAATGTTGATCTAGTTTATCCTTGATAAACCAAACCCTAGTATAATCCAATAATGCTGATTGATTATGCTTAGCTCCCTTGTGTAACTTATGTGGTGATGGAATATCCTCTTAATGTGGTTATAACCCTAAATTACTGGTAGGTGAACATCTTAATGTTAGGTTATGCTAAACATCAGTGTCACAAGTATGGTGATGGTTTGTTTAGCCTTTTCTAAGGCATGCAAAGATAATGGTGTTCTTACAGGTGAATATAATGTGATGGTCTTAATGACCCTTGTGCATGGTTGAGCCCTATTGGAAGTGTGATCCTCTTGCTTATGTGACAATGAATGGTATCATGTGGTGATGTGACAAGATTCATGCCTCATAGGTTTTGTATCTTTTGGAGCTTTTATGCCCCAATGCTTTCTAGAAATGAATTAGGTTTTTTATGTCCACTTGTTTGATGCAAACTTAATTCATCCAATTGGCAATAACTAATCAAGTGAAACCTTAATCATGTAGTGCCCTATGCCATAGATCCATCCCATTGTTAGAACTTGTCGAATGCTAAAATGAACATTCCTAAGGGAAACTCAGACCGCATACTATTGAGTATGCGAGGTGCAAGTGACTGTGTGTCCTTGTCATCTTAATTCCAAGTGTTTATGGAGGATGTTTTTTATCACACCTAGCCTTAGTTTGAGAACAGAAGCATTCATGTCTCAGTGATTATATATGTGATATGATTGGAGGGAAACTACAATTGTGCCTCATTGATTGGGTTTCTATACCCTGGTTTCTAGCCTCGTGACATGTACCAAGGTGGGCTATTGTTTTCAACTTAACTATATGTCATTGATGACACTTTGACTATATGTCACTGCAGTGTAGACTCACACAAACTGAGTAATGCAGAGAAGATCCTAGAGTCTGGCTCTTCCTAGATCTTATATGGAATAGATTGTAACCAAGAGGTGGTCAGTTGGAATTTGAGTAGTACGACCAATTCTCCAGGACATAATACAAGACGTAATACAGCCATGTAGTACATATATTTAGGGTTAAAACACAACTCACATTGGATGTTTACCCTTGCCTTGTGACTCATGATGTTAGTTGCTTATGATACAATAGTGTTTCTTAAACTTCTCAGTTAGTATACATTGTGGTAATAGAAGTATACATGTTCTTCGTATCCCTTCTAATTACAAATGATACTATGTTTATATGTTGTGGCTACCCAATCTTCTCATCTTGTTTAATAGTAATATATATCTATGGTAAAAATAATCGACAGCAGAGAGTTATATCTCTCACCGGGACATGGGTCTCACTCTCATGATTTCCACACCCTTATTAGGTAGTCGTCAATGACGTGGTAGAGATTGTGTTGTTGACAAAGAGCGGCTTGGAGAGTAGTGATTTAGAAGGTTGTTTATCTACTAGTGTTGTAGTAGAGTCCTGTGTTATCCATGTACTATCAGGTTCTGAGAGGGTTGTGTTTTGTATATGATGTATATCGACAGGTGGCTTTGGGACTATGCCTTGGTTGTATATATATGTCATGTACATGTAAATAGGTCCTTTTGTATACATGTTGTGGCTAAGTCCATGAGATAGATGTAAATACATGATATGGTATGTGATAGGATATAAGTGGTTGGACCTTATTGTAATATGTTTCTGCTCTTACTAGTGATGTTTTAATCAATTTTAATTTACCCTATTTTCTAATAATATGATTTTTAGTTTTTAATTGGTGGTTTTCTTTGAGTAATATCATTTGGTGTGGCGTTGGGGGTCATAGTTTGGTTGGTAGACCTCTAGGATCTCTAAGTCTATAGGGACATAGGACTAGGGTTTGTGTCTATTCTTGCATCCTCCAACATATCTAATTTTAGCTTTTGCTTATGAATATATGTTTGTAGAGCACGAAGAACATGCTGAGAGTAACTTTGTTGCACTAGAAGGTGGTGCGAGGAGGTAGGCCAGAGTAGAAGGAATGCTTGAAGATCCTCAGTTCGACCCAACAACCATGGCCAATCCCACTTTATAATCCATGTTTGGACAACTGATGGTCAAAATTACGCATTTGACAGACCAAGCGCTCGTACCACAAGCTAGTACTACCACCACTAATGTGCAATCCAAGGGTTTTGGTAAGATGTTTGAGCATTTGAGACGAATAGGAGTGGTTGAGTATGCGGGGACAACAGAGACAATGGATGTTGAAATGTGGTTGTTGTTGAGGACAAGGTGATTCATGTTGTGTACCTATTGAAGGGTAGTGTTAGGCCATTGAGGAGAAGAAGAGGCATGGTGTACTGGTCAGTTAAAAAGAGTTTGGGGGGAGTTTGTGAGTTGATAATTCCCTAAGATGTATCTAGACGAGAAGAGCTTGCAATTTGAGAAGATCTGGTAGGGATTGATGACAATCAATGAGTATGAGGCCAATATCATGGAGATGTTGAGTTTTTTCCTCATATGGATGTGACAGACAAGAGTGGATCAGATAGTTTGATAAGGGTTTGAGTATCAAGTTGACAATGACGATACCTTCTCTGGGGAACCCAGAGAGGTTTGCTACCTTTGTTGAGTCTGTGAGGAGGATCGAGTAGTCCACAATCGAGAAGCATGAAGCCATCGCTAAGAAGAGACCGACTTAGTCTCAAGGGAAGTCCTCTGGAGTCTTCAAGAACCCTGGATTTACATCACCTTAGTCAAGAAGAGATCTGGTGTGCCATCTCAGTGGTCCCTAGGCAAGGGTAGAGGTAGTAGATTTCTTCTAGTAGGAGCTCATAGTATACCATCAATGTCAGTGACATGGCTATCTAGGCCATGATATGAGAGAGACATGTCATGAGTGAGGATAGATTTGGCATAAAATGGGGTTTTATCTGTGAAGGATTAAGAGGTGACACAACAGCTGAGTCAAGTCAACAAGGTTTGCAACACTGACTCTGATAACCACTATCAAACTGACAGCCAAATCGTCACAGTAATTACACAGAATAACCATTAGTAGAATATTAATGAAAATCATTAAAAATTAAAACCATTTTGCAAAGAGATCCAATGCCAGGAAACTCTTAAAGAAAGAACCAAATAAATATATACATCATGGTTCACATTGTACCATCTCATCTCGAGGATATCATATACCAGTTGCTTTGCCCAAACATATACATATGAAACATAAAACCTCGAGGCATACAAGCCAAAATCTCAGATTGTTTATAAAACCATTACATACTAACTTTCAAGGACCTGAGAGTATAGAGACGACACATAGGACTTCTATCTACAAGACACGACAGATATCACACTCAACCTGAGCAGTTACTATTGTCCTTGTTGCTATTGTCCTCCCTTTGTAGTATGGTTTCTACCTCCTTGTCTGTGTCCACCTAAGAATATTGTGATCAATGGGGTGATACAAAAGTCCCAACGAGAGATATAACTCTCCACCAACAACATTATTATCATAGGTAAACAATATAAAATTGAGTAGAGGCTCTTTTATATTAATAATCACGATTAATCATTGTTTATAAGAAGAATAGAGCAATATCATCTTTTAAAGCAATGCAGCTATCTATGATGGAGCAATAAATCATTTATTCACTTTATAAGGAATATGAAGAACACATATAACTTCTATCCATTTGAAATGTATAAAAGTAATGTAACATCAACCAATGTTTTTGTATTCAATCCTTAAGCAAATATGCTACACTGATGATTACATATTTACAATCACACTTATGCCCTGAGGAGATGAGGTATACTTCTCATGCTCCAACCGACCACAGCTACGTAAAGCATCGGTGCCATACAAGGTTAAAGGAAGAGCCATCTTCTAAGAGCTCACCTGTCTTGTTCAGTACGAAACCACTGGCAGTGCCATCACATGTCAAATGCAATTATCTTGCTAGGGTATAGTGGCATCTTTGCTATAGAGTTACGGTCGCACCATGCACTCTCCTTAGGAAGACCACACAACAATACCATGTATATTAATATTGAGTCATGACATATAGACATACTCTTATGATAATGAGGGAAATCACACAACGATCCCTATTTAGACGTAAGGATATTTTCTCCCATTACCCCCACATATTCAAAAGTATGATCTCTAAGTAAAACTCATTTTACCATTCAACAAATTCTGACACTGAATGGATCTATGGCTAGGGCAACTACATGATAAGGTTCCACTTGATTAATTAGGTGCATTATAGTATCTTTTAGCATCAACCAAGTTACAAGCATGAATTATAATAGATGCTACAAAGAAAGGTGTAATACATTTATCAAGTACTTTCATAATCTTTGGAACACATTGAATGCATAACACTTGGGATCTCAGTCCCTTATCACATTACTGGGGATTCTCATCCCTTAACATTATCATCATCATGATTGCTAGATCTGGGTATTCAAATCCTTAGTTCATCACTGAACATTGTCACCTCTTATCAGGTAACTATTACCTCTAGGTCCTCAGACCCAGGTATACATTATATTTGTTGCACAAGTATTTCACATGACTCACAATGCCCATTTAATCTATATCATATGAAACATCATAGATCATACATGGATATGCTCATCATCTCATGATACCTGCATGGTTAGTATTTCATGATAAAAACAATATCAAGTACATATCATCACCATGCAATGCAAGAGAAATACAACCTTCCCATTATTAGGGTTAGGGTGTCCCTTTTTAGCCAATTAGGGTTTCAAGTTCATATTATCAAGAATAAAAACCCTAATTCATAGCTCCACACATATTAGGAGCATACATTGATATCATAAGTATTCAATCATACTTGTTTATTCTCACCATTTATCATTAAATGATTATCACACAAAGTATGAGTTTCTCTCTCATCCTCACTAGGATATTGATTACATCATACTTTACTCAGTTGGCTCAACCCTTTTCTCAAGGTACATTGTCCTACACTTATCAAAATGCATTAAACTCTTTACATCTTAATGTATCATTTGACATAGCACACTTCATGTGTTACTCAATCAAGTATATCAGATTTGAGGTGCTTACCTCCATATTGGTTTTGAGGTGCTTCCACCATATCAGGCTAGAGGTGTGTGCTTACCACCATATCATCCAAGAGGTGTGTGCTTACCACCATATCATCCAAGAGGTGTGTGCTTACCACCATATCGTCCAAGAGGTGTGTTCTGATCACCATATCATCCAAGAGGTGTGTGCTTATCACCATATAGTCAAAGAGGTGTGTGCTTATCATCATATCATTCTAGAGGTGTATTCATACCACCATATCATCCAAGAGGTGTGTGTAGGTGTGTCACTTATATCGGGTTACTCAAGTCTAGGGTTTTGCATATCGAGTTAGACCCTTATGCTCATACCTTTTCAAACCTTCAAAGTATCAACCTACCATGTGTTGAGTGACATCCTAGACAACTGTTTAGTCCTTTTTCAACCAACCCAAATGTACAAAATGATAGGGGTGTGGGGTTCCAAGGTATAATGGATTTCATATCACCATATTAGGTTTCATTACCATATCGGATTAGAGGTGCTTCAACCCGATATCAGTTTGTGCCATGATGATGTCATCATTATCAAGCTCTAGACTTTCATCCCTTACTATTATAGTTCATGGACAATAGTCCTATGAGACTATTAGAACTCATAGAATCATCAATCATTCAAGAACATTTAAAATTGAAAGTAGATCAACAAGTATAGCAAGATTGAAGGTGAATAATAACATGATTGGGTTCAAGTTATATAACCCGCCTTAAGGACACCTTCAAAGCTCCAAGCTACAAAGCTTCACATTCAAAAGGATGAAGATGAAATTATCAAAGATCCAAGACTTGTTCACAACTCCTCTATATGCAAAGAATTACCATAGATAAGAACTTGGTGAAGAAGAAAAGAAAGGAAGAATCACACCCTGAGAATCATGCTTCAACCAAGGTTGAAGATGACCATGGCTTCACCTTAAGCTTAAGGATCAAGCTCCTCCTTGCTCCTCAACTACTATGCATGATACCTAAGAGAAAGAGAGTTGTAGGATTCAAAAAGTTTTACTAGTAGATGAAAGGAGTGGTATATATAATTGAGGCTCATAGAGGGAGTGTATAAGAGGTGTCATCACCTTATACTACTGGGTGACACATGTCCATGCATGGGTTGACACGTGTCCATGCATGCACACATATTTATCTTGTCATGCAAAACTCTTGGGGATAATATAGGGATAAGATTTCAGCCATTAGTTATCTTGTTGAACAAGATATTTCAACCCAACATCACTTTTTCACAAACCGATACGACTTTTCCAAGGAAAGTTGTAAACCGATATCCATCACCTTCTTGAAGTGATTAACTCATCATGGACTTTTCCAAGAGTTTAAAAAATGATATGGGACCTCCTCTATGGCTTCTTGGCCGATAGGCACTCCCATATAAGCTCTACAACTCAATACAACTCAATACAACTCATTTTAGGGTTTCAACTATACAACTCTTCTCGGTCTTTTCATAACCAAAAATACCATCACTCAAATATGATTCAAACATCATTCCTATTTATTTCTATCTCCTCTAGATGATTCTAAGAGACAGTATGGACACTCTAGAGGTGGTAATTTGCATATCAACCCTACGTTTTGAGTAAATTGCAATTTGCACCAAAATTGGTACACAAGGCACAATCATTATTCAAACAAGCTCCAAATTGGAACTTAGGCTTTCCACAAGCCACCCCTTAGAATCATTCTCTCTCTTATGATGATAAACACTTGAGGAACATAAAAAATGTGACATATTGCAAGATAACCCCTCATCTTGGGTAAATTGTAATTTACACCCAAACTATCTTATAATGCACAAACAATTTGCAAATAAGCTCAAACTTGAAAATTAAACTCTCCTTGAGTCTTAATTACTTTTAAAATGATTAAAAAGTTTATAAATAACTTACTTAAGAAAAAATTTCAGGGTTATGGCATAACCCAGGTCAGGGATGTTACACTAACAGTTCATCAACGGTGGTGGAAGCAGATGCAGTCAGGCTTTACAGGTGGGTTCCTCTAGACAAGACAGTAGAGGACATGAGAAACAACAGGCAATGACTCAATTCCATGCTATGAGTCATCCGAAGGGAGTGGTCAATCCAAGGGTCATAAAAAGTTAGATGGAGCTTTTCCATTCTGATTTGTATGCATTTTCTTTTGTTTCTATTTCGGTTGACTCAGGTAAAAAGTACACTTTTATCACCAGAGAGGTGATATGTAGTTTTTCTTTGCCTGATAGTCATAGATCTAATAGTCTTTGGTTAGAAACCCACCTTGTTGGTTCCACCGAGTTGCGGGAGGTGTGTCCATATTGCATTCTTTCCTTCTCAAGACACATCATTCAAGGGACCTTATCCCACTTGACATGCATGGATTTGATGTGATCCTTGGGATGGATACCTTGAGAAGTATAGGGTGGTCTTGGACTATAGTTCGAAGGTGGCGATGTTCTTTTAAGGTGATGTTCCATGGGTCTTCCAAGGAGACATGAAGATTCTTATGACATGTTTGGCGACAGTGATGATAGCAAAGAAGCTGATGAGGTAGGGGTGTGAGGTTTTTCTAGGTCATGTTATGGATACCAAGGATAGAGGTCCTAGTATCTAGGAGATGCATGTGGTTTGAGAGTTTGAGGATGTTTTTCCTAAAGAGTTCCCCATTGTTCCCCCTCCTAGAGAGATTAATTATCAGACCAATCTTGTTCTTGGTATATAGCCGATAACACAATCGCCATATAGGATGGAACTAGCAGAGATGCAAGAGTTGAAGAAGAAGTTGTTGGAGCTGCTAGATAAAGGCTTTATTAGACCAAGCACTTCT
Organism: Alisma plantago-aquatica; assembly: GCA_963693085.1. Lineage (NCBI taxonomy): Eukaryota > Viridiplantae > Streptophyta > Magnoliopsida > Alismatales > Alismataceae > Alisma > Alisma plantago-aquatica. The sequence continues at coordinate 869,730,643 of OY856411.1, read as the reverse complement.
CCTTGGGGTTCTACTATGTTGTTTGTGCATAGACTATCGACAGTTGAACAAGGTCAGGATAAAGAACAACTACCCATTTTTGAGGATTGATGACTTGTTTGATCAGTTGAGAGGTGCCACAGTGTTCTCCAAGATAGATCTAAGGCCAGGTTACCACCATTTGAAGATCAAGGTGGATGACATACCCAAGTCATCTTTCAGGACAAGGTATGGTCACTATGAGTTCATGGTTATGTTGTTTGGGTTGACTAGGGCACTAACATCTTTTATGGATCTGATGAATAAAGTGTTCAGACTGTATCATGATCAATTTGTGGTAGTATTCATTGATGACATCTTGATATACTCCAGAGACATTCAACAACACGAGCAATACCTTCTCTAAGCATTGGCGTTGTTGAGGCTACAACAACTATATGCCAAGTTTAGCAAGTGTGAGTTCTGGTTGATAGAGGTATCCTTCCTTGGGCATGTTATATCTTCTAAGGGTGTTTGTGTGGAATCGAAGAAGGTTAAACCAATGATGGAGTGGGAACATCCCAACACATAGATAGAGATTTGAAGCTTCCTTGACTTGGTAGGATACTATAGAAGGTACATCAAGAACTTTAGTTCTATGGTGCTACCCCTAACAAAGTTAACACAAAAAGGTGTACCTTTTATCTGGGGTGACAAGTGTCGACGTTGTTTCCAACTTTTAAAGGAGAAGTTGACCAATGCACTTGTATTAGTGTTACCTAAGAAAGGGAAAGGATATATCATCTTTTGTGATGCACCGAAGAACGGTTTAGGATGTGTGCTGATGCAAGACAAGAACGTGATTTGTTTTGCTTCATGACAACTTAAGAAACACAAGGAGAACTACCCAAAACATGATCTGGAGCTTGAAAGTGTGGTCCATGCTTTGATGATTTGGAGACATTACCTTTATGGAGAGAAGTATCAAATCTTCACCAAACACAAGAACCTTTACTATATCTTCTCAAAGCAAGAGTTGAACATGAGGCATAGGCAATGGATGGAGTTGATCAAGGACTATGATTTCATGATAGAGTACCATCCAAGGAAGGTTAAAGTGGTGATAGACGCTTTGAGCAAAAAATCTTCTTCGTGATCATCTATAGATAAGGCTCATTTGAATGCCTTGATGTGTCACAAGCGAGATATGTTAGTGTCACTTCGTTAGATGAATGTGAAGTTGGAGGTGTCCTTTTTGGCAGGACTATTGGCTCAATTGCTAGATAATCTTACAATGCAAGAAATTAGAGATGCACAACATAATGATATCGTGATACAGAAGATGAGATTAGAGTTTGGTAGTGGGGAGCATGATGGCTTCCATGAGATAGAGAATGGGATGGTGTGTTTCCATGGTAGGATAGTGGTACTCGATGTTGATGTTGATGGTTTGAGGAAGATGGTTCTTGACGAAGCTCATTCCTCTATGTATGTGATGCACCCTGGAAGTACTAAGATGTACCATAATCTAAAGGATATGCATTGGTGGCCAGGCTTGAAGCATAATGTGGTAGAGTTCATGACTAGATGTTCAGTCTTTCAATAAGTCAAGGCTGAGCATCAGAAGACGGAAGGGAATTTACAACCTTTTCCAATACCACAGTGGAAATGGGATCATATCACCATGGAATTTGTGGTTAGTCTTCCTAGGAAAGCCAAAAGTCATGATTCCATTTGGGTGATAGTGGATAGGTTGACCAAGTCATCTCACTTCTTGCCAGTCGAGACAACGTATACAGTAGAGATGTTGGCACATATTTATGTTGTTGAGATACTCTATCTACATGGTATCCTAGTTACCATAGTGTCTGATAAAGGTTTACAGTTAATGAGTCATTTTTGGGAACCTTTGCATACATCCATGGGGACACAGTTGAGGTTCAACACCACTTTCCACCTACAGATAGATGGTCAGTCAGAGAGTATCATTCAGACTCTGGAGGATCTTTTGACAGATTATGTCTTGAAATTTTTGGGCAGTTGGGATGTGCACCTAAATTTGATAGAGTTTACCTACAATAATAGTTACTTGAGAATATAGAAATGGCACCATATCTAGCGTTGTATGGGAGGTGTTGTCAGTTACTTCTCTGTTGGTATGAGATAGGTGAATATCACCTCTTGGGTCTTGAGCTAGTGCAGTAGACTACATAGAAGATCAAGATGATATAATAGTAGTTGAAGGAAGCTCAGGATAGATAGAAATCATACACTGATAATTGTCATATGCCCTTGGAGTTCTAAATGGGATATAGATTGTACCTTAAGGTTTCCCTTGGAAAGGTGTGTTGAGGTTTGGTAAGAAGGGTAAGTTGGCTCCTAGGTATGTGGGACCTTACCATGTTGTGCCACGTGTTGGGAAGGTGGCGTATAAGCTTGAGTTACTACTAGAGTTGCACAAGTTGCACCCAATCGTCCATGTTTCCATGTTGAGGAAGTGTCATCCAGATATTGAACAAGTGTTACAGTCAGTGGAGGTTGAGTTCGAGGAGGATATGTCATATGTTGAGGGCCATGTGTTGATCCTAGATAGAAGGACGAAGAAGTTGAAGAAGAAGGATATAGTCTTAGTTAAGTTTTTGTGGCATCATCTTGGTGTAGAGGAAGACATGTAGGATTTATAGGATGAGATGCTTAGGAAGTACCCATCCTTGATCACATAGGATTTTGGGGGCAAAATCCTTGTTAGGGGTTTATGGTTGCAAGGCCCCTAACCTTGATTAGTAGTTGAAAATGCTCGATTAACTTAATTAACTGTCAAAAACCTTACTCTAACCTTTTTATTTGCTTTTATATCATGTTACAAGCTTAAGTTTCAAGTTTGGTCCAGTTTGGACACTATTTGGGCAAGTTGCGCAATTTTGTGCATGTTTCAAACTTTTATGCAATTTACTTATATTTGAGGTTTTTATTGCAATTTTTCACATAATTTATGCTCCTTACATGTTTTCATATCATTATTGAGATTTTTGTTCTTTGGGGAGCCTTTATGTACCTTGGTTTGATGGTGACACCTCTATAGGGTGAGTTAGGGTTTTGCTCTCATAGATGAGCTACCTTAAGAGGCCATCAACCAATGGTCCCCCTAGATGGGTGACATCCAATGGCCATACCTATGTGGGGACAACCTATGGTGATATCTATAGGTAGTAGGTATATGGTCTTTTCTCTTGGGGTCCCTTGGACCGATGGTTTGTTTGGAAGGGGTGACCGATAGATGGTTTCCCACCTAGTGACCTAGGGTTTCATCAAACGATGGTTACAAAGTGATGAAACTTGATGGACACCCTGGGAGGATCAAGATCCGATGTTATTAGACTCCAGAACTATTGGAGCATCTTCTTGCATGGACGTAATGTCTCTTGGCCATGGACACTAGGAAAACATGTATGGACACCTTAGCTTTCTCTTCTCTCTCTCCCATAATTATATAAACCTACAACCTTCAATGAAAATGAACCTTTTGGACTTCTTTCTCTCCCTTTCTTTCTAGATCTTTGTCCTCCTTTCTCTAGTGGAGAATAATGTTCCCAATGTAGAATAATTTGGTCAATCTCCTTGCATGTGCAGCTAGGGTTTATGTCTACCATCTCTTAGAGCTTGTGGAGCTTTCCTTGCTTGCTCATGACCTAAGTAAGTAACATATCCCTTATTTCCTTCATTTTCCTTGATTCCTTACCTCCTTCCTCCTTCTTCTTTGTCATTTCCATGGTGTTCCAAGGTAGAGCTTGTTGTAGAGCTTAAAGAACCCTTCTTTCTTGCTTCCTTGACCTAGGGTTTGCTCTCTTTCTTGGAGAAGAAGCTTGCTTAGCCATTTGTAGTGCTAAGCTAGGGTTTCCTTCCTCTTGTGCTTGAGCTAGCTCACTATTAGGAGATTATTCTTGTTCATAGGTTATTTATATGATTTTCTCCATGTGTATACTGTAGCTTGAATGTGCTAGATCTTGCTCTAAAACTAAGTTCTAAGTAAAGAGATCCTACCTTTTCCTAGGGTTTGAGATTAGGTGCTTGTTTCTTGAATGGTTTACCTTCTTGGATGTGTTCTAAACCTTACTCACGACCTCCCTATGCTATAGGAAGCTTTAGGGTTGGTTTTCTTGTCAAATGATAGTTCTTAGAGGGTTGGTTTTCTTGTCAAACGATAGTTCTTAGTATCTCTTGAATGATGGGTTTACTTATATTCTGTGAGTTGTTTTATCTCCTTCTAGACTTGATGGTTTGGTTCTTTTGCTGTTTGGATTGGTTTTCGTGTGTCAAATGATGGGGGTTACTTTTCTTCTATTTTGGGCTCTTTCTCTTGAGAACAACTGATGGACATGCTTTCCCCTCTACAAATGATGGTTGGGGTTCTAAATTCAATGGTCTTTGGAATTTATATGTGGTGGTTCAAATGATGGCTTTCTTGGTTTAACAAATGATAGTTTTTCCTTGGTATTTGGATCAATTTTTCCCACCTATTAATTTCAACCGATGGCATCACTGAGTCTAACAACCGATGGCCATTCTGGGTCATCAACCAATTGTTGTTTTGAGTCTACATTCATGGCTCATTTTGACATGATCTAATGGATCAAAGTTGATAGTGACATTGAGTGTCACAACCGATGGGAGTCTTGGACACCACATCCGATGGTGGTCCTGGACTCTATAGTCGATGGATTTCTTTAAGTAATCAACTAATGGTGGGTTGTATTCCCACAACGGATGGTCCTTCTTGAGTCAGCAACGGATGGTGTATCTATGTTGTCATATGATGGCTTGACTAGGTCTAGGTCACAATTCAATGGTTTTTCTTAGTGGCTTGTTCAAAGGTGTTTGTTTGTATTACAATCGATGGTTTTACCTTCTAACATCCAATGGCTTTAGGGTGATGTTTGTGGTATGTTAGTTTGGTTTGAATGATGAAGAATTTGATGGTGATTTTCCTTAATCATGTAGTATTACCTTTGCCCTTATATGAATGTAGACTTATGATCACCATAATGAGATAATGTGTAATGTGATCTAGCTTATCCTTAGAACACCAAACCCTATTATAATCCAATAATGGTGATTGATTATTCTTAGCTCCCTTATGTAACTTATGTGGTGATGGAATATCCTCTTAATGTGGTTGTAACCCTAAACTACTGGTAGGTGAACATCTTAATGTAATGTTATGCTACACATGAGTATCACAAGTATGGTGATGTCTTGTTGAGCCTTTGCTAAGTCATGGAAAGATAATGATGTTCTTGCAAGTGAATAAGATGTGATGGTCCTAATAATCCTTGGGCATAGTTGAACCCTATTGGAAGTGTGATCCTCTTTCTTATCTGACATCGGATGGTACCATCTGGTGATTTGATAGATTCATACCTCATACATTTTAAAACTTCTGGAGTTGTAATGCCCACTTGTTTGATGTAGTCTTAATTCACTCAATTAGCAATAACTAATCAAGTGAAACCTCAATCATGTAGTTCTATGTGCCATAGATCCATTCTAGTGTCATAACTTTTTGAATGGTGAAATAAGTATTCCTAAGGGAAACTCAGAGCGCATACTGTTGAGTATGTGAGGTGCAAGTGATTGTGTGCCCTTGTCATCTTGATTCCAAGTGTTTAAGGAGGATAGTTGCGGTCATACCTAGCTCTTAGTTTGGGAACGACTACGATTGTATCTTGGCGATTATATATGTGATATGATTGGAGGGAAACTGTGGTTGTACCTTGGTGATTGGGTTAGTATACCCTAGTTTCTAGCATTGTGACCTATACTAAGGTGGGCTAGTGTTTTCAGCTTAACTATATGTCATTGATGGCAGTTTGACTATATGTCATGGCAACACAAACTCAAACTAACTGAGTAGTGTGGAGAAGATCTTGGAGTCCGACTCTTCCTAGATCTTGTATGGAACCAATTGCGACCAAACAGAGGTCAATTGGAATTTGGGTGGAATGACTCAAATTCCCCAGGTTGTAATAATTGATGTAATACAGTCGTGTAACATATATGTTTAGGGTTAAAACACGACTCACATTGAATGTTTACTCTTTCATTTTGCCTTATGATGCTAGTTATTTATGATATAATAATGTTTCCTGATTTGCTCAGTTATTATACATTGTGGTAATAGAAGTTAATTGTTATACATGTTCTTCATATTCCTTCTAATTGCATATGATGATCTATTTATGTGTTGTGGCTACTCAATCTCGTCTTGTTTAATAGTAATATATACATCTATGTAACAATAACCGTGGGCAAAGAGTTATATCTCTCGCTGGGACATGGGTCTCACTCTCATGGCTTCTACACCCTTTTTAGGTGGTCATCAGTGATGTGGTAGAGATTGTGTCATTGAGGAAGGGCAGTTTGGAGAGTAGTGAACTCAAAAGGTTGTTTAGCTACTAGTGTTGTAGTAGACTCCTATGTGTCGTTCCTGTACTCTAAGGTCCCTGGCGGGTTGTGTTTTGTAGATGATGTATATCCACATGTGGTTTTGGCACTATGCCTTGGTTGTATATATATGACATGTACATGTAAACAAGTCCTTTTGTGTACATGTTGTGGCTAAGGCCACAGAATAGATGTAAATACTTGAAATGGTATGTGATATGATATAAGTGGTCAAACCTTGTTGTAATATGTTTCCACTCTTAATAGTGATGTTTGAATCAGTTTTAATTTACCCTATTTTTTGGTAATATGATATTAAGTTGTTGATCTATGGTTTGCTTTGAGTAATCTCACTTGGTGTGGAATTGGGCATCACAAGGATGATCCCTCTAACTGGGATTTTAGGTGTTGGAATATGGATTGTAAGGTTGTTTGTTCCTATAATTCCCTATCACATTGGATTGCTCCATAGTTTCTTCAGAATAAATAAAAGAAGGGTAGCTTGAAGATACTACCTACCCCAAAACTTCATTTGTTACACAGATAAAATTGATTGGGTGAGTTGGTGAGTGCTCAACCTTTCAAATTTTCTTATAAGAGCATCCAACTTGGCTGAAACCAAATTTATGACATCAATAGCATGTATACCGACTTGCTTCTCAGAAGCAACAAAAGATGAGAACAGTTCGGTTTTCCTCTCAGTGCTCCATTGGAAATGGTTAATTTCCATGTCTTCCATGATTGCATGGGCTTCCCTGTAGGACCTTTTCATTAAAGCCTCATTGGTTGCAACATCTATGGACATCCTAGTGTTGTAAAACAACACATTGTAAAAGGTTTGAAGAATATCCATATGCTGAGACCATGGTGAGGAAAAAGACATTGAAGGTATTTGAACCTCTACCATGTGTAGTAGAGAGTTTCTCCATCCCTATGAGAAAAATTAGTAAGTTGACTTCTCAGTTGAGTTCATGGAACATATGTTTCTATGAATGATTTTAGATTCTCCTACAAACTATTTATAGAGTTCCTTGGAAATCATGAGAGCCACACCTTGGCTCTATCCCTCAAGGTGAATGGGAAAAAAATAGGCAAATCACATTAGTAAGAACACCATTGATCTTGAAGGAGTTTAGGTACTATAGGAATTCAACTATGTGGATGTTTGGATCCTCCATGGGAGTTCCTCTGAAGTGATTTTTGTGAATTATATGTATGATCGTAGGGCTGATTGAAAAATAGCTCGCCTCAATCTGTGGGTTGTTGATAGCCCCATTGATGTTTATGGTAGATGGAATGGCAAAGTCCTTAAGGGGATGGTCCTCTTCCATAATTGGCTCTTGGTATTTAGGTGAGGATGGTGGCAAAGAAGAAGGTGATGATAGATGTGAATCCTTAAAATTTGAAGAGTTTTCACTCCTCCTTGTCTTTTGTGAGTGTTGAAAGTAGGTTCAATCTCTGAGTACAGATACATAGATGACTAAGACCTCATTTTAAATGCCAAATATATTCCTAAAAATTAACAAGTGATTGAGAAACGCTAGAAAAATAATTGAAGATATAGTAGATGGTAAATCCCATCAGTAGGCAAATCCAATCAATAGGAACACCATTGATGGAATGAGGGTGTGATCTAGTCTCACTTACTAACCAGCACTTCTTACACTATCAAAATGCCTCCCCAAAAATGACACCAAAAACTTGTTATCTGTGTGTGAAAGTATTAAATTTATTACTCGAATACTATCCAACAAGTATATGGGTGTGTATAGTAATATTGATGTCATCCAAGGAGCTAGGTATAGATAAACACAAGAGTATAAAATTTCAACAATCTAGATTGGTATTTAAAGGTTGATTTGATGTAATTTTAGTAAACTAAAAATTAGGGAACTAAGAACAAGAATCACTTCGCCTCAAGATTGCAATCACATTCAAATTTGTTCTAATAAGGGTTTGATTTCTATGTCACAACAAGAAGGAAAAAAAAATTTAACAATGCTTGCAATGACAAAAGGGTGGTTTGTATCTACACCCACCTCTTATGTAGGACAATCCTAATTCCATGTAACACTACCATTATTACATCAAATTTTGGACTACAAACATCACTCCCCAACACTCCCCAACCAATCTTGTAGTATAGACAATGTTTCTAAAATATATCTCCTTACTCCTATGCATATCTTCCCAAATCATACAAAGAGCATAAGACAAACATACCAAATGGCCAGTAAAACATGAAAGAAGAATTACACTCTGATAAACCTTATAAAAATACAATAACTAGGATAAATAATAAAATTCATGTTCAAACAAGTTATGATATGGGTGATACTCCCCCATGCCCAAGAACAAAGGTTCTACTCATCTATGATTGAGCAACATAGGTACAAGTAGTAGAATATAGAGCAGATCATAGTAGAATAAATGAAAGAACAAAAATATTCAAAGTAGTAGTAGAACAAGGTGGAATTCCCACTAGGAGACACAAATTCATCCTTGCTATGGATATTTCTCTAGAAACCTTTTCTTTCGAGCATTTGGATGGGGAAAAAACCTCTGCTACAGGTGTTGAAGAAGATTTGGGGAAGAAAGAGGTTTTCTCTCGAGTAACTACCCTTTCTCCTTTATAATTGTCTTCTCTTATTATTATCTTTGCTCTAGATGCCTTTTTCTCCAAATGATGTGTGATAACCATCCCAAGTGAGTCCCATATATATAAAAAATGAGGGACGATAATCTTCAAATTTGAACATAAACTGTGGGAAACACGGCGTGCTGGTTGGCCAACATGGCGTGTTGTTTGCTATAACTGAATTCAAACTACCATGACTAAAGATGACAAGACATTTTGGTTAGACAACATGACATTTTTGTACAAGTCAGGTATGCCCAGACAAATATGGAGTGAGTGAATATAGTGTGTTGAGATAATGACATGTCGTGATGTTGCAATTCAACGAATCCTGAATTCTTCTGGATTGAGAGGACACGACATGCTGGTTTGCCAACATGTCATGTTTTTGCACATTAGAAAGAACTAGAAAATCTGGAGTGAGAGTAAACACCATGTTGATTGGCCAATGCATAATGGTTTTGGAATCCAGTCACATATGAGTTCCCTATATCTGAGGTGACACGTCATGTTGGATGGCCAAAGCGTCATGTCACTGCTCGCTTGTAGAGAGTGAATTTTCCTACTATGAACATGTCGTGTTAGATGGCCAACACGCTGTGTTTTTCTTAGGAATTGCTCCAACATTGATGGATCTCTTGGGGAATGTGATGAAGGTCAAAATAGGATCAATATTGTCCCCATTTTAGTTCGAATAATGGTACATGCAGTCCAAACCATGGAACAAGTAAAGAACTAAAAATATGATGAATCCAGCCTAATTAAGAGTGATAATTCAGTGAAATTGATTTGAAAATGCAATTAAATGTGGTCCAAAAGATGATAAAAAGTGTGCATACATGTATATTCTTGTAGTAATTGACTATGTCTCTAAGTGGGTTGAAGCTATAACCACTAGAACTTATGATCAGAATGTGGTGTTTGATTTCATTAAATAAAACATATTCAGTCTCTTTGGAGTTCCAAGGATTGTAATAAGCAATGGATGTAGTCATTTCATTCATAAATCCCTTGAGATTATTTTGAGGGACATGGTGTCAACCATAGAGTGGCTACTCCACATCATCTTCAAACTAGTTTCCATGTGGATCATTCTAATCAAGAGATAAAGATCATATTTGAGAAGATAGTGAGATTGAACCATAGGGATTTGTCATTGTGAACTAATGATGTCTTATGGGATTATATAACAACATGCTAAACTCCATTTGGAAAACCAACTCTAAAGTTGATCTATGGCAAGATCTATCATTTTCCCATGGAAATCCAAGGCAAGACCCTTTGGGCACTCAAATCTATCGATGTCAATATGGATATAGTGGGAATCTGAAGGAAGTTGTAACTTAATGATCTTGAGGAGATATGGCTCAAAGAATATTAAAATGCCCATAAACTATAAGGAAAGAATGAAATTCTTTGATGATAAGTTTATAAGTAAAAATACATGTGAAGTCATTCAATGGGTTTGGATGTACAACTCCCACATGAAATGCCTTCCCATAAAGTTGAGATCAAGATGGGAAGTCCCATATAGAGTGAATAATGTGTATGCATCCAATTCAATCATGATACAAGGAAAATGAGGAACAAGAGAGTTTGTGGTGAATGATAAGAGATTGAAGCCAACTATGGAAGTAAGGGCCTACGCCGCCAACCAAATTTTTGGCAGTTTCATGATGGTTGGGATGATCTAGTTGGAAGAGGAACCACTATAGAATGCAATCAAGAAGGCAATTTACAATGATAAATAATCTCCAAAATCCATTAGTAGGTTGATAATTGAAGGAACTACCACCTATATGAAGGTGAAAAATTTAATGCTATTGTGAGGCAACCTGCAATGGTTTGCGTAATTTTCACCCTATACTTTGAAATTTTTTATTATATTTTTGTTTTATATACTTTCCCATGAACACTCACATATATTCCATACCCAACACTTTCCTTTTTTTTATTAATATTAGAATAGGAACTTAGCCAAATTATCCATGGAGTGTTCATACCATTTGAATATCCAAGACAAGAAGATTTTTGAAATGAACAAAACATCTATGGGAAACTTCCCAAAATGGTCGTTCTCTATAGAGCAGCTAAATGGGAGCCCACCAGAAAGACCATTTCCCACATAATGGCCATGGTAGACATGTACCCACAATACTTTCTTGACACAAGCATATTAAAATATCAATTCCAGTCCACTACAACTCCATGATCATTACATAACCTAAGTTTCATGCTGAGGACATCATGATTTCTAAGATTGGGATGGTAGGGTGGTAAGCCCCCTTTGCTACTTTTTTCAACATTTTTCTAAGATGATCAATTGGTTGGCTGAATGCCACACTTATCTAGTTTAGTGTTACATGTTTGCATCTTTGCATCATTGCATGTCATGCAGTTCATTTCCTTGCATTTGTTTTCAAAATTTTAAAACTTTGCAATTTTTCCATGCCATCAACTCATTTTGCATTTGCATATAGTTTTTGTTAATTGTGAATGTGTGACTAGATAGGATCTTCTTTCTTACTATTTTTTCTTGTTAGTTAGATATTGCTATGTATAGTTACAATTTGGCACCATTTTGCCAAATCTTCCCAAGTTTAAAATTGATAGTCCTTTAACGTGTTTCAAGTTAATATCTAAAAAAAATAAGCTGAAAAAATTTGATGATTGCACTCCTATTACCATTTTATTATTGTTTAATTATCTCAAAATTTGAATATATACATTTTTTCTCCTCTTCTTGTGAAATATTGGTCAGTTGGGATCAAATGAAATTGAGTCAAGTCATATACTTTTAGGTAGGCTTCTACAAGTATTGTGAATGGAATGTGATAGACCATAATTTCTTATTCACCATGGTTTTAACATTGCTCTTAAAGAATGTTTGGAATATCTTGAAGATAGGAAACTTTATTTGGAGATACACACCATGTGACCCTATCATCATCCACCATTCTCCCACAACTTCTTATCTCTCACCTCATGGAAGGTTCCAAATAGAGCACAAAAAGAGAATGCTTTGGAACCCAATAAAAGCTTGGGGTGTCCAACCCTTCCTCCCCATTGCATATCCTTGCCACCATGAGGCAAAAAAAAGGGTGCTCCTATGTAATGCATCTAAATAAAGAAAAGAAAAGATGAGTGTTCTATCTAATAGCACTCCAACCTCTTTCTACAAATTCATTATTCTATTTGCATATCCATTGGTATAGTGCACATAAAACTGAGCCCCCATGCTGTATACCCAGCCAAAAGGATCATGTGGAGTGTATGGACATGAAAGAAAAACAACATTCCAAGATGTTGTGACAGATTTCAAAGAGGAAACAATTTTCTTGGAGCATTGTGAATATTATATTACGTGCATGAGTTTTGGTACCCTATATGGGAAGTCTATATGATATATTCCTTAATTTCATTTGATTTGTGCTAAATGATGTGAGAGGAGTGGATTAGATGGTTGAACTCATGCTTGAGCTTATTTAGTCAATAACCATGTTATTAAAGTGTATTTGTCATGTATTAAATGATCAAATTGAAAGAGATATTTAGTTGGATCATACTTGTGGACAAGTATGTTTTAGACTTGGGGTGGTGATTGATCCCTTAATTGGTTCTCCGTCTTGTGTATTTTTTCCCATCATTCACATCAAGATGCTCATAATTCATGTTATATCCCAATCATTATTATATTATCTCAAGTTCACTTACAGATGTTTTTACATATAGCTTTATAGGTACTTTGGACACTAATTTATGGGCGATAAAGATAGTGGTTGTTGATCTAAGGACCTCCTCAAGCTTGGATAAGCTCAATATGATACCAAGACACCCCTAACCTACCCAAGTGATCAAAGATCAAAGTCAAGCAAACACCCCATTGACTATCGAGTTTAGAATAGAAATGCCTGAGAAGACACCCAAAACATTCATAGTGCATCACCATGCTCCATGCTACATATCCCCCAATCATATGGAAAGCTCATATTTTGCAAAGAATCCACAAGAAAACTGCCATGATAGATCTCAAAAAAATGATTGTGGTAAGTGAAGGCCACTACAACCATTCCACTCACCATCATCAAGCCATCCAGCCAACACCGCAACCATTCTAATGGCCATGAGATCCCTCCAATTTCCATCCCGCCAACACCGCAACCATTCTAATGGCCATGATATCCCTCCAATTTCCTCACTACATCTGGGGTACCTATTGAGGTCTTTCTGCCTTCATGCCAGCAAAGATGTAACACCCACCACATTCATTGTTAGGGGTGTAAATGGTGCGGGTACGGTACAGGTTTGGCCATACCCATACCCATACCCATCTAATTTAGCGGGTCCAGTTCTGGTTCTAGACCCGCATAATACAAAACCTAGACCCACACCATACCCGTACTCGCAATAATAGCGGGTATGCGGTGCAGGTATGTAGGTAAGTGGTTCTATAAAACATCATATTGTTTATGTAAGAGAAATGACATGTTATATATATTTAACACAACAAGATATTGTTATCATATAGTATATTAACATGTAATAGTTATATTAGACAATGCTATATTCTATACAGTAAAATTAATTGAGTAATTGTTTACATATTTGTAGTCATGATCATAACATTTAATTTATGTAGAAGGTAATGTAGATTAGTAGACATTTTGATTTTAAGTTTACATATGATGTTCGTTATTGTAACTAGAATAGTTAATTCTTAGTTATATGACTAGTCTCAACCATAGAGTAGGATATAATCTAAATAATTATATTAATTAGACTCGTAATGTATAATATATATAACATATTATTTTTGTAGTTACTTATGTATAGCGGGTACACGGGTCTAGCGGGTCTGGGTCCAAGCATACCCATTATTGGACCCGGTTATATGCGGGTCCAAGGGTAGACGGTTCCAAGGGTATGCGGGTATAAACAATTAGACCCGTGATGGGTTTTTTAAGGGTCCGGATTTGTGGGTCCGCGGGTCTACCCGTACCTATTTACATCCCTATTCATTGTACCTACCCTCACTTCCTCACGTTTCCCCTTAATGTTTGTCCACTTTCACCTTGACCATCCTCACACCTACTCACCACAACCATTCTACAAAGACCGTTGATGCTACCCACCTAACCCTAATGCTACCAACTGGCATTTTTACCACTTTACACCCACTTGACCCTAGTACCCTACAAAAGCATTATTGAAGTTGGAGATCAAAGGTTAGCTCTCCCTAGAATTTATATATGCCACCCACTCTTTCCTGCCTCCTTTATTCCAATTCATTTCACCTTCCACTCCCAAAACCCTAATTTTCTAAGGTTTTGGCCATTCCCTTCCACATTTTCATGCCATTCGACCTCAGAGGAGGGAGGATCATGACCTTTCTATTGCTGGAGAAGAAGAAGAGTTAGTGTACTTTGAGATTCATCACTATAATCTATTTTATCTCTATTTCAATATTTTCTTGTACTATGAGTAGCTATGTTACTTTGGTGGGTTAGTTAAGGGAAAATATGTAACTTTGACACCATGCTGAGAAATTACTAACACAATAAACATTGATTTTGTTAAAATGTACTATGTTCTTGTTTATTCCCATTTCATGTCTCTTTGTATGGTTATGGATGTAGGAAAACACCTAAGG